>CM062930.1:63752500-64377500 GCA_031878705.1 Tapirus indicus
CCTCTCTGTAATTGGCTCACTTACGAGAAATATTTTGCATTGTCAGGATTCATCCTATTGAGAATGCAATTATTCTGAAGATAGAGATGCATTCAAAACATTTAGAAACCCCTGGCAAGACCCATGCAAGAGAAACATTAAGAATCTCTTCTCAACATTTTTGCTGTAACTCTGCCCATTTTCTCCTAGAACTTGTGAAGTGTATGACAAATGCTGAACATTTTCTCAAGGGTTTTTTGCTTGAATTTGTGTCTGAAGATGATTGAACTGGCTACAATCTAAGGACTGATACTAAAACATCCTAGTCATCTTCATGAGATGAATGTCCTCTTTTCTTTTATATTAAATGGATACTGCCATTCAATAAAAATGTGATTAAAAGCATTGACAGAATATTTCAGCTTGCCTTCTTTTAAAATTAAATCTACTTAACTCATTCTCACATTGTGTTTAATTACTCATATCTACTTTAGCAACTCTTATTCAAAATTTTCAATTTGCCTTCCCTTTCAAATTGACTTTCAGAGAGATTTTGCTGCTGATGAGCACATTGTATGGTGAGATGTGGCCTGAAATAAGTCTTCTGACATTTGCTTTAATTACACAAGCAAAAGCTAAAAGCTGTGATATAAAAAGCATCATTTGGGTGAGAGTCATAAATCTAAAGGAAGCCACTTTGTACAAAATATGCCATCGACCTATGTCTGTTGGCATCTAGTCCCATGCCTCAATTTTACATCTATTCTTGCATTCATTGTTCATTGTCCACAAACTCCAAGAACATTAGAATCTCAGAGACCATCTATTCTGGCCCTCCCATTTACAGACTCACAGACTTAACAATGTTTAAGTCACTTACTCAAAATTACAGTGAGTCAGTGGCAGAAATGAGAAACTTTCACTATTTCCCATTGCGTTAAACTCCTGTGACACCAGCCATGCCCTGGCGGAGAATGGCATTGTTTTGGAATGTTTCCAAATTCAGTGTTCTCCAAGTAGCTCTTTCCAACCCTTTTCACATCTTGGCATACAAAAGCAAACAATAATATTTGCAGAATGCCTTGAGGTATAGATAAGAGTCTGTTTTTAGAGGTAACTGGCTTGGAGGACTCCTAAGGGGTGGTCATTGTCCGTACACACCTGTGCCCGATTTACCAGGGCACACGGGTGGGAAGCTCTGCCTGACTGAGCTTGCTGAACTTCTGCACGTCTTTGCTCACCATTCAGCCTCCTGAGGACAAGTACCTGGGATCAGTACCCAAGGGGTTCGGAAGGGAGCAGAGGAAGGAAGAGGACCTATCTAGTTAGCTATACCGAGAAGTACTGAGGCTGGTAAACATCAAGCCATAAACACATTTCCTTTTTTATCTTTTCCTCCTCACTTCCAAGAAACTTCATCAAACAAAGGATGACTTTCTATTCTGTCCCTTCTATGCACCAGGGCAGATCTTGGGGCTTCTTTTCCTTCCAGGAGGGCAATGTTGGGGACCGTGAAGACGTACAAAGTGAACTCTTAGAATTGCAGAAAAAAACAATGAAGTTTTGGAGTAATGTAAAAAATGGTAATAATAAAAATTAAAAAATAAAAAGATAAAAACAAAAACACTGTCGTGGTAGACAGCTGACACCTGAGTCAATTCTTGTGTGTTGAGCTGAGTCCTAGTTGTGTTTTTCCAGAGCTCCACGCAGATCGTTCTACTAGGACTTGGACCTGGCATAATATTTAGATTTCCTCAAGCTTATTATTTTTACGTTTTATGTTTGGTCATATTACCTTGTTAAAAATTAGGCAACTATGTTATAAACTCCGGCTAAGCTGTCAGATCCATAATAATTGTGAATGAAGAAGAGAAAAATGTATGTATTAATGATATTTTGTTTATTTTTATCTCAAAAAATGCCTATTCCTTTTAGAAATACAGATTAGCAAAAGGAAGAAAGTCACTTTAATTAGTCACTCCCTCTGATACAAACATAATTAACATTTCTTCACATATTTTTCCTGTCCTTTTATTGTTTATGTCCGTATTTAAAAAATAAAACTGCCGTTTAAAAATATTCTAGATATTGTTTTATAGTTGCTTTCTTATATCTTGTGAATATCTTTCCAGGTTATTAGCTATTCTTTGGAGCTCAGTGGTTCTCAAATTTTTTTTTTTCCTGTTCCAAGACCCCCGAAGGTATCAAAACACCCTTATCAGTAACAGTGGATTACTACAATAGAGACATTTGGGGGAAAGCAAGCTCCTAATTTCCACATGCTATGCCAAAGTCAGAAAATAAGAATGGTGGGGGCAGGGTATAAGAGGGATGGAGGCGATGCTCTGATGTGTGTCCTTGTGGCTAAGCTTTTGTATACATGTTGTTATTTTCTTATGATAAATCACAAAAATGGATTTCCTGGGTCAATGCTTACAAAATATTTCATGTGTTTTATATTTTCCTTAAATATTCTTGATAAAGTTGTGCCAGTTTATACTCTCATGACATATGTATTATGCTGTCATGACATAGGCATTATTATTTTTAAAGAAAGCTATTTACCAATTTAGTAGATGAAATGAATTCTGTTTGTTTTAATATAAAGGGTGAATTTTCTGTATTAATGTGCATTTTAATTTCTTCTTTTGCAGGATTTTCTGTTTATATTCTTTCAAGGCATTACATGATTTTGTTACATACATAAACTTTAAATAGAAAATTTTTAAATCAAAGAAAGCCTTTCTTTACTGTGCATGTTGCTCTCAAAAAGATAAGAGTTGACTTAAATTTGTTCATGTAGATTGATTTCAGATTGAAGAAAAGCAAACAAAAATACACAGCCATTTAAGTGTCTTCTTGAATCAAGATAACAGTAGTATTTCTTATTATTTCAATCACATCACATGAATTAGGTATTGATGTCATATTATAGTGTTGTCTTTTTAAAAAATGTTTAAGTCAATGAGTAGAGCATTTCAGTGAAAAAAATTCAAATTAAAAAGCTGCCAAACTATTGAAGATTGGTTTGGGATAATTTATGGCACTTCTGATGCGTGACATTTTAATCCAGATTCCCAACTTGAATGACAAGATATCAAATTTGATGTATTGAATTCATTTCCATTCTCGGTCCTGCCTCAGTTCTATGATGTGTTACTTAACCAATATAGCTTCATCTTTCCACTTTAATGAAGACTTTTCCCTCTTATCTAGGATAAGCTATTGCATGATAATTTGTGCCCTTCTGGAGCATCACTTTTTGATTTTGCAGAAAATCCCCTGAATAATCTTCCCATTTTCTTCTTTGGTGTCTGGCACAGTGCATGAGCACACATTCACATTAAAAAAAAGTCATTGAATAGAAACTGTAAGAGCTCTGAAATTCTAATGAGATGATCTGTTTTATATTAACTATTTATAAAAATATAAACAAAAATATAATCACCAAAATTTAAATGAATTCAACTTGTTGAGTTATATACATTATGATCCCTCTATTTAAGAAGCTAACAGAAGCACTTGAGTGCATTATATAGTGACCCAGGCATATCATTCTAGCCCCTAGACTTCAGACTGTGGGTGAAAACAGATTGAGAAGACAGGGTGAGGCGGCAGGTGCTGGCCAAAAACAAACAAAAAAGTGCCATGCAACACATGCATAGCCAAGGGTCAGAGGCAAGGTAGTCAAATAGATGTCAGAAGGGCTTAGAAGCTACAAAATGAGTATAAGGTACAGTTCGAGCCTACAGAGTTTTAGCAACTATAAAACTCCACAGAGGTTCAAGGGAGAGAATAAAAGGTGGTCAAAAGGTGACACAATGATCAATAAGCAAGCATCCCGGAGGAACTAAGGGGACCCAGCCGGGCAGACAGAACAGTTACACAGTGCTGGTGATAAGGAAACTGATCACAGAGGTTGTTGGCTCTTTCGGCAATTGCTGCCTTTATTCCCCTCTTAGCCTGTTAAGAATTAGTTCTGAAAAGACTGGCTGTGAAGGCTTGCAGGTGATCCTAATTGAAAATAACTGTCAAAGGCAGGTTCCTGACAAAAGACGTCCATTTAGATTTTTGTGCCTTATTAAAGACTCAGAGGGACATTTATTGGTCTCCTATTAGGCATCTTCTTCTTTGTTTTCGTTTGTTGAATGAAGCTGAGTTCTGTCGTGTAGGCTTTTCTTTCAACCTGGGCTTGTGGCAACTGCTTTTAGTGGTAACCTTTTTCCCAGACATAATATTTCTATGGGATTTTTCACGTGATGTAAGCTTCCTCTAGGCACGATTCTTTGCACCATAGAGTTAGATTTTCACTAATGATTTTCTGACTTACTAATCTCATGGAGGGAGTCAAACAGTTCCCCATGTGGGGCAGGCTTGTGTAACTCATCCCTCTCCACACAGGTCCATTCAGTCATGAAGGGGACCTGCCATATTTCCTGCTGTTATTATTGTGGGACCTTCCCTCTCAGTCTGTGTTCTGCTCTTTCTCTACGTTACTGGCCTCTCCTACAAAGTGAAACCCGTAACCTCAAGGATAAGCCCCTCTCCTTAATTGCACTGGTAAATTTGCACCCAGAAAGATCATTCATTTATACGTTTATCAAGCCCATGTTATGGGTTCTTTTTTTACTTTTGTGGAAGTAAAATCACTTGGCAGTCGCCCCTGTTTTACATAATTGCAGAGTCAGCTGGCATCCATTGTTCCAGAACCTTCTTTGTGGGATCTAAAAGTGCAAGTTCTGGAAAATATACTGGGTAGGGAATTTATCAATTTATGTTTCTGAGAGCCTTTCCTGAAAGCAGAACTCAAGTGGGGAAGGGACATAGGATTTGGATACCAGGATCCGAATAAGGTTTTAGAAGTTTCTGAGGAGAGCTGGCTGGGGTGTTGCCTGTGGCTGATGCCGGCAGGTCCTCCAGAGCCAGCCACTCTGTTCAGCAGTTAGTCTCCCTATACACAAGACAACAGTTAAAGGGGGAGGGTTCAAGTGGGAGATGCTGAACTTCCAGTTCATAAGATAAGGGATTTGACTAATTAACTGGGGGCGCTATTGTAGTCATTCGAAGCCTGAGTTCTGGAGGCAGTGTGCCTGGTTTGCAATCCTGCCTTTGACTGCTGTAACTCTCAGACTCATGTCAATTACTTTCTCTTGTCTGGGACGCAGTTTCCTCATTTGAAAGTGGAGATAATCATATAACTGACCTCATAGGGTTCTTGTAATGATCAAAATAGTTAATCTATACAAATGTTTATAATCCAAAATGATTATAATCTATAAAACCATTTATAAAAGCACCTGGCACATGTAACCACTATTAAATTTGTTATAATAATTTATTATTCTACCTAGAGCATGTAAGGTAAATTATAGATAGTATTTATATACCCATTCCCTGTTCTCAAGAAGTTTCCAATTATATCAAATAGGATGCTTTTGACTACAGTAACAGAGTCACTATTCAAATTGGCTTACCAAAGGGGCCGGCCCAGTGGTGCAGCGGTTTAGTTCGCGCTTGGCAGCCCGGGGTTCGCGGGTTCGGATCCTGGGCGCTGGCCGACACACTGCTTGCCAGCCATGCTGTGGCGGTGACCCATATAAAGTGGAGGAAGATGGGCACGGATGTTAGCCCAGGGCCAGTCTTCCTCAGCAAAAAGAGGAGGATTGGCAACGGATGTTAGCTCAGGGCTGGTCTTCCTCAGACACACAAAAAGTAAAGAAATAAACAAATTGGCTTACCAAAAAGCAGTGTTCATTTATCTCATGAAACAAGAGGCCAAGATAAACCAGGCATGGTGCCAGGGCTCTGGCTCTGCTTCCCTGTGGTCGTCTTCACTCAGCCTTCTGTGTGTTGGCTTTATCCCTAAATTGGCAGCAAGGGAGCTGCAGCAGGCTGGGGGTTGGGGGGGGGGCGGTGGAATGCAGACCTAACCATGTCCAGAGGAAGAAAGGGACTAAATCTTGTGTTTTTTTCTTAGCTACAAGCAAGCCTTTCTTGAAGCCATCCCTACTCCCATCACGCATTGGCCGGTCATAATTCTACTCCTAAAGCCACTCCTGGTAGGGGAAATAGAATTGGCAGGACAGCTGAGACTCATTTGGATTGGAGTAGATGTTGAGGAGTCCCCACCAGAACAAGCTATTCGGGGAGTTGAAGAAAATGCTCATGGCGTTAAATGAAAGGGAGCGTGTGACAAATAACAGTGATTTCTAAACCTGGCTGACAATTGGAATTTTTAGTGAACAATTGAAATAGTATAGCCTCCCTCCTAGAAATTCTGATTCAGTAAGTCTGGGGTGGGACCAGATATCTTATTTATTTTTTTAATCCCAGAGGATTCTGATGCTGTATTGTAGTACCATACACGTTCAATACCATAGTAATGTATTCAGCTCCTTAAAGAAAGGAGGTATATATATATATCACCCAAGAGAGAAATTATTAGATTGAAGAAGGTAAGAGTGTACACACAAATAGCCTAGCATGCCAGGCTTTTAGGCATAGTAGTGCCTAAATGTTACCAGCTACAAGGTGACCCTGGATATACTGCTAATTTCCTAGGTTCCCTGTCCTGACCCAGAGATTGGCTCCCTTTATGACTCTCTGCAGAGTTCCTGGGCCTTTTCTCTACATAACCCACCTCCATTTGGTTGCCAAGCTCTAGCTAAAGTTTGTGCCACTCCTGGCAGCCATTCTCACAAATCCCTAATTCCTGTTCCCTGGAGGCAGTGCTCATCATGTCTGTATATGAGAATCACCTGGGGAGCTTGTAAAATCTGCTTAGGGACTTCTTGTTTCAGCTCCGACATGTGAAGAATGTAGAAGTCAGACTGCCATCCTTAAAACAAGAAAAGGATGTACAAACTGGGAGTCAGTGACTCCTCTTGGATGCACCAGAGAACTGAGGTTGCTGCACAAACTGCTACCCCAAAATCTGGAGAAAGGGGTACATCCAGGGAGATGCAGCAACCCAGATCTGCTTACCTAAAAGCCACTGGAGTCATAAACTGGTAGGAATACTTAAGCGGTAATTTTGATGAATTGCTGGAGGCTGGTTGTGGACTAGTGTGAGTGAAAAACCTCTGGGGACACAGTTTTAGTGGGTCCCCTTCACACTTTCATGAGCTTTCTCTCTAGGAATCCTACTAGATTCTCAGAAAGATACTCAAGTGTATCTTTCTGGCAGGAGGAGCAGACAAGTAATTATTATGAAACACTCTCAGAGATTTCTCCACAAAAAAAGGCCTACTCTCCAGGGGAAAGGACTTTGCCAGGGCACAATTCTGAAACTTTATCTCTGCTGGGGGAGAGGAATTCCCTCCTAGTCTACCTCCCTTTAGCCTTTCTATCTCACCTACGGGGGGAAAAAACAACCAATCAAGCAAGCAAGCAAACAAAACATAGTTAATAGGGTCAGGGCTTCAAGGAACTAGATTGGAAATTCTGCAGCCAGGGAAAGAAGCAGGGGTCAGTGGGGAAAAAGCTATACCACGGGAGGAAGGCCAGAAACACCACAGCCTTGAGATAGAGGCCCATAAGAGACAAAGTATAAAGGAAGTTTATAGAACACTTCTCCTTTCCCACCCCACCAAGACACCAATGGGAATCCAGTATAGTACAGTGGATTGCACATGAAAGAGCTGAAAGACACAGATTCTCTCTGAGGAACAAGAGGGAGACAAAAATTAGGACAGCAGAGGAATTTTGAAGTCTCCAATACCTATGGTTACAACAAACATTAAACCCTGCCCCACCCTGCCCAACTCATAGCCAGATTAACATCAGTCCTTGTACTAAAGACCTATCACCCCAGTTCCTATTATCCAATACATCAGCTCTCAACAAAAAATTACTACGAGTGATAAAAGGCAAGAAAAAACAGTCTGAAGAGACAAAGCAATCATCAGACCTAGACTCAAATATGACAGCTGTTGGAATTATCAGATAGGATTAGATTAATAATAACGCTGATTAAAATGTTAAGGGCACTAATGAGAAAAGTAACCAACATGTTAGAACAGATAGCTAATGTAAGCCAAGAGATGGAAATTATTGGAAAGAATCAGAATGAAACGCTAGAAAAGTTTTTTAAAGTAGTGAAAAAGAATGCCTTCAATGGGCAAGTAGGTAAGCTTGACATAGCTGAGGAAAGAATCAGTGAACTTGAAGATAATCCAAAAGAATCTTCCCAAACTGACATGCAAAGAGAAAAAAAGAATACCCGCCCCCCAATCCAACTGTCCATTGATGGAAGAATGGATAAAGAAAACATGGGATAGACACACAATGGTGTATTATTCAGGCCTAAAAAAGTAATGAAATTCTGCAATATGCAACAACGTGGATGAACCTTGAGGACATTACTAAAAGTGAAAGAAACCAGTCACAGAAAGACAAATACTGCATGATTCCACTTATATGAAGTATCTAAAACAGTCAGGTTCATAGAACCAAAGAGTGGAATGGTGGTGGCCAGGGGCTGGGAGAACGGGGAAATGAGAAGTTATTAATTAAAGGAGTAAGTTTTAGTTAAGCAAAATGAATGTGTTCTAGAGATCTGCTGTATAACATTGTGCCTATAGTCAACATACTGTATTGTACACTTAAACATTTGTTATGAGGGCAGATCTCATGCTAAATGTTCTTATCACAATAAAAACAAACCAAAAAAAATACAGAGTTAAGAATCCTTTAAAAAAATAGAACTTTACAGCACAAAGAGTGAACCTTAATGTATATTAAAAATGAAGCAAAAGAAAAGAACAACATTTAGGAGGTCAGGAATCCCAGGATGGAATGCAGACTTTGACAAAAGAATTTAACGAAGGTATGAAACAACCTCATGGAAGGCTGTGGGGGGAAAAGATGCTTACCTAAGTAACCTTGGAAATGAATGGTGACTATAAAATCAAAAGCAAAAGGAGCTAAACATAAGCTCTGTGCTCTAGTTGGTGAAGTTGTTTCCTAGGATAACGGTTCTCAAACCACAATACGTGTATAGTGGAATGGCACAGGTCAGTGAATGGATGGGAACTAGGTTTCTCACCATCCAGCCAGGGGGAAGGTCAGAATAATCCATGCGTTATTGGATTATAGTTGGATACATCAGTATAAGATCATGTTTTGATTAATGGAAATATAGAAGAATACATATAGAAATACTTATAAATATACATGGGTTAGGATGTGCACATATATTTCCTTGTTCTTTCAGCCAAGAAGGTCTAGAAGTAGACCTAGTAGCAGCAAGCATACCTAGCACATAGATCTTGTTTTTTAGTACCATTCTCCAATAAAAGGAACCAGGGCTACTTGGAGAAATAGCTGATTCTAGGGTTGGGGTAGGGAAGACACAAGATAAGTCTGGAGCATCTTGTAGCAAAAGAAAATAAGGAAGTGTTCAAAAAATACTTGGTGATGGGAATATGTCAAGGGGCACAGGAGCCATCTGAAAGAGTTCTCAATGACTAAAGCTGGAACAAATTGAGCAACAAAATAAATAAAGTAGAACTGAATTATAACCCAGCATATAAAATAAATATCAATGAGTCCACACTGATATAAATACGTGATAGAATAAATAAGTGATGGAGTAGAATAGATCAACTTCCTGTGCAGAGAATTCCAAATAATTATTTTGATATTCTCCCTTGAAGGAGGCGGAGTCTGACTCCCCATATCTTTGTGATATATATATAGTGACTTCCTTTCAAAGAGCATGAAAAAGAAGGAGATAGCGTAACTTTACAGTGGAGAAACTGTCAAATGCCAGATAATCAAGGTTAATATCACTGTTGGGACAAGTCATGTTGACAGCAAGTATCCTTGATACGATGTGATGAGAATGGCACTTTACCTTTGTGGTCTTCCTCTCAAAAACCCATAACCCCTGCAAAGGATCAGACAAATCCAAACTGAAGGACATTCTACAAGATACCTGACCAATATTCCTGAAAACTGTCAAGGCAAGTCTGAGAAACTGTCACAGCCTTCAGGAGCCTGAAGAGACATGATGATTAAATATAATGAGGGGTTCCAGATGGGATCCTGGAACAGAAAAATAGTGATAGGTAAAATCTGAGCAAAGCCAGATAAAATATGGACTTTAGTTAATAATATTGTATCAATATTGGTTCCTTATTTGTGACCCATGTACCATACTAATACAAGATGTTAACAGTTGAGGAAACTGGGGGTGGGGTGTATGGGAGTTCTCCGTACTATCTTTGCAACTTTTTTGTAAATATAAAACCACTTTAAATACAAAATGTATTCTATTATTATTTTTATGTATAATATTCTATTATGATTATTTTACATATAATGTCTACAAAATTTTTCTATGGTTATTTCTATTGTTGCTGTAAACAAATTACCAGAGAGTTAGAAATTTAAACAATATAAATTTAATATTTTACTGTTCTGTAGGTCAGAAATTTGACCAGGGTCTCAGTGGGCTAAAGTCAGGCATCAGCAGAACTGTGTTCCTTTCTAGAGACTCAAGGGAGAATGTGTTTCCTTTCTCAGTTGGGTTATTGGCAGAATTCAGTTCCTTTGGGTTGTAGGAATGATGTTCCTGTTTCCTTGGTGGTTGTCAGCTGAAGGCTATGCCCAGCTTCTAGAGGCTTCCCACATTCCTTGGCTCATGGTCCTCTTTTCCGATCTTCCAGGCCAGTAATTTTAAGTCAAGTTACTCTTACATTTCAAACCTCATCTTTCTTCTTCTGTCCCATCTCTGACTTTAGTAAGGAAGCACTCTTTGATTTTAAGGCCTCCTGTAATTAGATTGGTCCTAGCCAGATAATCTAGCATAACCTCTCCAACTTAAGGTCTATAACATTAATCCCATCCGCAAAATCTCATAACATTCTGACAGATTCTGGAGATAAGGACATGGGCATATTTGGGAGCAATATTTTGCCTATTGTGTTTATTAAAAAAAAAAAAACACGCCCAGATTCTATCCCAGATTAATTCGGTCATTGTCTATTGGAGTGAGACCCAGACATTGGTAATTTTTAAAATGACCCAGAAAATTCCAATATGCATAAAGAGTTGAGAATCATTTTGGAAGCCAGAAAGGGTGTCATTCTCGACATCAGTGGTGGAGCTAATCACTCAAGTATCTTCTACTTTTTCCCTCTGTCCAGTTGCAAAGCTAGTTTTGGTAGCATAGTCTCCACATAGACAATCGACATTGGAAGCCATCAGTCAATATTTCTGATTGCTAAATGTGAGGATCTCTTTGGTGAAAAGTTAGCAAAGAGTATAATTATCTTTGTTTCTAGAACGATAAAGGTAGGTCGTGTATATATTGCATTCATAACATGGTAGTGTCTTCTAAAAACCTGAATACACAGGGGCTAAAAGCTCCTACAGCCACATACTCACTAAACTTAAGCCTCTAGGGAAAGAGCCAGCTCATTTCTTTCAGTTTCCTGCATACAAACATAATAAAGATTCTGAAATACTGTTCTAGGCTGGAACATGGAGACCCATAGATATGGCTGTTTTGACAGACCCTTTTACTTTAGTGGTGCTCCAGAGACTGAGATTTGAAGGCATAATTTTTTTCTCTCTCACAGGTTCTCTTACAGGTGAAAGGAGCTATTTTTCTCTGGTATAACCCATTGCTTCCGGATACAAGCCAGATTGAATTAAAAAGTGCAATTAAATGCAGTTGAGTCTTAATGTCCAAACACCACTCTCCCCTTTTTTCTTGATTGAGTATAAAGCACAGGAAATACTAATGTACACTGAATTTTCAAAGTGAGAAGGAAAGAAATGAACTTTTTTTATATCCTAATTTTTACTCCTTCTTTCTTAGTCTTCAATTACCTCAGTTTTGATTTTAAAAAATTTCTGTAAATGTCTAAATTCTATCGAGGTGCTAGGCCTCTTGCTATGAGATTCTTTAGAGAAAAAATGTGTATGATAATTTTAATTATATGTATTACTCTTGAAAGATAATTAACATTTGTGTATCTTATATATAAGATATGCTTACAGCATATAGATATCTATGATATGCTATAAGCATACATTGCCTGAGTAATTCTCATAACAACCCTGCAATATAACTGTTATTGTTTCGCATCTTATTCATCATTGGATCCTGCCATCTTCAATTTTCAAAATATGTAAAAATATGTGACTCCTTCTCATCACTGTCACACTGGTCTGCACTATCATCAGCTATATCCTACACCACTATACAAACCTCCTGATTTTTTCCCTACCTCCATTCTTGTGGTCCTAGAGTAAATTCTCCACAGAGAAGCAAGAATAATCCTTTAAAAAATTAATTATGTCACTCTCCTGCTCAAAATATTCTAATGACTTCCGATCCCTCTAATATAAAATCTAAGGTCTATACCCTGGTGTGGTAGGCAAAATACCAGGATGGCTGTTAAGATCACCACTGTAGGTGTACATGTCTTCTATAATTCCCTCCTCTTGAGAGTGGGTTGGGCTCATGAACATGATATGATGGGCCATCACTCTTTTGATGAGGTTATATTATACACAAAGGTGAAGGGATTTTGCAAATACAATTAAGATCCCAGATAGTTGATTTTGAGTCTGTTAAAAGGGAAATTATCCTGGAGTACCTGACTTAATCAGGTAAAATTTATTGGAAGAGGGACTGGACCCCTCTTGAAGATAGATTCTTATGTTAGCCTTGAAGAAACAAACAGCCATTTTGTGAACTGGTTATTGAGGGGGCCACGTAGAAAGGACCTGGGGGCAGCCTCTAGAAGTTGAGAACTAGCAAAGAATGAAAAATTCAGTAATACACCTGCAAGGAGATGAATTCTGCCAACAACATGGATGAACCTGGAAGCAGATTCTTAGCCAGTCAAGACTTCAGATAAGAATGCAGCCTGGCCGGCACCTTGACTGCAGCCTCATCAGACCCTGAGCAGAGGACATTATTAAGCTGTGCCTGGACTTCTGATCCAAGGAAACTGTGAGATAAGATTGTGTTGTTTTAAGCCACTAAGTCTGTAGTAATTTGTTACACAGTAATAGACATCAATACACTCGGCCTATGCATGTTACCATGGTCTTTCCACATTATCAGTTTCCATCGCTAAGTTTGCTTCAGCCACCCTGGCTTTCTTGTTGATGCTTGAACACACCAACATGATTCGATCTCAGGGACTATGCACTTGCTCTTCCCTCTGCCTCACTTTCTTAGAGAAATCCCACTTGACTACTTTATCTAAAATAATACTTAAACGACTTTCTATCCCTCCTTTTCAGCTTTACTTTTCTTCTTAGCTCTTATTGCTACTTGACATTATACAATTTTATAGTATATAAATTTTTAAATTATATAATTTTTACATTCATGCACCAAAGTGTAAGCTCCATGAGGATGAGGACTTTGTATCCTTTATATCCAAATTTTATCATGGAACAGACCTCAAATTGTGGCTGGGGTACAGAGGAGGCACTCAAAAATATTTGTTAAATAAATTTTATAGGCTAAATAATTTGTCCAAAGTCAACTAGCAGTATATAGTAGGGTCAGGATTTGAACAATGATCTCTCTGACTCAAAAGCCTATTCTCTCTCAAGGATAGAATTCAGGTCTCAAGAATCATGTAAACTGGCCCCAGAGTGAGAGTGATGGGGAGTGAGAGGAGGAGTCTTCTATGTGATTGAATCACAGTCTCCAGATTGTGTGGGTTTACTTTTCACTTTTGGGATCACTTAAAAGCAAAATATTACACCCCTTTTTTTTCAGAAAGAAAATGGTTTTCTCATATCAAAATAGTACAACCCCAAATCAAATAAATGCATATTTATTTGTGACATTGATTAAAATTAGGGATTCCTCCATTTGAGAGAATAGCACCCACTGTAGGCAGATTCTGTTCCAAAATTCCTTTGCTATGAAAAAAGATGAAGGTTCCATCCCCCACGCAGCTGCCTGGAAACAGCCCACTCAGTAGAAATCCCGAACTCGTCAAACAAATCATGGCACCTTTGGTTTTAGAACTAAATAGAGAAGCTTCTGAAGATACTTGCTTAAGTCCCAACCTGTAATTTGAAAAACAAACACAAGCAAACAAGTTTACTGCTTGATTACTCTGCTCCAGCGTGGTTGCTTATGCGCAAGCAGAGCAGCTGGAGAATTGTCGGAACCATGGATAGCACCACGGCAGGTTGAGGGGTGCGTGGTATCGGTATTACCCTGACCTTGGCAACAGCAGCTCAAGTAGGAAAATACTAATAGAAGCACGGAAAGAGTAGGTTTACAGAACAGATACATCTTTCTTTTATTGACCAAGAGATGTCGTAAAATAAGTGCCAGAACCTTGAGGAGTGTTTCAGGGTCTGCCCAATTTGGCCACCTCTTGGATGAGACCATGGTTAGTTGTAAATTTTCAACAAATAGGAATGCTAATAACTTATTTTCCTTGAATATTTATTACGTTCAAATAGGTACTGTTCAAATCAGTGGTGTGTTGGAGCTGGCTCATACTGTCTCCCAAGCATCAATCGGCACATGTCCCCACTTGTGGGTTCAGTGATGTCACATTGGCAGCTTGACATTGGTCAGAGTGGAAAAATTTATACCATGGAAATTAGCAAATTCTATAATTGGGTTTTTTTTCCCCCTAAATGTCAGTTATTAAAATTTTACCAGTTTCCTCTAGTTCTAAGCCTTCTACATATATTATTTCATATACTCCTTACTGCAAACCTATTGTTATTATCCACATTTTGAAAAGAAAGTGAGACAGAGAAGTTGAGAAGGTTAACCAGGGTCACACAGTTATTAAGTAGCAGAGCCAGGATTCCAACCCAGGCATTCTAACTTTAGAGCCCACACTACAATTCACTGTCTCCACAAATGCCCATAAGGTTAGGGATGAGAGGTTTTATTTCCTATTTGCCTTCAGTATATTGCTTGAAGTTACTCACACTGAATAAGGGAGTAGTCTTTAGCCATCCAGGTCGCCTTGGGTACCCGAATTTGAAAGAACTGTCCCCATTCTGAAGCTGAGAGCATCAACAAAACAGAGCAGCCCTCTTTTTGCAACCAAGCCTTAGTAGTACCCATTCATAACCATCCGCAGGGTGGGAATGCCTCAAACACTCACTGTCCTGATTAAGGCGGAGTCCAGGGCCTACAGAACCATTCATACACAACCTTCATTACCCTTATTTGGAACATTAATAAACAAATTCCCCCAGATCTATTTACCAAAATGCCAATGTAAATAATGACGCAAGCATAGTTCTCAAAAGTGACTTTTAGCAGGGAATCATCAGTCACTACTTGGATCTCCTCATTAAACAATATACAGCCTAAATCTGAGCAGGTGTAGAAGATTCTGAAGTCCTTTATTCAGGAGTTAAAGAGTCACGGTTTATACTACACCTGCTTTCTGGAAGAGAGGAAAATTATCCTATAGAGAGATTAGGGGGATCTCAGGACCCACTTTTCTGCAGAAAATTATGTTGAATCACTCAACAGGTGTTTGTTAAATAAATGAATAAATGAACTTAAAATCCATAAGAATTAAAATATCATTCTTTTCTCAAAGATAGCATGTTTCAATTCTTCACTATAATTCTGAAACCATATGAAAGTCAGTTCCCAAGGATGTTTTGATCAAGTGCTGTTAATCTACTATAATGCTTGCTTATGCACGATGCTTACTCAATTAATATTAGTAGTAAAATGGATATATGGTGGAAGGAATTTTCAGGTAAATGTTTCATCATGATTATGACATTTTTTCCACATCCAGTTTGAAAATTTAATTAAGTAGTCTATTTTTCCTATCAATGTAAATTTGCTAAAGCTAAATATTTATTGTGTTTATATAATTTTCAGTGCAAATGTTGATAATATTGTGACATTCATTGTAGAAAGAAACCCTCACTAACTTTCAGATTGTTTCACTGGTTTCCTGGCCCAGAATAAAGAGCTATTATATAGAAAAGCCCATGTGGAAGCACTGGAACACCCCCCTCCCCAATTTTTACAAGACCCCGGTGATGATTAATTTTGTGTGTCAACTTGGCTAGACTATGGTTCCCAATTGTTTGGTCAAACACTAGTCTAGATGGTGCTGTGAAGGTATTTTTTAGATGTGATTAACAATTAAATCAGTAGACTGAGTAAAGCAGATGACCCTCCATAATGTGTGTGGGCCTCATCCAATTAATTGAAGGCCCTAAGAAAAAAGACTGAGAATCCCCAGAGAAAGGAATTCTAATTCTGCCTTTGGACTCAACACTGCATTAACTCTTGTCAGAATTTCTAGCTGCCAGCCTGCTGTACAGATTTTGGATTTGCCAACCCTCCCTCAGCATCAATCGTTGAGCTGATTCCTTACAAGAAATTTCTTTCTAGATATACATCCTATTGATTCTGTTTCTCTGGAGAACCTAGTACACCCTCCAACTCTTACAAAATAGAAATGAAAAGCAATCCAGCATTACTTCCTTTTCTCCTACTTCCTGTGATTCTAGAAGTCTTGTCAATCACACTTGCAGCCCCTCTGACCACGGGAGCAGACCTGTGCCCTAGGCGTGGTAGCCTGTCAGGCTTTCTTTCCTGGGAATCTTTATCTTGAGCTTCAGGACTGAAGTAGTGGAAACAGCCATTTTGCAATAGCAGCTCCCTAAAAAGACTGTCGATCTTTCAGTTGGGATTCTGGAAACTGCTTTCTGTCTTGTTCTTCCCGAGGCTGGTTTTTTAACTTATTTTTTTTTTTTTATTCTATGAGATACTCAGTATTTCATGTGAAATGAAATCTTTTTACTTCTACTTCTGTTTCAGTTAGCCAGAAGTCAGTTTCTATAGATTACAAACAAAAAACCCTAATGTATATGGAAATTGATGTGAAAATGTTTGCAAACAAGACCATCAGAAGCAGACTGCCCTGTGTTTTCATCTCACTCACCAGCAATGGGACTTTGCGCACTGTATTAGTCTTCTCTTGCGGTGTAACAACTTTAGCAGATTAAAACAGCACCCATTTACTATCTTACAATTTCTGGGTGTCATTTTTCTGGATACTGGTTAGCTGAGTCCTCTTCCTAATGTCTCATAAGGGTGAAATCAAGGCGCCTTCTAGGGCTGCGATTCCCAGCTGAAGGTCCAGGCCCCTTCCGAGCTCACTGGTTATGGGGAGAATTCACTCCCTTGCAGCTGTATGACTGAGGTCCCTGTTGTCTCGCTAGCTGCCAGCCAGGGACTGCTCTCATTTCCTAGAGGCAGCTCTCAGGTCCCTGTGACATGGCCCCCTGCATAGGCTCTCTCACACTTTCAATCTCTCTACCTTCAAGAAGTGGTCAGACACTTTTAAGGAGTCACCTCGTTAGATCAAGTCCACCCAGATAATCTTCCTTTTGATTAACTCAAAATCAACCAGTTGGCAACCTAATCATGGGAGTGACTTACCATCCATATTCACAGATTCTGCCTATACTTAAGGGGAGAGGAATTATGCACACCACGAGAGGCAGGAAGTGCACACATAACAGAGTAGGATTCTTAGGGTCATATTAGGATTCTGTCTACCACAAACAAAGTCCTCTAGGTGTCTGCTTTCCTTTGTGAAATGAAGAAAATAAGTGCGATTTTTACTGGTATAAAGATCAAATAAAATAATGTATGTAAATTAATTAGAAAGAGCTTGGTTCATAGTAAGCACCAAGTAAATTATTGTTATTAATCAACAGTGTTCATTGAATTGAATTACATATTTATGTTGTGTATTAAAATTTCCCCCTCCCATTGAAAGTTCAAATGATTTTAAGGAAATTCATTTAAAAATTTGATATATCATAATATTTAACAAAAATTCCCTCCTAGCATGTTAAAATTCCAGTTAATCTGTGGAACATGCTTCCTTTTTTGGTTGGTTCACCAGTAAAGCATTTGAAAAGCATATAAGTGTGATTTATTCCTTTACTCTCATTCCTTAACACACTGGTTATTAGATAACAATAGCTCATAATATAATGAAAGACAGTGAAGCATTGTCTCCTATAAAACAAATTTTTTTCTTCCGGATTTTCGTTTTTCTACAAAGATCATGCTCCTCTCTGTGCTGGATTTATGCTCAAAATCTTTTAAAACTAAAAGTATTCTGCAGCTTTCCCCTATACCTATCAACTTCTCTCATGCTGATTTTTTCAAGTTACACTGATTTCCCTCCATTCATTGTCACTGTCAAACCCACCATATTTCAATCTGTTTTATTCTCCTGTTGCTAAGAGACAAAGTTACCTCATTATGTAGGGTTCTCATGTTCCAGCTTTGCTAATCGGTTAGAAATATGTTTTCTTAGGGAATTATTTTCTGGATAATAACATTTACTCCCTATGTTGGTCGACCATTGATGTGATGACAGTGTATTTGCTATTGCCATTAAACTACAGTGCAATGAGCTATAAATTCACCAGATGTTAGCTTTAGCAAAGAAAACCAATGACTTCACTTGCTCCATTAAGACCCAATCATTTGCACAGAATTTATGCTTTTAAAATTTTCCACATAATGACTATTTTGATAGATTCTTTCATGCAAGAATTTAATTTGATTCAACACAAAGAAATGAAATAAGCACGGCCTTTTCTTTGGAGATATGAATGTGGTCCTAGGGATATGCACTTTCCTCTGAAAATGTTTATCCTTTTTAGGCAATACAAGGGTTCTCTGATAATATAGAATTAACAATGGACATTTTCCCCAGGGTCAGCGGTGGTATTCAGTCCACCTATGTTAGTGAGGTCGAGTGGAAGTGGGATGTGGAGAAGGACGTCTGGGGGCTATTCCTGATTCTACGTCATGTCAGTCGAGTCACTTAACCTTTAGGAGTACTGACTTCCCTACCCCCAAAATGAAAATAAGAACAATAATACCTCTGGATCTATCTAACTGATTTACATGAAATGATATACTTGAAATCTCTCTGCAAATAGATACCCTATGAAAATATTCATGATATAAGCATAATTATGACAGTATCACTTGGGCCAGAGGAGGAAATAATTCCAAGATTCTTCTGAGTTCTCCTTTCCAAGGAAAATAACAAAATACATGTCTTGATGGGAAGTGAGAAGGTAGTGACTTAAACTTTTGGAGAAATACCTCTGGGATGCTATTTGGTGCTGGAGGATGGTGAGAAGTTAGAAGTGTATCTGCTAGGAGTTGTCCTGTGAGAACTTTCTTGTGTAGTATGTTGTGGCCTCTATAGTTTCTATACAGTCTGATAATATGGCCTCAATTTTGTCACTGGGATTCTCCTGTGTATAAAGCACCAACACTTTTCAGTATTTCTGGTTTTTCTAGGAGTGATAGAATGGAGAACAAGCAACTTATGAATCCAAGGTATTATAAATCACATAGGTATTAGGTGGCTTAATATGTTCATGTTTATGAAGTATTGGAGGTTTTGGTGTAAAAGGTACTTTGAGCTCAGAGCTTCATTGTTCCTCTGGCCTAAAAACAAGCAAGAATTATTTAATGAATTGAAATTGGCTCTAAACAATTATTTCATGAATCTTTATTATAGATAGAGATATTGTTTGAAAATAGCTTATTTAACAGAATATCTTAGTGTCCATAAGGATTCCTTGTACATGGCAGGTGACATTAGTTGCTCATTGAATAAAAGAACAATTAAATATTGATAGATGATTTAGAAAGCAACTGAAAGAAGAAAAAGTAGCAGTTCTGGATGATTAAACAAGTGAACACAATCAAAGTCTGAGACAAAGATATAAGTGCAATTAGTTTATTTGAGTAGAGATCCCCTCAAGCAGCAGTAGAGGAGTAGAAATGTGAGACAAGAGAGGGAGTAAACCAATGAGTAGGTTGGACAACTGGGGCTCACTTCTGTTGGAGGATTCTAGGAGACTGTGTTTATACCAGAGGGATGAAGACCTCAGAGTACTTAGCTAACAACTTGTTGCACATTATCTGCTCCCATGGTCACACGCTGACACTTCCGAACTGCTCTGCACATAGGTCACATGGTGGCACAGGCCCTCGTGGCCAGAGGAAGCTCTCAAGCTGACTCACAGGTGATTGCAGTAGGAAGCCCTAGAAAGTAAGGGAAAAGTGAGAGCTGAAGGCTATGGACAGGGCACCAATAACATCTACTACATTCACTCATATTATCACCTAACGAAATTTGTCTATAACTGGAGTATCCTTTCTGTGTTAATTAAATTAGAATGAAATTGTTGAATATCCTTTCTGGTCGGTGGTCTCTGGGAAAACTGTCACATAGCAGAATAAATTCACCCTAAGACATTTTCTGCCTGAGCTCATTATGCCCCACATTCAATTTGGGATCAAGATCTCTCCAGGTCCATTTATCAACACCCACTCCTATGACTTGGTAACATTATTTATTAAATAAACATTTATTGGGCACCTTGTATATGAAAATCATTCTGCTATCACTGGGGATATGAACATAAGATAGAGTCCCAGCTTTAAGCAGAGGAATTGCTTTAATAAACACATTGTTGCTAATGAAGCATTGAAGATTCAAATAAAAATTTGAGTCAAGTATTGTTGGAGATAATTTCCTTAATTTCTTCTCTCCTTCTGGAAGGATGGTGTTCATCCTAATATATTGCTGTTTCAAACGCCACTTTATAGGGAACTGGCAGCAGCATCATCAGCTGACTCATCTGTCATAAGAAATAAAGCATTAAAATAGTTCTTTACATGTTTTAAAGGAAGTATGATTTTCAATAATTTTAGGAGGAAGTACTTTCAGTATGAAAAAAAGGCTTATAATTATTTCCTTATATCTTTGAGACATTATTCTATTCCTCCAGAGTTACTGTATATATGTAATAATTGTCAATTTAGTAGATAAAAGAAGGACAGATTTAAAGAGGTTGAGGGACTGTATTGGTTTTTTAGTAGATTCTTTTTGGAGAGATTCAATTTAAAGGAAAAAACCATTGTGCCAATCTCCAGATTACTTTTAGATCTTTTTGGAAACGAGATGCTAATGCATGTTTGCTTTTGGACCCTGGTAGAGAGACATGTAAGGCCTGGTGATTGCATAGGGAATCACTTTGCATGAACAGAGACAAAGAAAATCAAGGAGACCTGACGAGTTGTCATCCAGCCATGTGCTAACTTCTGGTGAGATCTGGGGGATAATGGCTTTGGCTACAAGCATGCCTTACCCTAGTGATAGGCAGTTGGGGGCCACCATCTCCAAAAACCAGACAAGCCTGCTGAACTTGTGAGAGCTGGCCTGATACATGAGGGTCTGAGACTATGAAGACTGATACAGAAGAACCATATGGGGCATCCAGAGGATAACGAAGTGATTTTTATTATGGATTGGTTCATTCCACTAACAGAAGAGTCAAAGTGGAGGACAATGTTTGCTTTTGAATGTACTGCCTTTCTCTCTGTCTCTTCTTTTTCTGCCTCACTAAGTCCTGTGTTAAAAAATATTACAACAACCAAATTCCAGTTCTGATAGGTAACAAATGTCATATTCTACCCACTTACCCATTGAATAGCTCCCTTTCACCTCACCAACTAAGAGCTTAAGAAAATAATGTAGTCAGCTAAATAATGCTAACTTTAGATAAACAAACACTGAAGGGGCCGGCCAGGGGGCATAGCGGTTAAGTTTGCACACTCCGCTTTGGTGGCCCGGGGTTCACAGGTACAGATCCCGGGTGTGGACCCACGCACCGCTTGTCAGCCATGCAGTGGCAGCGTCCCATAAAAGTAGAGGAGGATGGGCATGGATGTTAGCCCAGGGCCAGTCTTCCTCAGGAAAAAGAGGATTGGCAATGGATGTTAGCTCAGGGCTAATTTTCCTCACACATAAAAAAACAAAAAACCAAACACTGATAAAGATCCACCAATACCTGGACTGAATGGATTTTAAGGTATATTTATATATTCTCTGACATTTCTCCACAGACCAGTAAAAGGCGATCCCTTCACTCTACCCACATAATACTAGATATTTTCCAGTGTTAACAAAGGTAATAGAAGGAAATAAAGAGACTGAGTTGAGATCTAATGAGTTTTCTTTTCATGATAAGTGTGAAATGTAATCAAATCAAATATTGATTCACATATATTAAACTGTTTCCTTATAAAGACTTTTCAAAAATCAAATTTCTGCATATATTTTAAAAGTCTGAACTATTTTCAAAAACATAATAGAATAGGTTTTATGTCATTCTGCATTTTTTAAATGATTTTTTTGATGTGTCACCATAGCAACATTGTGTTTTCTCATATAGAAATATTTCCTCTGAGCAAACAAATTATACCAAATGCTTCATTCCTAAGCAGTGGAAAAACTCTCTCTACTGCCTTGAGAAATTCTGATAGAACTTAGAAACAAATACTAGTCATCTATTTCCCATGTTTCAGGAGAGGAAAGATTTATAAGAGGGTGGAATAAAATGAATTATTACTTTTAGAAAGTTTATAGCAGTTGGATAAACATGTTTCTATATATGACATATATTTACATACATTTTAATTAAACACACCTTAAAATGTTGTAATGTCTTAAACAGCAAGTCAAAGGTGAAAATCATGGAATTTCTCAAATTTTAATTATAGAAGTAAATTATTTGCTTATACTTTTAATTGCAGTATTATAATATGCTATAGGCATTTTATTTAACTGAATGTTATATGTGAAATAACCAAAACACTGTTACACAGAAACGACTTTTTTTAATCTTTCTATCCAGATAATTTTTAACATGAAGTTAGCGTTAAGAAAGGGGAAGGGAGTATATACATCTTTAAGCCCTTTAAATCTCAAACATAGGAAAAATAATCTCATAGGTACTAGGCTTCGATAGGCAGCTCAAAGGAAAGATAAAATGCTTATAGTTCTTAGAAAATATTCAACTACCTTTTTCTAAATACAAACTATCTTCCCTTTGCCAGCATTTGTACACAAGATTCACTTATTTCTTTTATTCATTCATTCAACAAGTCTTTGTTGATCATTTACTTTATGCCAGGCACTATGCTATAAAAAAGAATAAGAGGTAAAAGTGAAGAGTAAATCTCCCACCTTAATGGATCTTTGATTCAAATGATACATTGACAGCGTAAATATCTTTTAAAGAGAGATAAATAGCAAACCGTTTGGTATTTTTGAAATCTAATTTGTAATCTAAAATGAGCTTTCAAAACACAATATTCTTTCTGTCCCTGTCTCTGCTTCTGTCTGTCTCTCTCTCTGTCTCTTTCTCTCAGATCCATTACAAAATGCTATGGAAAAGGCTTTGGAGTCACACTTGACTTAGGTTAAAGTGCCAGATCTGCCGCTTAGTACTTAAGGGACCTTGGGCAGTAAATAAATTTCCAAATTGTATTTTCCAGAGTGTATGTTCTAAAAATGACTAAAACATTATCTCCCATTCTATAAATTCTTCCACAATATGAACTTGCTGCTCCTCATCCAGATATGGAGACTAATACTCCTCCCCTTGAAACCTGGGCTGCCCTGGTGACTCACTTGTGTCCAAGAAAATGTGGTAGAAATGATATAGCTCTGCCTGGTGGTCTTGGGATGGTCGCTCTGGGGAAATCCAGCCGCCATGTAAGAAATCCAAGTACCCTGAGACTGCCATGATGGAGAGACCATGTTTAGGCACTCTGGTTGACAATCCCAACTGAATTCAGTCTTTCATCCCCAGAAACGTGAAAGGAGTTGTCTTGGACTCTCCAAACCAACCCACCCACTAGCGGTGCACAAATGTGACCTCAGTCAACAGAGCAAGGAGCAGAAATGTCACCCAGCCCAGTCCTGTCCAAATTCCTGTTCCACAGAACCTGTGAGGTATAACAAAGTGGTTTTATTTTATGATACTAAGTTTTGGGGTAACATGTTATACAGCAATCACCTTGGAACACTATCATTATTTCTGCACATATTGCAATATATCTAGAAAGTAAATTTTCTAGGATGAAAAAACTTTAAAGCAGAAAGCATTTAGGTAATTCCTTTGAGAGAAATTACCCACTCATTGGAAGAATAGCAGATTAACACTAATACCTAGACAATAATTCTTCACATCTTTTATCACATAGACATTTCTGTGAAATAAGACAAAAATATGTTTTACATCTTATCTGGGGAATAAGTCTCATATTTTCACTGGCTTAGTAAAATATTTCAAAATATTTGTCCAGGGCTTAGCATATATATTTTCCAGGTGAGAATTTATTATATATAGACAAAAATTGTGATGTTTGTTTGTTTATTTTTCCTCAAAAATCATTGCTCTTGACGACTTAAAGTCGTCCATTCTTCTCATAATAAGAGGAAGCACTACTATCTTTCCCTCGCTGCTCTGAGCTACACAGCTGTAAGAATAGAATGGGGAAACATAAGGCCAATCCTAGAACACATTCCTTATGCTAGAAAGAGATCTCAGTAATTGTTTCGCTTGTGGATGCAGTACTTTCCAAAGTACTTACAGTGACTTTTCAGTTTACCAAATATTGTTTGTGATTAAAAAGAAAATATATTTAGGTGCTGGCCTGGTGGCTTAGCAGTTAAGTTCACACTCTGCTTTGGTGGCCCAAGGTTTGCAGGTTCAGATCCCAGGCACAGACTGATGCACAGCTTGTCAAGCCATGCTGTGGCAGTGTCCCATATAAAGCAGAGGAAGATGGGTACGGATATCAGCCCAGGGCCAATCTTCCTCAGCAAAAAGAGGAAGATTTGCAGTGGATATTAACTCAGGGTTAATCTTCCTCACACACACACACACACACACACACACACACACTCTCTCTCTCTCTCTCTCTATATATTCAATATAAACCTTTAATAATCCTCTTTTAACCACTTATGATTTTTATATTTATTTTTAGTTTTTGTTTATACTCTTACAAGGAAAATCAGATTATTAAATAAAGATCAATATATCTATTAAAAAAATAAAATACAAATTAAAAGAAAATGTTAAAATTCTGATATATTCTTTTGCAGTTATACTAAATTCTCCTTTACATCAATGTTAATTTTAGGTAACTTAAATATTCCTGGGATGATGATCTGGATTGGGAATTACGTATGGCAAATCTTAATCTCAAATTCTTACCATTGCTATTCACTCTTTTGGGTTACTCTTTTTGCTGACATATACAGGAATTACATTTCTACTGCACCAGGGTTGTGTTTATTCTCTCTCCCAAAATCTACCGTCACTTTGGTCCTTCTTCAAATTAGGAGACATGATTGAATTTCTGCACCAACTTCTCCTATTTAATTACAATGTTACACTGCTGTTTTTCTAAAAGAGGGTTGTAAGTTGATCACTAACAATTTCCTTTAATTTTGTTTCATCCATAAACTATTTACCAAATATTTGTTGAAATTGAAAATAGTCAGAGAACCATTTCCCTGGTTTCATGAATGATGTATTCGTTTCCCCATATTTTGTTTTCTTTTAAAAATTTTTGTCTATCTCTGCTAGGAACTAAAAGTTTTCCAATCAGGAATATTTAGGGGCTCCTCATCAAGGAGTTTAAAATCAAGGAGACCTTTGATTCTCAATAATGGTTTCCCATTAAATGATTCTGTGTTTCATGTGATTTTCCAATTAAGCTAAATTAAGCAGAGTTCCAGCGTTTCATACAATAATATTAAAAGTTGTTATGGGTCATAAAAACTTTAAGAAAGCATACATAAAGCGTGTATAAACAATGTTCTTACTTAAATTACTGTGATTAAAAAAAACCAATATCCTCACTATGACTACATGGGTTATCTCAATTCTCTCCATTAGCTAGATAAAATGTTATAACCTAATGCTTCTTTGAAAGGATTAGTGGGAAGAATCTTTTATTTTTTTTTTCTTTTTCAAAACTTCAAATTAAATCGCACAAAGAATACACACTGAGTAACTTAAAAGGAAAAGATTTGCTGATGCTAACAGCATGAAGACTCGGTATAAGCATCTAGTGAACAGCACCTTGTCAGCCATTGAAGGCAGTGTTCAGTGTTGACTGGGTTATTTATAGATTCTAAAGTCCATTTATATCCTATGAAAAGTACAGGTGTCGAGAGGAAGAACTCCTAACGTGCCTTTAAGGACCAAGAAAAGGATATTATAAGCTTGTGATTCTCCCATGTGGACTTAAGTTGTGATGGAAAGGATGAGTTGGATGAGAAAATAAACAGAAGCGTCAGAGTAGTGTTGAGAAATGATCCTGCAGACAATGCGCTGAGAGAGTGGGGGGTGTAAGTAGTGACAGAGCTTCTGCTATTCCAAAGTCCACACACTCAGTCAAGTCCAAAGGGAGAGTGCATGGGGCAAGTGCAGAGTTCTTCACCGTGGGTTTCCATTGTCAGGGCTATTCTTTTGAACTAAAGAATCCCACTTCAAAAAACATTCTTCTATGCTTTGACTTGGGAATAGGAGACTAAAGAAAATCAGGGTTCAGGAATTCCACTCTCACTGTAAATCTTAGCACCTGGTTTAGAGCAAAGTGCTGCTAATATTTACCAACTTCAGAGTCAACATTCACTAAAATGTCAAGAACTAAAGGGAAAAAAGTAAATCCAGTTAGATAAAGTGGAAATAAACTGGCCCCTTAATGAATTATATAAATGATTCAAAATTGGATTAGAAATATAAGGAGTTAAAAACTCACTGAGAAACAACCAAATACTAGAAAGATTGCTTCTCTTGTGTGCTTGTGTTGGCACGGCTATGGCAGCCAAATTTTGGGCTACAAAAATATATCTTTTTTCTGGTTCTGTAATTAACTAAAGGAAAAGACTCTTCAAAGAACTTATCAGATATTGTGTAACTTATTGACTTCTTTTTTTTTTCTGGTGGGGAAGGTTGGCCCCGAGCTAACATCTGTTGCCCATCCTCCTCTTTGTGCTTGAGGAAGATTATCGCTGAGCTAACATCTGTGCCAATACTCCTCTATTTTATATGTGGGACACTGCCACAGCATGGCTTGATGAGCGGTGTGTAGGTCCATGCGCAGGATCCAAACTGGCGAACTCCAGGCCACTGAAGCAGAGCACACAAACTTAACCATGACATCATGGGGCCAGCCCCTGACTTCTTTCTTGACAGGTTTTCATCTAAACTAAAGCTGCAAAGATGAATGTTCTCTCTTTTTAGATATTATAAGGCAAAAATTTTATGATATTTCCTTCTGGCATTTCATCAGAATCAATGACTATCATTTGCAATATTTTTGTTTAATGATATAGTTATGATTTAAAATATTTTAAAGAAAGATTTGCAATCTGACTGAATTTCCTAATGTGACGATTAGTTTTATGTGTCAACTGGGCTAAGAGATGCCCAGATAGCTGGTAAAACATTATTGCTGGGTGTGTCTGTGAGGGTGTTTCAGGGAGAGAGTAGTATTTGAATCAGTAAATTGAATAAAGAGATCCACCCTCACCAATGTGGATGGACAAGATCCAATCCACTGAGGGCCCAAGTAGAACAAAAAGGCAGAGGAAGGGCTAATTTCCTCTCTCTTCTTCTTGAGCTGGGACATCCATTTTCTCTGGTCCTTGGAAGACCTTTAGACTCCAGGGCTTACACCACGGGGCCTCCTGGTTCTCAGGCCTTTGGACTTGTACTGAATTATACTGCTGGCTTTCTTGGTTCTCCAGCTTGCAGATGGCATATTGTGATGTATCTCTGCCTCCATAATCACTTGAGCCAATTCCCATAATAAATCTTACATATGAATGTATGTATATATTTATCTGTCTATCTATGTACAGTTGGTTCTGTTTCTCTGGAGAACCCTGACTAACACACCTAACATTTTGTAACTTTTCCTCTGAACTGAAATATGTGTACTAATGGACACAATAACTGTTAATGTGAACTTCTGGTTATTGAGATGAGAGAAAAGACTTTCTTTAGAAATATTTTTCAACTCACCAATAACTCTAAGGAGTATAAAACCAAGTTTTAAGTGGCTATTATGATAAAACTGGTTTAGATACTAAATCAAGAGACAGAAAAATTTGACAGTGGAAAGTGAATGAAGAGTACCCAAAAGTATCATCTGCAAGAGAGCAAGCAATTACTTCAGTTTCTAAGAATCCTAGTTTCAGGAAAGAGGAAAGATCATCTTACCACTGCTTTTAATATTTCTTGGAATATTGTCTGAAAATTAGGTGGAAAGCAGACGACAGATCTAAAAGTTGTAGCCCTTTGGCCATTGTATTTTGGGAATATATTTATAGTAAGATAGAACAGAAACTTGAAAATAGAATCAATCAAATTTGCAGATGAATAAATACTGAAATGCTGAATGAATGATTGTTGGTGGGTATATTTTACTGATAAATTCAAAGAAATTTTCTATTTCAATTCCTTCTCATAGAGTTCAGGATCTTGGCTTTGCCTGTGAGGAATAGCTGATAACAAAATTATCATTTCAGTGCTTTTGGTCATCTTTATAACTGTCTGGTTAATGACATAGAAAATCATATTTACTGTCAAGATTGCTAAGAATTAGTTGGTTTAAAGCAGATAACTTTGTCAGAGCTCTAAAGCAACAAAATAACCTAAGTAAGAAAGAAATAACTTGCTTGTTTATTCCAAGAGATCTAAAAATTGGAGTAAATCCATGAAAAGTATAATTTATACCCTTATAATTGGCCAATTTTTTTGGTCACACTGATCAATTTTTTAAAAAACAAAACATATTAGCAAGCTTGATGACATGTATACCTTTAGAATAAATGGTACTTGCCATTTTTTCTAAAAGTATAACTGAGGGTTTCACCAAAATAATCTTTGTAAATGATCATTAATTTTCTGTATCTTGTCATTTAAAAATGTGACGGAATGTTTGGTTGCTACATGTCCCAAATAAAACACATTGCTTATTAATTATTTTCATTTATTAAAATGACATTTTATGATTCCAGGAATAGGAAATAAACACACATTTCCCTATTCCTTCCAGTAAGTACAATTAAAAACTCTGCATATTATATATAAAACAAGGATAAGAATACTCTGAAGGGAAGCGAGAAGAAGGCAGACTAGCCAGAGAAATTGGGATGTGAGAAGTCACACACTGGAGAGTTTTCTGGATTTTCCTTTTGCCTCAGATATCCCAGACTTGTAGCTGAAGACAGTGACCTGGAATATCAAAGGGTAAAGATAAAAAGAACTCCAGTGAACTCCTGAACTGTGTAGAGTAAGGACTAGGAAAAGTACAGGCTAGCAAGACAGAACACGTTTAGACAACAACTCTACTCCAGGCAGAGAACACAGGTAAAACTGTGGCCCACCTCTCCACCCATATCAGCAAAGGCCAAGTGAGGAGACTAGATTTGCATGCTCACCAGGCTGTAAAGTTGTGCTCCGACACCTCTGCTTGAGTAGTGTCAGAGAAGGCCAAGTAGGCAGCCAAAACTTTTATTCTGACTGGCCGGTAATGAGGTCCCCATCCTGGCAGAGACAGTGATGACCACATGGAAAGCCTGGGCGTCTACCTCCACTTGGCTGTAAAGAGGCAATCCCTTCTTGATAAGGGGATATCAGGGGAGATGTAGTGGAGAGTCAGGACTATCACCCAGTTGTAGGTAGCAAGGCTACCCCCACTGCTGTGTTCCAGATCATGTGGGAACCCGTAAATGCCACCCCCACTCTGAAGCAATGAGGAGCCTTCCCCCTTGATGTCAATGGAGGCTAAGTAGGGAAATTGGATTTTTACCTCTACCGTATTCTCCTGTGGAAATGGTTTCAGAGAAAGCTAGTTAGATAAGAAGGTTTAAATAAGATCCAGAGTATTGTAACAAAAATTTTTTTAAAAGTATAAGTTTCAGTCAAAAGTTACTTTTCATACCAAGAACCAAGAGATCTCAAACTAAATGCAAAAAGACAACAGATTCCAACACAGAGATGACAGAGATATTAGAATTATCTGACAAAGAATTTAAAGAAATCATGAAAAAGTTGCTTCTATGAGCAGTTACAAACATGCTCGAAACAAATTAAAAAATAGACAGCCTCAGGAAGAAATAGAAAGTTTCAGCAAAGAAAGAGAAGATATAAAGGAGAATCAAATGGGAATTTTATGTGAAAAATACAATAAGTAAAATTTAAAAAAAACAAAACCTCTCAGTGGATCAGCTCAACACAGGTTGGTTAGATAGAGAAAAGAGTCAATTGGAAGGTAGAACAATAGAAATAGCTCAATCTAAAGGATGTAGAGAAAATAAACTAAAGTAGAACCAAACTTCTGGGACTATAGCATAAGATGTGATATTCACTCCATCAGAGTCCCAGAAGGAAAGGATAAATAAGGCAGGGCTGAAAAGTTCTTGAAGAAAAAAGTTCCCAAATTTGGCAGGAGACATAAACATACAGATTCAAGATTCAAATAGGATAAATTCAATGAAATCCATGCCAAGATATATCATAATTAAATTTCATAAAACCAAACAAACAAAAATCTTGAAAGCAGCCAGAGAAAAAAAGACATCTTACATATAAGAGAAAAACAATTCAAATGACAGTAAATTTCTCAATGGAAATTTTGTTGGCCTGAAGGAAGTAGCACAATATTTTTCAGGTGCTGAAAAAGAAATTTCAACCCAGAATCCTATACCTAGTGAAAATATCCTTGAGAAATGAAAGGGAAATCAAAATATTCTAAGATAAAGGAAAACTATGAGAACCTGTTGACAACAGATCTTCCCTAAAAGGATTACTAAAGAAAGTTCTCTAAACAAAGAGGAAATGATAAAAAGAAGAAATCTTGGAATTTCAGGAAGGAAAGAAGCACATGATAAGTAAAAACATAAGCAAATACAAAGGACTTTCCTTCTCCTCTTGAGTTCTAAATTGTTTGATGGTTGAAGCCAAAATTATAATATTGCCTGTGTGGCTCTAAATGTTGTAGAGGAAATATTAACAATAATTATATTATAAACAAGGGCAGGCAAAAAGACATACATGTAGGCAAGGTTTCTATACTTCAAATTGGTAAAAGTACAACTGTAGACTGTGATAACTTATACATATATAACACCTAGTGTAAACACAAAGAGATACATTCAAAAACACCATAGATAAATTAAAATGGAATTCTAGAAAATGTTCAATAACCCACAGGAAAGTAGTAAAAAGAAAGAGAAATGAAATAGAAAACAAAAAACACAATGGCAGACTTAACCCTGACATATCAAAAATTATATTAAATTAAGCGGTCTATATACACCAATAAAAGACAGAGATTTCAGACTGGATTAAAAAACATGACCCATGTACGTGCTGTCTATAAGAAAGTAATTTCAAAGCAATTTCAGATAAACTTCAGAGGAAAGAAAATTACCAGAGATGGATACCAGAGAAAATACCAGAAAGAAAATTACCAAAGAATGATGTTATGTAATGATAAAAGGGTCAGTCCACCAAAAAGATGTAACAATCCTAAATCTGTATGCACCTAACAATAAACTGCAAAAAACAGTAGAACTGAAAGGAGAAATATTCAAGTCTACAGTTACCAGTGGGGACTGAAACACCCCTTTCTCAATAACTGATAGGACAAGTGGACAAAAAAATCTGTAAGAAAGTAGAAGGCAACAATACCATCGACCCACCAGAGTTTAATTGACATCTTATAGAATACTTCATTCAACAGTGGAATATAAACTTTTTTCAAGTGCCCATGGAGTGTTCAACAAGGTAAGCCATCTCCTGGGCCATAAAACAAATGTCGATACATGTAAAATATTTACAATCATAGAACGTGGTTTTTAATATGGGAAACATATTAGAAATATGTATAATAACTGGAAAGATATTGGAAAATAAACAAAACACTTCTACATAATTCTTGGGTCAAAAGGAATTCCCAAGGAAATAAAAAATACATTGAACTGAATGAAAATGAAAATAATACACATAAAAATTTGGGGAAACAGCTAAAGTGCTGAAAGGGAAATTTATAACACTAAGCACTTACAGTAGAAAAGAGGGAAGTGTCAAATCAATAAACTAAGTGTGTACCTTGAGAATTGAGAAAAATAAGATCAAAATAAATCCAAAGCAAGCAACAGAAAAAAATAATACACGAAAGAGCCAAACCCAAAACAGTACTACATTAGAGACAATTAGTAAATTGAGCACTGTAACTATTTAGGATTTCATAATTTAAAAACCCTAAGAGGAATTATCCAGGAACACATGCTTTCACTGGAAATTTCTACCAAATGTTTATAGAAGAATTAAAGCCAATTCTACACAATCTCAGAAAATAGAAGAGGAAGGAACACTTTCTAATTCATTTTAAGAAGCTAGTATTCTTCTGATACAAAAACCAGGCAAAGACAGTATCAAAAAAGTCCCCCAAACAAACAAAACTACAGATCACGAATACAGGCACAAAATTCCTTAGCAAAATATTAGCAAATAGATTTAAGTGACATATAAAAGAACTATGCATCAAAACCAAGTGGAGTTTATTCCAGGGATGCAAGGCTGGCTCAATAATAGAAAATCAATCAATGTAATCCACCACATTAGCAGGCTAAAGAATAAAAGTCATATGACCATATCAATCAATGTAGAAAAAGCATCTGACAAAATTCAACACCTATTCATGATAAAAATTCTCAGAAAAATAGGAATAGCAGAGAACTTCCTCAACTTGATCAAGAACATATGTGAAAACCTGCAGACAAAATAATGTTTAATGGGAAATACTGAATGCTTTCCCCCAAATATTGGGAACAAGGCAAGGATGTCTGTTCTCACCAGTCTGATTCAACATAGAGTTCAACATCTAAGTCTAGGCAAAGAATTCTTAGACTTGACACCAAAAGCATAGCTGTAAACAACCTGTATTTCCGTCAGTGTGTGAATAACCATACAATAACAGGCTGTGGTACGTCCGCACTATGGAGTTCTACTTAGCAATAAAAAGGAGCAGACTACTGACCAACCCAATAACTTGGATAAATCTCCAGAGAATCATGCTGGATTTAAAGAAGCCAATTCCAAAAGATTATATACTATATGATTCCATTGATATACCATTCTTGAAATCACAAAATTATAGAATTAAAGAACAGATTACTATGGAACTGGTTACTATGGATTAACTAAGGGATGGAGATTAGGGGGAAGGGGGTGTGGTCATAAAAGTGCAACATGAAGGATCTCTGTGGTGATGGAAATGTTCTGTATCTTGGCTGTATCAATGTCAATATCCTGGCTGTGATACTGTATTACAGTTTTGCAAGACGAGATCATTGGGAGATATTGGGCAAAGGGTACATAAGGTTGTTCTGTAGTATTTTCCTAGAACTGCATATAAATCTACAATTTTTTTAAGTTTAATGAAAAAGTGACATATTACTTTCTGTATGCAATTGATCTGTCCTAAATTTTTTCAATTATTATTATTTTTTACTCTACTCTTGCTAGATAGACATGCATTGAGAAGCACAAATAAGATTTTATTCGTAGACAATACATGGCAAAGATTTGAAAAACTGCCAAATAAATTTAATAATACTAGAATCTCAAGCTATATAATTGTGAAATATGCAGGGATGAAATTACAAGATATTTGATGTTTTTCTTCGAAAAACTTGAGCAAAAAACAAAGAATAAAAAAATTAAGATGTAGTAAAATCTTGATAATTATGAAATCTGAATGATGAGTATATGGGGGTTCGTCATACAATTCTTTCTGCTTCTGAGCATGTATTTTGAGAATTTTCACAAAAAATGGTAAATAGTGAAATATGGAGGATTCAGCTCAATTCAAATTCCTGGGAATTATGTAACTATGTGCCTGTGTGTAAGTTATGATGCTTAATAGCAAAGTCATTTTTGTGCGAAATGTCTCAAACCATATTTGGAGGTCGTATGGGCATGGTGCTCATAACAATGGTTGTCTATATTTTTGGAATTTAAGAATGAAGCAAGAGATGTAGAACTCAAGATATATGCTTCTCTCTTGTGTGTTCAGCTCCTCAGAACTGAAAAGGTGATAAAAGTTTAAGTAGGTAGATACTAAAACTCATGATGTTTTAATTACTATTAGGTTTTGTTAGTATATTTATAATTTATTAAAATCATATCTTAATTACTGATATGTAAGCAGTAGGAGTGTTCTAGAAATAGCACTGCCTGTTATTTCCATTTCTAAATATTCATTTTATTCCTGCCTTCCCCTGATTTCCTGCTGATTTACACAGCTGCCAACCAAGGATTTTCAATGCCATATGAATGTTGAGATATGTTAAACCATTCAATCTGTTCTTTAATTTAATTAGACATAAATTCTAACTACAATAGAACGATGAGTTTAATTTTCTCCCTCTGGAGTCTAAAAGAGAATCTCGTCTTGGGACTCTGCAAACACAGAACTCACTGGCATTCTGCTTTGTAATTACTATGTACTTTGGGGACAAGCTGGCCTATCTGTGAAAGTGCATGTTTGATCAGCTGTCTGGAATAAGATTTACACCATTTTGTTGATCATGGGACATCAGAGCATTCTTATTAGTAGCAATTATGTATTATCTGGAATTTGAGTTCTGGGTAAATATTCTAGCTCATTGAACTTGCTTTCAAACATTTCTTCCTGCACCTCACCTCAACACTTCAATAATCGCATCACACCCAGAATTACAGTTTCAACCATTCCCCTCTCAGACCATTAATTTCTGGCTTTCCAACTCATGAACTCTAGTCCCCTTGACCTCACACTTAAACAATTTATCATCTATCAGGATCTCCAACCTATTTATTCTATGACTTTTTCATTGTCTTTCATCCCCCCAGGCAGAGAGTTTCTTTGCTCTCCAGGCAGTTCAGATTTCATGAATCATCACTAAACTTATCCCATTGCCCTCTCTCCAACATGTTTTAGTCACTTCGAAACTCCTACATTAGTTGAATGGAGCTATTTGTATACTCCGCTCCTCTAATGCTATATCCCACTGTGGTTGGAGCAAAGATAACCACACTGAATGGTCTCACATTAAATTATGGTCACAAATCTTAGGTCTTAGCCTTTTCTAGCAATTGGACACTTCCCTAGTCAATTTACTCTCCAACTTGATAGAACGTTATTTCATAAGTTCTCTCTCCTCAGATCTCCAACATTCCCTCCCCCATCCTCTACTCTCAAGTTATAATCTTTTGTCAATCAACAAAATTCAGAAATGTCTTTTGACACTAGGCACTATTCTAAACTCCTGGAACACATAGGTGAACAAAATAGGCATATTCCTTCTTCATAAATCTTATACCTAAGAGAGAAAATAGACAATAAACATGAAAAATTATGTAGTACCTTAAAGGTATAATATATTTATCTAGCCCCATGGCTTTAAATAGTATCTATATACTAATGGCAACTAAATTTACATCTGTAATTCAAACTTCTCCCTTAAGCTCCAAATTCATATATATAACTTCATCCCCAACATCACCACTTTGATATCCAAAAGATGTCTCAAAATTAACTTGTACAAAACAAATTTTTGCTAATAAGATACTTGTAGCACAATCAAAATATAGCATAACTTTGCATATATTTAGAAAAAGTCAGTATGAAATTCATCGTTTATATTGCCTATATTTCCTTAATAGCCAATAATCAATAAATGAGTATAAATCGAAGGCCCTTGGTATTGATCCATTGCACAAGGCTCCTCAGAGTCTCTTGGTATTGTGTATTTGCAAGAACCTCAGCTTCTTACTGCACTTCAGCCACCACCACGGCAGATTCACTCTGTGTGGACCCATGGGATACTGCCAGACCCAGAGCCCCTGGCTACTCTCATCTATTCTGACTTGGATGAAACGCCACATTACAGGGTGCAGGATCTGGCTTCCTCAGCAACTTGTGAACGGTTGGACAATGCAAGTGCTGGACAATTATCCCCGATGGCAGGGAGGAGCTGGGAGGGGACCAGGCAGATAAATTTCTAGTCCTTCCTCCTTCCAATGGTTTGTTTTGAGGCAGTCCCTGTGGAGATGTCCCTCCCACGTAACTCAGCTCTTAGCGAAGAGCTAAGAGCAGGTGCCCTGCTGTTGAATGGCTGTGTCTTTCTGCAGCTCAGTGTGAAGAAGCAGTGACCAGCACAGGAATACATCACGTTTTCTTGGATCCTAGTTTTCCCGGCCCCATCTCACCTTTCCTTCTCTCTTTTCCTTTGAGTTGCACCTCCCTAAGAAAAAGACACATTTCTGAAATATTGAATGCTGTGTTTACTTGGCTAGCAAAAATATCACATAGTCAATATTTGGAACTGAATAGTGTGTTGAAGGTTTAAATACTTCCTTTTACAAATGAGCAAACCAAGGCCCAGAGAAACTGCATCATTTACCTGAAGTCAAGAGTTTAGTTTCTGGCAAATGAGGGCTTTCTTTCTTTTCCTATAGGAAAAAATAATTTCATTAGAGCATGAACTCATAGGACTCTTGAGATACATAAACAGTTTGGTTAGTATAACATTGCTATTCTACATAATACCATCAGAAAATATCTTTGACCACAGTGAGGCAAATCTATCATCAGATAAGAATAAGATCATTACAGGGGGCTGGCCCTGTGGCATAGTGGTTAAGTTTGGCGTGCTCTGCTTTGGAGGCCCGGGTTCACGGGTTCAGATCCTGGGCACGGACGTGCGCCACTCATCATTCATGTTGTGGTGGCAACCCACATACAAAATAGAGGAAGATTGGCACAGATGTTAGCTCAAGGCTAATCTTCCTCAAGGAAGAAAAGATGATTGGCAACAGCTGTTAGCTCAGGGTGAATCTTCCTCAGCAAAAAAGAAGAGAAAAGAAAAAGATCATTACATATTTAGATTTTGTGCATTGAGACCCAGTTCCTGATTCAGTGAAATTAGTTATCTCAAACCAAAAGCAAAATTTTTTCAGTACTTGTTCAGTAGATGTGTATATAGAAATTAATTCATCTTTGGATATAAAGGATTACTTTTGAAAATGTTGAATGCTCCACTGTTTTTCTTCTCCTAATCTGAAATTGTTGAGGGAAAAAGAATAAACACCATAGAGTCTTCAATATCTATATTTATTAAGCAAAAGAAAACCATCTATAGGCATAGTTACATATAATTTAGTATCTGGGCTTTTCAAGTTCTACTTAGAACTGAAGAGGCTGAAAAAACAACTCTCCTTGAATCTGTAAGAGAGGGGAGGACACAGGGTAAACAACTGCCCCCAACATTGAAGAGATAGGCAAAGACAGGGAGTCATGGCTAACTGGAACAGAAACTCATGAGAGGAAATTTCTGTAAACCAGTGTTTACAAAGACACAAATAGGAACAAAGAACTAGGGCAGCAAATAGAAAACAGTAACAAATATGGTAGATATTAACATAGCTATATCAATCATCACTTTGAACATCAATGGTCTAAAAGCACCAATTAAAAGAGATCATTAGACTGGATCAGAAAACAAACCCAAATATATGATGTCTGCAGGAAAACCACTTAAATATAAAGCCAATATAAATTAAAAGTAAATGGATGGAGAAAAATACATCATTATAACACTAATCAAAAGAAAGCAAGAGTAACTGTATTAATTTCAGACAGAGCAGACTTCAAAGCAATTCACCATGGATAAAGAAGGGCATTTTAGGATGATAAAGAGGTCAATTCTCCAAGAAGACATAACAATTCTTAACCTATATGTGCCTAACAACAGATCATCAAACTACATGATTCATAAACTGATGGAATTGCAAAGAGAAGTAGGTGAATCCACTGTCATAGTTGGAGATTTCAACACCTCTCTGTCAGAAATAGACAGATACAGCAGGCAGAAAGTCAGTAAGGACATAGTTGAACTAAACACCATTAATCAACTGAATATAATTGACATGTATAGAGTACTTCATCCAACAACAGGACAATTTATATTCTTCTCAAGCTCACATGGAACAGTCACCAAGGTAGACCACATTCTGGGTCATAAAATATACCTTAATGAATTTAAAGACAAGAAATAATATAATGGATTCTCTCAGACTACAATCTAAAATAAGTAATCTAAGCATTCCCTTAAGAACCTAGAAAAAGAGCCATTTAAATCCAAAGTAAGCAGATGAGAAGAAATAATAACAATTAGAGCAATAAATGACATTGAGAACAGGAAATCAACAGAAAAAAAACCAACAAAACCAAAAACTGTTTTTTAAAAGATCAGTAAAATTTGTAAGCCTCTAGCCAGGCTAAGAAAAATAGACAGAAGATACAAATTACTAGTATCAGAAATAAAAGAGAGGACATCTTTACAGATCCCATTGACATTAAAAGTAATGTCAATAAAGGAATACTATGATCAAATCTGTGCCCACAAATTTGATATCTTATATGAAATGGACCAATTCCTTGAAAGATACAATCTACCAAAACTCACACAGAAGAAATAGACAATCTGAATAAGCCTCTATTTATTAAAGAAATTGAATCAATAACTTTTGAAAACAGAAAGCCAGGTGCAGGCAGGTTCATTGGTGAATTCTTCCAAGCATTTAATGAAGAGATTATACCAATTCTCCACAATTTTTTTTCAGAGGACAGAAACAGAGCAAATACTTCCTAACAAATCCTATGAGCCCAACATTTCACTTATACCAAAACCAGACAAAAACAATATAAGAAAAGAAAACTACAGACCAATATCTCTTATGAACATAGATGTGAAAAATCTTCATCAAAATATTAGCAAATTGAATCCAACAATGTAAAAAAGAATTATACACCATGACCAAGTATAAAAAAGAATTATACACCATGAGCATATATGCAGGGCTGGTTCAACATTTGAAACTCAATTAATGTAACTATTACATCAACAGGGTAAGAAGAAAAATCAACTATCATAACAATAGATGCAGAAAAAGAACTTGACAAAATCTAACAGCCATTCATGATAACAACTCTTAGTAAATTAAGACTAGAGGGCAACTTTCTCCGATTGATAGAGAATATATACAAAAACCCTACAGCTAACATCATCTCCAATGGTGAGAAACTAGAAGCTTTCCCACTAAGATCAGAAAGGACAAGGATGTCCTGTTTCACCAATCCTTTTCAACATCATACTAGAAGTACTAGCTAATGCAATAAGATAGGAAAAGGAAATAAAAGGTATACAGATTGAGAAGGAAGAAGTAAAACTATTTTTGTTCATGGATGACATGATTGTCTATGTAGAAAATCCAAAAGAATCAGTAAATCTCCTGGATCTAATAAGTGATTATAGAAATTTTTCAGGATACAAAGTTGATACAAAAGTCAATAGGAATTCTCATATGTTGCTGTGGGAATGCAAAATGGTACAGCCACTTTGGAAGGCAATATGACATTTTCTTACAAAACTAAACATTCTCTTACTATATCATCCAGCAATCACACTCCCTGGTATTTACTCAAAGAAATTGTTAACTTATTTCCACACAACAAACTGCACATGGATGTTGGTAGAAGCTTTATTCATAACTGCCAAAACTTGGAAGCAACCAAGATGTCCTTCAGTAGGTGAATGTATAAATAAACTGTATAAATAAATCCAGACAATGGATTATCACTCAGCACTAAAACTAAATGAGTGATCAAGCCATGAAAAGACATGGTGGAATCTTAAAAACATAATAATAAGTGAAAGAAGCCAATCTGAAAAGCCCACATATGAAATGATTCCTACTATATGACATTCTGGAAAGGCAAAACTACAGTGACAATAAAAAGATCAGTGACTGCCTGGGGTTGGGGAGGGAGGAGATGAAAAGACAAAGCACAGAGGACTTTTAGGGCAGCAAAAATACTCTGTATGATACTATAATGATGGATACATGTCATTATACAATTTGCCTAAACCCATAGAATTTACAATACCCAGAGTGAACACTACTGTAAATTACGGATTTTGAGAGATTATGATGTGTCAGTGTAGGTTCATCGATTGTAAGAAAGGTACCACTCTGGTGGAGTATGTTGATAATGGAGAGGCTATTCATGTAAGAAGGCAGGGGGCATATAGACAATTTCTGTACCTTCCTCTCAATTCTGCTGTGAACTTAAAATTACTCTAAAAAATAAAGTCTTAAAGAAAGATAATTGACTGTTTTAAGCAAAAATAACATTTATTGTGGAGGTTATAACACATGTGGAATAAAATGTTTGATAATAACACAAAGGAAATGGAAGGAAATTACAGGTATACAGATGTATGATTATTAACCTACATTGAAGTGATATGTTATTATTTTGAGTTAGACTGTGATAAGTTTAAGAGCTATATTGTAAACCTTAGATCAATCAGCAAAAACCATAAAGCAAAGCAGTATACTAAATATGGCCGTAGTGGAGATAAAATGGAATCCTAAAGTAATGAAATAAAGAAAAATAATTCCATTTACAGTAATGCTAAAAGAAAATTTAAAAAATAAGTGTAAATCTAACAAAATATATGTAAGAATACTAACACACTTTGCCAAGTGAAATTTAAGGGGATATAAATAAATGTGGAGATACAGCATGTTCACTAGTTGGAAGACTTAACGTTGTTGAGATACAAATTCACCTGAAATCAACATTTAGATTTTGTGCAACCTAATTCAAAATCCTTGGAGGTTTTTAGGTAGAAGGGGACAAGATGATTCTAAAATTTATATGGAAATGCAAACCATCTAGAAGAGACAAAGCAATTTTAAAAGGAAGTGTAATGTTAGAGGCCTTAGACTACCTGATTTTAAGATATATTGTAGTGCTTTAGTGATGAAAATAATTTGGTAATGGTGGGAAAATATACATATAGATTGATGAGACAGAATAGAGAGTTCAAAGATAATTCCACACATATATAGTCAACAATCGGTGGGAGAACTCCATGAGAAAAGGAAAGTCTCTTTTACAATTACTGCTGGAACAATTAGATACTTGTATGAAAAAAAAATCATCTTTCACCTGAAACTGGGCACAAAAATTGACTGTAAATAGTTGATAGACCTAAATGCAAAAACTAAAACTATAAAAGATTCAGAAGAAAAAATATAAGAGAAAATCTTTGAGACTTTCAGGTAGGCAAACTGTAATAGAAAGGAATCCCAGAGGAGAAAAAATTAAAAACTGACAAACTGAAATTTCTAAAAAAATTTTAAATATTAGCTCTTTGAAAGACACAGTCAAGAAAATGAAAAGGCAAACTGTAAACTGGAACAAAATTCTTGCAAATTATATATCACACAAAAGAACTGTATGCAGAATATTTAAATAACTCTTAAATCTCAGTAATAATAACAAAAACAATCTAATACAAAAGTGGGTAAAAGACTTGAACAGACATTTCACAAAACAATATACAGGTGGCCAAAATGTGTACGTGATAAGATGCTCAGTGTCACCAGGGAAATGTAAACTATATCCACAATGAGATACTACTACACACCTATTTGAAATTCTAAAATAAAAAAGACTGAGGCCACCAAGAGCTGGCAAGAATGTTGAGCAACACTCGTACCTTGCTGGTAAAAATAAAATAGTACAACTTCTTTGGGAAAAGTTTGGCAGTTTCTGAAGTATGTAAATACCCATCTATAATATGAATCAACCATTTCACTCATAGGTAATTGCTCAAGAGATGGAAAAACATATGTCTACACAAAGACTTGTACGTGGAAGCTCATAACAGCTTCACTTGTAATTAACAAAACTTGGGGAAAATGTCTATCAACTGATAAGTGGGTAAACAAAATATGGTATATCCATATAGTGGATACTACTAAACAGTAAAAAGGAATGACTCTTATACGTGCAACTAAATACATTAATCTCAAAAGAATTATGTTGAGTGACAGAAACCAGACACAAAAGTGCACATAGTATATGGCTCCATTTATAAAAAATATAAAATTCTAAAAATGAAAACTAATGTATAATGGCGGAAAACATCTGTGTTCAACTGGAATCAGGAGTGAAGGAAGCAATGAATTGTGAAAAGGCATAGGGAAACTTTAATTTTTTGTTAGGAAGACCAGCCCTGAGCTAAGATCTGTTGCCAATCGTCCTCTTTTTTGCTGAGGAAGACTGGCCCTGGGCTAACATCTGTGCCCATCTTCCTCTACTTTATATGGGACGCCGCCACAGCACGGCTGACAAGCAGTGCATCTATCTGCGCCTGGGATCCAAACCCTCAAAACCCCGGGTCGCTGAAGTGGAGCGCGCGAATTTAACTGCTATACCACCGGACCATCCCCCCGTAGGGAAACTTTTCAACATGATGTAAATGTTGTATGTCTTGATTGTGGTGGTGGTGTTCACAGGTGTGTACATCTTTCAAGACTCATCACATTGTATACTTTAAATACATACAGTTTTTTGCACGTGAATTTTACCTCAATAAAGTTATTAACAAAAGAACACTATCCCATGACCAAGTACAGTACATAGCAAGGATGAAGAAAATGTTTCAAGATTTTAATATATGTAAAGGGAAATTATTTCCATATACTGGAAAGTCATTTAACAAAATGAAATACTCAATTACAGTTTTCAACATTCTTAATACAAATGAATAGATACATACCTAATATTGCTATATAAACCTGTTTATACATACACACATAAAGACATATGAGACTGAGAGAGACAGAGAGAAAGAGAACAGAGACATGAGACACATATTTATCAGGAGAACTCCTAAAGTCAGCATCATGCTTAAAGTGAAAAGCAGACACATTCCCATTAAAGTCAGATATAAGACAAAGATGCTTTCATTACTATAATTTAACACTTTCCTGGAATTATTAAACAGGAGAAAAAATAAGAAGTACAAATATTGGAAGGAGGAAATAAAATTACCTTTATTTGAAGTTGATATAATACAACTAAAAAATTCTAGAGAATTAACTGGAAAAAATTATAAAGAGTAGCAGAATCCACAGGTTATCTAGGTATAGTATTCATACACAAACTTTATAGTTTTCTTATAAAAGCACCAATGATTTAGAAAGGAGATTGGAAGGAAAAAAACTGATGTCGAACATTCTCCAAGATATATTAAATGGAAAACAGCAATAACAACAAGGTGCAGAACACTGTCAGATGCTCTTTGTGTTTAAAATTTTATAAATATTATTTTGCATGCATAATTTATATCTGGAAGAATACACTGGAACTGTTTAATAGAGATAATGTAGAACTTGTAGTGTCTTCTCAAGATACACATGTCCTATCAAGAAAGGTAAGTTTTGGGAGTCGTCGATCCTTGAAGTCTTTGCTACCTGCCATGTTGGCCTCACCTGTGAGCTTGTTAGAAATGCAGAATCTCAGGCCTTGCCCCAGATGTGTTGAATCAGAATCTCCATCTTAATTAAACTGCTTGGTTACTAACATGAGCATTAAAATTTGTGAAGGCTTCTCTCTAAGTAATCAGTTCAAATTTGTTTGGTTGAGAGTAAGGCAGAATTCTTTTTGAGAGAGCCAGAAAGAAAACAACCCTTTTAGGGGTTCATACAAACCAAAGAAAATTCAGAGTCATCAATAGAGAGTGTTTAAAAAAAAGAAAATGGAAAGAATCAACTCCTTCTTTGATTATGTGTTTCAACCAATTACTATATTTTCTTGCCTGTAGGCAGCTATTCCATCTTTCCTGTTGATGCTTTGAAAAGGAACAGGCCATTTTAAAATAATTGCTTTATTTGTTTATTTTTTAGATAAGTCTTTTCCAGAGAGTACTTTGCCTCCAATTAATTGAACCAGCATAGAATAAAAACAGTATATTCTATTTTCCTATCTTTGAAATATCCAGAATCACAAATTTCAATGATCTATTTGCATAGTAAAGAGTAAATGATTATTTTCAGCTGTATCAGCAATAAATATTTAGAGGTGGTAAATAATTATCATGCTAATCAAAGGAAGTAAAGTTATTTTCATTATATGAGTAAGGGTGTCCTAGATTTCCCCAGTTATAAACTGTATTTCCATTTCCTCTAGAAATAATTTTAGAACCAACAGATTTATACAATTTGACATTCTTGAGAGTTAGCCAATATGAGAAATGTTCAAAAGAATCACATAGTGCCCAATCTTTTTAGAACACGAAACTAGGTCTAGCAAATCACTGACTAGTTAAATACAAAGTACAGGAAAATAATAAAGTGGCATAAGGAACCGATCTGGAGTATCTTTGAAGAGAACTTGGACTCTTCTCAACAAGCACAGCATGTCTGGCAGGCACATTTTCTGCTTGATGAAGTAAGAGCTTAATAGGGAACAATAAATATAAAATATATTTAATATAAGTAATAGGAGATAGATCAGTAGTCTAAGAATCCATCTTGATTCCTTGGAAACTCTAATGTAAATCCCAGCAGGGCTGACTGTCTGTGTTTGCTACTGAAGACACGCATGGAACTGGGTACTCTGTTTAAGAAAAACTTAAAAACTACCAAGACTCTTTTATTGAGTGATAGCTATTCAAATACAGTATATTGTTTGGAGAAAACCACAGGGAAGTGCAAGGGACCTAGAATAGCCAAAACAATCTTGAAAAAGAGAATAAATTTGGAGGACTCACACATCCAGCATTCAAAACTTACTGCAGGGGCCGCCCGGTGGCGCAGCGGTTTAGTCCGCGCTTGGCAGCCCGGGGTTCGCGAGTTCGGATCCCCGGCGCCAGCCGACGCACTACCTGTCAGCCACGCCGTGGCGGCGTCCCATATAAAGTGGAGGAAGATGGGCACGATGTTAGCCCAGGGCCAGTCTTCCTCCTCAGCAAAAAGGGGAAGATTGGCAATAGATGTTAGCTCAGGGCTGGTCTTCCCCACAAAAAAAAAAAAAAAAAAACTTACTGCAAAGCTATAGTAATCAAGACAGTGTGGCACCATGTGGCATAAGGATAGACATATAGATTGGTAAAATAAAATGAAAATCCCAGAAAAAGTCCTTTACGTTTATGGTCAGTTGATTTTTGATAAGGGTGCCAAAACAATTCAATGGGAAAAGAGTAGTCTTTTCACCAAACTTTGATGAGACAACTGGATTTCCACATGTGAAAGAATGAAGTTTATCTCCTCCCTCACATCCTACACAAAAATTAACTCAAAATGGATAATAGACCTAAAATTAAGACCTAAAACTATAAAACTTATACAAGAAAATACAGGAGTAAATCTTTGTGACCGTGGATTGGGCAAAGCTTTCCTAGATATGACACCAAAAGGATATGCAACCAAGAAAATGATACATCTGATACTTTGCTGGTGGAAATGTAAACTTGTGCCACCATTTTGGAAAACAGTACGGCAGTTCCTGAAAAGGGTAAACATAGGGTTATCATTTGGCCCAGTAACTCCGGTCTTAGGTAACACACCTAACATAATGGAAACATAACACACAAAAACTTTTACAGGAATGGCCATAGCAGCATTTTCATAATAGCCAAAATATGGAAACAAATGTCCATTAACTGATGCATAGATCAACAAAATGTGGCATATCCATACAATGGGATATTATTCACTAATAAAATTGGATGAAGGACTGATGCATGTAAGAACATTGATGAACCTCGAAAATATTATACTAAGTAAAAGAAGCCAGTCACAAAAGACTCTATATTGCTTGGTCTCATTTACACGGAACATCCAGAATAGGCAGAGCTGTAGAGAGGGATAGCAGATTAGTGGTTGCCTAGGGTTGGGGGCACTGAGGGCAAATGAGGAATAATTGCTAATGGGTTTCAGGTTTCTTTTTGGGGTGAGGAAAATATTCTAACATTGAAAGCGGTGATGGTTGTACAACTCTGTGACTATACTAAAAACCACTAAGTTGTACACTTTAAATGGGTAAATTTTATAGTATGTGAGTTATATCACAACAAAGCTGTTAAAATATTTTGGAGAGCTTATACTAAATCTTTTATGCTTTTTTTAATATGGACTTTAAGGAAATAAGAATCTTTGAAAAACAAAATAGAAAAGAGTCTGTTTTTCCCAACCTAAAGATGCCAAGAATTTAAAATATATGCTACAAATGTAAATTATGATCAGTACATTCACTATGACAATACCTTTGCCCTGCATAATCTAATTTTCAAATATTTACACATTCTTTAAAATGCAGGAGAGTTAAATCAATATGTGGAAACACTTTAAACTCTTTAGAGAATTGCTCTCATATAAATCTTTCACAATATACAGTCTCAAGTAACTGCTTTAGAAAGCAATCTCTGAAGAGTGTTTCTGTTATGATAATTTCTAGTGAAATGTGAATTTCCACTCCATTGAGCTTATGGTGTTTACATAATTAAAATACATCCGATTGCTCTGAGAGACTTACATTTCTGAGGTTTGAGGAAACATAAGAAATGTGACATTATATTACAATAATGTTTTCAACTGAGTACCAAGTGGAAATATATTAATATTTTTAGCCAGAAATGTGTTAATTAGTCACTGATATTGTAGAGTCGAAAAGAAGAATTTGACTCTTAACCGAAAGGAATCCATATTTGAAAGAGAATTTCAGGTGAAACTGGAAGGTTAAATAAGAATAAATACACTCTGAAGTCAAGTTTCTGGCAGTTATTTCCATGGTCATGGCCAGATTCAGGGCTTGATTCCCGGGCCTGAGTGGCTAGTGCATTATCATTGAGTCCTCTTCTCTCCAGCTCAGAATGTCTTCTGTCAGACTCAGAGAGAAGGAATGATGGAGGAAGACCACTGGCGGCTTTACCTCTTCACTGGGAATCTGGGTATGCATTCAACATTTAAAGAAAGATTTTTGAGCACTGTGTACCAGGCATTGTGCAAAATGCTGGCATTATAAAGTAGTCATGACTTCTAGGAGCTCTTGGACTATTTCAAAGAGAAGTCAGAGCAATAACAGGACCAAATCAGGTGGGTCCTTGTAGGTTCCTGTAAGGATTTATTCTCCAGGAAATGAGGAGCCATTGCAGCGTTTTAAGCAGAGAAGTAACATCTGTCTTTCATGTGCAAGGGATAGCTCTGGCTGCTCAAATGAGAACACAGTGCAGAGGAGCAGATTAAGACAAGGGGGCTATTACAGTCATCTAAGTGGGAAGTGGTGGGGCTTGGACCGAGGTGATAGCTAAGGGGTGGTGAGGAGCAGGCAGATTGCAGAGAGATGGATTTATATATCCAGGATCCTGATACATCCAGAATCTGATTTATATGGATTCTGGATACGAAGAGAGATGGAAAGAACAGGAAAGGCCAGTGCCAGGCAGCAAACAGGGTCCCGGAGTCATTCCCACAGATCAGTTTCAGACTATGGCAGTGGGAAGCGAACCAAAAGACAGCATGCACAGGTGGCATGGCTACAGTGTGCTGGGAGTGCAAATAACTTCCGGATATGCAGAGGCTCCGAGAGGCAAAGGCAGGGTAATGGGCAGGCGATGGCCAAGAAATGGCAGGGACTCTTGACACCTAGTTTCCATGGGAACATTTAGTCACCTATTCACCAGTCGGGGAAAACAAGAGTGCATGTGGATCACAAAGAATGAGGAGTTGCTGACACATCTCAGGAATAATGCCTAACTACCCTGCACCCTCCCACAAACACCTTCTTTCCAGGAACCACAGGAAACTGGTTTGACAAAGATGACCATTCCAAAGAACCTGCTGTGGCCCTGAGGTATAGAATAACAGGTTTCTTATTTTTCTGCTTCCTAACTATTCCTCAGGCTACTGCATTTTTAACTAAGAACCTCAAAACCTTAGATTTTGAAATCACATCTCCACGTCCTCAAAAGTCCAGGCAATCAGGTTGTGTTGTCCCGTCACTTATACAGTCAGCATTGCAGTATATGCCTGGCCTTGTGCTGTGTGTGAAGAATGAGAATAATCACAAAACTCAGTCCCTGCCCTTGAGAAGCTCAGAGTTGAACCACAAAGAAACATGAAATGGCAGATACTCAGCATGGAAAATAAGTCTCCCAGTCTATGTCCGGGCAAAATTCATCCTTGGATTGGTATAGTTTGCAGTGGGATAGGAGGGTGGCCAAAAAAAAATCACTTGAAACAAGTAATTTTTAAAATAAAGTGATCACGGGAGAAAAATATTACTGCTTAAATGAAGGGATAGCAAGTGTTTTTCCCCTGAACCTAGAAAAATGATTCATAAACAAAGGAATAATTTTGAAAAAGAATCTAAAAAATTTAAAAAGGGAAAAGATTTAGGAACTAATTTTTTTTTAAAGATTTCCTAACTTTAGCTAACTCAGCCACAGATTTTAGGCATCATGACTAGTATCTTGAACAAAAAGACATGGAAGCCTGAACACCACGCGCACTTATCCCAGCAAGATTTGTTCTGATAGCGTATTTTTCACACTGTGCCTCTGGAGAGTGTGGTGGGCAGAATAATGGCTCCCCAAAGACATCTTAATTCCTGGAACCTGTGAATATGTTACATGGCAAGAGCTAATTAAGTTGCAGGTGAAATTAAGATTGCTAATTAGCTGTCCTGAAAAAAGGAAAGTAGCCTGGATTATCCGGGTGGGCCCAATGGAAGCTAACAAGGGTCATTAAAGGTGGGAGAGAGAGGCAGTAGGATGTGTCTGAGTAAGGCAATATGGAGCAGACTCAACCGGCCATTGATGGCCAGGGATGCAGGCAGCCTCTAGAAGCTGGAAAAGACAAGAAAACTGCTTCACTCCTAGACCCTCCAGAAGGAGTGCAGCCCTATTTACACCTTGATTGGTCCCATTTTAGACTTCTCCAGAACTATTAGAGAATACATATGCATCGTTTTAAGCCACTAAGTTTGTGGAAATTAGTTATAGCAGCGATAGGAAATTAATACAGACAACATTTGAAATTGCCTGTTTATACAATCTCCACCTCCACACCCTTCACCCACCCTAAAAGCATCGTTGTTTCTGACCAGAATTTATCCCCAGCTTTTTACCTCTAGTGTCTAGTGTGGTGCCTGGTGCCTAGCAGGCACTTGGTAAATATTCGTTGAATCAATAAATGAGAGACTATTCCAGATTTACCTTTAGTTGTTCACTCCAAGATTATTTTTTTCTACTGAAGAATTTTTTTATGGCCTCACAATTTGGAATTGACAGTGCTCCCATTGACAGACAAAATGGAACAGCTAATCTGGGCGCTTCGCATCGGTAATCAGATTCTGAAGTCGATTGTTATGAATATCTGTCAGAAGTTCACCTCCCTGCTGCCTTTCTTTTTTCATTCTTACATATGAGGACAAAGTTCAGCTCTTTTAAATCACTCCAGTTGCCATTTTAAAAGTCCCTAAGAATGAATGGGTCCTGGAACATAAGCCCTGAAAATATAGTCTGAAACAAAAGCCTGTGAAAACCTGCAGAAAGCTTGAACAAAAAGCCCGAGGAGCTCTAATTTGGAGTTATAAATCTTGACATTTTCTTTTTCCTTTCTCCACCAAACTGCTCAGCTCCAACTTAATGGTTTCCAGTTATTACTACTTATAATCATGTATCTGCAGGGGCCTCTCCCTCCTATAGTTACGTTGAAACACCTTGTCTCATAGGTAGCGGGATTGTGAAAATTGGCCTTTTATTCATTTTAGCTGCTTTTCATCTAAAATTATTCATATAGTGAAAAAACTCTGTTTACTAATCACTGTCATAGAATTATTCATAATAAAAAATAATTCTGAGCAGTCTGGGCATTTAACACTTTATTCAAAGCATTTCACCCAGTTTAAAAAGTATTTTTCATTAGAAAATAGAGAAAGGAAACAGAAAAAGAAAGTAAAATCTCATAATCCCACTATGTTATATTAAATTACGTAAGTAACCGCTTTAACAATTTTTGTGCTCACTCTTTCAGACTTCCTTCTCATTTCAAAATTTTAGTCAATTATCTTCAAAGTGTGCCTAGAGGTTGGCATGTAATTTGAAATTATTGCATTTAGTTAGCTATTGAAAACACTTTAAGGATGAAAGTCAAAATTGAAAGACTAAATACTAGATTAATTTTGAGAAAGACTAAAGTGGCCCTCGGCAGCTAGGGACTTGCCAGGTGCTGTCAGTCACGCCCTGGTGTTATGAGGAGCTGCCCTGGCACCTCTAGCTGGCCTCTGGCATTCTCCTGTTAAACACAAACAATTTTCAGAACACCCACATCAGAGAAGGCCAACAATCTATGACCATGATGGAGCAAGACAAAAATAAGACCACACAATAATTATGTCTAAACACAAGAAAAAATTTTTCCAAGCCACAAAATTCCCCCATCTTGGCTAATGTGAGTGACCACTGCTTCTTTACTAAATACGGCTTTATCTCCATTCTAGTCCACACTCATTCTAGGTAAGATTTATTGAGACACCCAGTTACAGAATTATCCCTGCTTCCTGACAAGGCCTGATCCAGAGCAAAGCCCTGCTTCCTTAAATCCTCCATAAAGTCTCCCAACCAAAGCCCAGATCCTACACTAAGTCCTTCTTAATACCCTCTTACAGAAATGTGCCACATTTCACCCTGGTGTGTATTTTCTATCATTGCGGTTAGCAGTCAACCCAACTCACTTAATTGCGTGGATGTTTCTGGTGGACTTGGGCCAGGGAGCGTTGACACTTTAGAGAAGAACTTTAAATAGATCATAAAACCTGTTTGTTCAAGTTTTGTATGCTATTTATATATTCAGCTAAATTTTTTGAGCATTTACTGTGTCAAGCTTAATTCTAGGTAGTGAGGATTCTGCAGTGAATATAATGAAGGTCTAGGTCTTATGGTCTTTACATTATATTGGGTTTGACAGTCAAGTTTTAAAGAGAGTGAATGTTTCCTCAATGTATGGAGGAAAATTCACTTAATGTAACAGGATACTTGTTTTGTGTAATTTTCTCTGTGTAGCTCTGTTCCTAGGCTTTCTTAACCAAGAAATCTACGCTGGAAAGAAATTATCCTACAGCATGCACACAGCTGTAAAGAGAAGTTATAAGCCAAATGTACATTAAAGAAAGTATCTGTATACTGTGTTCTATGTGTGACAATGTACTTATTTTTATCTACAGCACTGTATCATTGCCTTCCCTGTTTGGAAAGAGATTTTCTGGTAAATTCTCTAAGATTTTCATCATCTAAGCATCAAAATATTTATGAGTCATCTTAAGTATCCAAACCCTGCAGCCTTTAGATAGGGGTTGATTTTTTTTAATGTTTATTGTTCTTAGATGTTATAATTTTCATTGTAGTTCCCTTCAAATTGTATGAGAAACTTAGGAGTATGAAGTAGGAATATTGCTTTAGAGAGAGAACAGGATTTAGCTGGATGTCTCCTCCTGAATGTTCCAATGTTAAACAGTCCCTTTTGCCAAGGACTTTTCAGTAGCATGGTGACTTGCTATATTTCTCTATATAATTTTGTCTAAAGATAAGTATTTTTTTTGTGTGTGTGTGGGAAAGACCAGCCCTGAGCTAACATCTGTTCCAGTCCTCCCCCTTTTTGCTGAGGAAGACTGGCCCTGGGCTAACATCCGTGCCCATCTTCCTCTACTTTATATGGGACGCCGCCACGGCATGGCTGATAAGCAGTGCATCGGCGGGCGCCCGGGATACGAACCCGTGAACCCCGGGCTGCCAAGCGCGGACGAAACCGCTGCGCCACCGGGCGGCCCCGATAAGTATTTTGTTTTACATGTGGAACAGTAATGTTATCTACAGTTTCAGAAGAGTGCTCTTTAACCAGGATAGGTTAGTGGGGAAAAATGTAATAAGTAACCCAAAGACCCTCTCCACCCGGCCCCTTATATATTGGAAAGTAGAGTGCTTTCTGGAGAATTTTGTTACTTCGTTTCCAAGTCACGTCTCCAGCTGATATCGGGGTCATAGGAATCTCGCTGGAATATAGTGGTCCTGAATTTACAGGGTGGGGCGACAATATGGATGCACCGTTGAGCACCTTTTCCCATATGATCCATTAATTTTGTCAGTCCATCAACATTTTACCTTACGATTACACTGAATGTAAAGAAAAGTGCCTTAGTTAGGAAGGTGGAATCTGTTAAAAAGAAAATAAGCTGTACTTATTTTTTACACTTGATTTTTTCAAAACAGCTCTGGTCTGACTCAGGACAAAACAGGATTTTCAACCACTTTAATTTAAAAATTCTATTTAGAATTTGGGGCGCTTCTAGGTAATCTGGTATTAGTTCTTCATTTATCAATGATAAAAACAGTGAACAAATTAATTGCTAACATGAAAGAGCTATAATCTCTCATAATTATACTGATTGTAAAAGTCCCTGTGGGTGGACTGTTATTAAGTATTAGCACGATTTGTTCCTGAGTAGGTGGTAGTGCTGTGCCCAATGCGTCAGGAAACAAGACTAGATCCAAACTAATGCAAGAAGCATTTTCTTTATCAAAATGTATTTAAAGTTTCAGGAGAATTAGCTGCATTGCCAGACTTGCTTTTGGGATAAAAATCAAACTCCTTAGCCCATGCAGGAATAAAGCCTTTTATGATCTCCCATTTGTATACCTTCAGCCTAGCCCCCATAGCTTCTTGATTTTCACACAGTACAGTAGCCTTTTTATTATTTATTAATTAACTACTCACCATTCCCTGACTCTACTTCCCCAGTCCTTATGATTTTTAGCGTTTTTCTTCTTAGCCATGACAACTCCCTCCCCCATTCTCCAATGTTTCCAGATTCAGTTCCAGAATCATCTCTCCTAGGAACCCTTCCTGAATCTCTTACGTGCCCTGCTCCGTGTTTCGTAGCATGCTGTGTAGATTACTATTTTAATAATTATCAAATTGTTTTTGGTACTTGTTTCCTTGTCTGCCTCCCCAACTGCATTGTAAAAACATTAAGTTCAAAAACATTATCTCATTCATATTTATATTTCTGCCATATCAATACTTTAAATGAATGATTTAATGAATGAATGAATCTATATTAATAAATGATTCCATTCATTCATCTAAATAACTCAGCTAGAACTCATTTTTAAATAAAATAGCTGAATAACATTTGCCTAATTTTAATGGATCTAAACATGTTTATTGATATAGTTGGGTGTTTTTCAATTGAAACTAGGATAGGAGCAGATATTTGTACATCCATGTTCATGCAGCATTATTCACAATAGCCAAGAGGTAGAAACAACCCAAATCCCCATCAATGAATGAATGGACAAGCTAAATGTGAGATGTACATATCTCACATTTATATATATCTCACATATATATATACACACACACACATATACACCAGAATATGATTCAGCTTTTAAAAAGGGTGAAATTCTGATATATGCTACACATGGAATGGTCAAATTCATAGAGACAGAGGTAGAATAGTGGTTGTCAGGGACTGGGGAGAGGGAGGACTGGGGAGTTATGGTTTAATGGCTACAGAGTTTAAGTTTGGGATGATGAAAAGGTTCTGAAGATGGATAGTGATGATGGTTGCACAACAATATGAATGTACTTAATGCCACTGAACTGTATACTAAAAATGTTTAAAATGGTGACTTTCATGTTATGTATATTTTACCACAATAAAAAAATAATTGTATTATAACATGTTACACACACACACACAGAGTCTCTAGGTGATACAGACGTGTGTGCATTAGAAAATTTGGGGCTGGGTAAAGTTAGGATGGAGGCTAGAGAGCATAACCCTCTTGGAAGTCCTCTACTCATTCTAGGAAAACTCACTTCCTATTGACCACAGGAAGTCTGGGAGACTGAGACACATGGCCTGGGACACTCCTTAATTTACATGAGGCTCAAAAAGCTCATGAGATAAAACTTGTTCCTAGCCTACAATTGGGATACAAATTTTTTTATAGGAATAAGATGCAGAAAAGACAATGGAGGTGCTGGAACCAAAGCATCATGAGTCAAGAAGTCTAGCAGATAGGTCAGACAGAGAACAGGACTCAGTACTGGCAGGAGCAATGTCTGCAGGTACAGTGGAATACTGTGCTTGGCCATCTCTTTTCCCTTCCCAAGGTATCTTTGTGGCTTGAGAAGTAGAGGATTGTGGTACAAGGGAAGAAAAGAAAGTGTCACAAGAGGATCAGTAGCTGTCTGTGAGAATTAGACGAAATGAATTGGTGATGAAAAGGAAGAGGAGTTCTCCTACTGAAAGGAGAAGGAGATGAGCAGCAGAGGTCAATGCCTGATGGTATAAGGTAGGTCTATGTTGGCGTCAGTGGCCAAAGGCACCAGGAATGGAAAGCAGCCCAGGCAGCAATGCTATATAGGTCCCAAGGGCAACAGAGCAATGGTGATCAAGAATGTCAAGAGCAATGGATTCCATGACGCAGGAATTGGAGACCTGCTGGCTATAGGTCAAATTATGTATGAGAACCCAGAAAACCTTGGTCATCTTCTAATTATGTGTGGGGGCTTAGAGCATTGAAGTATGGGGTATTGCAGTAAATGTGAGCTATATGAACTCATCAGTGTGTAAAATCAGAACTCATGAGAATTTTATATGCATGGATATATTTGAAATATTAAGATTAGAGCCTTAGTTTCCAGAAACTGTGATTTCATATAAATACTATGGCATTTTCTTTTCTCTGATTAATGCTTAAAACATTATTTGCACCTCACCCATCTCCAACCTCAAGGCCCAAGAACCTCACAAAGAACCCTAGGAGTTAAGACTATGAAACAATTATAGAAACTATATCTCTCATTTTCAACCACAGAAATTGAAGCATCTGTTTGAATTACCATCATCGTCTATTTTAAAACTAATTTTACTTTGAGTTAAATGGGTATGTTAGTATAAACTCACAAAGAATGGGAATAAGGAAAAGGCTTTTCTTCCATATAACAGGCTTTAAGTGCAGCCCCCAGAGGATATATTCCATTCTACCCCACAACTGCAATGTTTAAAGTGGAAAACAAGAGATTCCTACAATAAACAATCCTCCAAATATCATCTCCAGACATATTCCACTGGAACATTGCACAAAGGAGAAATTAACTAATCCTCTCTATCCACACACAAAAAAGAAATTGTACACTGTTTTTCTCAGGATAAAGATGTTTCACTCAGCAGGGCAATGCCTGAGTTGTTCAAAGGCAGAAAGAGAGAAGAAAAGAGACAAAAACATATGGTAGCAGCAGGAAAAGAAAGAATTTAGAGTTGAAAACATATATAAGTAGAACAGACACCTCTCAGGGTGGCTATTCAATAATTCCTTATTCTCTTATAATTGTGCTTTCTGATTGATCAGTCTGGGAAAAGACACCTGGTCCAGAGTGGGTCAAGCAGATACTCTCTTCTCAGATTGAAACATGGACCAGAAAATGGAACTATTAGTCATTGAAGCCAAGTCTAGCGAATGATCATATTCTAGAAACAAAAAAATGTCTGCTATTCCTGTGCTTAAGTCCCTATAACAGTCCTGATTCTTTCTCTTCCCAAGTCTTGGTTATTCAGCCTTTTCTGTTTCTTTGAGAGACTTCAGTATCCTTCAGATAAATTCCTTTTTCCCTCCCCCTCATCCTTCTTCCTTTCCTCCTCCCTTTAGATTGCTTCAATTGATTTCTATAGTTTGCATCCAAGAGAGCCTTAATAAATAAAGTAGCTATGGCATAAAATCCTTGAAATGTGGAGCAAATCAGTAAAACTTCTCAATAAGCACTTAACAGAGACAGAATTCCTTCAGAAGACATTATCCCACCTCAAGAAGAGGCTGATATGCTAGGACAGAAGAGTTCATCAAGAACCAGGAGGCAGGCTACAGCTCAGACTACCAGGGCCTGAAAACTGCAGAGATCTCCCCCTTTATCTATCTTTTTGGGCCTAAATCAATTGATTAATCTTTATTACACACAAGTTCAAAGCAGCATTCAGGTATTGCTGAACTAGTAATCTCTCAACCTCAATGGACCCAAATAACCAGCATAATAGTCATTTCTTCTAGTTCATTAAAGAAAAAAAAAGGTGGGGGAGGGGGATGCTTTACTGGTGAGAGACCCCTCTGATTAAATCACCTGTCATTCAAACTGGCTACAGGGTTGAAACCTGGAAGAAACCATTCTGGCTCAAATAATACCCAGTTATGAGAGGCAGCAATAAGATCTTAGGCACTGAGGAATAGTCAAGAGCAATTACTGTTGAATTAAATTTATGTCACCAACGTTACTAGCTATTATACTCTCACAATTACCGTCTATTGTATTGAAAGTCATAGGAGCTACAAGACACAATAGATTGTATCCCTGGGATGGGGAGACTAGGTCTAGAAATATCACCCACTGAAATGAAACCAGCAATGAAGGAAAAGTAACTCAAATATATTGAACATTCAAATATATTATTCATATAATCCCATAAAAGATTTTCTCTATCGCCATTTTACAAATGAAGAAACTCTCAGAGAAGTTAATTGATTTACCTAGAGCTACAAGGCTAGCAAGTGATGGGGTTGGGATTCAACCAGATCTGTTCAAATCTAAATCCCATGTTATTCACATGGGTTGCAAGAGTTTAGTCATCATCAGCATAGTAACGGAAGCTGAATGTTGATTTGTGCATATTTAGATGATGAAACTAAAATACTTGCCATGTATCTATTTTGGAAATAAGTCACATCCTCAGAAAAATGAGACTGGAATGTAAATGAGATTTTTTTGAAAGCTACAATATAAATATATCACGAGTTTTTTTGAGATAGCATCATAAAGAGGAACTTGAAAGGGAGATTGGGAGAAAAAGCATTATTTAGAATAGAGCCAGCATTTCTGATTCTAGTGGTTGGAACTACATATAGAAATCATTTAATGCTAATATTACCTCAAATGTATGGAGTGTAAGAGGAAAATACTAATTTCCAAGTGACAGGAACCAAAGGGTCGCAGGCCTGAATATAGACGAATGTCAAGGATTAATGATGTTTTGATTGACCATGGGTAAAATTAAAGGAGAAGAAGATTATGTTCACATTTGAACCTCTCTACAGTCTTGAATAGAGATTTTCAAACGGCTGGCAGCCAACAATAAAAAATTGTTAAGTGAATGCAAGGGGACATCTAATCATTATTTTAATTGTGTTTTCAACAATGTGAAGTCCTCAAGAAGTGGCAATAATTTCTGTCTTAGGACAAACTCAGGCATTATATTGAGTTGCTGCATTTTCTGCGATATGAGGCTCTGTTTTAAAAGTTCCTTACACAGTCATCACGGATTCTCAACTTGGCAACTTTTTCTAAGGCCAGGGTCATAAAATAAAAATGTTCTTGACTGAAAAGTGCTTTATTTGATTTTTTAGGTTTTTCTAATGACTGATTTATATTGAGAACACTTTTGACTGATTATGCAAAAAACAACAGGATGGATGAAGATTTTTTTTCAAGTCGGTTGAGGGTTTTTCTATGCATATAGCATCAGTGTCATAGTAACAAAGTCATTTTAAGTCTTTAAAGCTGCATTTCCACTGTTGTGAACTGTAAAAAAAAATTTTATGTTCCATAATTTAAATGTCATTAAATGTAAACAACAGAATGTATGTTCATACATTTATTTTAAGTAATACATAAAACTGTACACTAGTGTATAGTTGAAAGTGCAATATTTTGATAAAATATAGCAGTACACATGTTTGTTTAGAATTTTTAAAAAACCGTCTTTGCTAAATTAATTCTTCAACCCAATGCCAGGTCACTGCAGTAAAAGTGCTTCCCTAATGCTATACAGTGGTCCTTCAACAAGGACAAAAATCATTCAAATTACCCACCAGCTTTGAATGTATAATTGGGTAGCCACATTCATAAAGTAATAAAAAGAAGACTTTTCTCCTGTAATATTCACAGATCTCTGGGATTCCGTGAGAAAAGAAAATCCTTCTTATGCCCACTCTTGTAATATATTAAGTACTCCCTATTTTTATATAAGTGGCACTATATTATCCACCTCCTGAAACATATTTGTTTTCTTTGAGCTTTATTTTTGTTAAATATCCACTGTTTTTTAAATCGTTAGTATTTTATACCAAAAATGCATATTCACTATAAGTTATTTAAGAAATGGGAAAAAAGCAGAGAGAAAAACAAAACATATCAATCAAAATTGCATTAACTAGATATAACCAGTGTGAACATTTAGTGAATATGATTTTAGATATCTTTCCATACAAAAGACATAAGAGAAACAGATGGTATACTATACATGCTATTTTAAATTTATTAATAAATCAATTTCATATTACAGGAACTTAACGGAATAAACAAATATTGAAGTGAAATTACTTATCCTTTCATATTGGTTTGGGGTATGAATTTATACCACTTATGAGGCCAAGGGAACCCAAACTGAGAAATTTATTTTAAAATTGTCCTGGGTTATTAGTTTCTCAGCGTACCCTACAGAAGCAAAATCAGTTCCATTCTGGAGGGAAGCACCCTTGTCTCAAGTTTCACATGAATCTACTGATAAAACTTTGTCAACATGAGCCAACAGTCCAAAATTACAAAACACATAGGCAACAAGCCCCTCATTAAAGTCAGCAGAAACAACAAACTGCAGAATTAAAACTCCAAGATCTTCAAATAATGAATTTATCACATAGATTATATAAGTACGTATATATATGAAATGTTAGAAGGAATTAAAGTTATAAACAAGGAAGAAGGTATTATTCAAATAGAGTAGACAGGTTTGATAAAGAATCAAAAAATGCTATTAGAAATGAAAAAAATGTAAAATCAATGAAATTACTTTTTAATAAATGGGTTAAACACCAGATTAAACACAGGTGAATTGAAAGACAGAGCTAAATAAGTTACCAGAGACTGAAAATACCAAAACTAAATGTAGAGACATGGGGGAAAGAATGCAAAATTTTAAAATACTTATAACTGGAATTGCAAATGAAAGAATAAAAAGAATAAAGTAGAAGTAACATTTGAAAAGTTAAAATCTGAGAGGTATACAGAATTGAAAAAAGAAGTAAATCTTCCTGGTTAGTAAGAACAATAAGTGCAAAACAAGATAAATATCAACCACTGGATGTAGTGTAGCAAAATTGCAGAACACAACGAGATTATAAAATTATTCAGAGAGAAAAGACAAGACAAGCGATTAAAAAACTATATAATAACACCGACATCAGATTTTTCAACAGCAATTCAAGAAGCCAGTATACAGTTGAATAATGATTTCTAAATGCAGAGAATAAATAACAGTTGTGTTAATTAAGATAATGTAGCTGCTAGAATAGCTAAAACCAGAAATATCAGTGAGTTACCACAATAGAAATTATTTCTTTTTCTTGTAAAGTTCAAGTGGATACTGACTCGTGGCTTTCCATACAGTGATTCAGTCAGACTCCTTCCATCTTGGGCTCTTTCATCACTCCAGGCCTCAGACTTTCAGTCAGGAGACAGGGGAAAAATGGATGTAGAAGGCAAACCCCTTCTTGAAAACTTTGGATTGGAAGTGAAAGTTTTCACTTCTCACAATGCATTGGAAAGAACTAAAAATACGGGCCCACCTAGATGCAAAGGAGACTGATAAATATAATCCCTGTATGGGAAGCTACTTCCCTGGAACAATTCTGTACCATAGAAGTGTGGCAGGCATCTCTCATGGATAGCTGACTATCTCTGCCCTATGTGTCAACCTCTAATTTTATACCTAGTTAAGTTAACATTAAAGAATGAGGTTAAAATGATTTTTTGCAAGCAAACAAAAACTGAGTTTATCCCCAGACCACACTAGAAGAACTTCTGCAAAATGTACTTTAGTAGGAAAGAAAATTATTTCAGATGGAAGATCTAAGATGCAAAAAAAAAAAAACAAGTGAATAGCAATAAAATTAATAAGCATTTGGGAAAATCTAAGCATATACTGATTATATACATAACACTAATAATATCTATTTTTTCAATGCAGAAAACTGAGGTGGAACTAAAATACTGCTAATCAGAAATAAAAAGAAATTAACCAAGATGAATATCTAAAGCATTATGTTTAATGAAAGAAGCCAGACACAAAAGATTCTGTGAATCCATTTATATTAAATTTTAAAAAAGCCAAACTTATAGTGACAGAAAGTAGATCAGTGGTTTCCAGAGGCCAGGATTGGTAGAAGGAGACACGAGGAAACCTGGAATCATGGAAACGGTCTATATCTTGACAGGAGTACAAGTCACACGCCTGTATCGTGAAATACTGATTCTTCTCACTACATCATGTAGCCTTATTTCTTAATACTACTCTTTTTATGAGGTGGAATATTCCTGGTGTGATAGAAATGCATTGCATTCATTATCACAGTAATTATTATAAAGATAGATAACTTGTATTGGTTGGCGCTATGCAAAGAAATTTACATGCATTCTTTCACATGATCTTCATAATGGTTTGAGGTTTTCATCCACATTTGGTATGTAAGGGAAGCAGAGTTGAGGAAGATTAGATAATCCTCCGTGTAATTTCTATCAATGAGTGTTTGAGACCATTCATCTCTAAGAAAGTCTTATATTTATATTTGGAGACATTCAGAAATATTAGCTAGGGATCTGTTAGGTACTACTACTTCTATAGAGAGGTTAAAAAAAATCTCTAGTCAGGTTCTTTAGGTGTTTTTACCAAAGAACTTCTCATAATCAGGGTGATTGATGCTGCTTCAACCAGGAAACTGTGTGGGGAAAAATACAGTATGTTGAAGTGGGCCTCTGAGTCACCATCAAAGCAGTGACTTGGCCACTCTGAAGTTAGAGAAGAGAAAAATAGCTTCTAGATGGAAAAGAAGAATGACTTAGGAAATCTAGTATAGTGGAATCCTGTGAAATACTGCCAGTGAGTCAAAAAAGAATCTATGGGCCAAGTAATTTTTGAAGGTTCCTATTAAGGTGATGGGTTTCTGCAATAAGGATAGATAACTGAAAGAAGACACTACCTTCCTCAAATATTGTGCATTCTAACACAGAGCATGTTTGATGAAAAAGAGTAATGCATGCACCCTATCAAAACATTTGTTCTGTCAGTTTTATTTATTTTACATTTCTACACGTTAGAAGGAAGAGAAAATGCTGACCAGGCTGAGATAAGGTGAAGAATATTTAACCAAAAATAAACAAAATTTTCAGTGTTATTTTAATACAAAGTCTCAAAGCATGTAAAATTTAACTTCAGTTGTCTATTATTATTCACTGAATAGTTCTTACAGAGTAGACAGATAATTTATGGTTGTGAATGAAACCAGTTTATAGCGCTAAAGGCATTGCGCTATATCCAGCTGACTCGTTGCCGCGTTTGCTGGGGTGTTTGTTCTTGCCCCTGTTCGGTGCATTGGCTCGCTTGTTCTCCCTCCTCGCTCCAATGAGGAAAGAGGTTTCAAAAAGTGTCTCAATTCCTGAGAGCCTTCTTAGGTGAAAAAAATGGTAACTTCAGGAAAGGAAGCACCAAGTAAAAATCATCATGTATGTTCACAATTTAAATCTTTCCTAGGAAATTAATTTAGGGAGTGACGGATGGTCCTGTGCTAATCACCACAGGTAAAGTTCTAAAGACGAAGAGCCTCCCTACAAGGAGCTACAAGGAGTTAATCACACGTAATTGTTTACGTTCATTGCATAGTTAATATGTGCCCGTCAACGTGCTAAGTACTTTATTGGCATTATCTCGTTTAATTCTCACAGGAATTTGGTGAGATTCATATGACAATTTTCTCAGAATTTATAATTTAAGATGATAGAAAACAAAGCCATTACAGTCATTTGCAATGCAAAGGCACATATATAGGCTAAAAATTAAGGTGATATGAAGGTTAAAAGATTGAAAAAAATTAAAATAGAGGGATTGTATTAAGTCCAGAAGATGAGAATTGAACAGAGTTTGTTACAGATGGAAGGAAGAGTACACTATTTCTCAGCGAAACAGTAATTACAGACTATATTGTTTCCAGGTATCAGAATTTAAAACACAAGAATTGCAAAATGTCAGTCTCATTGGCAAGGGCAGAATTTAATTTCTGAGGTGTTTTGACTACAAATCTGGGACATTAAGACCTCTCATCTTGTCAGTTAGTGAATTGTTGGATTACTTTCACTTGATAATATAAAATTAACTCAGAGAGCACAAGCTAATTGGCAGTTTCATAAGACAAAACTTTCATTTCAGTTGAGGTAAACTGAAGAACTTTGTCTTTATGAAAAAGAATAGACGGCTAAGGTCATTCTCAATTTAAGTAAATTTACTATAATCAGGAAGATTACCCTAGACCCATGAAGACCGGTAAATCCTTTCTACATTTTCTTTAGTAAAACATGTCAAGCACTTTAAATCCAGTGCTGACACTGCTCCTGGGCAGAATGATCAGAAAATCTTAGAAAAAAAACTAACTGAAAATCCCCTTCTTCTCCAATGGCCATATTGTTTTGATTATCTTTATTGGAAACCTACCTTTGGATAAATTACTGTTTGTGTGAAATTTGTGTGTCAGAGTACTTATTTTTCCCTGAATAATGAAAAAAGGTAAATGGAAATTTTCCATAACCTCTCTCTAATGATATTTTATACAACATAATTTTAGATGAAAGATTATAGAATTTTTTCTATTAAATTGGATTACAAAGTGAATACTTAATGATGGATTCAAACCCTTTAATAAGGTGCAGCCTTAGCTAGGCAAAACTGGTGGCCTCGATTAATTTAAGATCTTGGAGAGAAAATATATCTTTTTTTAAAATTAGAGTCAATTGGTGGAATGGAAGCCCAAAATTCTGCCTCTAAACTCCCCAGGAGAAGTAAACTGAAGCAGTATCTTCTGATTCTCTGAGAATTGTGTCACGGTCTGGCAGATTCCCCTGCTGTGAAGCACAGCGAGGAGAGACAGACCAGTGTAATGGCCTTTTCCACGTTCCCTGAGGGAGTGAGGACAGACTCCATGTACAAGGGTGGAGAGGAGGATCATGAAAATTCTAGTCTTACAGTTCATGGAATGCACTAAGGCCACCTCCAAATCGCGTGGCCAGGCTCAAAGTTACACATTGCACGACAGTGTACTAATGCGTGCACACTCACAGTCTTCACTGCTGTTTTTCAGACATTTCTTTCAAAAGAGCTATCATTTACTGAGCTAAAGCCTTTAATGTATGTCCTTTACATACATGATCTCATCTAGTCTTTCCACAACCGTAAGGCTAAGGTACTATACCTCAGAGCAACAACGTCAGTCTCCAGAAATGAGCGTGTGGCTGCGCAGAGATTGAACCCCGCACCTTAACCACTCCATCAGTTCAGAGGTATACTCTAAACACCTTGCTATTAATAATAATTATAATGCTTATTTTCATACAAATAATATTTGTTGAGGTATGATTTGTATACATTTAAATGTACCCATTTTAAGTGTAGAGTTCAATGGGTTTTCATAAAAATATACATCTGTGTAATCTCAACTATTATTTATACACATAAAATATATTGCAATTACATATATATATATATAAAATTTCCATCACCACAGGAAGTTCTTGCATGATTTTTTGAAGTTGAACTCCTCACCCTCAGCCCAAAGGCAACATCTCTTCTAATTTATAACCTTACGGCTTAGTTTTGCCTGTTTTGGAATTTCATATAAATGGAATCATATATCTTTTATGCCTAGCTTCTTTCATTCAGGCTTATGTTTTTTGAGATGCATTTATGTTGTTGCATGTATTTTTTTTATTGCTGAATGTATTCGTGTGGATATACCACAATTTGTTCATTCTCTTGTTGATGGAAATTTGGATTGTTTCCAGTTTGTGTTCATTGTAAAGAAAGCTACAGTGAAGATGCTTGAGCAAATCTTTTGTGATATGTATCTTTAATTTATCTTAGGTAAACATCTAGAAGTAGAATTGCTAGATCATAGGTAGGTATTTGTTTAGCTATATGGGATACTGCCAAATTGGTTTCCAAAATGTATCATTTTATATTCCCATCAGCAATGTAAGAGAGTTTCGTTTCTTCCACCACCATGCTAACAACTGGTACTATCAGACCTTTTAATTTTAGTCCCCCCTAGTGTATGTCATATAGCATTTCATGGTAATTTTAATTTCCCTGATAACTATGATGTTAAGCATCTTTTCTTGAGTTTATTCATCATTACTATATCTTCTTATTTGATGATTCTGTTTACAACTTTTGCCTTTTTTTATTATTGAGTTGTAGTACAATATATATTTTCCCCCAGTTTGTAGTTTAAATTAAATAATGTTTTTTGAAGAGTAAAGTTTTAAACTTTGATGAAGTCTTTTTTATTGATCTGTTTTTTTTTTTATGGTTGAACCTATTGTGTCCTGTGTAAGAAATCTTTCCTTAAACCAAGGTCATATACATATTCCTCTACTTTTTCTACAAGCTTTGCATTTAGCTTTTATGTCTAGGTTTGCGATCCATATCAAATTAACTTTTGTGAGGTAGTGTTGAGATTCAACTTTACTCATATGATTCCTCAGTTTTTCCAGCACTATTTGTTGAAAAGACAATTCATTACATATGAAATTACTTCAGTCATTTGGTTGAAAATCAATTTACTACATATGTGTGGATCTGTTTCCAGTTTCCATGGACTTCTATGCCTATCTTTGTGCCAAGATCACATTTTCCTGATTGCAATCGGGAAATAAATAAGTCATGAAATCAGGTGGTGAAGGCCTTCCAACTTAGTTTTTCTTTTGTAATTGTTCTGGCTATTATAGGCCCTTTGCATTTTCATACAAATATTTAACTACTTTGTAAGCTTCTGCAAAATATCTGCTTGGATTTTCCTGGAACTTCATTGAATATATAGATCAATTTAGAAAGTCTGACGCCTCAAAATCTTTGAATCTTCAGTTTCACCAAAATATCTTGTGTGCCTGTGTATCTTCTTTAATTTCTTTTAGTAATATTTTATACTTTTAAGTGTAGGAATCACACATGCATTTCATAAAATTTATTCCTAAGATGGTTATGTTTTTGTACTATTTTAAATGCTCTTCTTATTTTAACTTAATTTCCCAATTTGTTGTTGCTAGTATTTAGAAACACAATTTATAGCATTTTGACCACAAGTCACATGACTTTCCTAAATTTGCTTATAAGTTCTAGTAGATTTTTTGTAGATACCTTTGAACTTTCTTTTTAACAATCATATTATCAGAGGAAGTGGACAGGTTTACTTCTTTCTTTCCAATGTTTATTTTATGTATGTACATGTGTATGTATGTATGTTTTGCCTTTCGGATTCACTAGGATATCCAGTGCAATGTTGAATAATAATGATGAGAGTGGGCATTTTTGAAATTTTGCTCATCTTTGGGAGGTACAAGTTCAATATTAGCCATTAAGAATGATGGTAGCTTTAGCAGGTGGTGTTGCTTTAATAGATGTTTATCAGATTGAGAAAGATCTCTTCCAGTTTACGTTGCTGAGAGTTTAAATGGATATTAAATTTATCCAAATGCTTTTTGTGCATCTATTGTGATGTTAATATGAATTTCTACTGATCTGTCTTCAACTTCACTGACTCTTTCCTCTGTCATATCTGTTTTCCTATTGAGCCCATACAATGAATTTTTTATTTCAGGTCATGCATTTTCAGTTCTAAAATTTCCAATTTTTAAAAACTGTTTCTATTTCCTTGCTGAGAATTTTTATCTTTTATTCATTTCATGTGTGTTCAGCTTTACTTTATGGAACGCAGTTGTATCAGCTGCTTTAAACTCTTTGATAGAAAAATTCAAACATCTGGCTCTTTTCCCAGATTGTTGATTTCCTTGAAAATTGGTCACGTTTTCTGGGTCTTTTTATGTCGAGCAACTTTGGATTGGATCCTGTACATTTTGAATATTATTTTTTGTTAACTGTGGGTTCTGTTAAAATCTTATGAAGAATGTTGCTTTTGTTGTTGTTATTGCTTTATGAGGTAATCAACTCAGGTAGACCACAAATTCTGTCTTGCCTTCTGTGAATGGTGGTTCTAATCTCAGTTTAGTTTTCAAAGCTTTTGCTATGCTGCTTGGTTCTGTCACACACATGCAACAATCAGGGGTTAGTCTGAGACTTGGGCCAATGTTTAAATCTTAGTTCAGTTCTCAACATCTTTGTTATGCTCTTTTGGGTCTGTCTCATTCATGCACAGCTAAGGAGTGTGCCTGATACTTGTGCAAGTTCATAGATAGAGTTAGAGAATCCCCCTCTTCAGCTCTCTTCTCTTTGGAATCCCCTCCAGCCCTGCATTCTGCCACAATCTGCTCCTTTTCCAGATTCCTATGGGTTGGATATGTAGGAGTTCTATAGAAGTTTTAGCTTACCATGTCACTCTTCCACTATGCAGTTGTATAAAAAATAATAGAACACAGACACACATCCCACACCTAATTTGGGCTGCTTTTGCAAGTTTTTCCTTCCCTAATCCATCTACTTTATTCACATTTCCAAATCCTCAGGTGGGTAGTAAGCATATTATATATAGAGTTTTTAGTTGTAATCATGGGAGAGATACACTGTAGTGGACATTTCTTGCCATGATGAAGGCAGAACTTTATATCAACACTTGATTATCTGAAATGTCTTCATTTTGCCTTAATTCTAGATGATATGTTTTTGGATATGGAGTTCTATGTTGACAGCTTTTCTTCTCTTTTCTTTTTTTTTGTCTTAGCACTTTAAAGATGTGGTTCCACTGTCTGGTCTACAACTTGTATGATGAGAAGACAGCTCTCATTTTTACTGGAGTTCTCCTGTAATGTGTCTATTGTTCTCTATGTAATGTGTCTATTTCCTCTGCTCCTTAATAGATATTTTTCTTTATCATTTGTTTTCTGTAATTGATAATGATATATCTAGATACAGCTTTTTATTTGTCTTGCTTAGTCTTTGCTGAACTTCTTGGATCTATGGATTATTGTTTTTAAACATATATGGAATATTATTTTTTTTTTGGCCAATATTTCTTCATGTATTTTTCTGACCCAGTCTCTCTCTCCTTTCCTTCTGGGGCTTCTGTTACAGGTGTAGTAGATCATTTGATACTGTCACACAAATTATTAAGACTCTGATTAATGTTTTAAATCCATCCTCTTTCTCTCCTTCAATTTGTATAGTTTTTACAGTCTTCAAGTTTAATAATCATTTCTATTGTTTTATCTATTCTGCTATTAATCCCATCGATGAATTTTGTAATTGAGGTAGTGCATTTTAAGTTATAGGGTTTCCTTTTTCATCTTTTTTAAACTTTCTAAATCACCCCACTTTTCTTCCACTATATCTATCTTTTCCTGAAGAATCTTTAACATATTTGTAATAGTTATTTATAGTCCTTGTCTATTAACTTCAATGTCTTGGCTATTTGTGGGTCTCTTTTTACTGATTAATTTTTTTCTTGATTATAGGTCATATTTTCTTTTGTGTGTCTACTAATTTTTTATTGTCTACTCTACATTATGTATGACATGTTGTCGTGACTCTAATTTATCCTCTTCTGTAGAGTTTCAATTGAAATCCCAATGTGTTACAAATACTCCAGGCCTTGAATTCCAAACTCTCTTTCCCCTGCAATGGGCAGCTGCTGAAATCTGCCCACGTCTCTCAGTCTTTATCTTCCCCCACTGGGACACTTGGAGTACCATCCAGGCAAGTGCAGTTCAGGCATCCACCAAAAATTTGATGAATGTTTGTGTGCATATGTGAGGGCTGCTCCTCTTCTGGGCTCCTTCTCACTGGGATTTTTCTTCTGAACTTCTAGGTGTTCTGACAAGCCCAAATCCCATCACTTGACTTGATTTCTGCCTATGTTCTAGCTTCCTCACACAACAGGTTTGGAAAATTTCCACAAGGGAAAATCCATATAAAAGAGATATCACTCACATAAACAGAGATAAATGGTTCATGTTGTCAGTTGTCAGTTTTTCTTTTCCTGTGGTTGATCATTGACCAATCTGATTTGTATGTATGTGTGGGTGAGCATGTTGAATTTTGCGAATATGGTATATTTGACTCTATACCAAATAAAATATATGCATTTAAAATTACATACTATTTTAGGTTATTTACCATCAACCAGGAAAAAATAAAAATTGATTATAACTTTTTGTGTTGCAGAAAGAGCATAAAGATTGGAGTCAATAAACTGTGTTCTACTTCTGGATTTCTCAAAAAATAGCTGTATGATTTTGGGGAAATCAATCAATTTTTCAAGTAAATACATCTTCTTGGACCCTAAAGGATTATAACTTTTCTGCTCTAGCACATTGCCTGCACAGGAATGATTCAATTTTTTATTCAAAAATATTTTCTGAATGCCTGCTATATATGCCAAGCACTATGTAGGCACTAGAAATAAAACAGTGAACAAAATGCTGATGTTTTGCTTCAGCAAGAAACTAAATTTAACTTTTAATCTTAAATTCAATATAGTAGGAACATAAATTGATACATAATTTTGGAAAGGAGTCATGCATTATGCATAAAGGACCCTTTTTAAAAAATATATTTTTGACTGAGCAATGCTTTTTTGGAGTTTAAGAAACTAATTAAAATGCATTAAAAGATTTATTAATAATAGTAAATGACAAGAAGGAACTCACATTTTCATAATACAGCTATGATTAATAAAGAATGTTATGATCATATGACAATAAAATGTAGTCATTAAAAATATTGTTTACAAGGGAGGTTTAATGATGTGGGAAAATTCTTATGATATAATGATGATTAGAAAAAAGTAAGATAGTTTACACAGTTTGATTTCAGAGATGCAAAACAATATGTACAGAAGGCAAAAAATACACAAAAATGTCAATAGTGTTTATCACTTGGTGGTAGAATTATTGATAATTTTATTCTCTGTTTCTTACTTTTCTATATTTTCTACAATTTTATTCAGGCATCACTATTGTTCAGACTTTTAACTATAATGTAATCATGCTTGTATAATAGATTTTTCATTTCATTTTTATTTTGAATCATTGTTAATATATCACTGTGTGATTTACTCCTTTAAATCAAGTAAAATAAAAATAGCTACTCAAATATATTAGTTATTACAGTAAATGGAAGGAGGCAAAACTTCCTTCTTAAGAAGCCAATCTGTCATATTGTTTTTAAAAACCAAATTCAACTCTATATTTCTTACACAATAACTGTATTGAAATAGTAAAAATAAAACAATTGGAAGAATTATTGCAACCTTCAAGCAAAATAAGGCAGACATAGCAAGAATCATTTGAAGCAAAAAAAAATATTCAAAACAAAAGTTAAACTGGGGCAAAGGGAGCCATTCTACATTGACAGAATATAATAATATACCATGGAGATTGGATAACATAGCATCAAAACATGTAAAGAAAAGAAACCTGTAAATGCAAAGGGAAATCAGCAGAAGCAAGCCCCGTGAGAAACTTTAACACAACTATTTTAGTTCCTGACAGAAATAAACAATAACAAAAAATACGTGTAGATAAACAATTTGAATAATATACATCATGAAGCCTAATATTTTAACCTTATCCTATGGAGAATGAATTTTATTTTCAAGCATCCTTGAATCAAAAGCCATTTCTATGTTACACTATAAGGAAAACTGCATTATATTCAGGGAAGCAGGAATGATAGAAGTCATATTCTTCTATGTATTACACAATTAATCAAGAGTTGGTGACTGAAGGCTCCAGCAAATGTTATAATTCCCAGCAACAGCAGACAGGGAGGCTTTTGCTCAGAGGTAATGCCTCTAGCAGCTTATCAGGAAGCACATTTACTCTAAAAGATTTGTAGATAGTTGCACATTTTATGTGGGAAATGGATTATAAGGGTTCTAGGCCAGGAAGGAAAGAATGTAATGTTGAATCTGAATGATTTTATTGATATGGATGAACTGATCAGAGATTCTAAATTCAACAGGCTTGTTCAAGGAGCCAGGAGTGGCACCAATAGTTTGCGCAGATGATTGACTAAAACCTGGCCTAAACAGAGGACTCTACTAAATGAAGTTGAGATGCCCGTAGAGAAAGGAATCTTAAGGCCTAGGGACATAAAAATTTTGGAGTAAACTGCTTATCAATTTTCTAATTGGAAAAGTCCAAAGGAGACTTCCTTCACTGAGGCATTGAGAAATACAGTGATGTAAGAAGTACTAACAATTCTAATTGGAAAGCTCTGTAGTCGTTGTGCACTGCATGATGAGGAGGCCAGTGGGAGATGCCTTCATAGAAACAGGCTCTCTGATTTCATGGGGGGGTCACAGGGTGCCACAGTGACACAGGCTGGAGGGCAGAAATTAACCACTAAAGAAAAGGTGGACATGTTTATGTAAATGGGCAGCAGCTCCAGAGTAGTAGCAGAATAATATGACCCACAAAAATTTTGGTGTTGGTATGCCATAGGCTTAAAATAGATGAGTAGACTACTAAAGTTTCATTTTATATGTAAAAGAAAAAAACTTTCTGTTAGGTTAAGATACTTGACTTGAAGCAATCTCAAGGGGTTGAAGAATCTTAGAATTCCCAGAACTGATTCAATGCACCTACCCAGAACCCCATGAATAAGAGGAAGATGGGATGAGTTATCTTGAGAAAGAACATTGAGACAATGCCATAGGTGTGTAACTGAACCTTTCTCTCATAGTCACCTATCATGGTAACTGGTGGGAAACTGGGAAAAGGAAAATCTACAGATTTGTGGGAATTACTAGACACCGGCTCTACACTGATGCTGATTCCTGAGGTCCTAAAATGCCACTGAGTTTCATTGGAGTGATAGCTTATGGAAGTCAGTTTTGGTCTATGTCTCTCTCACAGTGAATCAACTGGGTCCTTAAACACACTCTGAATATATAGTTGGAATATACATCTCCAGTAACTGGCAGAATCTCCAAATGGTTCTCTGAAACATGCAGTGAGGGCTATTTTGTAGGAAAAGCCAAGCAGAAGCTTCTGGAGCAACTTCTCCCTTTTAAAAAAATTAAACCAAAAACGACTCTGAATACCTGGGGGGACTGAGAAGTATTGAAAGATCCAGAGTGGCGATTCTTCTCAGATTCTCATTTAACTGGCCTATTTGGCTTATGCAAAAGACAAATGGATCTTAGATAATGACAGTAGAGAATTGTAAATTTAATCAGGTGGTGACTCCACTAGCATGAATTGAGTTTCTTTACTGGAGTAAATCAGCACAGCTCCTGCTATCTGGTATGCAACTATTACTTTGACAAATTAGTTTTTCTCTATAGTAATTAGAAAAACTACACCAAAAGTAGTTTGTTTTCCTCTGATAGAAACATCAGTGCATTTTCACTGCCTTACTCAGGGATCTATCAACCCTTCTCCCTGCCATAATACAGTCCACAGAAATTTTTTTATTATTTATGCCATCTGACAGAGCATCATAGTGGTCTGCTAGTCACTGATGACATGCTGATAGCACCTGGAGAGAAGGTTGTAGCAAACACCCTAGATGACTTGGTAAGACATATAAATATCAAAAGGTAGGAGGTAAATCCCATTAAACTCACAGTCTGCCACCTCAGTGAGATTTCTAAGGTCTGTAGTCTAGGATATACATGTCTGGTAGTCTTGGGGTCTAGTGGCCCAGTCCATTTAGTCTAGGGCCCAGTCCTTTTAGTCCAGTGGTCCCTCTAAGTGAAGGTCAAGTGATTACACCTTGTACAACCTGCCACCAAGAAAGAGACACAATGCTTGGTGGGCCTCCTTGGATCCCAGAGACAACAAGACTTGAATGTGCTTCTATGACCCATTTGCCAATTAGAAGGCTGCCGTATCTGAGCAGGTGTCGAAATAAAAGAAGTCTCTGCAACAAGTTCAGGATTCAATGTAAGTTGTTCTACTACTTGGACCTCATGATTCAGTAGATCCCAAAGTTCTCAAAATGTCTTCTCCTCATGCATCTGAGTGCCTAGACAGACACCACACTGAGCCTTCAAAATGGCACCACTACCTGGAGGGGGCTAGCCAACTATCTGCCAGCAGGTTGAGTGCCGTGAATACCTACTATCTTGGAGTGGGACAAAATTCATCTTCACTGTAATAGACGGTCTAGATTCTATCCAAAATCATGCCTCCAGCTCTCTTATTTGTAGCCTAACTAAATTCCTTAATTACCTTCATGTTATCCCACATAGTATTGCTTTTGACTTCATTTTATAGCAAATGAAGAAAATAAGCTCATTCCCAAGGTATTCATTGGTCTTACTATGTGCTCCATTATGCAAAAACTTCTAATCTGTTAGAATAGTGGAATGGCCTATTGAAAACTCTACTTGACCAGCTGATAACATGTTCCAGGGCTCAGATCATACCTATACAGTGTCTACGTGTTCGAAACCAGCAACCAATATATGGTCCTATGTCTCTCATATCCAGAATACATGAGCCCAGGAATCAAGGTATAGAAGTAGGGTGGTTCCTCTCATCATTAATCCTAATGTCTATATTTTTTTAAAAAGTTAAATTCTTTAATGCTTATTTATTTATTTGTGTGAGGAAGACTAGCCCTGAGCTAACATCCTTTGACAATCCTCCTCTTTTTGATGAGGAAGACTGGCCCTGGGCTAACATCCTCGCCCATCTTCTTCCATTTTATATGGGAGGCCACCATGGCATGTCTGACAAGTAGTGCCTCAGTGGGCACCTGGGATCCGAACCTGCAAACCCGGGGCTGCCAAAGCGCGAACTAAACCACTGCATCACCAGGCCGGCCCCTAAAAAGGTTTGATTCTTGTCCCCTCAACTTTATGTTTGGCTAGGAAAGAGATCTTGGTTCTCAAGGGAGGAATGCTTCCACTTGAAGACAAAAGGACGACTTCAGAGCATTGGAAGTTGGATATTTTGAGATCCTCATGCCAGTGACCTAATAGCCAGAAAAGGAAAAAGAGGATTGCTATATAAGATGCAGTGATTGATTTCAAACATCAACAGGAAGAGGGTTTGCTATTACAACATGGGAGAAGTGAGGACTATGTCAAGAGTATCTTGCAGGACGTTAGTGTCTAGTAGTAAAACTATTGAAAGATTATAGCTCACACGCAAAAAGTCACTTCCTTTAAAGACTTGGGTACTTCAAGAATAATATTTAGCTCAAAACACCAGGGAAAGAATTCTGACCAGCTGAGGGATGGTGAAGGAAGAGGCAAAGTGGAATGAGAAGAAAAAAGACATTATTAATATTAATCATGACCTTGCAACCAGTTAGATTTAGCCATTGTGCATATTTCCTCACTTGCTATGCTTACACTGGTATATGTTAACTGATATTTCCTGCCTCTCTCTCTCCTACTAAGTAATAGAAAGCAGTGTTGGTGGTGATCAATATTAGAATTTAATCTTTAGAGTATAGGATAACAAGGCAACTGATAGAACTAAAAAAAGGAAGTCTAACTCAGATAATATTGTGACTGGTAGGACTTTCTGTCATCCCTTTTTTGGGGAAAGGATGCAATTTTCTTTAATTTTATCAGGACTATTTGCATCACAATGTCGTTGCTGTTTTTGCTATTTGGGAGTTAAATAAGGATAGAAGTTTGTTTATGGATGCTGAGACAACAAAGGGGTGGATTGTTCCACATCTGGTCCTGGTTACTCAGCTCCGTTTTTCCTGTTTTCCTTTGTATTGCAAGGAGCTGGAAGCCTGAAAACAATTCCAAGACTCCCTGGGCAACTGGATTATGATTAGTTTCCACAAATGGAGGCCACAGCTAACGGATTAAAGTATGAGGGGAAGTAAGATGTTATCCTGTTCTATGAGGAGAAGTAGCAGGTAATTGAAGGTGACTGAGCGCACCAGAAAGCTCCGACTTCAGTAAGTACAGTCATAGCTCCTGCTCAGATGCAGCAATGGCGTCACCAGCTGCATCAGCAGTTACAGTTTCTATAACTTCGGCAGCAGCAGTGATAGCAACAGCAGCAGGTGGCTCGTGCTCTGCATCGGTGCCAGAACCACCGCTCAGCGGGAAGCGTGGGCTCCTGAGCTCCAGCCCAGGGGTGAGAGAAACTTCTTGATCTCTGGGTGATACCTTCTCCCTTTCGAACTTTCAGTCCTTCTGACGTGTAACTTTCTGATTCCTATGTTTCATCTCTTTTGCCTTTAGTTATCTTCAATCACATTTGTTGCCAGTTCCCAGAATTAATCCCTCAAGTACCCAGAGTGAATTCTGTCATCCTGACTGAACGCTGATTCATATTTACAGTTTCTAACCACAGAGAGGATTGGGGATGGTGATGGGTATGAAGGGAGGGATTGCAAAAGGGAAAGAAACAAGTTGAAGAGCCTATAGCAGAATTCTTCAGAAGAGCAAACTTTCTTTGTGCAGCAAGATATCTTGATGAACCGTCTGGTTGTGTAATGATAACCTTGGGCACATAGCAGGGTGGGCTAAGAGTGAGACCATAATAAATAAATTCTTGAGCATAGTAATGAATGAAAGTATTTTGGTATTTTACCAATATCCAGAGCTGGAGGCTGTGAGGAAGTCAAGAATTTGGAGAAGAGTTACTTGAGCAAGAAAGTTCTGGAAAAATGGTGGAATCCAAGACCCAAGAATAAAAAGCAGCCAACTAAGAAGTTCTTCATGGTGAGAATGGCAAATGGACAAAAGTGACAAATGACAAAAGGCAAAATAGTTTTGTGTCCCCAATATTACATACGCCTACTATTCAACGTTAAATTCTTTCTTGCTGTGTGGTAATGTAACATTGTTCCCCCAGATCTATTACATGATCCTTCCACCATTCCCACAACATTTTCAAGTAAATCTATTATCCATAACTACCTAGTGCTTTGGGGGAAAACAAGGAATCAGCATTATTTTCCACATTTGGGTTGATAGTTGGAGAAAAAAGACTATCCTCAAAGAAGCACAATATGAAAGGGATTATGCATTCCAAGGAAGCAGGAAATCAGAACAAGAGGGAATTAGAAGAACCATAAGCACCACTAGGAAACCGCAGATACTAGGAGAAATAATTGATTTCCCATTGTGCCTGGGGAATGGAGATTCAAGTTAATTTGACTTGAATCTTAATTAATAAATATTAGGAGATGCTGACCCTGAGGTCACACTTTCAAATAACTATTTGAAGAAAGAGAAGATAAAAATTCTACTTTCTGATTTCATAAATGATGAAAATGACAATTATTTCTATCAAAATTTATGAGTTGCCCTACCCTTTATGTGTGGGCTGCACATAGTGATTTCCTTCCAAATATCACAGTATGGAGAAGTGAGCAAAGAGTAACTTTGTAGTGGAAACACTTGACAAACATTATTTCAGCCAGGTGATCAAAGTTAACATTAACAGTGATAAGTCATGCCAATATATTATGTACCCTGTAAATGACATGATGAAAATGGCACTTTATCTCTCTAGTCTCCCCCAACAAAACACATAACCCCAGTGTCATCGTGATAAAAACATCATTTAAGAGACATTCTACAAAAGATCTGACCAGTGCTCTTCAAAAGTGTCAAGAACATCAAAAGCAAGTAAGTCTGAGAAATTGTCGCAGCCAAGAGGAGTCTAAGGAGACATGACAACTAAGTGTAATGTGGAATCCTGGAACAGAAAAAGGACATCAGGTGAAAACTAAAGGAATCTAAATAAACTATATACTTTAGTTAATAATAATGTATCAATATTGATTCATTAATTGTGGCATATGTACCTCATTCATGTAAGAGGTTAATAATAGGGAAATTGGATATGGGTGTCTGGGAGCTCTGAGGACTATTTTCTCAATTTTTCTGTAAATATAAAGCTATTCTAAAATTTAAAATAAATTATTATTTTTTACTGTATGGACTGGATTGTTCCACAGAGGAGTAGAGTAAGCACTCTAGTATGTCATCCTGTGGAGTTAGGGGGCCTCTCTTTAGAAAGATTCTGTGTGCTGGGCTCTTGGTAGACCCGCTTCCTAATTGTTATGAATCCCAGAAGCAGCTTCTAATTATCACAGAATATTCAGGAACCCTGAAAACAAATATTGTGCCATATTCTCTGATTGTCACAGGACCCAGGGCCCTCATGAGAAAGAATGTGAATCCTGTCAGAATGCAGAGTTCAGATGAATATTGAATATTCAGACAAATACTGAAATGTCTGATCATACGAGCTGCCCTCACTTCCCTGCCTTACCTCTTTTTCTCATCTGCGACTATACCCTCGTCACTCATTCTACGTCAACCACTCTGGCTAGCTGGATCTTTCCTCAACCCTCCTAACAAACTTGGTTCACAAGCTCTGGCTGAGTTGTGGACTCAGATTTGTACTCACTACATGGATTTCACATGCAATTAGTCATCCTGGGTATTTCCGGAAGTGATAGAATTTTTCTGTTAATCACAGACTTGGGTTTCAGTGCGTTGAGATTTGGGGAATTATTGTTAATAGTTCATGTGAACACTGCTGTACGTATTTATGATCCGACAGCTTCTTGGACATTTAACTTACATCTTTACAAGACCACAGCATACTTTGGCCTCCTCTGATTGTGCACCATATATTGTCAATCACAGATTCTCACAATTTATTGTTTATTTCACTACATTATTGTACAGTTTGGCCTCTAGCACAGAAAAAAAATGCCTATTTTCTTTTGTTTACCTGAATGAGCATTCTTTTACAGGAACTAAACTAGATTTTAGGGTCAGATCTTATCCCTATTGCTTTTGAAGTTTTTCTATTCATCAGCATCATGCATAAGAGAGAATGATGCTTTTATCTCAAAGATCTTTTTAAAGATAATAGTTCCTACCCATTTGTGACACCATCTAAGAAACCATTTGTCTTTGAAGCACCACAATATCAGTCTGCTAAGTGAAAAATAATTAGTGGCTTTAAAATTAAATGATTTAATCCAAAATGCATAATGCAAAAAAATGTTGTTCTATACCCCTATGAAAATAAATTAATGTAGACACCTTCTTTGTGTGTGTGTATGTGGATGTGTGTGGTGTATGTGTGTTTTATTTGATATTGACTTTAAGTCAGTCACATGCCAAATCTCAAACAAACCACAGTGCCCTGAACAAATCCATTTTTTGTACTCAAATTCTGTTGTTTCTAATACCACTTGAAAAATACGTCCCATTCACCAAAACTAGAATTTTTGTATTTTCTTTCAGGTTAAAGACTAGATAGATACTAGATAGAAGCATATAAAATTAATCTGACTATATATATGTTTTATATTAATTATAAAATTAAATTTATATTTATATTATATTATCTGACTATATTTAAACACGTTTGAAACATTTCTTCTGTCTTATTTTTATTAAGGTTTCTCAATATGGCTTGAGTGGTGAAAATGCTGCCTCAACTGTGACTGTTTAGATAAATCATGGTAAATTAGATATAGTGCGTGTTCTATGTTTCTATCCAACCAGAGTGTGGTCATCTAGTATTGTACATATTCGTGAGGTCCCTTCATTTAAAGAGTTGTAACCATGGCAGGATCATTACAGGTAAAACTTCTTAAGTGGTTTCACGGATTTCTTGCTGTGAAAATTCAAACTAAGGAATAGTGAGATGACAAATGAAATAACAGCTAGTAGATGACCACTTCCAAGACACAGAAGTACATCCAGGATCAATGCGGCATAGCTGTTTGTATGTCAGAAAAAAGACGACAGTAGGTAGAGAGTTGGGAGGGGAGTGACTTGTTAGTCTGACAATTGCTCGAAGGGCAAGATTGAGTCCACATGACCCAAGATATTAGATTAGATTAGAATGTAAAAAATCAGTCAAACATCCAGATGTTTAATTTACTTGAAATGGTGATTTCTGGATGTTTGGCCTTATGTAGAGTTACAGACTAAACATCTGGATAAATTGTGCACCATCTTTTCACACAAATTATTTGGTGTCTTGCCAGAGATGTGGGAGTGCCGTCAACATCATCTTTCTCCCGTGCTGGTGAACAATCACAACACATCTCTCTCTGGTTTCCCTTTCAGATAAGCAAGAATATGCACTATCTGGTCACAGAGCTGTAGAGAATCTCACTTGAATTGTCATATCTCAGAATATCATGTTTATTGGTAATGAAAACATCTAGCAACTTTGTCAATAAAGGCCAGCCTGTTTTCTTTAAAACTGAAAACATTACGTAGAATTTTATTCTATCTATTCCTCAGTGCAATTTCAATGGTTTCCCTTGAACTATTATTCTGTATTGTAGAGGACCGGTAGCATCTACATCACCTGGGAACTTGTAAGAAATTCAAACTTCAAGCCTCGTGCCAGATCTGCTGAATCAGAAACTTGGGATTGGGGACCAGTCACCTGTGTTTTAACAAGCCCCCCAGGTGATTCTGATGCACCCTAAAATATGAGGACCATTCCTGTAATAAAAACGTCTAAACTTCCAGATCTGCTTCTCGTCTTCAGATTAATTGCACTTGTAACTCTGTGAACCAAGAGAAATAATTTATTTTTTACTCTCTTTTATGTCTCCAGGCACAGACTTTTAGGCTTTTTACCCATTTTAAACCTCGGTGCCTTGCTAACAGCAATGTAATAAAGCATTTTTCCCCCTTTCCATTCATCAAGCATTTCTTTTCCTTCATTATTTTTTGTTCTGTTTTCTCACATCTTCTGGACATTTGAGGAATCCAGGCCTGAAAGCATAATTCCAAATGTAGGCCATTTCTATATGAAAGTGCTGAAATTCTGCCAAACATAGTTCTATTTTCAGCCAATCACTGAGAAAACTTTTAAACCAATTTTAACATCAATATTTTGTCTATCTCAAAGTAAAAATGGTCAAGAATTATCTCTCCCTCAGAGAAAGTTGAGAGTTCTAATGCTGAATTTTGTGCCCCAATCCTGGCTAAATTATTTATAATTTCTAAGGTTGGCCTCAAAGGATGGCCACACCAACTACAAGATGTAAAGTCTTCTGTCGCTCTGGAATTGTAGACTTATTCCTCCTTAGTAGTCGCCTCCAAATGGTATTTATTCGGTCATTGAAAATAAATGAATCCTAATCTAAAAGCTCACATGGGGTAGAAGATACATGCATTTCACAACTGATTACTGATGTACTCAGTTCTTTCCTAACAAGAAACAATTAAGAACACGGTAAGACCTTGCACAGCACTCAGGAAAATAATTTTGGATTTTAACTCCATAGACAGTCTTTGTACAGACTGATCTTTCACAAAAGCAGAACTGTTATTAGTGATCCTTCAAAGATTATATTTAAACAATTCTGGCAAAATGACAACAAGCAGAACTAGTCTAATGTTAGATACCATCACAGCTCTAAATGCTCTAAAAGCAAGCCTATGTCGCAATCCCTTTTCTGCTTACTTATATGATGACACACTACAGTCACACCATGCGATAAGATGCAAGGAAGCCTGAGTTCCAGTTTTGACTTAATCACTTACTAGCTACGAGGTGATTAAGTGTAGCAGAGACTGGAAATTGATCCTCTATAGAGATGCACTCTTGTTTTCATGGTAATGAAATTCCTCATTTTCAGCTAGATACATGGAGCCCAGGACAAAAAGATTTCCCAGGCCCCTTTTTCAGCCGGATTTGGCCATGTGTGATCTTGTCAGCAAAAGGAGTTTATGATTTCCAGAAACTACTCTTCCCTTTCTTTTTCCTTCTAAATGGGATGTGATCACAATTGCTGGAGCTTCAGCAGCCCTCTTTGATGATGTGGTGACCTTGGGAATGAAAGCCTTACCCCATAGAACAATAAGATAAAAGGATCTTGAATCCCTCACCAGCATCCCTGGACATGAGAGAGAAATATAAACATAATGGTTTAAGAAAGAAAGAAATTTCATTTTGGTTAAGTCAAAGTGTCTTGTGGTTCTCTTTCAATAGATCCTAATCTCAACTAGACGCAATATTTAATTGCTTTGAGCGTCAGCAACCTTACTTGTAAAATGCAGATAATGTCTTATTCACAGAGTGATTTTGGGGATTTATCAAGATAATATACCTAAAAGCACTCTAAAGCAATATACAAAGGTAAGCTCTTACAATGAATTGCATAATATTTCATAATAGCAATTTGTAGTAGAAATCAGAAGTACTAATGCTTTTTTAATATATTAATAACTTTTTTCCTAAGAAACATATGCAATAAGATTCTTGGTCAATAATTATTAGCATAGTTGGACACAAAACACATTTGAACCAAAGTCTTTGCATTTAATATTTTCCAGTATTTCTATGAACAGTTTTCATCAACCATTATCTAAAGGAAGGTTCTGAAAACTTTATGAGCTTCATTTTCCAAATAATTTATCCAGGAATATCACAGATGCAATTCAGATAATCTTCAGCGACCCTATGGATGTTCTTGTGTGTTAAGGCTTTTGACTCACAATAAATGCCCTTAAACATTTTCGGGCAAGAATGTTTTATGCTGTGATAAAACTCAGAGGTTTCGATTACACGCTGTTCAAAGTGCTTGAGAAGAATCAAAGTTCATCTGAGAGGAAATCCCTGGACTTAATCAGAGGTCCTCCTGTGACCTAACCCTACCAAAGCAATGCTTCTATAGTGGGACTCCAGTTTTCATGAGATGGAATTTTGTGGCCTGCGAAGCTGCTTGTGAAACATATGAAGCTCTTAGTAATCAATAAAATAGCACATAGGTGCTTATGGCATTCATCAGAGAAATCAACTTTGATTTGATTGCAAAAAATCTGTCCTACTCATTGAATATACAAAATACTTGACATTCGCATTTGGTGATTGGCATTGCCGCATTCGGTGAGATCAGGCAGGCCCTGTGTAGGAAGAGGAATAAGACTTGTGCTGAGTTATGAGCCAAGACGACACTTTGTTTTATGAGGGGAAGTTTTTACTTGATAATTGTGTTTTGTTTTGGCTACACCATTGTTGAAGACATTGCTTATTGTTCTATCCAGGATTCATAAGAGAAATTTCTTATTGAATTAAATGCCATGAAAAGTTTTTCTTTTTTTTTTTTTGAGATGAGGATATATGTATGTATTCAAATACATGTCATATTAAATATTGGTTAAATATACAGTTTAATTAGAAAAATGAAAGTTAGCTATTCAATCTTTATTCTTAGATGCCAGGAAACTCAGAATTTAGGTTAAATACTAAGCTGACAAATAACTCATTTCAGGTTCTGAATAATATCTAATTTGTTGTTCCTTTAAATTAAATTTACTATCTCTTATCATTCTGGTATTGTTTTCTACCTTAATTAATTTAATATACACTTTAAATGCCTTGTAGATATACATAGAATATTGATTAAAATTATTTAAATGAGTGAACTGGATTGGATAAGGATGTCATATGCTGATTATTGACCTCAAAAAAAAAAAAAACCTATTAATAAGAGAAAGGCAGAGATCATTGGGATTTAGTTTTGTCTCAGATTAAAAGGAATATAAATCTTAAAAAACAGAATTAAATTCCTAATATAGAAACACTAAGATTGTTTTGATTTTACACAGATAAAAGTTCAAATAGGGCTGGCCCTGTGGCCCAATGGTTAAAGTTTTGTGCTCTCCACTTTGGTGGCCTGGGTTCGTGGGTTTGGATCCCAGGCAGGGACCTGCTCCACTCGACAGCCATGCTGTGGAGGCACCCCACATACAAAGTAGAGGAAGATTGGCACAGATGTTAGCCCAGGGCAAATCTTCCTCACCAAAAAAAAAAAGAATAGTTTGGACTAGATGATTTCTCCACCACCAAAATTCTCCAACTCTATGATACTACACATTTTTGTAACTCCATGACATAACAAACTTCTATAACTCCATGACACAACAAAATTCTGTAACTCCATGTGGCAAAATTCTACAACTCATGATACGGCAAACTAAAACTCCATGATGCAGCAAACTTCTACAATTTCATAATTCAACAAGCTCCTCTAACCCCATGATACAACAAAATTCTAAAACTCTATGATATAACAGCACTCTCACATATGGATCAGCCAGAGCAAATGTTAATGTTTCATTCCGGGAAAGACCTAATTTTCTCCTAACGAAGTGTAGGGAGTAAGCTGTTTCCTCACTCACCAGTGTTTTGGATAATTGCTGTTCATTGCCTTTGCTTTTGTAATGATGAAAAAGAATTTTTCATATAGGGGAAAATGATAATTAGGTATAGTTATTCTCTAGTTTGATCATTACTTGGAAATAGTAATGGATTAGATTGTCCAAGACTGAACACTAGGACCAATTATTAGTCAGCCTGGATGAATTCATTTTTTTGTTTTTTTCTCCTGAAAGGTTGTACCTGTAATCCTTTTACAACAGTTGCATAAAGATCCTCTCTTTGTCTGTAGGGTGGAAAATGCACTCTTAATGTGTAATTCATTTATATTATTTTTTACAGAGCAGAAAGTTGGAAAAGGATAAAGTAAACACACAACGCCCACCCCCCCCAACCCCCCGCCAAATACTGACTATAATAGAATTCATTTCAAACATTTGGGTTGAATGTTTCAGATGGAGATATTAAGACTCACATTAAGTTAACCTCATTATATTTTCCCCAGTTGCTCCAACTCATACCTTTTTCTCTCTCTTTCTTTTTTATGTTTGTTTCCCTCAAAATCCAATCTACAGTGTTCGGCATCTAATTACTCTCCAAATGCATCATAAACTTAGTTCTGGTGCCATAATTTAATTAAAAGTCTCTACAGAAAAGGGCCCATTTTATGTATTCATTTATTTATCATTTATCATGCGCTGATTTAATAAACATTTACTAAGCACTTGTTAGTCATTCAAAATATATGTGATAACAATGAACATTTTCTATGCTCACAAGTTCATACATATAGGCTTTATAGCTTAGAAAATATTTAATTAATCTGAAGAGCATTTACTTTTAATTTAAAAAGAGGAATACACATATGTCATAGCGTCACAAAATGACTTAGCAAATAGAAAAGTGTTGCATATTAGTAGGGATTAGTAAGGTAGTTGGTGAAATGATGAATGAATTATATAATAATTAGAAGAATTTTTCATCAATGAGTTTAAAATATAGAATAATCAATTAAAGGCAAAATATAGTATAGAATTATATAAATTTATTTGGCGAATTTCCTGTCTAGGAGTTCTGTATACAATAAGAAATGAAGTTGAAACCCTAGTTCTTAAATGTCTTCCTTGTTCCTCCATACCCCTATTAATGAAAAAAAAAAAAAAAACCCTGAATTATTGTAAGCAAAACTTTCTCATGGTATTGAGTTGATCCTCAAAGCTACAGTCCCCAAGTGGCAGAATCTCTGAGGTTATGCATGCTTGTTCTGCCCAATAGACTCTACCCAACACACTCTGCTTCTCCCTCCTATATGCCTTCCTTTAGGGTCCCATGACTTAGCTTCTGCAAGGACAGCACTTGGACAGAAGTCTAGAGCTTGGTCGACACATTTGAACAGGCAAAAATCAGTAGGGCTCATGTAGGTTTGGGTTTTCTCACTTAATTGCTCTATGGATTTGGGTCCTAGTTTACTCATTTGTGAAGTGGAAATAGTAAGAGTTGTTGCGAAGATCAAGTGAAATGAAGCGTGTAAAGATACTTCAAAGTTTCTTTACTATAAATAAACTAATGAAACTATAAATAAACCAATGAAACTTAAGATGGTGCTGCGATTAGAACTTCAGCTCCTAAGAGCCAAGGTCCATGTTTTGTTCAGTTTTTCTTTTATCCTCCACAGCATCAAGCACAATGCCTGGCCAAGTGTAAATAACCAGTAAAAGTTTTCCGAGTGAATTAATGACCTTTACAAGTAAAATGAATTTCTCCATCTGGAGCTTTAGTCAAGATGGATTAGATCTGTTGTGGTGTGATATGACCCCCAAACTCCCAAGAGTTAGCCCAAAATAAGTGTATTTCTTCTTCATGCAGCATCTCCTCCAATGAATCAAAAACAGCCATCCTCCATGGAGTGATTAGAAATCTGTGCTGCTTCCTGCTTATGATTCCTCTATCTAACACAGGCCTCTTTCAGAGAAAGAATGGGAATCAAAGAAGGCTTTTTCTATGCCTCAGTTTGGAAGTGACAGTGACACATGTCATTTTCACTTATATTCCACTAGACCGTAACTAAATCACATGGATCCACAAAGCAGACTGGGAGTGTAGTCTCCGATACGCCAAAACAGAGAAGACTCACGCTGGTGATAAATTAGAAATGCTTGCCCGTTGGGAATGATGTTCATGTCAATTTGCTAAGAGTCTTTGGAAGAAAGTACATGAAGCTGTGAGAAGGCCTTACTCTAATCAACCCTAGTTTACTCTAGAATTACTGTTTTGTAGATAATCACGTTTCCACCGTAACTGATAGTGTATATTTTCTTGGATCCTGAGAATCGGGGACAACATTTCAAAAAGTCAAATAGGAAAAATAAGAAGAGATAAAATAAAAATTTATTTGGCCAGAAAAATAAAAAAATACCATCCCACAAAATTTAACATGTGATTCAGAGGTTTTATGGGAGTACAGACGATGGGGGAATGGAAGCGGTTTGTATGTTTTGAAACGAGAATACAAATGTCCATTTTTTAAATCATTTTTATAAAACAATAAGAATACAACCCTTGCTCACTATGTTGGGAAGAAGATGGGGCAGAAAGAGACAACGGTAAGGCCAAAAAATTACGCTAACTTTTACTGAGCACCTTCCCAAGTAATTCCACACGTACTGGTTCATGCTTGGTGTTGATATTTGTAAAATTTATTTTACTGAGAAATAAACAAAAATAACCCAGAATTTGAATCCAAATTTGCTTGTCTTTCAATTATGCAACATTCCTTCTCCATATAAGGAACATAGAGTGACATTTTCAGCCTGAAAAGTGAGACTGACCTGGTAACAAGGATTGTTCTCCAAGTTTTGGAGACAGCTGTGTCATAGTTGGCCACAAATCAAGGATGTAATCAAAGTATAGACACCTTGAATCAATGGTACTCAATAAAATTATAAAAGAGAACCAATGTCTGGAAATGAAAGCTAATTTTACAAAAGAAATTTGATTTTTATTTATATATAAAAAAGCATATGCAAATAATGGAAAGTCAAGGTAAAGAAATTCACAAATACACATAAAAGCCCGTAAATGCTCTGACAATCCCCCTCTAGTAGAAAGATAAATCCATCCCAATCTGTTACAATAAAATCTGTAAGACGAAGAAAAGATTTACAGTAGTGACAAATTCTAACTGCTTCTGTCAAATACAACTTAATAAAAATGTGTCTTACTTCAAAAGCTGAGACTGAAATCAGATGTTCTCTCCTTTTATGATAAATTGCTGTATAGATAGGTCAACTCAGGTAACTTTTTACTTCCCACTTTTCTTAATAACTGTGCTGATTAGTCCCAGGATGTGGACTTTAGTGTGGTGAATTTATTTGGAAATGCAATCTACAAAGAGAATATATAGCTAAAACTATTCAAAGATTTCCAATATCTTTATAGGCAGAAATATGTTCCTAATATGAATATGTGTGTACACACATGTATGTGTATTTGATATGTACTTGATAACATTTCCTGATCAAGGACTTAGTGGTACTCCAAGTTGTCTCCTGTCTGAAGTACTAAATAACATTCTTGGCAGCATGAACCCATTTCAAAGGTCAAAGATATAGAGCTTGATTCTTTATTTAGCACTAAAAAATGTGCTCCAGGGACACAGCCTTTCTAACACCATACATTCTCAAACAATTCTCTTGAACTTCGGCCCAGACCAAAGTGAATTTTTGTTGCTGTTGGCATTCTTTGAGCAACTAGCAGAAGAAATATTTTCCTTAGAAACTACACAGTAGGGTCCCATCTGTAGTGCTATAATTGCAGGTATAAGATGTTCTGTGGAATCACCAGTCTAACAGACATATTTCTGGTAGCCTTTAAAAACATTATCAGGATTGTTCCCATCCCAGATGAAGACTGGTTTCCATCCCATCCCAAACTAAGGAATGAGTAGTAGTGATCCTTGCACTAATTGATCTTGCCAGATGAGTAAGTCAGGACAGCACACAATTGGTCTGTCAGCAAACCGTTGAATTGTCTCTCTAGGAGGATTTTAGACCAAGTGTTGGAGAAACCAGTTGGCAATGTAGTAGCAAAGAACATAAACTCTTTTGTCAGATTTCACGGGTGCAAAGCTTGACTCGCAACTAACTTGTGGTGAAACCTTTAGCAAATTGTTTAACTTTCTGTTACTTAATTTCTTCATCTGTAAACCATGGATAAATATAATACCCAGTGTGCAAACCTGAAGAATTAGATACTCAAAACAGACTCACCACAAATGGTAAATCTCAACCAGTACCAATTTTACTAACAATTTAAAAGATAGAGGCAATAGCAAGACCAGGTAAATGTTCTTTCCATGGAGACATCTGAGACTGTCAATGTAGAATCCCAAATGTCCTTTCCCTTATATAAGTTTCACATTTAACATATAAGTCATCAATGATTCATCTCTTTTTCTCAACAGATTCTGCTGGTTCTACATTTAAAATATATTTAGAATAGGATTACTTCTCATCACCTTCATTTCTGATCCAAGCCTTCTTATTTTGCCTGCACAGACACAAGAGCCTCTATATCGGCTCTTTCCTTACACTCTTCCTCTTCTACAATTTTTTTTATTGATGTCTTAATAGTTTATAACACTGTGGGGTTTTAGTTGCACATTTTTGTTTGTCCGTCACCTTGTGGACGTAACCCTTCACCCTTTGTGCCCACCCCCTTGGTAACCACCAATCAGTTCTCTCTGTCCGTGTGTTCATTTATATTCCATGTATGAGTGAGTTCATGCAGTGTCTGTCCTCTCTCTGGCTTATTTCACTTAACATAATACCCTCTAGGTCCATCCATGTTGTTGCAAATGGGACAGTTCTGTCTTTTCTTATGGCTGAGTAGTATTCCATTGTATGTATATACCACAGCTTCTTTAACCAATCATCAGTCGAGGGACACTTGGGTTGCTTCCCTTCTTGGCTATAGTGAATAATGCTGCAATGAACATAGGGGTGCATAAGCCTCTTGTGCTGGTTGATTTTATGTCCATTGGGTAGACGCCCAAGAGTGGGATTGCTGGATCATACGGTATTTCTATTTTTAATTTTTTGAGGACTCTCCATACTGTTTTCCATAGAGGCTGCACCAGTTTGCATTCCCACCAGCAGTGAATGAGGGTCCCCGTTTCTCCACAACCTCTCCAGCATTTGTTGTTATTTGTCTTTGTGATTATAGCCATTCTAACGGGTGTAAGGTGATACCTTAGTGTAGTTTTGATTTGCATTTCCCTGATGATTAGTGATGTTGAACATCTTTTCATGTGGCTATTGGCCATCTGTATCTCTTCCTTGGAAAAATGTCTGTTCATATCCTCTGCCCATTTTTTGATCAGGTTGTTTGTTTTTTTGTTGCTCAGTTGTATGAGATCTTTATATATTACTGAGATTAATCCCTTGTCGGACAAACGATTTGCAAATATTTTCTCCCAGCTGGTGGGTTGTTTATTCATTTTGATCCTGGTTTCATTTGACTTGTAGAAGCTCTTTAGTCTGATGAGGTCCCACTTGTTTATTTTTTCTTTTGTTTCCCTTGTCCAAGTAGACATGGAATCTGAAAGGATCCCTTTATGTCCAATGTCAATTAGTGTACTGCCTATATTTTCTTCAAGGAGTTTTATAGTTTCAGGTCTCACTTTCAGGTCCTTGATCCATTTTGAATTGATTTTTGTATATGGCGATAGGAGATGGTCTACTTTCATTCTTTTGCATGTTGCTGTCCAATTTTCCCAGCACCATTTATTGAAGAGACTTCCCTCTCTCCATTGTATGTTCTTTGCTCCTTTGTGGAAGATTCGCTGTCCATAGGTGTGTGGTTTTATTTCTGGGCTTTCAATTCTGTTCCATTGATCTGTGTGTCTATTCTTGTACCAGTACCATGCTGTTTTGATTACTAGAGCTTTATAGTATATTTTGAAATCAGGGATTGTGATGCCTCCAGCTTTGTTCTTTTTTTTCAGAATTGCTTTAGCTATTTGGGGTCTTTTGTTGGCCCATACAAATTTCAGTAGTTTTTGTTCTATTACCGTGAAGAATGACATTGGCATTCTGATTGGGATTGCCTTGAATTTGTAGATTGCTTTAGGTAGAATGGACATTTTAACTGTATTTATTCTTCCAATCCATGTGCATGGAATATTTTTCCATTTCTTTATGCCTTCCTCGATTTCTTTCAATAGTGTCTTATAGTTTTCATTGTATAGGTCTTTTACCTCCTTGGTTAAATTTATTCCCAGATATTTTATTCTTTTTGTTGCAATTGTAAATGGGATTGTCTTTTTGAGTTCTCTTTCTGTTGGTTCACCATTAGTGTATAGAAATGCAATTGATTTTTGTAAGTTGATTTTATACCCTGCCACTTTACTGTAGTTGTTGATTATTTCTAGTAGTTTTCCGATGGAATTTTTTTGGTTTTCTATGTATAAGATCATGTCGTCTGCAAATAGTGAGGGTTTCACTTCTTCATTGCCTATTTGGAGTCCTTTTATTCCTTTTTCTTGCCTAATTGCTCTGGCCAGAATTTCCAGTACTATGTTGAATAAGAGCGGCGAGAGTGGGCACGCTTTTCTTGTTCCTGTCCTCAAAGAAATGGCTTTCAGTTTTTCCCCATTGAGTAGGATGTTTGCTGTAGGTTTGTCATTTATGGCCTTATTATGTTGAGGTACTTTCCTTCTATACCAATTTTGTTGAGCGTTTTTATCATAAATGGATGCTAGATCTTGTCAAATGCCTTCTCTGCATCAATTGAGATGATCATGTGGTTTTTATTCTTCACTTTGTTAATGTGGTGTATTACATTGATTGATTTGCAGATGTTGAACTATCCCTGTGTCCCTGGTATAAATCCCACTTGATCGTGGTGTATGATCTTTTTGATGTATTGCTGTATTCGGTTTGCCAATATTTTGTTGAGGATTTTTGCGTCCATGTTCATCAGTGATATTGGCCTGTAGTTTTCCTTCTTTGTATTGTCCTTGTCTGGCTTTGGTATCAGGATGATGTTGGCCTCATAGAATGTGTTGGGAAGTATTCCATCTTCCTCTATTTTTTGGAATAGTTTGAGAAGGATAGGTGCTAAATCTTCTTTGAATGTTTGATCAAATTCTCCAGGGAAGCCATCTGGTCCTGGGCTTTTATTTTTTGGGAGGTTTTTGATTACTGTTTCAATCTCTTTACTTGTGATTGGTCTGTTCAGATTCTCTATTTCTTCTTGATTCAGTTTTGGGAGGTTGTACGCATCCAAGAATTTGTCCATTTCCTTTAGGTTGTCCAATTTGTTGGCATAAAGTTTTTCATAGTATTCCCTAATAATCCCTTGTATTTCTGGGGTATCTGTTGTAATTTCTCCTCTTTCATTTCTAATTTTATTTATTTGAGTCTTCTCCCTTTTTTTCTTAGTGAGTCTGGCTAAGGGTTTGTCAATTTTATTTATCTTCTCAAAGAACCAGCTGTTTGTTTCATTGATCCTTTCTACTGTTTTTTTGTTTGTTTGTTTGTTTCAATTTCATTTATTTCTGCTCTGATTTTTATTATTTCCCTCCTTCTGCTGATTTGGGGCTTTGTGTGTTCTTCTTTTTCTAATTCTGTTAGGTGCAATTTGAGGTTATTTATTTGGGATTTTTCTTGTTTGTTAAGGTGAGCTTGTATTGCTATGAATTTCCCTCTCAGGACTGCTTTTGCTGCATTCCATATGAGTTGGTATGGTGTATTTTCCTTTTCATTTGTCTCCAGATAGCTTTTGATTTCTCTTTTAATTTCATCAATGACCCATTGGTTGTTCAGTAGCATGTTGTTTAGTCTCCACATCTTTGTCCCTTTCCTAGTTTTTTCCTTGCAGTTGATTTCTAGTTTCACAGCGTTATGATTGGAAAAGATGCTTGTAATGATTTCAATCTTCTTAAATTTATAGAGGTTTGCCTTGTTTCCTAATATATGGTCTATCCTTGAGAATGTTCCATGTGCACTTGAGAAGAATGTGTACTCTGCTTTTTTTGGGTGGAGTGCTCTGTATATATCTATTAAGTCCATTGCGTCTAGTTTTTCATTTAAGTCCATTATTTCCTTATTGACTTTTTGTCTGGATGATCTATCCATTGATGTAAGGGTGTGTTAAGATCCCCTACTATTATTGTGTTATTGTTAATATCTCCTTTTAGGTTTTTTAGCAGTTGTTTTATGTACTTTGGTGCTCCTGTGTTGGGCACATAGATATTTATGATTGTTATGTCTTCTTGGTGAAGTGTCCCTTTTATCATTATATATTGCCCTCCTTTGTCTCTCATTACCTTTTTTATCTTGAAATCTACTTTGTCTGATATAGGTATGGCTACTCCTGCTTTCTTTTGTTTGCCATTAGCTTGGAGTATTGTTTTCCATCCTCTTATTTTGAGTCTGTGTTTGTCTTTAGAGCTGAGATGTGTTTCCTGGAGGCAGCAGATTGTTGGATCTTGGTTTTTAATCCATCCCGCCACTCTGTGTCTTTTGATTGGAGAGGTCAATCCATTTACATTTAGAGTGATTATTGATATATGAGGGTTTAATGTTGCTATTTTATTGTTCATTTTCTGGTTCTTTTGCATTTCCTTAGTTTCTTGTCCCTTGTGTTTCAGACTGCAAATTCAGTTTGGTATTTCTGCATGCTCATTCTCTTGGTTTTCTCTTTATTTGTCCCGTGTGGTTCTCTTCTGGTTATTTGTTTAGTGGTTACTGTGAGGTTTATATAAGATATCTCCTGGATAAGAAAGTACATTTTCAGATGCCTCCTTTTTCCTGAGGCTGGGTCAATTCAATCCCTTACCTCTTCCCCTCCTTATTTGTTACCTCTTTATTCCATCTTGTGTTGTGAATGCGTGTTTCCAGTGATGAGCTTGAATTAATCTTTGATGTTATCCAACTGTAGTTTGTTCTGGTTTAGTCTCCTTGCTTTTCTCCTTGCTGAAATCTTTGTATCCCCTTTCTCATTTCTTTTTTTTTCAGGCCTAAGGGCCTTCTTGAGCATTTCTTGTAGTGGGGGGTGTTGTGGTGACAAACTCTCTTAACTTTTGTTTATCAGAGAGAGTTATTATTTTTCCATCATATTTGAAGGATATTTTTGCTGGATAAAGTATTCTTGGCTGAAGGGTTTTGTCTTTCATGATTTTGAATATATCATTCCAGTCTCTCCTAGCCTGTAGAGTTTCTGTCGAGAAATCAGCTGAGAGCCTGTTGGGGTTTCCTTTGTATGTTGTTTTGTTTTTTTGTCTAGCTGCCCTTAATATTATTTCCTTGTCACAGATATTTTTCAAGTTTGCTACTATGTGGCGAGGTGATTTTTTATTCCTGTTTATATATTTAGGTGATCTATTGATTTCATTCACTGTTATTTCCCTCTTGTTCCCTAGGTTGGGGAAGTTCTCAGCTATTATTTCTTTGAACAAACTCTCTGCTCCTTTTTCTCTTTCTTTTTCTTCTGGAATACCTATTATCCTTATGTTGCTTTTCCTCATTGAGTCTGATATTTCTCAAAGAATTTCTTCATTTCTTTTTAGTCTTAGCTCGCTCTCCTCCTCTATCTGGAGCATTTCTGCGTGGCTATCCTCAATTATGCTAATTCGTTCCTCCATATTGTCAGTTCTGCTCTTTAAAGACTCCATTTTTTCCAGTATCTCGTTCATTTTGTTTTTTATCTCCAATAATTCTGATTGGTTTTTCTTTATGGTTTCAATCTCTTTTGTGATGAAATCCCTGAATTCATTGATTTGTTTCTGTGTGTTCTCTTGTATTTCATTGAGTTTGTTTATGATAGCTATTTTGAATTCTCTGTCATTCAGGTTATCAAATTCTGTGCCTTCAGGATTGGTTTCTGGGTGTTTGTCATTTTCCTTTTGGTCTGTAGCCATAACAAATTGTTGCATGGATCTGACCGCTTTATTTTTTCCCCTCATGTTGAAGTTGGTCCTGCAGTTTCCACCTGCTGCCACTGGATGGAGATCACGAGCGGTATGCTCTCAGCCCGCTGCAGCCCCCGGAGGGATTATGCTGAAACATGGGGTGTGTGTGGGCAGGGGTTCTCTCTTTCTCTTGCTCGACCTGGGGGTTTCCTTTCTGGCTCTCTTAGGGTATTTGCTACACCCCCTAAACAGTCCATCGTCACTCCCTGGGGGTGTCTCTCAACAGTCTGTGAGAGCACCTGGAGGGTGGTAGTTTTCCCCACTGTGGGCCGCCCCTCCCCCCTCTGTCTGCAAGCTGCGCTGTCTTTGCAGATCGATTGGGGAGGGGGAGTACCACTTCTTAACTCTCCTCACATTCTTTTGTGCTTCCTGTGCCTCCACTGTCCGATGTATGGCAGCAGGCGTTTCTTAGAAGTCCTTTGTAGTGTTTGATTGAGCTCTGTTGGAATGCGAATGATGTTTTTGTTTTGTCTTAGGGGGCAGAGATTCAAAGAGGGAATCTCACTCCACCATGATGCGGACGTCACTGTCTTCCTTTTCTACAATTTAACCTCCACACAGCAACCAACATATTCTTTAAAGATGCAAATCAGATCACATTGCTCTCCTACTAAATTCTTCCAGTCGCTTCCCATAACACCAGAACAAAATCCAAAGGACTCAGCAAAGCCCTCTATCATATGGATACTCTTCTGACCTCATTTTCTCCTGCTCTCATCCTCATGCCTTCTACTCCTTCCTCACTGGCCCTTTTGCTGTTCTGCTAGCATGCCAAGTGTGTATCTGCCTCATGGACTGTGGACCGGCTTTTCACTCTGCCTGGCATGCTTGACTCTCCATCATGAACGTGGTCATTCCTTTATCCCATTCATGTTTCTGCTTATATGACATCTTCTCAAGGAAGTCATCTCTGACCATCTTGATTAACACCATTCTTTCCACTACTTATTATCCTCCTATCCTGCTGTAGTTTTTGTTCGTAGCACTTATTAATTCCTAGGATTATTTTATGTATTTCTTTTTGTTATTTTTATTTGTTACTCCACTAAAATTGAATGTCTGTAAGAGTACAAATATGCTTATTGCCAATGTCTCCTTGGTGCCTAGAGCAGGAATTAGAATATACATGTGTTCAATAAATATTTGTTTAAAAAGTGAATAATTGTCAATTTTATGCAAACACATAGAAAAATTTGAAAAGAAACACAAAACACCCACAGTAAAACAACTTAAAATGAGTTTACAGGAAATTCTTCCTTTGTTCTTTGCACGTTTCAAAATTTTAAAAAATTTCTATGAGCACATATTAGTTTATAATAAAAAAATAATCACTTGGTTAAAGACAAAAAAGAAAATGATTAAGTGGGATTTATTCCAGGGATGCAAGAATGGTTCAACATTCACAAATCAATCAAGGTGATACATCACATTAACAAAATGAAGGATAAAAATCATATGATCATCTCAATAGATGCAGAAAAATCATTTGACAAAATTCAACATCCTTTCTCGATAAAAACTCTCAAAAGAGTGAGTGTAGAGGGAACATACCTCAACATAATAAAGGCCATACATAACAAGCACATAGCTAGCATCATACTCAATGGTGAAAAACTGAAACCTTTTCTTCTAAGATCAGGAACAAGGATGCCCACTCTCACCACTTTTATTCAACATAGTACTGAAAGTCCTAGCCAGAGCAACTAGACAAGAAAAAGAAATAAAAGGCACCCAAATCAGAAAGAAGAAATAAAACTGTCTCTGTTTGCAGATAACATGATATCATATGTAGAAAACCATAAAGACTCCACCAAAAATCTGTTAGAACTAATAAACAAATTGAGTAAAATTGCAGGATACAAAATTAATATGCAAAAATCAGTTGCATTCCTATATTCTAATAATGAACTATGAGAAAAAGAAATAAAGAAAACAATCCCATTTACTATTGTATCAAAAAAATAAAAATGCCCAGAAACAACAACAAAAAAAGACAAAAAAATGCATCTAGAAGTAGCTTCTGACCTTGTGAAAAATGTTAGCTGATTTGACATTCAGCAGCAACTGAAGCATTAGGAACTGTGTAAGGATGTAGAAGAAAAGAGAGAATCTCTGGCATTTTCCTCCTGAATAAATATTTAGAGGTAATATAGTAAACATTTAGGATCTCCAAAATCTTATATTCTTAATTTTTATTCCTTTGGTATTGGTTATTGAATACTTGATAACTGTAACTTTTAAAACTTAGAGGTCAAACACACACAAATACACACAAAGCAAATATATGCTCTTTATAGAAAATTTGGATGATATAAATATTAAAATCACCTAACCACTGTTAAAATTTAAGCATATCTATAATATTTAGCATATTATATATACAGCCTTATACCCTACTTTTATTTAATATTATATCATGAATATTTTCCAATGGCATTACTCTTATTTTTTTGTATAATATACTTTCATACTTCAATCTCTACTGTTGAACATTTAGGTTATTTCCTTTCTGTTTTCTGCTTTTGCTTTTCTAAATAATGCTATAATGAATATCCTCATATAGAAACGGGCACATCTCCGATTACTTTCACTGAATAAATTCCTAGAAATGGAGATACAGGGTAAAAGGGGATGTTTAAGACTTTTGATAATATGACCAGTGGTCCTCCAGAAGGATCAAATCCCTTTACACTTACACAAGCCCTGTGTAAGAGTGTCTATTTCTCGCATCTTTGCCAACTCCCAGTATCATCCTTTAATTTTAATCTTTGGCATTTTGATAGATGAAGTAGCATCTTATTGTATTATTTTGGATCTCTGATTTCTGGTGAGTTTGAAAATGTTTGAATACACTTATAAGTTATTTAAATTCACTTTTTATGAATTTTTATCCATCAACGAGTGCTTTTTTCTCTTATTGAATTGCAAAGACCCTTACATATTAATACCATACATATATAACGTTGTGTATATTTCAAACAACCTTTTTTTCCTGTTTGACAGAAATTTCTGGAGCAGAAATAACTAAGATGAGAATAGGCAACTGCTTCAAATTAATTATCAGAATTGGGGTTGATCTGACTACAAGCAATTCAACAAATTTTGATCTCTTTCTGTGTGCCAAGCACCAAACTGGGGCACAGAGTGAGAACACATAGACCTGTGCTCCAGTCACACACAACACACAGGGACACAAGTGCATAACCAGCTAACTACGAAAAACGTGCTAAGGCTGGAGACATTTACCTGCCATGTGGCTTCCCTGGGGAAGTAAGGGGAGCTTGTGTTGGTACTAAATTCCTTTCCAGTTCTTATTTTGCCCAGAGGATAGACACATACACACACTACACAGACACCACACAGATAGACACACACAAACACATGCACACACACACCCCCTCCTCTCATATACCATTTTTACAGAGGTCTTTCTGCCTACTCTTTACAGAAGAGGTTGCTTGGCAGGCAAAGAGGAACACAGAGGACCAGACAGGTCTGTTAGAAATGTTATTTCTCTCATGCAGCCCCTTTGAAATTCATGTTCCGGAGACATTGTTCATGCAAATACAGCACTCGCTTCCCAAGTTCCATCTGGCCTCCTGCCACGCTAATCACACAGGAACACAAGCCAGGCTCAGCTGTTAGGTAATCATTCCACATCCCACTGACTTCCATGGAATTTCCGAAGAAGTGAACCAAGGGCACAGCTTGGCTAGTTTGCAGATTAAAAAAGAAAGTAATAAAGCTTGTTTCTAGCAAAATGTAAAATGGACGTCTATTTGTCAAAATAAGAAAGGCATTTTAAATACGTTTTAGGCTTATAATAAAATATTCATTTAGTGCTCAGAAGATAAGCAACATTTATCCCTGGAAAAGGTAAGGGCACCTTCTGTTCTGACATTTTCTGGCCTTTTCAAAAGTGCTATCGTTTATACAGATAATGAAATATATTCATAGAGGTTAAGTGATGCAGTAATCAAAAGCAACACTGGAACTGAATCCAAATATTAAGATCCCTGGCATCGAGCTCATCTCAGCACACGATGTTGCCTCTGCATTTGTGTATACGAAAGACAGGCTTGATTTGCAATGTACTTGTCCAAGACAAGGTGTATGGGCTGCATGGGGGGATACGGTGGATGCTGGAAGGAGGTGAGTGAAAGGTGGGGGATTCAGTGTGGATTGGAGAGGACATTCCATGACAAGCCATGGCAGAGGTGGTGGTGTCCCAGTTCAGGCAGGCCTCTGTCACCAGCATCGTGGTTGTCATCCTTCTCAAACACATGTCTTGCTCTGTACCACCACAGCCTCCAGACAGCTGTCACTGTTGTAAATCTTATCCTCCTCAGATCATCTTCACATGGATACCAGGACAATCTGTAAATCTCTTACTGGACAGGATCTCCCCTGCTTAAAACCTGCTACCTACATGGTTAAGTTTAAGCTAATTGACATGGATCCATCCTGCCTCCTCTCTAGCCTCGTTGTCCATTGCCTCTTGCCTTGAACTTGATGCTCGAGGTTTAGTTCATCCTTTTAGGCCACTTATCCCCCTCAGCTGGGTTAAGTATCCATCTTTGGAGCGCCTGTTACTCCATTACTATACTCAACAGATTTATTACTATTTTCTAAAGATCAAATTCTTATTTTTGTGTTTGATCTATAATAGGCACCCAGGACATGTCTGTTAAGTCAGACCACTGAATTTGGTCGTTAAAAAGCATCAGACTCTGGAGCCAGACTCTCTGGGTTTGAATCACAGCCCTGACACTTGTTAACTGTGTGATATTGTGCAAGGTACTCAACACCTTTCTGTTCTTCAGTTTTTCTGTCTATAACATGGGAATAATAATACTCTGTAGGGTTATTGGGAGGGTTAAATGAGTTAATATTTACATAAAGCACTTGAAACAGTGGCTGGCAAATACTTGCTATATAAGCTATGTAAATATTCGCTATTATGTTTGTGAGTAAATGAACATAAAACATATGCCTGCCCCAAGGGGCATAAAAAGAAATTTTAGAAAGACAAAGCATATATATAGCAAAAAAAGATAATAATTGAGTTCAAACTACATTAGCACTAAACACACAGACTAATAGACAAGAAGTCTTTCTGAATTTCTGAAGACAGGCAGACCATTTCAGGCCCAAGGGGGAGACATCAAAAATCATGGAGGTGATGGGGCTGGAGGGGTGAGCAAGATACAGGGTCAATGTTCTCTGTGGGGCTCTGTGGGCACTGGGCACAGAGTAATTCTCTGTTGTATGGAGGTGTCCACACAGCATGGAGTTGGAGACTGTTAAGCAGCCTCAGCTTCCAGGCACTTACTGTCAGTAGCACCCACATTGTGACAACCATAAGTGCTGTACGTGCTTCCAAATGTCTCCTAGGAGAGTGGTACTGCAGGTGGTTAAGAATCTTGCAGACAGAGAAGAGTAGCAATGGACATTCCAGGCAAGAATAGCATGACCAAAGGATAGATACAAGAACGCCCATAATGGGTTTATGGATCAGGGTGTATGGTGAGGTGTAGCAGAGATAACTCTGATAAAGACACCAGGGACCAGAACGTGAAGAACCTGATGACAGGTTAAGAAATTAGTCTGGCATGCTCTTCACATTCTCTTCCTGTGCCTCAGTTGCTGGAACCAAATGGAGGGAATATAAGCTTTGGAGTCAAACAAATGTGGTTTTGAATCCTACTTCTACCATTTACTTGGTGTATAAGTTATTTCATCTCTATCATCCATAAAATAAGTACATTGATGGATCATTGTGAAGAATTGAGGTAAGTTAGATAAAGCACTCAGTAAAGTGTTTAGAACATATGACATGCACCAAAAATATGAGTTCACTTTTTGAAGCCCTCCTCTGTTCTGCCATCCTTCCAGGTTAATGACTTGCACTTGGATAACTTTTCACTCCATGTTATTTTTAACTCTAACTAAACACACCTAATTATCAAGTTTAGAGACTGGGAAAGAATGTATTTTGCTCAGAGTGTCTGGAACAAATTATAGTTTCAAGGCTCAATGGAGGATTCCTAGGGGGTGCTGCTCTTGAGGGGGCCACCTGAGAGGGGTTTATTTAGAACACTTACAACAAAGTGTCACAGAGAGGCAATTATCCTGCACCAGGGATCTGGTAAGAGGAAGAAAACGATTACTTGGGCAGGCAGGATGGATGTTCTTTTTTATATATGGTCTATCATAATTTTTTCAATTTTACTGAAAAGAAAGCCTTTAGGGGCGAAGTTTTAAAACAAGTCTCTCAACAAGCAGAAATGTACCTATAATTGACTCTACTGCCTCAGTTTCCCGTTTAATATGAACCCTCCACGTTAAGTGCTTCTCCCTGTTTACATTTGTTCTTTTACAGGATGCTCTGGGCGCCCACACTTGTTTGTATCACACGGGTAGATGAATGATGGGTAGAGCTGCTCTTGGCTTGGTAAGCAGTTAGGCAATGGAAGGCAGTCCGGCTACTGAAAAGAAAAACAGAAAACAACTTTTTATTTGTTTGAACGATATGGTTGTACATCGTAAAACATCTAAGGCTAAGAAGTCTCACAAACACCACCTTTCAGCCACTGTCAGAAACTCAAGCTGATACTTATAGAGGGGAGAAGATGTGAAGAGGTACAGGGAAAAGAACACCCTCTATAAGCCAAGGAGAGAGGCCTGGAATAGATCTTTCCTTCATAGTCATCAGAAGGAAGCAATCCTGCTGACACCTTTTGCTTGGGGACTAATTATTAAGGTGTCTGAATTACTAGCCAGAACTTCTGTGCCTTTCAGCTGCCCACCTTTAGAGAATTGCTCTGCTTTTTGTGTTTCCAGGGGAGGACCTAAAGGAAAGAGAAACTCAGTGTCATTTGCTGCTTAGCAGCACTAGGCAATGGATTGTTGGGAGAGGTTAAAGAAAAATTGGGGGATTAATAATACATTTCATTTTCCCTTCTATTTATTCCAATCTATTCAACTGACTTTTTTAAAATTACGGAGTTTTATTCATAAATTTTTTATTGGATTTGTGAATTATAATTACACAAGCAAAGATTCTTTTTAGGACACATTTTGTAATTCATATATTTCACCTATAGCCTTATCTAGAAAGCTGCCCCTGATTAATAGCATATGGTCATCTGTTATAAGCTGAGTTGTATCCCCCCTGCAAAAAAAAAGATAAGTTGGAATCCTAACCTCTGGTAGGTCAGAAGATGACCTGATTTGGAAATTGAGTCATTGCAGATGTAATTAGTTTAGTTCAGATGAAGTCATTAGGGTGGGTCCCATTCCGATATAACTGGTACCCTTATAAAAAGAGAATATTGGAACAGAGACAGATACATATAGGGGGAAGAAGTTGTGAAGAGACACAGGAAAAAGACCACCATCTATAAGCCAAGGAGAGAGGCCTGGAATAGATCTTGCCTTCACAGTTATTGGAAGGAACAAATCCTGCTGACGCCCTGATTTCACTTCTGGGCTCCAGAATTGTGAGATGATAAATTTCTGTTGCGTAAGCCCCTCAGTTTCCGTTTGTTCCAGCAGCCTTAGCAAACTAATACATAGGCTTATCCTTCAAAATTGGTATGTCTTTCTTTAGACATCATATTGTTTCATTGATATTACTTTTGTCAGTCTAGATATTTATAAGAACAATTTCAGTTGAAAAAATTAATTCAAAGACACTGCTATTGTACTGATAGCTTATTTTCAGTGAAGTTTCTAAAAGCACAATTATTTGACAGCATCTATCCATCCTTACTGACATCACACTGTATACATTCAGCCTATTTAAACATCTTCCTAATGTGGTTTTTAGTTCCCATCAGGAGGCATTGAACAGATCAGATCCTTGATTTCCAATTTCCTCCTGCTTTTAGCTGGGACAGTAGTTATGTCAAATTAAATTTCTGATTTCTTAACACCTCCTGAGACACACCTACACCAATCAACCTCTCTCTCTTGCCACCTCATACCCCCAAAATATCCACTGTGCCTTGACCATTCTATTACCCATGAGATTCCTGATTCTTGACCAGCCTTTCAGTTTAGAATTTTTGGTTCCATCTTCATTCCTGAATTCTAAGCTCTACCAATTTTCATCTCTCTCCTTTGGTTACTATGTTGCTTCGTGGCCTTGCCTTTTTTGCTTTACTTAAAGGTTTCTCGCTCTATCTCCAGATTCACTGACCTTGGCTTCAGGGATCCTCTGCTTTTTACTAGACACAGTTTGAATTATCCAATGCAGGCGAAAGTTTTGTGAGTAGGAAGCGGTAATGGGGGCTTGTCAGGTCTTAAAGGACGAGAACAGCCAGTGAGACCAACAAAACGTGGCTGAAGTAGTTAGAAACTGCCGCCAGCACACCCTGCTTCCCAAGCCTCAGGAACATGAACTAACTCCAAAGCGCAGTGAGTGGGTCTAATTCCTCTTTGCACTCTTGGTAAGTAAATGCCTGAATAAAGGATATGAGAGTTTCAAATGGATACAAAGTGGCATGAAGAAATATGGATGAAACTGTAGAGGCTTCTATTCTTGTCACCCCCCCTTCTCACTGGCTCTAAGATACATGGAAGGGTTACAGAGTAGGTCAGAAGGAATAAGGAAGCAGGACATAGAGAGGCAGAAGAGGTGGCACAGTGGAAAGTACCAGGTTTCTGAGCTTTGAACTAGGCTAACTTACCAAGGGCCTCTTATCAGAGAGGCTGTGTAGTGTATCTGCTAAGAGTGCACGCCCTGGGGCTTCACAGATAGGGTTTGAGTTACACCTTTGCTGAATATTAGCTGTGTAACCTCAGAAAAATTACCAAATCTCTTTGAAAGTTCCAACTTCTTAATCTAAAGTATGATAAAAAAATATTATTGACCTCATAGACTATAATGAGGATTAACTAAGAATGTGAAACATAAAATATAGTGCCTGATCCTTGCAGGACATTTGGTCCTATCCAAAACATTCATAAGACATCGGGTCCTCGTCAAAAGGTCCTTGAAATTTGGTCCTGTCCAAAATGTTCACGAGCAGATTTGGTCTGTGCCAAATGGTTTTGAACAGGACCAAATATCAGAGACGTTTTGGCGTGAACCAAATGTCTCCATGGGCGTTTTGGACAGGACCAAATGTCTGCTATGGTGCCTAATACATAGTAAAAGCTCAATAAATATTAGTTGTCCATGTGTGCTCTCTCTTTCAGGAGGAAGCTAATGTTGATTATTCCTTTATGAGACTTTACGTTTAAGGCTCAAAGTCCCAGATGTATCCCTCCCACATACAAAGAACACAAACAACAAATGATTCACTAATTCAACAAATATTTTTTCAGGCATCTTCTAACACTATGCCAAAACTGAGAATGTTGAGTAAAATTATCTAGCAGATAATATGAATTTATGGCAGAAGTCACAAAGGATTAAGACCTCTGTAACTTATTTATTCATTGTCTCTTGTTTCATTCGTACATAATTTGTACACCTAAGGATAATTCAAAAAGCCCTCATCTGTCCATATGTTTATCTAGAAAATCAGAGAAGCTAGCATCTCCACTTAAGACATCAAAATGTTTGTGGCACTGACAAGAAACATCACATACAACTTATTTCTAGAAGAGCTCATCAGTTGTAAATTGTGCATTTAAGAATTAATTTATTAAATCCACAGTGTTGCTCAGCCAAACAAATATTGACATGATGTATCATCACAATATGCTCTCAATAACAGCTTTTACATAGCTAACGAGTTTTGCCAGAAAATCAGAGATTTATGCCAAAAACTGCTCGTTGCATTTGTCTGCCAACCTTGGCCAGTGTTTTGCATCCAGTGACAAAATTACCGCGACACCCTCTATATAGCAAAGCAGATAATAGAGCCATAAACCTACTTTTCAAATGTTCACAATTCTGCTGTTATAAATGCATATGTATATTTACTAAAGAGAGTCTGTAAGTGTCTTTATGCAGATTATTGAATGTTAAAGTTTCCAAGGAAAGCTAGATCATAGAAATGTTCAATAGCAAGCTATGAGTTCCTTTCTGCAAGTGTCTTTTTTCATTTTGGAAATATATTTCAATGTAATTCTAGGAGAATGATGGCAAACATGTAACGGTTTGCAGGGTGTACTTTATAATCACATAGACCTAGGAGCCAACATCATTCTAACTCTGGACACATTAACCTAAATCTTGGTTTCCTTAACAGCAAAGAGAAAAAATTAACACTGGCATTTTGCAGAGAGGTTAAGGATTAAAAGAGATAATGTGTGTAAAGTGCCTAGCACTGTGCCCAGCACATTAAAAAAGGGTTTGATGCACAGCTTCACTCCCATGTAATTATTCCTATGGTAGATTTTGCTGTTTTTGGGTTTCCAATTTCCTCCTGCTTTTTAGCTGGGACAGTAGTTATGTCAAATTACATCTTCGGAAGCCCAAGAAAAGGGAACGAGCCAATCATATTTCATTTCCAGTATTTAGTAACGTCCATTATATAGCTAATTAATTTTTAAAAAATGGGAGAATGTTTTGCACTCTTAAAAGAGTGATCAATTCATTTCTGAGATAGAGTCAATTCCCTGCTACAAGACACGGTGAGGAATCTGAGTAAGCTGGGTAATGAAATATTCTGGCTAAAAAAGTTATTAGGTAAGAGCCACAAATAGTTGCAGTTTTCAAAGTTTTCATTCCTTTACGTAGCCTTTTGATTATGAAGCACTTATTATCTACTATGAGCAAGGCAATTTGGAAATCCAGCTTCAGTCGTGATCTTATGCTTTTACAAAATTTATAGTTTAAATCAGAGACAAATATTAGAATTCTATATTTAATAATTGCTATAATGGAGGAACGTACAACATGCAATGGTTGTTTAGACAGCTAACACCTCACTCCACTTGGGAGGAGTGAGGAAAGTTTCCACGGGTTTTAAACTTGAAGAACAAGTCCTAGGCAGACAAATGGAGAAAGCACAGGCATGGAGGCATAAGAACATGGCACATCAGAAATACTCAGTACTTGCAGTTCTGCAGTGTGGACTGAGAGGGAAACTGTAGGAGTAGTGATAACAGACGAATCTGAACAAAAACCTATTCATGAAGGACCTCATATGTCATGAAAAGCAGATTTTTATTCAGGATTTTGACTAGTGGACTACATGATATTTCCATGTCAAAAAGCTCATTACAAGAGTGTGAAAGAGTAAATGGAGAGACGAGAGGCTTTTACAGTAGCATATATGAGAAGATGAGGGCTTTACACAGTGGAGACGGCTCTGATACATATTTTGTAAACAGATTCAATAGAATTTTGTGATTGATTTGCTATGGCAGGAGAGGAAAGAATCAAATGAGTTCCAAATACCTGGCTTAGACAATTTAGAGGATGTGGACAACAGATTGGGCCTTTTGAGAATGTTCATTGCAATTAATGGTTTAAATAGCCTGGTTTAAATAATGATTTAGCTATCTCCACCACCATCAGAGGGTAGTTCCAGAATTTCTGTATTGGAGGGGTTTATGGGCAACATCTGGTTGGAAGATCCAGTCACTCGGGGACTAATCTCGTAGCTGCATCTGCAAGAAACTGTTTGATGGGGCTGAGGAATATGGGGCCACAGTACTACTCCCACCGTGCCACCCTACAGAGAAGCACCAGAATCGTAATTATCTTTGTTTTTCACTTCATGTCCTCTAATTGTACATTTATACCATCATATTTACACTATGTACTAAAAAGTAATGTCATTCATGATCATTATATGCCTATTCAGTACTCTGAAATGAGAATTTAAGCCATATACATTTCTTTTATATTTTTAAATTTATAATTCAATACACATCTCATATATCATGAAAAAAAGACAACTAAAAAATTCTCCTAGTGTGATGTGGAGAATTCCAAAGTCAAATAAGGAGTCAAATTTCAAATCTCCACCTCTTTAAGCCTCTTCTTCTGTAAACTGGGGATAATAATTTGGCATTGTTGCGAAGAATGAGATAAGTACAAGTATCTATCAAAATATTAGACACATAGCAGGTGTTCAATACATTTCTTTTGGATGAATTACATACGTAAATCATATATATGTGTAACTGCAAGTTACGTAACTACATGTACACACACGTACATATATATATATATATGATTTACGTATGTAATTTGCAGTTTTATAAATAGCCTTGGGAACACTAATATACAGTAAGTTAACTTAGAATTGCTCCAATAAAGTATATTAATTCCTCCAAGACACAAATATTTCAAGGTCCTTAGGGTAAAAGACATGGTAGACATTTTTAATATCTTAATTTGGGTAGAGGGGACTTAAATAGGACTGAGTTTTCTCCCCATTGACTTTTCTTTCAAATCAAATTTTAAGAAATACACAAACTATTAGACTTGAAACACTTTAAAAGGTACAACCAGTGACAGAGACTGTTAGCTAGCATCTTTGCACTTAGTCAGCTACCAGAGAATCAAGCAGTGGAACGTACGCTTTCCAAGATTCTAGAACATATTCTAGTTACTTTGACCCCTTAGACTTCATTTTGTTCATGTACAAAGTGAGAAAGTTGGCCTTACCATTCTAAACCCAGCTGCAAAGCTGAAATCACCAGGACTACTTTTTGTAAACAGAGATTATTACGCACCATTCCAGATTTAATGAGTCAGAACTTTAGGGGTGGTTTCCAGAAATCTGAATTTTTAATTCCCTAGGTGGTGACTCTGATAATAACCCAGGTTTGGGTCCAAATAACCTAGACAATTACCTTTTTTTTTTTTTTTTCTAAAAATGGATTGGTATTTGGAGGTATAGACTCATTTTGATGACTATTAATCATCTTTACCCATTTTTTTGCTACATTTGTTACATACTGGCTTAAAATGTTTGCTGATTAAGAGCTTTAATAATAAAATAAGAGCAGATGATACAGTTTATGGTATAACAAAAAAGATATTATGTATTGATAATGCACTTAAACTACAATACTTCAAAACATTCTGCACAAAGAACTTACAGATCACATTTAATAACAAATGTCTAGTTCTTTAAGAAAATGTTTTTAAGAACTTACTACAATAAAATTTTCAAAATCAAAGAACAAAAATATTAAACAAATTATGGTACAAGACATCATAAACTTACTTATGTAACACAGCAGGAAGCTTTTGTACTAGAAACAGAATGGGTGAAAGTCTAAACAAAAAATTCAGGGAATGGGTATTCATAAATTTCTGGTTAACTGAGGCTTAATATTGTTAAGGACCGGGGGGTCTCCGAGCATCAAATTTTGTTTATAAAAATAAAAACTTTCCCAAACATCAGATTGTTTTCCTTTACAATTCAGAATCCTGCTGTTCATCTGTGAGATATATGAACAGTATCTGGTTAATTTCTTAAACTCAATTACCAACGTCACCCTTCAGATGCTGATTCTGTTGCATTTCCTTGTAATTTTTTTTCCAGTGAGCCTAGAGCCTATGGTAGGGAAGATATTAAAACACACTTAGATAAAAAGTGGTCTTAGAGATACTTTATTCATGAATAATTCAGCAAGTCTTTATTGAAAGCCTACTACATTTCCAGGTCTGGAAAGAGCAAGACAGGCACAAGGCCTGCCTCCAGAGAGCTCACCATCTAGAATAAAGCAGGTTGAGCACTGGTTCTCAATCACTATAAGCCTCCATTTCATCTTCCAGGACTTGCACAGATATTGATTTCCTCTGTAAGGGCAAATAAAATCTTCCCTTATGCATATCACTCTTTGGGTTCTCACAGGGGGAACTTTGAAATCTGTATGTTGACAAAGCCTATACTTTGCTTTCTCTAATAGCCTTCTGCTCCTTATGACAATGTCAAGTATTTTGTTTTCCCTTCAGTTCCCCCACATAGCTTCTGCAGTTTTGCCTACCCAGATGGCATTTCTGTGACACTTTGCTACAGCTTTCTGTTCCCCTTCACTGTTGGCTTTAGTTTCTTTCCTCCTTACTAGAAGCCTGGTCATCTGGGCTTCCCCATCCTCCCTTTCCCGGCTTCTTATTCACTTGAGTGACTAACCTTAACACTTCATTAAATGTGGGTCTTCAGTAAGAATAACTAATCAGCATTTCCAATTAGCATTTCTTTGAGCTTTGTTGTGAACTTCAGATCTTTACAATACTCTCTTCCTGAATGCTATTTAGGAATATTATACTCAAAAAGACAATGGTTTCTCGAGGAATCCTGTTTTAAAGGATGTATTAAAAAAGACAGAAAGGAATGCATAACTCAGCAAAGGATGCTATTTCATTTTCATCTGTCACAGTTACAAGTATCGGATTCTGCAAGATCACTGATAAAACTCTGGTGCGGGATATCCATTTTACACATAAGGGCTAGATTAAAAAATTCAATTTCTGGCTCTTGGATATTAAATTAAAATTTGTATGAACACATGAAATTTGAAACTTAAAAAAAACCTAAGTGATAAGAAGTTAAGATAGTTAAGTATCCACTGATATGTCTCTATCATTTACCATAAACAATATATAATAAAGAATTCACTACTTTTGAGTCTGCAAGTCAGATGCCATCAAGCAAATCACCATGTACAATCCATAATCCTTTTAAATTTTTAACTTAAAGACAAATAGGAAGATTCAGTAAATTTTAATTTTCCAAATGTTCTCAGAAAGAATTATCAGAAGCATCCTCTAGTTATAAAACACAGTTGGATAATCCATTTACCCGAAGTGAACTACCTGTGTGTGCTGTGAGGTAGCAATGAAAGACCGTGATCTTCTGTGGTGACGACGCCCTCAATGCTTAAGCATTCCCTCTTCATATGAAGAGTGTGAACAGCAACAAGGGACAAGAGTCACCTTTCACTACTTCATCGACGACTGGTGTTTTCATAGTATTTTAAATGCCTGATTTCAGTTTTACAACAACAATACCAACATTTATTTTGAAAAGTAATCCTATGTTCCAAGTAGTGGATATTAACAACTTCCAACACGATCTCTAGGAATAATTCGCAGCTCTGAACCATGCTTTAGAAAAACATTTCCTATAGAAACAAACAAAATATAAAGTTAGGTGTTTAAAAAACAAGTTAACATTCCAACAATTATTATATATAATAAACAAAGCAGTGTAAAGTAGGCACAAAAGCTCAAAACATCATCAGAACCCAATTCCATGCTTTTTAAGGCCTGTTCCTATTCCTCTCACATCTTCACAACCAAACAAATGTCTGCAAATTTTAAATAAGAACGCTAGCCATGAAAATACTAACAAATACATTCAGCAAGTAACAATGTAAATTAATTTAACCATCAATACTTCCTTTAATACACAATAAAATACCTACAGACAGAAAAGATAATACATCTAAATACCACAAGTGACAGAAGTTTAGAAACCCTGAACTATTTTGGCTCAGTTGCCTGCTAAGATTTTCTTCATGCACCATCATGTGGACAAGTCAACTTTTAAGGGTAATACAATAGGCAACATGTTAGAAAAAGCAGTGATTCAGATTAATATAAACTACTGAACATTTCTAGAATTAAGAAAAAACAAAACCTTTAAACCTAAGTTTAAAGTCATCTATACAATAAAATGCCTCATGATTTTCAATGAATAACCTTTTTAATTTAATAAAATCATATACTTAAAACTATTGATTTAACTAAAAAAATTTACAATTTTATTTATTTATTCTTTCTTTTGTGAGGAAGACTAGCCCTGAGCTAACATCCGTTGCCAATCCTCCTCTTTTTTTTTTGCTGAGGAAGACTGGCTCTGGGCTAACATCCATGCCCATCTTCCTCTACTTTATATGGGACACCACCACAGCATGGCTTGACAAGTGGTGCATCTGTCCACGCCCAGGATCTGAACCTGCGAAACCCCAGGCTGCCGAAGTGGAGCATGTGAACTTAACCACTACGCCACTGGGCTGGCCCCCCAAAATTTACAATTTTAAATCCCTCCTCATTTTCTTTATGTGTGAATTTCAATCCCAAGGTCTGTAAGAACAATATAATTTTGCTATAATAGAGAAGCACTTTAGAATATAATAATTTAAACTACTGCTTAAGATTGAGGTTACATTAAAGCATTCTTAATTTCAAAACATTATAACCAAATTATAAGCCAAAAAGAGTATATCTAAAAAATATAAAACTATCTGCTAAAAAGTTTAAGATTACTTTTACCCCGCCTGCTTGTTAGGACATCAATCTATAGCACCATATAATGTTAAGTTTGAAGCTCTGAGTGTGGACTAAGTCACTTGAAATTTAAATGACTGTACTTCTCTAAAATAATAACAACAGCTAGCACTTATTGAAAGCTTACTATGGACAATGCAAACTTTTAGGCACTTTACATGTACCACCTCACAACTAGCTCATAAGGTAGGTCCAAACCATTATTCCCCTAAGAGTACATCTTACACCTTCAGACTTTTTGTTACATGTTTTAATTAAGTATCTTTAATGCTCATTAGTCAGGTTTTCTCTTTCTCGTAGCTGAAAGCATACATAACTAATACATATAATGAAACAAATTATTACTTACACACATAGGTAAAAACTGCTGTACAATCCCTAAAAAAATAGCTATTATCCTGGTGCAATTCTATCAGGTCTAATGAGAATAAATTAAATATTCAGTATCAGCTGACATATATATATAGCCCCATCCACATCTCCATGAATTTCAGAAAGATACTCACCAGCAGTCTGTGCAGGATTTATTCCTATTCCATCTAGAAAATAAGTTATAAAATCATTTAAGTGATTTCTAAAGCTAAAATGGTTTAATAGTAACAAGAAGAGATTTGCCACTGCTGGCTATACAGGCACAAGCCCAACAATTTACATCCAAGAACATGAATGACAAACTTTCAGGTAAGTTATCTGTTAAAATCTGTTACTATTATGCATTTATGCACATTGCTGGATTAGACAGGAACAGCTGTCCATGCATGATCCCGGTAAGTTCTACAGAAGATAGTTTTTTATTCTATTATGCCACACACAGTGAAAAATAAAGTCAAAAGCCCCTTATGTATGCCATTAATCATTTACATATTGCTCCGAGGCATAAAACCTTAAGGCGAGAGCCCACAGTTATTTAATTCAAGTTCCACTGACACTTGATAAAAGTTGACAAACCACTTTCCTAAGAGCTATTCATTTGTGAATCTAATACTTTTCTTCGGAAGGTAGGCTAACTTTCTTCTCAACAGAGAAACACTTCAATGTGACAGCATGCAAAATGTTTTAGAATAAGAAATTTGATCTTATCTAGACTAAATCATGCTACTGCACATTAAACCCATCTTGGTCCATCCTAACTGCACATGAAACCACTTCCAGCACCCATAAATATTACTTTGTATTCTTGAAAGATATTTAAGCCCTCCTTGCAATCTTTACTTGTCATCTGATTTCAGTATTTTCTCATAGGGCTAGTTCCATCAAACTTAATTATTAGTAGCATTCTAAGATATTCAGAATTTAAATTACATATCTAATTGAGTATATAATTCACTGAATACATAATTTATTTGATATAACTGAATAAAATACTCATTATTTCATGCCTCATAAGAAATAGTTTTCTACCAGGAGGGCAATAACAAAGGATAGGAAAGGTACATTTTTGCTTAATTTCCTATATTCTAAAAGCATTTACAATTATTAAAATAAATAAATTAAATTTTGCTAAATAAAAAAAGTTATTTTCAGCAATAATTTGGCATGAAGTGATAAGGACAAAAGATATTATAAAGGGCTATACTATACCAAAAGTATAAAGAAACAGAAAAGAGCTAATTATGGACAATAATCTTGACCTAATGTTTATCATTTATGTTGATATAAATTTTGGGCTTTTGGTATTTAAGCCAATTTTAATTAATCTGATTTCTTTTAAACAATTTCTATAGCTCTGAGGTAATAAATAGTTTTAAGATGAATTCTTACCATTAGTAATAATTGCACTTGTTGCTGCAGGGACTTTAAACTAAAAGGGAGAAAAAAAAATATAAAACCTATAAAAGATGGTTAGCAAGGATGAGGTACATATAATCAATTCTATAATTCTAAAATGAGATTTATCTTTTAGGATAAGTAACATCATCAAAGAAAGTACTGTAACTTGCTTTACTTTTAAAGAACACCACTTTCTAAATGCTGCATTTCACTGTTTCTAGGACACCATGGATTGTAAAATGCACCTTATTTTATACACTACAAAAAAGGAAAAGCACTGTCAATGAATCTATGACCCGATCAATGATAACTCTTTCAGACTTAGACATGTTACTTTTATCATATATAACTCTCTCGCATAAGCAAAAATAAAAGCAAAACAATTGCTTAAAACATTCCTAAAATTTGTGGAAATATTAAGTTCAAAGAAAGGCTCTCTTGTGTTTAATGGGAGGCCAATCAAGGCTCATATTCCTTCCTCAAATTCTTTAATGTATTGCTGACTTAAATCTCATGGGACTGCAATACCAGTCTACTTAGGCCACAAGGAAATAACAACCCCTAAGTTCAAGTAGGTGCAAGTGACGACAATTAGACAATACGTGACTGCCACACAGCCAACAGTGATAGTAAGACTCCACTGATCTACTTTCAGAGATGTTGTAAAAAGAGGTGTTTTCTAAATTAATGAAATGTGGGATGGAACTTATTGATGGGCTAAAAGGTAGAATTCTTCTCTTAATGCTCCAGAGACCAGCAGCTGTCAAAGTGCGCTCATGTCCTCATAGTTCATTCATTTATCCAATAAATATTAAGCACTTCTATGCTATGGACTAGTTTTATAGATATCATAGCTGAGTTTTGTGATCAAATAAGTTTGGAAAATACTAAGTTAAACTAAAATTCTTTTCAAAATCCTTTAACATGCTGCTACTATAATTTATTTAACTCCAAGAAGGAAATAGTAAATGAAGTGTTTCCCAAACTTTTTGGCTACCGATCCCAGTTCTTCATTGATTTTTTTTTTTTTTTTAAAGGTTCTAGTTGTCTGGGAAATGCTGCTCTAGGTATTTATACTGGTCACATATGCATAGTTAAGAAAAACAACTAAAAGCTTATTTTATTTATGAATTGAAGAATCAAGTTTTAAAATAAGAAGTTAACTATGCATAAGAACAATGACCTGTTACAGGATTATATACCTAATAAACAGTTTTACTGTCTATATGGTACATTCTTAATTGTAAATGTCCTTTTAAAGACTTAAAAATTTTAAATAAATCTAATTTAAAATAATTTCAAAATGTACTTTAATAAATTTTAAAATACCTCATAAATGATTTATAGAGGTTGTAATACTTAATAAAACTTTGACCAAATACCCAAATTAATTATAGGACATCTCAGAATTCCAAAACTTGAATAGTACAAAGTTTCTAGTTACCCTACTAAGTGTCTTCTTCTTAGGTTATGTCCATTTTAAGATAAGCTACGCATTTTCTTAGTCACACCTATATAGTAGCAACATATTTTATGAACATTAAAAATCAAAAGCAACTGTTGACACAATTTTCCCCTTTTCTAGAATGTAGAAGCAACGAGTAAGCTGAAATTTGGAGAAGCATGACTAGTAATGTAAAATACAGTAACTACTACTTTCGTCCTACACCACTGACAAGTTTTCTCTTGGATCAGGGTATTTTATGCTCCTCAGTTTTCATTTCTTTTCTTTCTCAGTTCTGATAACTCTTATAATTTAGGATGTTAAGAGGCTCTTCTCATGCTATCACAACTCACTATTTAATTAAATTAATTCCTAGTCATATGTTGGGGAATTTTATTATTTTTTTATTAAGAAAATTTTACTAGGGATTTAAATCCACAGACTCTTGGTTTGTCAAGTTAACTCTTGTTCTCACTGGAAGACTCTACAATGTCATCTTGTGAAAGGCCTTCTCACTGCTGCCTGACAATCATAACCTTTCTAAATGTGTAACACTCATGATTCATAACAGATATAAGCCACCTTAAAACTTTAATCAATATATGCAGTTATCATGAAAACACTAAGTCAAAAAGATATTTGCACCCCTATGTTCACTGCAGCATTATTCACAATAGCCAAGACTTGGAAACAACTTAAGAGCCCATCAGCAGATGAATGGATAAAGAATATATGGTATATATACACAATGAACTACTACTCAGCCATAAAAAACAATGAAATCTTGCCATTTGCAACAACATGGATGGACCTTGAGGGTATTATGCTAAGTGAAATAAGTCAGAGAGAGAAAGCTAAATACTGGAGAAAGTCAAATACCTACAATTTCACTCGTAAGTGGAAGACGACAACAAACAAAATACATAGATAAGAAGATAGATTGGTGGTTACCAGAGGGGAAATGGGGAGGGATGAGGGCAAAAGGGGTAAAATGGCACATCTATACAGCGACCCATGGTAATTAAGTCTTTGGGTGGTGAACATGATGTAGGCTACACAAAAATGGAAATATAATGATGTACACCTGAAATTTATATAATGTTATAAACCAATGTTACCCAAATATATATATATATTTTATATATATATATACGTGGTTGTGTAAAGTTTGTTAGTTTATTTTTTATTGCATGTCTGTTGTTTTCTTATACTTTCACTAGAAGCCCAAGATCACAACAATGCCTTATAAAGTATGCTATAAAAGTATAGCCTTATAAAGGACACACTATAACTGCAAAATATAATAATAAATATTAATTATAGCTTGAACATATCTACTTCATAAATTGGAATTTGTAGGATCTGCTATGCCCCAGACCAGGAATATTTATCGCAAGTGACTTGTGCAACAAAAAGTAATGATGCTGCTGTATTTGGATTTGTTTCCTATCTCTATTTATTCTTTCCGCATGAAGAATAGATCAAAATTGGCTATAAAACAAACACTACCACTTTTCAGTTTAATTCTGAATCAGTGGTAAATGATGTCATTGGTCCCTGATAATAGTTTAGGAGGAGCTGTGAGCACCAATGGGTTGGCTGTTTTTTCATTAATCACTTAAGTACAGGGCAGGATTACAGGTTAAGCTGGCTTCTGATTTATTTAGTTACTAAAATTGTTTTTCAACGATTAAAAACTTTTCTGAAGATTCTGAACCAAAACATTTGGATTTGGGTTACTCTGTACCTGCATAGCACTTTTAACTTGACAAAATTTCAGTAAATGCTATTTTATATATATATATATTTTTTTTTTTGGAGAGGAAGACCAGCCCTGAGCTAACATCCGTTGCCAATCCTCCTCTTTTTGCTGAGGAAGACTGGCCCTGGGCTAACATCTGTGCCCATCTTCGTCTACTGTATATGGGATGCCGCCACAGCATGGCTGACAAGCAGTGTGTCGGCAGGCGCCCGGGATCCAAACTGGCGAACCCCGGGCTGCCAAGCGCGAACTAAACCGCTGTGCCACCAGGCCGGCCCCTGCTATTATATTTTCATTCAAAATCACTGAATCAGATAGGAAGGATAGGCATTAACTACTCCCATTTTATAGATTAAGAAATTTGAGGAAGAGAAGAATTGACAGGCTTGCCTATGTCACATAAATAATTACACAACTAAAATAGGAACCCCAAGTCACATTTTGGTGCCATTTCCACCAGACCAAGCTACTCTTGCATTATAGGTGCTTCTGATAATTTTGGATGGAAAAATTTTATTTCTTAAAGACAGAAAAATCCAAATACGTTGTAAAAAACTAGATACTTTTAAAAACAAATTTTACTGACAGTTCATATGCTCACACAGAAAATTTTAAAAATATGCTAAAGGTATAAAGAAACTGTAATTCTACAATTAAAACTAGTAAAACTATGAGTATACAGACTACTGTGTGATATAATGCTGCTGTTTAGAAAAATTTCCATATCGTTTTCAATTTCAATAAAAATATTCCCTATAATTTTATATGGGTGCATTAAATAGGTGTGTCAATTTGTTTAACTCATTCTTCTTATATCTGTAAGTCAGTCTTAACATTCATTCTACTTATACCTGTAAAGGCTTAACTTTTTGATAGCATAAACCTAGTAATGAACCCAAATGGAAATGGTGCATCAAAGTGCATGCAAAATTTGAAGTTTTCTTTTTTTTTGGTGAGGAAGATCGGCCCTCTGTTGGGGGGCCACATCTGTTGCCAATCTTCCTCTTTTTGCTTGAGGAAGACTGTCCCCGAGGTAACATCTGTGCCAATCTTCCTCTATCCTGTATATGGGACGCCGCCACAGCATGGCCCAATGAGCGGTGTGCGGGTCCGCGCTCGGGATCTGAACCTGCAAACCCCAGGCCACTGAAGTGGAGCATGCACACTACACTACCAGGCCGGCCCCTAAAGATTTCTGAGATACACTGCCAAACCACATTCCATACAGGTTGTTCCCATCTCTATACTTACTTCTTCTGCTGCAAACTTTAAGACTGCTGTGAAAGGGGTACTTTCAGGAACACTGAGTCTGCAAGAAAAATTTAAAAGAATTGTTTTAAAAGCTGATTTGTGTTTTGAAGCCCTTTGTTCCTTATTTTGGCTATGGTAGCAGACCCGGACAAAGCTGTCTTTTGATTCTGAAGGTTGTCTATTTTAATTGCACACTATGTTCATTAACTCTAAAATGAGAAAAAGCAATTAGCCTTATAGCTGAGATGGTGCCCACAGCTCCACCTGGAAATTAACAACCTACACAGGTGCAGAATTATACATTTGTAATACTTTGATACATATAGGTCTAGTGTACAGGATGCTGCTTGTTTCCAGAGATGGATTTCAAAAATTTGAATCTCTCCTTATCCTTCAGTGCACTTTACCACCTCCAGTCCAAACATCTTTTCACCTGATGCAGGAATGTCATCATTTTCATTATAAGAAGAGGCTACCCATCATCTGATCATAAATTTTTTCATGAACCTTCCTGTGCACTTTTAATAATCAGGTCTAAAATAGTAGACCAAGTTGATGAAAATGAATATGTTTACTACGGCAAAATGTGAAGTCCTTTTCCACCTTTTATATCATCATTAGAAATAGGGCTTAATACAATCTGAAATAACATTTTGGAGAGTGATGTGTGATTTTGTTATTGACTTGTATAGTGTCAACTATATTAAAGATTACTGATAAATGGTCAATCTGTATGAATTTTCCAATTTAAAAACTAAAAAGGAATTGACACTGTATCCTAAGAAAACAGTTAAAGACAGAGAAAGAGGTTAAAAAAGGTAAAATAAAAAAAATTCCTAATGTAAAATAAATTACAATGATTAAAGATAGAAAAACATATTCTCTTTCAAAGCAGGGAAGAGAGGCTGGCAAGCTAACATTTCTCTTTGAAACTTCTCTATTTGTCATCACTGTATTGTTCTTTAATGTTTTAGCACCATCTACCATTATGTAACATTCTCATGTATAGATCCCATTTCTTCACTTACTCTACAGATCGCTGAATATAAAAATCATTACATCTGCCACAGTACATTACAATGACTTCCAGTAAGCGAAATGTGAACAGATTTCTTGGCTGCCTGCATTCCAATCCTCCCAAGTACCACTAAAGAGTGAAAATGGATATAATTTTTTTTTCCTTTTGTTCCCTTTTTTTTTGAGAGAATAAAAACAAAATTCTAAAGGATAATCATTTGTTTAAAAAATATCTAATAAATAGGCAATATGATAGTTTATAAAGCAAGAAACAGTACTTTGTGAGTATTTCTCCAGTACATTTACAGTTTAGAACCTAAGATTCATTGTCCTTAAACTCTGCCTCAAAAGGATAACTTCTAAAACATCAGGGTTTCAATTCACTTTGGAACTGGAAGCTGGAAATGTCCTCGTAACATGTAACTAGATGTCGTATTGATATTCATTGAAATAAACGTCTACCTGTGTGTTAAGTAGGTGAGACTGCCCAAAGATAATCCAATAAAACATAAACTGAAAACATATTTTAATGCATGTTCTAAGTGGAAGAAAATCACAGAGGGACTGGGAGTTATTGTGACTCCACAGACTATCTAGATCTGAATTTGCTGTGTTTGCCAGTTGCCTCATTTTGTAAACATGGCACTTACATTAGACTGGTGTTTTGAAAAAATGGGAACTATCCTGTGTATTAAAGTAAATTTTTAAAGTAAATTACTGGCAGAATTTATTGTTTTAATAAATATCTCATATAAACAGAACTATGACACAACTTGACAGGTGCTGTTACAAAGAATAAGAACAGAGTTTCTACAGGAAACTAAAAAAGGGCGAGATGACTCCCTGGACAATTCCAGAAATCTTCACAGAGGTGAAATCTTGATTATTAAAGGGTGTTGTTTCAAGAAGTGGTGGTCATGAGACTACATTCCAAGCTCAGAAAAGAACATGCGTGAAAGCAGGGGGGGATTAAAAGGGCTTGCTTGTCGATTTAGGAACAGGGAGGCTGAAGCTCTGATTACGCGACGGTGGCAGTGAGGAAGGGGAGAGAAGCAGAGGTGGGAAGTAAGACTGGAAAGATCGGAATCAGATGGAAAGAGCCAAAGGTGTTTCTAATTCATCCTGTATATAAACGAGAATATTTGATTTCAACATTTCTATAACCAAGTAGCAATACCAACAGTGAATCTATTAACACAAAAACAAAACAAACAATAAAAACTCTGATACCCCCCAGGATAAATTCAGAACTGAAATATCCTTTCTAGAACAGAACTATTAGTAATGTTACAAACTCAAAGGAAGTTTCTCTATCACAGTATACATTTACCCGCTTGACAAGTGAAAAGTGACATTGAAAAGTTAAACCATGTTTTCCCACAAATCTTAACAGTTGATTTTACTAGTACCCAAGTACTAGTTACTATTTGCTTTGAATAGGAAACACAGAATAACTACCTTTACATACATATGTACATGTGTTATGCGTATTTTATACACACACACCCATATTATATACAGACATGATTACACATACACTAAACAATAGGTATGCCTATTAAATTCATTCAGTCACCAATATTAATAGAACTGGTACAATGTTCCAGGCACTCATAGATACTGATGCTGTCCTACTCTGCCCTCTTTTTCCCTCTCTCCTCACTCTTTTTTTCTAGAAAATATTTACACATTGATGAGAATAATCCAGTATAAAGGGAGAAATTAAAGATGATGAGACAGGGATCTCTGGACTCTTATCTACTTCAATCTTGAGAAGACTAAAGGAAATGAGATCCAGAGCCCAAGTGGTACAATTGGCTTTTCATAGAAGTAAAGTCATATTTTCAATTTTAACACGATGATAGACAGAAATTAAATGTTTACAGATGTGGTAATGGAAAGATGAGACAATTTTCCTCTAACAGCTTGAGAGAAACAGGAAAAGGAGTTGTAAGAAGTGTGAACAGAAATTTTTAAAAAATCCTTTCAGAGAATAAAGAAGAAAAGCAAACTTGAGAAATGTAGCGGTCTTGGGTATTATTACTGAGCACAGTCATGAATTTTATATAAGACCCTCGTTGTGTAATTTTCTCCTGGGACATTTGGCTATGTACAGAGACTACAGTGGTTGAGTTCAGAGTCGGTGTTTCACTAAGCAAAATATACTGGGGAGGGGGGACACCAGAGTTGAGGGTGTCTCCAAGAGAGTGACTGGACCATGGACTCTAAGCTAGGTAAGGAAAAGAGTGGGGTAAGACATGGGGGAGAGAATAGTCTGATCACTGAATTAAAAAAAACATTTTTACAAAAGAGATATGAGTAAATCAGCTGTAAGACGAGAAGGTGGTTATCCATACGAGAGGGCCTGAAAATTACATTTTAGAGGTGGAGCAATTACTGGAAATCTTAAGGTTCTAGGCTGTAACCATGAATACCTGAGATAAAACGAAAAAAGACTCATCTAGAGATGAAACGATCAAGAGAGCAAAAAGCTAGGAAGCTGCACGGGTCACAGACAGCTAAGTCACTGACACTGATGACAGCTGCTACAGTTCAGTTAGCTAGACCATGATACTAATTATATTAATTATGCATAAAATCCTACTGAAGTCCTGTTCTTTGCTACATTCCATGCGACTTCCAGTTGTAATAACCTCAATAATGTTTATCTAAAAGTCATACAAAAGTCTGAATGAGTATGTACTTGGACCCGTTCTAACCCGTCACTCAACTGCTAAAGGACTGAAGAAAAAAAAAACGCCCCGCATGGATAAACTGCTCTATTTCCGCATTTCCCATTCCTACTAAATACTCTTTATTAAATCCCAACAAGGGAAGCGTATGATTTGAGACTCATTACTTTGTGAGGTTGACTGTTGCGTCACTCACACACAAGCATTAGAAGCTTCACAATAATAAACGTTCAGATAATGTCGGAATCTGGGCTGGGATGTCTTCCCTTCCTCCAACAGCTGGTCAAAGTGGTGATAGGCCTTTTCTAACCATGAGCAGGTAGGGACTGTTTAAGGATCCCAGCAAACCACAGAGTCCCGTCTACACGTCCTCCCGCCCTACCACCCTCCAAACACGTTCCGAGGGGAGATCACAGATCAGCAGCAATGTCCGTCACACGCCCCCGCACCCTCGCGCCAGGGGTAAGCTGACACTTGGGAGGAGCGGCCACGGGATCTCTCCTCTGGGGCTCAGGTGGGAAGGGCAAGGCTCCGGGAAGAGCGGATGCGGGGGGGCGCAGGGGCAGACCCGACGCAGGCTGCCGAGGTGGGAGTTGCACAGCGGGCTCGGATCCACGCAGCCCGGTCCTGCCCAGCCCCTAAGGCCCACCGCGGCCGAGCTACTCACACTTTGTAGGGGAGCCGCGGGTCCGACGTCAGCGTGATCTTAAAGGAAACCTTGGACCTGAGGAAGAGAACGGGAGAGAATTAAGGCCGGGCGGCGGTACGGGGGACTAGGGCGGGCGGTGAGCGAACACTTACATCGTGGAACCGGTCAAGACTGAGATCCCACGCCGACTCTGTCCGGTAGCCCGACTTCCTCCGCGATGCCGGGGACGACACCGCCCCACTCAGGTCCACGTCTTCCTCCGCAAACGGAGGACCTCCAAAGTTGCTGTTGTCCAAGGTACTGCCTGAAAATCGGCCTCTGGTGCTCATGCTAAGTGGAGCCTCCACATTACAGATAGCTACTGATTTTGCATTTTTATCTCTGAGACAAAAGTATGGATCGCACGGAAAGAATATTTTTCTAATTGCAGGTATTTGCTCCGTATTTTCAGTTAGGCAACACAAGCGGGGGCATATACCTTAGGCCTCTAGGTCCCAGCCGGCTGGTTAGGGCGGAAGTAAGGGTACGGAGCAGGCCGGCGAAGAGCGAGGCGTGGCGAAGGGCGGGGCGGTGGGCGGGCTTGGGGCGGACGCGCTCTGAAGTTGCTAAGGCAATCTGCGCGCCGAAAAGCTCCATGGAGTTCCAGGAGCTGGAATCTTCTTTACCCTTCTTTAGTATTAGTATTGTTTTGCCTTTCCAGCAACGCAATCTTGTTATGTCTTTTAGATTTCTCATATTTTTTTCCTTCACACTTCTCTGCAATATTGATATCTTATTATTTAATTGCAACAGATAAGAGAGTTATCAAGTTGGTGAGCAAGACAAGATCCCTGCACCTGAGGAAGGGACTTCAGGTCTCCTTGAGAAGAGTAACCCATTAACAGGAGATTTCCAGTTTGTTATGCAGTCTAATAGGATTAAACCAGGGCACTAGGTTGCAGATCATCAGCCACATTTATTCAGTCGAACAACAAACTTTTAATCCTTTCTATGTTCCAAGCACTAAAGCTAAACGCTGGGGATGCTGGGATGAGTAATCTAGGTAAGTGCCAACCCTCTAGGATCTAATAGTGAGAAGTTTTTATATAGTGAAGGAAGAAGACTGTATGTCCTTCCTTCCTTTATTTGGAAAATAACATCCCTCTCAATGTCTGTAATGCCCTTTTAAGAAATGCAGCAATGAATAGACAAAATAGGAAACAGGTAGGCACTAAAATAATGGGGAGATGTAGTTAATCTTTAGAATATTCTGTTAGATTCATTTTATTTTTTTTTTTACATTACAGCCCCACGACTTATTTGTTTTATAACTGGAGGTTTGTACCCTTTGACCCCCTTCACCCATTTTGCCCATCCCCCACCTCTGGCAACCACCAATCTATTCTCAGCATTTATGAGCTTGGTTGGTTTTTTTTTTTTTTTCAGATTCCACGTATAAGTGAGGTCATACAATAGTTGTCTTTCTCTGACATTTCACTTAGAATAATGCCCTCAAATTCCATCCATGTTGTTGCAAATGTCAAGATTTCATTCGTTTTTATGGCTGAATAATATTCCATTGTACATATATACCACATTTTCTTTAATGGATATTATGTTAGATTCTTAAGGAGAGATGTCTAAGAGAGGAGAAGGGAAGCAACTGTAGTGGGAATGCTGAAGACCAATTTCATCTTTGCCGTAATTTTGTAGCAGACTGCTCTTATACAGTCAGATCTCCCCACAGAGACAGTGCTGATTCTGACTGTGGCTCCAACATTCTCATGACATTCATTGGCTTTGCTTTTAAAAATGTAGGTCTTGCCATATATAGAAAGAGATGGAGGCAAATGTTGATTGATAGATTTGGGGATCAACAGTTATAGCATTAATAGTTGAAACTATGGAGTTCATTGGTGTGACTAAGATTTTTAAGAACAGTAATAGGAGAAAACTGATTGTGTCTACCTGGTGTCAAATAATAATGAAGAGATTAGAGTACATACTTACAGTCGCTATTTCTAAGAATAATATCATATATTTTTCAACAACATTTGCATCCTATTATTCTTAGTTTTGTTTCTGAGCCTGTATAAACATGTGGCAAAATCCTAAAGAGAAAAACGTATTTTGATCAGAGTTTTTATTGTGTGTATAAAAAGTACTGAAGACAGGATTCAACCCCAGGCAGTGTGACTTCAGTGACTCATATTCCACTGCCTCTTCAGAAAATATATTAATATGATATATTATACCAAAATGACAAGGGAAAAACATTGTATTCCCAAGAGATATTGAGAGTGTCTATTCCTAAATGTTTAGAATTGTTTCCCATCTCAATACCCTAACTCTCCTCCCCATATATTTGTATTCTCAGTCATAGCATAATTTCTGGAGGCTTCTGAGTTTTATTTTTCTTGGAGCAAGAAAAGAAACTATAAATGGATTCATTTATACTCAATATTTTAGTTTTTTTAACTTTGCTAAGGCAGTTAGCAAAGTTGGGCAAGTATAACAAAAGAAGGACCTTATTTACCCAAAAGTTGAAGTACTGAAGTAAATTTAATCACTGTAAACAAAAGCAAACTCTGGATTTTAGGAGGTCATTGGCAAATGTAACATTTTAAGACAGCAAACAGTGTGAATGGTCTAATGTGTTTTGGAAGGGATTCAATTAGTATCACGTAGAGGCAGAAATTCTTGTAGAAGTGCACAGTGTGACCATATTAGAACTCATTAAATGTCAATGAAACATACCAATATTCTGTTTGCAAAAGCATATAAATTTCTCATTATTAGAAAAGAGTTGAAGGGAAATTAAATTTATATAAGGACTAAAAAGATTTGCTTACATATCGTAAAAATTTTTGCCAGTTATGTCTGTTTGTTGTTAGTGCCCTCAAGTCCATTCCACTCCTAGGGAGCGGAACCCTGCCAGGTCTTTTTTGTGCCATCCTCTCACCTTCCGGCACTGTATCAGACAATGCTCCACTGCTGTTTATAGGGTTTTCCTGGCCAATTTTTGCAGAAGTAGGTGGCCAGGTCCTTTTTTCTACTCTATCTTAGTCTGGAAGCTCCACTGAAACCTCTCCACCATGGGTGACCCTGCTGATATTTGAAATACTGGTGGCATAACTTTCAGCATGACAGCAACACACGGCTACCACAGTAAGACAACCGACAGAGGGGTGGTGTGATTCCCTGACCTGGAAGTGAATCCGGGCTGCAGCAGTGAAAGCACTAATTCTTAACCACTAGACGAGCAATAGTTGGGTGTATAAAAAATAACACATAATACCCAGATGATAATTTTGAACTAAGTTTCTCTTACATTTCTGGATGAAGAATAAATTGGTACAACCACTTTGGAAAATGGTTTGACAGTATCTACTTAAGTGAACATACACATATACCCTATGACCCAGTATTTCCACTTCTTGGAATATACCCAACAAAATGTAATCACATTGTCACCAAAAGATATGTCCAGGAATGTTCATAGAAGCACTATCTTCTAGTAGCCCCAAACTTGGAATTACCCAAATATTCACCAACAGCAGAATGCATGAATGAATTGTAATCTAGTCATGCAATGGAGTACTACATAGCAATGAGAGTGAAGAAACTATTACTACATGCAATGACAGGGATGAATGTCATAAGTATAATGTTGAATAAAAGAAGCCAGACACACAAGAGTACATATTGAATGAGTCCCTTTATAGTCATGCACTGCATAATGAGGTTTCGGTCAATGACAGACCACATGTATGATGATGGTCCCATAAGGTCAGTACCATATAGCCTAGGTGTGTAGTAGACTATACTGTCTAGGTTTCTGTTAGTAGATTTTATGATGTTTGCATAACTAGGAAATCACCTAATGATGCATTTCTCAGAACATATCCCCATTGTTAAGCGACATGACTGTATATATAAGATTCAAAGTCAGCAAAATTAATCTATGGTATTAGAAATCAGAATAAAGTTTACTTTTGTGGGGCATAGTGACTAGGATGGGATACAAAAGGAGCTTTGTGGGTGCTGTTAATATATTTCTTGACCTGGGTGTTTATTAACTCTGTGAAAACTCATCAGGTTGTATACTTAGGATTTGTGCACTTGTATTTATATGTATTCTATTTCAATGAAAGTTTATCTTTGAAAAAATTCCAAAAACTAAAAGAAGAAAATAATTACAACAAAAATGACTGGGGGTGATACTGGAATTTTACTGGGTAAGGTGCAAGGGGACCATGCTAAATGCAGAGTAGGAAAGTGTAAAAATAGTGTATTTTCAAGGTATGAAAGTACAATGTAAATCAAGAAAAGAATTACCTTTTATTTTTTCCTGGTCCTTTCCAAGACTTCTTCAGCTTTTTGAAAAGTGATGTCATCAATTGCTATACCTCTCATAGTATTTGAATTTCCAATTAATGTAGTTCTATCAGGGGGATATTGGTGGCTTTCCATTTATGGTGACCTTGCATCTTGGTGCAGATATTAGCCACTTCCCTATGACTGCTTCACCTCACTCCACTGCATTGTGTAGACAGTACATGAAACTTCCAGATTAAAGTACATATCAAGTCATTATAATTTTTTAATTTCTCTTTTATATTATAGGTAGGACAGAATATAGATTTTTAAAAACTATATGTGTAGGCAGTTTGTATTATCTAGGAATCTATAATCAAGTTGTAAGAGGGAGCATTAAAATATTTGTAATAAAAAGGGGGCATTGAGAATCACTGATTTATATAATCAAATACTTTTATAATAGATACTAAATTCTCACAGCACAAACTCAGATGTACTAAAAATATAATTAATTCATTTTCTTTCTTTCTGTCTCTGTTTCAAGCCAATTTCTGCCTAGTGGCACAAAGTCAACCTGAGTTTCCTCTGTCAAATCAATTTTTCTTGTCAATAGGAATTTCTAGATCCCTCATGGTTCCTCTTCATATGATTCTTCTTGACCTTGTTTGTAGAGTACAAGCTTTCAGAGGGCTATGGTATCTGGTCCTTTGTCATCATCTGTCCATATGCCCACTGACATTTCTATCCACCATCATCTGAGCTATCTGCAATCCCATTGTTCTCTGGTGATATCAGACCTTTTAAAAGGATGGCAAGGTGTCTTCAGGCCCACCAGTCCTCTCTTAAGGGATATAAGAGAAGTGCCCTCTTGGATTACTCTGGGGTTGTAGGAAACTCAGCAAGCCTCAGCCATCTTTGACAAATTATAATGTGCTTCTCTCCCCAGAAGGGAGGGAACCTTGTTGCTTTCCTAGGTTCCACTGGAAGCAAGAACTAAGTATCTTCTCTCTGATTCTATAATTCTCTAGGTTTGTTTTCCTAATGATCAAGGGATCGGACCATTTTTCAGGGCTACCTTCTAATGTCTAACTCTATCATTTTCTTCTCTTTTCTCCAGCCCAGAGTATTTTAACATCTTGGCTGGAGAGGATAGGGAAGGTAGCAGAGAGAAAATGTGAATGGTTCAGAAATTATGCCTTCAAATATATATTTTATATCTTTTGCAACTCAGAAGCTTAGAATTATCTTATTTTGTTCTCTAATGCCTGCTGTGGTTTTGCTTTTCTCTGAAGTGTTGGAGTCCAAGTATCTTTGAACAGAAGAAAAAGTAATGAAATAAAGTTGAAAAAGGAGAAAAAGCCTCTGTTAATACTTGAAAATATTTTCCTGATGCCTTTCCAGTGAGGAATTCAAGGCCCAGAAATTATACAGCCAACTTGGGGTAAAACAGATCTTCTAGGTTTCCTGGCTTTTTGTTCTGTTCTCTTTCTAGTACACAGTGATATATGCTTGAATGTCTTAAATGACCTACTAATTTAACCATTGATGAAATCAGGTGTTCTTTAGAAGCAAGGCTATCTTTATTGGTGAGATAGTTTCAGGGATACTTGCATCCTTCCTATTAGGTATAATCTAAAACTATTTTCTCTGGTATGCAGTCAGATTTTCTCCTTTAGTTTTTGCTATCCTACTCACTGATATAGGAAAAATCACATTCTAAATTTAGAGTTGTAGATGAACTTTGGCAAAAGATCATTCTCATGTCACAGTAGTCCTCTGATTAATCATTGAAGAATTGCTACTCGTGTGGTGAGAGCATGTGCCACTTTGGGCTATCCTGCACTGGATAGACAGGTTAGGTGGTGGTGAAGAGGGTTTGCGGTGAGAGTTTTCATTTCTGTCTGAAGTCAAAAGTTTTAATTTACTGAATTGTTTTCACATTAACCTATGTGGCAGTTTTTTTATAGTTAATCTATTATCTAGCAGAAATTAAATTGTAAAAGAAGTAAATGGAATTTAAACCACACTGCAAGTCAGTGAAAGTTTCTCTTCCTAAACAAAGTCCTATTCTTTTTCTTTGGTGAGGAAGATTAGCCCTGAGCTAATATCCGTTGCCAATCCTCCTCTTTTTGCTGAGGAAGATTGGCCTTGGGCTAACATCCGTGCCTGTCTTCCTCTACTTTATATGTGGGACGCCTGCCACAGCATGGCTTGACAAGTGGTGTGTAGGTCCATGCCTGGGATCCAAACATGAGAACCCCTGGCAGCTGAAGCAGAGTATGTGAACTTAACCACTATGCCACTGGGCCAGTCCAACAAAGTCCTATTCTTAATGTAATATTTTTGTAAATTGAATGAACTTAGTAGTCATTTCAGGGTAAAACTTATGTGATTTAAAGGGAAAATGAAATTGCTTTTTCCTTAGCTTCTTGTTTTACTGTTATATAATATTATATTTTCTAAATTATTGTCCTAGATTTGTGTCTAACTAGTATTTTCTCTTTTCCTTTAGTTTTCCATAATGGAGTTTTATGACATTTGTTTTCCCTATAATGTCCAATTTTTCATGACTTGCCCTAAGAATTAACATGATCACCACACCTGTGTTTTCAGTTGTTATAAAGTGTTATTGGTTGTTGTGATGTGAATTAGTCTCTGAGACACTTGGAAGGTATTAAAACAAGTGTGACATCTTAATTATATAAGAATTGTATCATCACAAGAGCATAAAAAAGTATGAAACTCATTGGTAAAGGTGAATGTAGAAACAAAAACAGGATGTTGTATTATTATGATGGTGGTGGATAAGTTTCTTTTAATTCTACTATAAAAGTCAAAACACAAAAGTATTATAAACAATATAACAAAACTATATTAGTGGATACATAATATAAATAGATGTAAATTGTGGCATCAATAGCATATAGTGTGAGAGATGGAGAGGTAAAAGCTGAGAATTTTTGTATGAAAGTAAAGTTGAGCTGTTACCAGCTTAAAATAGACTGTTACAGGTATAAGATATTTTAGATAATCTCCATGGTAATGACAAAGGAAACACCTGTAGAAGTTACACATAATAAAAAAAGAAAGGGAAAAAAACCTATCAATACAAAAAGCAATGAAACACAAAGGTAGCAAGAGAGAAAAAGAGGGACAAAAGAAGTACAAGACAAATAGAAACAGGTAAAAAGTAGCAATAATAAATGCTTCTCTATTAATAATCACTTTAAGTGTAATTGCAGTAAACTCTCCAAGAAGAAGACATAGAATAGCTGAATGGATAAAAAACAAAGAGCCAACTGTATGCTGTCTACAAGAAACTCACTTCAGATCCAAGAACAAACATAGGATGAAATTGGAAGGATGAAAGTGAAAGTGAAAATATATTCCTTGCAAATGGTAACCAAAAGAAAGCAGGAGTGGCTATACTAATATCAGACAAAATAGACTTTAAGTCAAAAACTGTTTCTAGAGACTGAGAAAATCATTACATAATGATAAGAGGGTCAATTCAACAGGAAGGTATATCAATTGTAAATATATATGCACCCAACATCAGAGCTCCTAAATATATAAAACAAATATTGACAAATCTGTAAGGAGAATTTGACAACACTATAATAATATTAGAAGACTTCAATAGCTCACTTTCAATAACGGATAGAAGATCCAGACAGAAAATCAATAAACAAACAGCGGACTTAAATAATATGAACCTAAATGAACCCAAATGAACCTAAAGCAGACGTATATAGAACTTTTCACCCAACAGCAGAAGAATACACATTCTTCTCAAGCTCACACGGGACACTCTCCAGGATAGATCACATATTAGGTCACAAAACAAATCTTGACAAATTTAAGAAGATTGAAATCATACCAAGAATATTTCCGACCACAATGGAATGAAACTAGAATCAATAGCAGCAAGAAAATGGGAATATTCACAAATATGTGGAAACTAAATTACATAGTTGAACAACCCCTGGGTCAAAGGGGAAATCAAAAGGGAATTTAGAAGACATATTGAAAAAAAAGAAAATTAAAATACAACTTACCCAAACTTATGGGATGCAGCAAAAGCAGTACCAAGAGGGAAGTTTATATTGAAAAATGCCTATACTAAAAAAAGAAGAAAGATTTCAAGTAAACAACCTAACTTTACACCTCAAGAGACTAGAGAAAGAACAACAAAATAAACCCAAAGTTAGCAGAAGGAAGGAAACAATAAAGATCAGAACAGGAATAAATTAGAGAATAGAAAAACAATAGAAAAATCAACAAAACTGAGTTAAAAAAATAAACTTGGCAAACTCTTATCTAGAAAAAGACACAAAATCAGAAATGAAAGAGAAGACATTACAATGGATGCCTCAGAAATAAAAAGGACCATAAGGGACTATTGTGAACAGAAATATTAGAACAAATTGGATAACCTAGAAGAAATGGATAAATTCCTAGAAACATACAACACACCAAGACTGAATCAAGAAGAAATAGAAAGCCTGAACAGACAAACAATAAATAAGGACATGTAAGTGGTAATAAAAAATATTCCAACAAAGAAAGGCCCAGAACAAGATGGCTTCTTGGCTAAACTTTACCAAACATCCAGAGAAGAATTAATACCAATATTTCTTAAGTTCTTCCAAAAAATAGTAGAGGAAATGCTTTCAAACTTATTTTATAAGGCCAGCATCACCTTGATACCAAAACTAGACAAAGACACCATAAAGAAGAAAACAACAGGCCAATAACTCTGATGAATATAGAGGCAAAAATCCTCAATGAAATACTAGCAAACCAAATTCAACAGTACATCAAAAAGGTTATACACCATGACTAATTGGGATCTATCCCTGGGATGTAAGTTTGCTTTAACATACACAAATCAATCAATGTAATATATCATATTAACGTAATAAACAATAAAAGCCACATAATCATCTCAATAGATGCAGAAAAATTGTCTGACAACATTCAACATCTATTTGTGACAAAAAAATCTCAACAAAATAGATATAAAGCTAAATTTCCTCAACACAATAAAGCCATTTATGAAAAGCTCACAGCTAACATCATAACCAATGGGGGAAAACTGAGTGCTTTTCCTCTAAAATCTGGTACGAAGCAAAGATGCCCACTCTCACCACTTCTATTCAACATAGTACTGGAAGCCCTAGCCAAAGCAAATAGATAAGAAAAAGAAATGAAAGGCATCCAAATTGGCAAGGAAGAAGTAAATGATCTCTGTAGATGACATGAGCCTATATGTAGAAAACCCTAAAGACTACACAAAAAATTGTTAGAACTAATAAACAAATTCAGTAAAGTTGCAAGATAAAAAATTAACATGCAAAGATCAGTTCCATCTCTTTACACCAACAATGATCTACCCAAAAAGGAAATCAAGAAAACAATCCTATTTATGATAGCATTAAAAACAATAAAATGCTTAGGAATAAATTTAACCAAGTAGTTGAAAGATCTGTATACTGATATCTATAAAACACCAAAAAAAAAAAAAAAAAATTGAAGAAGACACAAATAAATGGAAAGATATCCCATGTTCATGTATTGGAAGAATTAATATTGTTAAAATGTCCATACTACCCGAAGTGATCTATAAATTCAATGCAATTCTTATCAAAATTCCAATGGCATTTTTCACAGAAATAGAAAAAACAATTGTAAAATTTGCATGGAACCACAAAAGACCCCAAATAGCCAAAGCAGTCTTGAGAAAGAAGAACAAAGCTAGAGGCATCACACTTTCTGATTTTTAATTGTATTACAAAGCTATAGTAATCAAAACAGTATGGTACAGACGTAAAAACAGACACATAGAGTCCAGAAATAAATCTAGGCATCTATGGTCAACTAATTTTCAACAAGAAGGTCAAGAATACATGATGGGGAAGGGATACTCACTTCAATAAATTTTGCTGGGAAAACTGGATATCCACCTGCAAAAGAATGAAATTGCACCCTTATCTTACACCATGCACAAAATTGGATTCAAAATGGGTTAATTTAAATGTAAGACCTGAAATCATAAAACTCCCAGAAGAAAACATAAGGAAAAAGCTCTTTGATATTGGCCTTGACAATGAATTTTTGGATACGACATTAAAAGCTCAGGCAACAAAAGAAAAAAAGAAGTGGGACTTCATCAAATTATAAAGTTTCTGAACAGAAAAAGAAACTATCAACAAAATTAAAAAGCAATCTATGGAATTGGAGAAAATAGTTGCAAATCATATATCTGATAAAGGATTAATATCCAAAGTATATAAAGAACTCATACAACTCAGTAGCAAAAAAACAGCCCAATTAAAAAAATGGGCAAAGAATCCTAATAGACATTTTCCCAAACAAGACATACAAATGTCCAACACGTATATGAAAAGGTGCTCATCATCACTAATTGTCAGGGAAATGCAAATCAAAACCACAATGAGGTATCACCTCACAACTGTTAGGATGGCTATTAGCAAAAAAATTAAAGTGTTAGCAAGGATATGGAGGAAAGGGAATGCTTTTACACTGTTGGTGGGATATAAATTGGTACAGCCATTTTGGAAAACAGTATAGAGGTTCCTCAAAATACTAAAAATAGAACTAACATATGATGCAATGATCCCTCTTCTGGATATATATCCAAAGGAAATGAAATCGGTATCTTGAAGAGATATCTGCACTCCCATGTTCACTGCGGCCTTATTCACAATCACCAAGATATGGAAATAACCTAAGTGTCCATCAATGGATGAAGAAATTGTGATATACATGAAGGGATATATAAATAGTGAGATATGTACACACACACATGTATACTTTCTGTTATTTGCAACAACATTGATGAACCTGGAGGACATTATGCTAAGTGAAACAAGCCTGACACAGAAAGAGAGAAACTATGTCATCTCATTTATGTATGGAATCTGAAGAAGTCGAATACATAGAAGCAGAGAATAGAATGGTTAGTTACCAGGGAAGAGGAGGTGGGGGAAATAAAAGATAGTGGTTAAAGGATGCAAAGTTGCAGTTATATAGGATGAATAATTCTAGAGATCTAATATATAGCATGATGGCTATAGTTAATTATACTGTATTGCATATTGGAAATTGTCTGAGAGTAGATTTCAAGTGCTCTCATCACAGAAAAAAATGATAACTGTGTGAGGGGATGATATGTTAGCTTGACTGTAGTAATCATTTCACTATGTATATGTATGTCAAATCATCATGTTGTGTACCGTATATATACAATTTTTATTGAAACAAAAAAAATTATCTGGAGAGTTTTTGAAGGCTACTGATTCCCTAAAGCCCACCCCACACCATTTAAATATTTAGTATCTCTAAGGATAGGGCCCAGGATAAAAAAAAAAAAAAGAATTTCATCATAATTTACCATATTATGAATATGTTACTTGATTGCCATTAAAATATTAATATTATTTTCAATTTGATACTTTTGGTCTTAGGTATATAAGAACAATTTTAAATTTATAACACTCTGCCATGCCTAACCAAAGCAAGAAATAGCCATTGATAATATTCTCTTAAATTTTATAGCATTTTTTTTGAAGTGCTTTTACATTCACAGCTTTATTTTATGTCTAAAATAAAACATACAAAGCATTCAGGATGGATATTAATCTATTATCTCTTTTAAAAATGAGAAAACAAACAAAAATATGTTATGAACATGCCTAAGGTCACACACATGATTTGTGAGAGAATAGTGAAAAAACACAATTATTGATGTTTCTTTACAAAATTTACCTAATTTGATCCTATATAAAATTTATTTTTAATATTTATTGTTTAAAATACAAATAATTGAATTGACAAACTCACTTGAGGAACTTCTCAAGGAGTTCTTACTCAATTTTTATTTCCCACCACCTAGAACACTATCTGGCATAGAACAGGTACTCGGTATTTGTTAAATGAATTAATGTTAGGTTAAAAATGTTATAGATTGGAAGTGCTTCCTAATTGCAATAATGTTTTTACATTTCATTAACTGCAGTCATAAAGGCTCTTAAAACATTTTGATTCTTGCATTGTTCTTGTTTAAAGGGTTATCTTTTCAAAGGATAGGACTACTCACTCAATTTAGTGCTACTGGTGAAAGCAGAGGTTAGAAAAGGCTAATTAAAGATTCTTATCAAATATAATTTAAAAAGAAGCCATTCAAATAAAAAATTATGTGAATATTATCACTTGTTCTCTCACCATTACTTTACGTGACATATTTATTCTGAATCAGAGACCCTGTGTTAGAAATCTCATTACTGGTTCTTCTAGAATTGTATACTTCTCAGAAATGAAGGATTGCTCATTGATACCAACTTCCTTGTAGCTTGCATGGTGGTGGTGTGTAAAGCAGAGGTGGCAAGCTTGTGGTGAATGGCCCTGGGAAGTTTTAGATCTGGTCTGTACAGCACAGCTAAGTGAGTGTTACATTTGGTGCAGATACAAATGTTTCAGCACCTGTTGTCTTCATTCCACTTTCATGTTTTCTGTTGATCCCCTGCAGCCATTTGCGCTTATGACCCTCAGTTTAAATGATATGATTTGGGGAAAGCATTTGTGGTTGGAATTCCATTAGCCAAAGGAACCACATGAATACTTATATATGTTTTAAAGTTCTAATGCAGAAATGAGAGATCTTAAAGACTCAAATAGCTATGTGAAAACCTTACCCATGGTTTGAGTTATGTCATGAAGAGGAATTGATTTTTAAAGTTTAGCTTGAAAGAACTACCCTAGGTATTAGAACTATTTAATCTAGATAATTCTAAAACTATTAATTGCTATGGAATTTAAACGTTTCAAGTAACAATTTTAGAAATCTTGCAAAGAGGATCAACTGCCTGCTGTGACCACATTGTCACTGCCTGCAATTCTGAGTGTCTTTTAGGCAGCTCTGTTCACCTCAATTTAGTTGATTCTATCCAAAATCTATATTCCTTTAAAATTTTCTGTTTTTCATTCATAGTTGTTTTCTCTTGCTTTCTCTGGTATTAAAATAACTTCTATCTTACAAAATTGTAATCTTTTTTTGTTTGATTTATTTATTTGCTTAGTTGTTTAAAGGTGGATTTATAAGAATAAACAAACAGGTCACAAACTTGAAATTGGTAAAAATTTCTTCCAGAATTTAAATTGATCAGACTATTACAGAGAAGTGGAATTTTGTCCCTACTCCTTAAGCAGTAACCAAGAATATGATCTACTTCATGTAGAGGAGAATGATCTATGTCCTACTTATTGTGTGGTTACTAAATACACTCTGCTCATAAAGTTCTATTTTTTACTCCATCAAAAATCGTCATTATCTCCTAAGAGATTTCACATATCCTGGCTTTTTATTTGTCCTGACTCATCGTTGATATGAACTTCAAATTTCTGTTACAAGAAATGCATGACTTTCTAATAGATATTTGCATAATTTAATTTAATTTTTTTCCTGCTCATTTTTAGCTCTCTTCAACCATAATACTTATGAATATAGTCAGTTAGCTTTTAATTTTACTTTTCTCTAGCATAAATATTAAGTCAAAGATGTTTATATCCAATATATCTATCATAACATAAAATTCAAATATTGTTCATAATATATTAAAACATTTCTATGGGAAACATAATGTAGTGTGTTTTATTTATAAGCTAAGTGATATTAGAAAAAAAGTGTTAGCTTAGATGCTAATGATTATAATGATATAAGCTTACTATCATTTCCCATCTTTCTGTAAGTTTTTTTTTTTTAATTCTTTCTTTGGCATTTGTTTTTGAGGAAGATTGGCCCTGGGCTAACATCTGTTGCCAATCTTCCTCTTTTTCCTTTTTTCTCCCCAAAGCCCCAGTACATAGTTGTATATCATAGTTGTAGAGTTGTAGCTCTCCTATGTGGGATGTTGCCTCAGCACGGCTTGATGAGCAGTAAGTAGGTCCACACCCAGGATCCAAACTGGCAAACCCTGGGCTGCTGAAGTGGAACACGTGGACTTAACCACTACGCCACCAGGCCAGCACCCTGGAATATTTCTTAATCACCAGATTATGTCTCAAGAACTAATCAATATGTATTTCTATTTCTATTCATATTAATTGTGTTTTCTATTTTCTGTATTTTCTATTTTGACATCTTGAAAAGCTTACTGACTGTGGAGAGGCTGCCCTTCTAGGGCTAGCTAATTCTTAGAGATAGAAAAGGGCCCAACTGGAAGTACACCTCTCATTTACAAACCAACCAATCCCAAGGAGCCTATAGCCCCAACCACTTCCTTATCTAACTCTCACACACCAAGCCAATATTTCCCCTGCCCTACATCAGCCCAGGTACCAGACAACCAGAAACCACTGCTATAGCTCACAGCCCACCAGAATTATTCAAACTGGTCAATCTCAAATTGTTTACCCTGACCTGCCTTGCCTTTCCTGCAGAAATCCCAGCAAAGACTCTGGCTTAGGCTTTCCCCCTCACTCCAGCTTCTGCCTCCTGACCAAAACCTGGTATTTTCCATGTGACCTTGTGTGGTGTGGTGTGCCCCCTTCCCTTGGGAGATGTATGTAATAAAAATCTTTTCTACTATGATGTAAATTGGTGCAGTCACTATGGAAAACGATATGGAGATTCCTCAAAAAATGAAGAATAGAACTACCACGTGATTCAGCTATCCCACTTCTGGGTATTAGTCCAAAGAACATGAAAACACTAATTCAAAAAGATATATGCAACCTCTTGTTCATTGCAGCATTATTCACAATAGCCAAGACTTGGAAACAACCTAAGTGCCCATCAACTGATGGAGAGATAAAGAAGATGTGGTGTATATACACAATGAAATACTACTCAGCCATAGAAAAAAGATGAAGTCTTGCCATTTGGAACAACATGGATGAACCTTGAGGACATTATGCTAAGCGAAATAAGTTAGATGGAGAAAGACAAAACCATATGATCTCACTCATATGTGGAAGATAAAGCAACCACCACCACAACAAACACATAGACATAAGAGAATAGATTGGTGGTTACCAGAGGGGAAGGGGAGAGGCTAAAAGGGCACGTGTGTACAATGATAGGTGGCAATTAGACTTTGGGTGATGAACACAATGTAGTCTTCACAGAAAATGAAATATAATGATGTACTCCTGAAATTTATGTAATGTTGTAAACCAATATTACCTCAATAAAAAAAAATCTTTTGGCAGCGTTATCCTCTCCATATTATCACTCAGTCACCTCTATAAATTAAAGTCCTGCAAGTGCAGTATTTGGAACATTATTTGCTAAATGAATGAATTTACATTGTCTTTAGTAAAGGATTAACGTAATTGATTATCTGGCAAAATTTCCAAAATTGATTTCTGGGTTAAGAAACCAACCAATCCCAAGGAGCCTATAGCCCCAACCACCTCCTTATCTAACTCTCACACCAAGCCAATATTTCCCCTGCCCTACATCAGCCCAGGTACCAGGCAAGTAGAAACCACTGCTATAGCCCAAAGCCCACCAGAATTATTCAAACTGGTCAATCTCAAACTGTTTACTCTGCCCTGCCTTGCCTTTCCTGCAGAAATCCCAGCAAAGGCTCTGGCCTAGGCCAGTCATCTCTAATGCAGCCTCACTAAATTTCCTACAAAAACACTGACGAAGACAGTAAATGAAACGTAAATGATGACTACGTATGTAGCACTTTCACTGGACACCAGTCAACAGTAAACACCCTGCTTTTCTTTAAGACATTTTCCTTAATCACAGAGCTGATGGGGCTGCAATGATAAATACAATCCACCACCTGTGAATGCTGCACATCTAAGCCAGAACATACAAAAAGAAACAGTACGATGGGGGCTTAACCTGCTCCTCCTCTCATATTTTCTTAGATGGTTAAGAAGTTAGCTAGGTTCCTGTGCTCTTGGTTGGTCAAGGTCTGCACCAGCTAGAAATATGAGAATCTGCCCTCCCTACTGCAAAGGTCCTATGCTTTCTATGGTGGTGTTTTCTTTGGAATAGCACAGAACCCACATATGTTCTCTCCTGATCCCACCCTTAGAGAAAGGCTGGTTTCTCCTGCATCTCCCTCCTCTCTGACTTGGAAGATCTTGGCCTCTTTCTCTTACCTCTCTAAAATTGTTAACATAATCCTACAACTGGTACAGACTTTCACAAAAGACAGGAGGATGCATTGTTTGCAGGCAGCTTCTGTTTTCAGCCTTGTAGAACAAACCATGCCTAAGGCAAGAGAGCACAGGGTCCTAGCTAACTTCTTAGAGGTGGGAAGAGAAAGTCAGGGGGAAAAAACAACAAATATTAAAAAACAACCAACAACCTATCCTGCCCCAAATATAAGAGCATAATTAAAATTTGCAAATACTGGGACACGCCTTCCACTCCAAAAAGTCTGGCTGCTCTAAAGTCACCAAAGTTAGTGTTAGGAGACTGGATCAAGATCTTGGATTGAGCACATGCTGAAGCCTTCCTTTCCCAACAAAGCTATAAAATGACAGATTTTTATATTCATATTACATGTTTACATAATGTTTCTATATGATCATATAATGTTTTTCACATGTGCATGTGTTTAGATGCACAGCCACATAAACACCATCCTGGAAAAAATGCAGTGTTGTCTTCAGAGTCAAATTAAAATCGCTGAGAAACTTCTGAAAGAAGGAAAGGAGCAAATGGATGACAGAATTCAGAGCTCAAAATGTGACCATCAATGTGTTGTTGCTAAAGGAGAAGGTTTAGGAGTATTCCAAAGCTGGAGTATGCAATAAGCATAAGAAGCATGGAGCACTGGGGTAAGTGATAGACCATACTGTAATGGCAGCATCCTTCTCCTAAGGAGAATTGAATACAGATTCTTAGGAGATACTGGTGGTATTGACTTGGGGACTGGGAATACCAAGCAATAATGGAGAGACCTCATGCTCAGAAGACCTGTTCCTGGTGAACCCCATCTGTCACAGCCCACCCAACCTGAGATTCATTGAAAAAAGACTTCAGTAAATCAATAAAGCACTCAGAAACAGTCTAAACATCAATCCTAATTTACGCAACAAAGATTTGAAAGCGAGGCATCAAATTCGACAACAGAGGAACTCAAACTTGAATAAAAACATTTACATTACTCACATGGTCCAAGACACCTTCCTGGACACTAGGACTCCAGAATGAGGTAAAAACAAATCTTTGGAGAGTTGATTCTTAATTCAGGGCATAGAGGTGCTCATTGAAAAAAAAAGACTGTTAAGATGACCCCACAATAAAAATTATAAGATAGGGAAACAAGCAGCCATAAGTGAAATTCAACAGGAATAAGCAAACTTAACCTCACCCAAATTTGAAAAGTTAGACTAAACAAACAAACAAAAATCACTCTGACCCTAAAAAGAATGGTAATGCATTATGGAAAGGGGAAATTATGCAAAAGAAAAATGATAAATTCTGAAAATAAAAGTATAGTCATTAAATTGAAATTTTAAAAGATAGGAAAAATAGAAATGCAATGAGTTGAAATCATTATTAGTAAGCTGGAACTTCTGCTTCTGACCATAATGGAATAACAGGAACCAGATCTACTCACCTTCATTAAACAACTAGAAAACTGAATAAAATATATGAACCAGCTATTTTCAAACACTAGAAAACAGGAAAAACTGAGAGAAGAGAAACAAATAAGTGAGTTCTATGACCACCACAGCTTACTGCTTATGGGCCACAGTGCCTGGAAGGGAACTCAGGTGGATCCCAGTGGTCCTATGAGCTCAGAAGACAGAGATCAAAACTCAAGGAGTCAAAGATGCATAGCATTTTCAGGGCAGAAGGCAGAGAGGTGAGAGCTGCAAAGAGAAAGCCACCACAGTCTGCAGAGGGTCTTTCAATGAGTTCTGATCTGCACATGCATGAGAGGAAGTTCCTCAAAGCTAGGGGCAGAGGCAGAGGGGGTGGAGACTGAAAAGCAGGAAGCCTGACAATTGCCAGTGCTCACAAAGAGCTGGAAATAATTTGTGTTCCCACCCACCAAGTGGGAAGACTTTAATATACAGGCCATTAGGTAGAACCTTCTAAAGGGCTATGCCTTAGTAGTCGTTATAAATTAACTATGAACTAAAGTGTGTACTTTATCCATGCCAATAAGCCTTGAAAGCAAGCCTTAAAGGGACCAGACTGATTCTAAGTAATTTCATTATATGCCATAACATCACCCAACACTATTCCAAGGAGTACAACAAAATCTAGTGTCTGAAAGGTTCAGTATCCAATAAAAAACTAACAGACATCCAAAGAAGCAGAAGAATCAGTGAATAAAAACAGACTGAAATGTCAGAGATAATGGAATTGGCAGATGGTGATCTTAAACAACTGTTATCCATAAGTACAATAAGATAGAGGAAAATATGAACACAGTGAGAAGAAAACTGGAATAACATAAAAATGACCCAGGTGGAACATCTGGATGAAAATGATTATCTAAAATTAAAATCTTACTGGTTGTGGTTAACTGATTGGACACTGCAGAAAATTTAGTGGTAAAAACTATCCACAATGAAGCACATAAAAAAATGAATAAAATACCAATGACATGTGGGAAAATGTCAAATATATATATGTAGGTATTAAATATTAGAGAGAGGGGGATATACAGGAAATGGGTGCAGAAATGTATTTGAAGAAATAATGGCTGAATTTTTCCAAATTTGATAAAAATTGTAAGTTCAGAAATCCAAGAATTTCAACCTACCCAAGTAGAAGAAACATAGAAAAAAAAAATCACTTCAACAAGGTACATAAAAATCAAATTGCTGAAGCCATTAATAAATTTTAAAAATCTTAAAAATAGTCAGAGGGGAAAAAATGCACACTGTGTACATAGGAACAAGGATAAGAAAAACAGCCAGCTTCTTGTCAGAAAATTTGCAAGCCAGACTATAATATAGTGGTGTCTTTAATGTACTGGAAGAAAAAAACTGTCAATCTAGAATTCTATACCTATAAAAATATCTTTCCAAAATGCAGGTGAAATGAAGATTTCTTTTTCATATTTAAACCCAAAGCTGGGAGATTTCATGGCAAAAGTCCTGCATCACAAGAAATACTAAAGGAAGTGCTTATGGCAGAAGTAAAATAATACCAGATACCAGAATGAAATTTGGGTCTACACAAAGGAATGAAAAGTGCCCCAAATGGTGGCTATGTGGATAAATATATAAGACAATTTGCCTAATTAAAAAAAATTCTTTAAAAGGTAATTTTTCAAAGGAAAAATAATAAAATTTTGTTGTGGTGTTTATAGCATATGCAGAAACAAAGTGTGTGACATCATTAGGACGATGAGCAGCAGGTGGAGAGTGGAAGTATAGTGTTGTACGGCTCTTGCACTACAAGTGAATGGTATAATATCATTTGAAAGTAGACTGTGATAAATAAAATGTATATTCTACACTCTAGAGCAGCCACTGAAACATAAAATAAAGAACATAGCTAATAAACCAATAATAGAGATAAAATGTAATCATAAAAATTCAGTCAGTCCTAAAGGAGGCAGGAAAAGAGGAAAAAAGAAACAAAGAACAGATAGGACAAATGGAAAACAAATAAGATGGTAGATTTAAGCCCAACCATGTTGATAATTACATTGAATGTAAATGTTCTAAACACATCAGTAACTGCAGAGATTAAGATAAACCTCCACTGAAAATAGAATGGGAAAATTTGAGATCACTTTACAGAAACCTGTTTAGGAGAGTATATATTTCTTCATGTAAACGAATTGCTAAATTCATGTCTAAAACTATGTAGCCCTAATACAGCTCACAAATATCATTTAATTTTTCATTTGGGAGGAATTTATACAAATGTTAGAGAATGAGAAATCTGAACATTTGGAAGGAGTGCAATTGCTTTCTTCTTTTGTTTTAATTTCCAGCATCATCATCTGTTAAGGATTGGATGATGATAATTTTTAAGATTTTAGATTTTGCCTGTAGCTAAGCAGGAGCAAAAAGAAATAGTTCATCTGTTCCATTGTTGGGATACTTTCCAGATATTTTGCTTAAGGCAAAGCTCTTGACTGGAAATAGTTTCTAAAATTGAAATTTTGGGGACAATTGAACATTTCTTGACCAGCTGGTTGGCAGCTAATAGGTGATAGATCCAAAGATTTCCCAAAGGACTTTTCTTTTTTGTAGCAAAGTAAACATATTTAAACATTTGGCCAAATAGTATATTTTAGACTGAATATATATGACACAGAATGAATTTTAATTGATTTTATGTTCTAGGAGCTATGGAAGTGTGGTCTAGCAGTCTGAGATTAGAAATGCAAGCCAAAATTGTTAAAATTCTCTGGCTACAAAGATATTAATGACTTTGCCTTCTAACACTTTCCTATTTGCATTTTCTTAATTTCTTTCATGAATAGCACAACATTTAATTTCTTAGTGGTTCTTCTGCCCTGAAAAATTCCAATATGGGGGCTGGCCTGGTGGCATAGTGGTTAAGTTTGTGCACTCCACTTCGGTGGCCTGCAGTTTGCAGGTTCGGTCTCAGCAGTGGACCTATGCACCACTTATCAAGCCACACCATGGCAGCATCCCACATATAAAGTAGAGCAGGATGGGCACGGATGTTAGCCCAGGGCCAACATTCCTCAGCAAAAAGAGGAGGATTGGCAACAGATGTTAGCTTAGGGCTAATCTTCCTCACCAAAAAAAAAAAAAAAATCCAGTATGGATGTAATTACAATTCTAAAATTTCTTTTCTCAAAATTTTGATAAAATTTCTCTGCATTTTGGAATCCTAAAATGACTCACAATTTTTGGAGGAATGAGACTACAATTCGTGACTTGTGCACAGCTTTTAACAAGCTGTTTCCTGCTTTTATGAAGATGTCATATTTACCCTTGAAGTGTTTTTTGATCTTCTATCATTTGCTGGTCATTAAATTGTTACTGGTCACTATACTTTGAAGATGCATGGTTTTTGCCACCACTGACACTACACTAAAAGTGATCTCTTTAGGCCAGTGTAGCATACATGTCATTGTCATAGGCAAAATGAGTCTGCAGTTTTTAAAATGATTTTGAGTCTTTTTTTTTATACGTAAATTTTACAAGTTAGGATGCATGTTTGTTCTTAATTTTAAGAAAATCTACCATGCTTTTATTCATGTTTGGGTTAATTAGGCTAAGACCATAGTGAGTTATTTATCACAAGGTTTTTGGGTAAAATCAACCTCTATAAAAAAACACGCTAGTCAACTTTGAGTGAACAAAAATCAGTTTTCTGCAACACTCTAACAGATATGATCTCCTATAACAAATATTTTTAGTAACAAGTTTCAAGTAGCACTTGGAATTTTCACTACAAACTTTATTACAGGAAATACTTTGCTTTTCCTGGTAAGCAGACATCAACATATGGACTTGAAATATATATTTATATATGTATATTATATATAGACACATATTACTTTATTAAGAGAAAATTGAAAAATAATTCTGCAAGTCTCAGTTTTCATAGCTTTGATTAAAAGGAAACTAAAAATGAAATAAAGAGCTTGATAGCTGATCATCATTTGTGAAGTAAAGTTGCTATTAGAGTAAGTTTAAGTACATCCTTCTTCAATATTTCAACTGACAAGGTTCCCTTTCTGTGTGAATTCTTTTCATCCAGTGCAAAGTGATAACAATGTAAGAAGCTGACACATATTATTAAAATGTCTTCACAAACTGGACTGTTTTTAGGCACCTGATATGTAAGTTTTTAATGGCTAAATTTGACCAAACTGTTTGGAATAGTAAAATATAAAAAAATAAATAGTCACAGTTCATAAAACACATGCATGATTATTTTCTCTCATATTGTTAATGATATCAACAATGTGTTCTCATTTCTTTTTTTGTTCTTCCAGAAACTATAAGAAATTAGAAAACTTGAAATTTTTTAAATGACTTCTATGATTTGTCGTCTCTCTCTGTTGGCAATTTAATTGAAGTGTTTCTGATAAATTCTGATTAACGAAGGAAAAAAACCAGAGTGTGTTGACTGTTCTTCAACTGACAGAAAATCATCATTGAAGACAAGATAGAAAATATAGATTTACACGTATGCTAACTAACATGTAATTATTCACTAACCTTTTTCCTAACTATTAACAAGGCATAATGGTCAGTGAGGGCTTATCTTCTAAAAACACTCTTGTAATATTTCTTTGTAAATGGGGAATTGTGGCTTGCAGGTTCTGGCTTCAATTTAATGTCTAGCTATGACTGAGTTAGAGAATATGGAGTTTATAAATTTCCTTTCCATATTTTAGTGAATAAGACTACAGCTTATGGAGCCAGACAACTAGTTTTCAAGCACAGGATTTTTCAAAACATGCTGTCACTCAAATGAAACCTATCTAAGAATATGTTCTTAAGTGTGTAGAATAAAATACATGGAATTACAAAAGAAATCAACCATAATGAAATAGAAATAGCAAAATATTTTTACAAATTTATTCTATGATAGTATATATGCTTTCTTAGCACATTATATAACAATACAATACACTTAAATATAGGCAAGATAAAGTTAATTTTATTTTTTTATTGATGCATAATTTACATATAAATGCATTGATTTTAGGTGTACAATTCAATTAATTGTGATAAATGTATACATTTGTGAAACCAACACCTCATAAAGATATAGAATGTTTCCATCACTCGAGAATCTTCCTGTGTTCTTTTCCAGTCAATTCACCTCACCCAGAGGCAAGCATTAACATGATTTCTATCACCAGAGCTTAGACTTTGCTATTGTAAAATTCATATAATTGGGATAATATAGTATATCATCTTTGTGTCTGGCTTCTTTTGTTCAGTGTAAAGATTAATCTATGTTATCAGCATACTGTTGAGTAGTATTCCATTGTATGGATATACGTAATTTGTTTATCTATTCTTATCTTCATGGACAATTGGATTGTTTCCGGTTTTTTGACTATTACAAATAAGGCTGCTATGAACATTTTTGTATAAGTCACTTTGGTCACATATATTTTATATATCCTGAATAAATTTCTAGTGGTGGAATTGCTGAGTACGTGTATGTTCAGTTTTAAAAGAAACTGCCTAGGAGATTTCCAAAGTGGTGTTACCATTTTACAATCCCATCAGCAATGTATGAAGTGCTAATTGTTCCTTCCCCTTGTGAACACTTGGCATTTTCTTTTTTGTGTGTGTGCGTGAGGAAGATTAGCCCTAAGCTAACATCCATTGCCAATCCTCTTCTTTTTGCTGGGGAAGATTGGGCCTGGGCTAACATCCGTGCCCATCTTCCTCTACTTTATATGTGGGACGCCTGCTGCAGCATGGCTTGATAAGTGGTGCGTAGGTCCACGCCTAGGACCCGAACTTGTGAACCCTAGGCTGCCAAAGCAGAGTGCATGAACTTAACCACTATGCCACTGGGCTGGCCCCAGCATTGCCATTTTTTTAAAAAACACTAGCCATTCTGATGGTTGTGTAGTGGTAACTTATGGTGGTTTTAATTTGCATTCCAGGATTACTTATGATATTGAAAATTTTTTCACATGCTTATTGTCCAGTTACATATCCACTTTAGTGAAATGGCTGTTCAAATCTTGTGCCTATGTCCTTATTGGGTTATTGAAGTGTTTTTTCTTTTCCTTATGGTTAGTGCTTTTTCACCTATATAAGAAATCTTTGCCTAATCCAAAGTCACGAAAATGTTCCCTTATATTTCCTCTTAGGAAGCTAATAGTTTTAGCTTTTATGTGGAGGCCCATAATCAGTCTCAAAGCAATTTTTGTGGGTGGTTGAAGGCCAAGATGGAGGTTCATGTTTTTTCATAGAGATATAAGATTGTTCTAGTGCCATTTGCTGAAAACAAAATAAATAAATTGAAAAAAATAACCATGCTTTCCCCCATTGTATTACCTTGACAACATGGTTGAAGACCAATTGACTGTATATGCATAGATCTACTTATGGTCTCCTAGCCTGTTCTTTTGTGCTATGTGTCTATCTTTATGCCAGTGCCACACTGTCTTGATAACTGTAGCTTTAGAGTAATTCCAAAATTCAGGTGGTGTAAGAACTCCAGCTTTCCTTTTTAGTTTTCAAGATTGTGTTGGCTATTCTAAATGCTGTGGATATCAATGTAAATTTTTGAATTAGCTTGGAAATTTCAACAAATAGTCCACTGGGATTTTAATTGGGGCTGTATAGTCTTTAGAGGAATGGAGGAGGATTGGCATCTTAATAATAATGAGTCTTCCAATCCATGAACATGGTATATTTCTCCATTTATTTAGGTATTTTAAAATTTCTCTCAGAAATGTTTTGTAGTTTTTGGTAGAGAGATCTTCCACGTTTGTTACATTTATTCCTAGATATTTTGTTTTGATGTTATTTTATATTTTATCATTTAAATTTAATTTTCAGTTGTTTGTGTTGCTAGGAAATAAAAATCCAATTGTTCTTTGTCTATTCATCCCATGTACTGTGACTTTGCTAAATTTACTTATTAGTTCTAGTAGGATTTTGTTTTGTAGATTTCTTGGGATTTTTATATTAATACCATGTTCTTTATAAATATAGTTTTACTTCTTCCTTTATAATTTTTATGCTTTTTTTTTTCTTTGCTGTACTAGTTAGGACCTCCCATAACATGGTAAAGTGCTGATGGTGGACATTTTCATCTTAGGGGAAAAACATTCAATATTTTGGCATTGATTTTGATATCAGCTCTAAGCATTTGTGAATACATTTTACCAGATTGAGAACATCTCGTGGGGGTCACCTGGTGGCGCAGCGGTTAAGTTCGCGCTTTGATATCCCTGGGTTCATGGGTTTGGATCCTGGGTGCCAGCTGACACACTGCTTGTCAGCCATGCTGTGGAGGCATCCCATATAAAGTAGAGGAAGATGGGCACGGATGTTAGCGCAGGGCCAGTCTTCCTCAGCAAAAAAAAGAGGAGGATTGGCAATGGATGTTAGCTCAGGACTGGTCTTCCTTGCAAAAAAAAAAAAAGAGAACATTTCCTTCTATTCCCATTTAAAAAATGATTAGACTGATGAAGTTTAATTTCATTCCTAGTTTGTTGAGAATTTTTTTCCCAAATGGGTGTTGCTTTTTATGCCTACATTGACACAATAATATGATTTTCTCTTTTATTCTATTAATGGGGTGAATTCTATTAACTTCCTGATGTTGAATCCATCTATTATTTCTGGGAAAATGTCTACTTGGTTATGAAGTAGCACTCATTTTATATTTTGCTTTATTCAATTTGCTAACATTTTGTTGAGGATAATTGAGTTCTTGTTCATAAAGTAAATTTGTCAGTAATTTTCTTTTCTTATAATGTTCATAAGAACATAGGTTTTGGTATCAGGATTATTCTGGCACTCATAAAACAAGTTGAGAAGAGAGTGTGCACTTTAAATACTGAGGTAGTTTTGACAAAGCCACATGTATGTCATATAGGACATCCAATTCATTTTGGTTTTGTTTAGATGGTTACATATGTTGAAAATTCTAATTTTCAGAGGTATGTTAAGTAAATTCTTCTTTGTGTTGTACAATATAATCCAAATACATCTTTCTCTAGTCTAGAGTAAATGAAGACTTTTTTTTTTAAATTGGGAAGTCATGTAATTTTTTCTTCTTTTTTTTTGCTGAGGAAGATTGGCCCTGGGCTAATATCTGTGCCCATCCTCCTCTACTTTATGTGTGAGAGACCTGCCACAACATGGCCCGGCACGTGGTCTGCCCCTGGGATCCGAAACCATGAACCCCGAGCACTGAAGCAGAGTGTGCAAACTTAACCACTATACCACTGGGCTGGCCCTGGAAATTATGTATTTTAAGAATAAAAATATATTTGAAATATGTCTGAAATATGATGACATCTAAAAACATGCCTTGGACTTGTTTTAATATGTAAACCTGAATCCGTAAGTTTTCTGAAAAGAATAGTATTAAATTGATAAGAGACTAGTCAGTGAGAGGATTTGTGACAGACCAGATTCATGGACTCTGCTGCCACAAGACCCAGCATCCATCCATCCCAGTGTGTATTCCATTCCAGCACCTGCCCTGTCCAAGTGGGTTGGGAGCTAGCATTTTAAGTGCTCTAATTCATGTAGTCCTGCAGTGAATGTATATCTAGACATTTTCTTATCCAAAATAGAAGTTTGGGAACCTGGAGATAAATTGAGGATGTTGCTAATAATGGTTGGTGGATATGGCAGATAAAAAACAAATACAAAATAAAGATATATAACAGAAGTGTAGACATTATAGAAGCAAGCCAATTTGAATTTTTAAATGGAGGCAGTACAGTGAGATTCTATAATACTTAATGATGTAAAGTGTCTAATTTTGCTTTAGTACACTCTGAATAAACCATAAGTGGTTCATAAAAAGGACCAGAAGTTGAAGTTTTCAAAAACTGGGTAAAATGTAGTGAAGGAAATGATTATGTACTTAATCATTCATATTCAGTCACGTTATGCTTTATTCTTTCATTCAGACAATAGAATTTGAAAACCTGCTATGTTCAGTTTCTGTGCTGGTGTTATTAAAACGCATGCATACACACACACACATACACACAAACAGAAACAAAACCAAACTCTCTTTTCTTTAGGTTCTTGTCAAGTAAGCGCTTGAGCAAATTCACTACGCAGCTTCCTATTCATTCAGAATAAGATCTAATGAAAGCGTTTAATAAGAGAAAAGGGTGAAGAGAATGGAAAAGGTTTGATGGAGAAGCTTATGTCCAGAAGCTTTGATCTTTTCATCATTACACTAAATGTAGGAATTTTATTAACTATTTACTTTTTAATATAATTGTATTTGATAGAGCAAATATACTGATACAGTACAGTGTATATATTTATAGTTTCTCTCTTGCAGATCATGAACTCTAAAAAAAATTAAAATTATATATTAAATATCCATTTGTGGCATTGTTCTGGAATGAAAACCATGAAATATTAGATAAGATTCCTGGCCTTAAAAAATTACTACTACTTAGAGATTCAAAACGTACACATTAAATATAGAGTAGAACATTGCTCTTTAAATGGTCGTCTAGGCATCATAGTCAGACATTACAAAGTGTCTCTCTCACCTTTTCCCTCTTCCTGAATTGACTTTTTTTTTCTGTTCACATTTACTTGTGAAATTGTTTCCATCAATCAAACTGAGAAAGGTGACTGTCACTTGGAAAAGTGTTCTAGTACTTTCTATCAGAAGTTGCTGCCTCCATAAAAGCATTTCAAGACAATATAAATGTAAGTACATGGAGCTGCCTTTCTTTCTTATACCTTCAATCTCACTTTTTTTCCAGTTCCTATCCTCAGCCTACAAATGTTCTCAGATCGCTTTTTGTTCTTAAATTTTTTTGGTTCTTAAGGAAAAAAAATTGTTCTTAAAAAAATTCCCAGAATATGATTTTTGTTTGCTTCTCCTTGTAATTTCTCCCACTTATTGTCCAAAGTCTTGAAAGCATGCCATATAGTTAATGCTTTCATTTTCTCTATCCTCATTAAATTTTCAACGTGTGTGAATTTCATTCTAGCGGCTCTGTTGAAACTCTTCTCTTGAAGTTCAACAATGACATTTTACTTAAAGACTTCTTCAGTAATAAGTGACAGAAACTATATTCACCCTAGAAAGAAACTATATTCATTTCATTTACAAGTAACAGAAACTATATTCACCTTAAAAAAAAGCGGCAAAGCTGTTAAAATGTGTTTCCTCTCAGAAAAATCTTTCTTCATGCTGTGGCAGGGTGACCACAGACATATCACAATTTAAAATGCTTTTGCAACTTTCAAATCCCAGAGAATGAAAAAGTCTCATTCTTGATAGCCACTCCAGTGGTACGGGGGGAATTGGTTCAACTCAGATTGCGTACTTGTTTCTGAATAAGTCACTGTGGCCAGGGTCATACCTTTAGAGCTGATGTGAGAGATGGAGTAAGTCCTACTTATAACCACATGGACTGACCAGAATTACTGTAGAATGTGCGAACTGTGGGTCACCAAAGAAACAGATGCATTGTGGGGGGAAAATTTATGTCTGAAATTCCCAGTGAGAGCCAGAGGCAATAGCTTCCTGTCAGACTCCCCTTCAATCTCTGTCCAGTATACACACCATTGACTAAATTTACCTTCTTGGAAACATTTACATTGGTTTCTGTCAAAAAAAGATTTTGGGGTTTCATTACTACCTCTTTAACTGACTCTCTTTTCTTTCTCTTTAATTCATAGAAAATAGGTGGGGGTTTATCCTTGTACATCATATGTCTTCTCTCTCTCTGTTTTCTCTTTATCTAAAGTTCTTATGTATACCATATTTCTATTATCAGCTCAATGTAATTAACTGCCAAATTTTAACAATTCTGTATTTGCCAAGAGCTAGACCTCTTCATTTGAAAGTCTAGTAGTCTCCTCAAACCCAGAATTGTCAAAACAAAATTCAGAATCTTCCTCTCCTAATCTGCCTTTCTTTCTATATTTTCTTATCTCATTGAGAAAATTTTCCTAACATTCAGTAAGAAATTTTCAAGCCATCTTAGGAATACTCCTTCTATGCGATCGTTAACCTTCACTTCCATATCTGGTTGAGGAGGGAAAGATTAATGTCGCCTGACAATGTTATATGAGCTTTGCCATAGAAGGATAAGTAGTTTTTAAAACATACAAAAGTAATTTGTGACAAGAAGTCTGACAGGTGGAGGATACTCTAGGCAAATTAATGAGCATGAATAAAGATATTGAATTATTCCTTATGTTCAGAGAATTGCAATTATTTCATGTGACTAAAGCATAAGCTGCATGTGCTTGAGGCCAAAAAGTAAGCATGGAGATAAACTCCGATGAGCCATGTGTGCCCCACTAATGAGACTGAGCTTCATTCTGCAGGCAGTAGAAAAGAACGTTATAAGAAAGTATGCTATTTGTTTTTATTTAAGAACTAATAGTTTTTTTTTAAAAATTGAAGTATAATTGACATACAGTATTGTATTAGTTTCGGGTGTACAACACAGTGATTCGACAATTATTTTTATCACAAAATTATCACCCTGATAAGGCTAATAACCATCTGTCATCATACAAAGTCATTACAGTATTGTTGACTACATTCCCCACGCTGTACATTACACCCCCAGGACTTGTTTATTGCATGGCTGCAAGTTTGTACCTATTCTCCTCTTCACCAATTTTGTCCTCCCCTCTGCCCTGGCAACCACCAATTTGTTCTGTGTATCCATGAGTTTGTTTCTGTTTTCTTTTGTTTGTTCATTTGTTTTGTTTTGTTTAGATTCCATATATAAGTGAAATCATGGTATTCTTTCTCTGTCTGACCTATTTCACTTAGCATAATACCCTCTAGATCCACCCATGTTGTTGCAAATAGGAAGATTTTATTCTTTTTTTTTTATGGCTGAGTAATATTCGGTTACATATATACCACATCATCATTATCCACTCATCTACTGATGAACACATAGGTTGCTTCCATATCTTAAATAATATTTTAATATGACTATTACAATTGCAAATTGTAAACAATACTGCAATGAACATAGGGGTGCATATACCTTTTTGAATTAGTGTTTTTGTTTTCTTCAGATAAATACCCAGAAGCAGTATTACTGGATCATATAGTAGTTCTCTTTTTAAGTTTTTGAGGAAACTTTATACTGTTTTCCGTAAAGGCTGAACCAATTTACATTCTCACCAACAGTGCCCAAGGGTTCCCTTTCTCCACATCCTAAGCAACACTTGTTATTTGTTGTCTTTTTGATAATAGCCATTCTGACAGGTGTGAGTGATATTTCATTGGGGTTTTGATTTGTGTTTCCCTGATGATTGGTGATGTTGAGGACTTTTTCATGTACCTATTGGCCATCCGTATGTGTTCTTTGGAAAAGTGTCTATTCAGGTCCTCTGCCCATTGTTGTTATGTTGTTGAGTTGTATGAGTTCTTTCTATATTTTAGATATCAACCCCTTATCAAATAGATCATTTGCAAGTATATTCTCCCATTCAGTAGGTAGCCTTTTTGTTTTGTTGATGGTTTCCTTCTCAGTGCAAAAGTATTTTAGTTTGATATATTTCCATTTGTTTATTTTTGCTTTTGTTGCCCTTTCCTGAGGAGACATATCCAAAAACATATTGCAGAGACCAATGTCAAAGCGTTTATGACCTGTTTTCTTTTAGGAGTTTTATGATTTTTAGGTCTCACATTTAAGTCTTTAATCCATTTTGAGTTTATTTTTGTATATGGGGTAAGAAAGTGGTCCAGCTTCATTCTTTTGCATGTATCTGTCTAGTTTTCCCAACACCGTTTATTGAAGAGACTATATTTTCCCCACTGTATATACTTTCCTTCTTTGTCATAGATTAATTGATCGTATAGGCATGGGTTTATTTCTGGGTTCTCTGTTCTGTTCCACTGATCAATGTGTCTGTTTTTGTGCTAGTATCATACTGTTTTGATTACTATAGCTTTGTAACATACTTTGAAATCAATACGATGATTCTGAGTATGATATGTCCAGCTTTGTTATTCATTTTCAAGATTGCTTTGGCTATTCAGGTCTTTTGTGGTTCCGTGCAGATTTTAGGATTATTTATTCAAGTTCTGTGAAAAATGCCATTGGTATTTTAATAGAGATTACATTGAATCTGGAGATGGCTTTGGGTAGTATGGACATGTTAACCATATTCATTCTTCCAATCCATGAGCATGGTATATCTTTCCATTTCTTTGTATTGTCTTCAATTTCTTTCATTCAGTGTCTTACAGTTTTCAGTGTACACATCTTTTACCTCCTTGGTTAAATTTATTCCTATATATTTTATTCCTTTTGATGTAATTGTAAAGAGAACAATCCCCTTTCTTAATTTCTCTTTCTGATAGTTCATTGTTAGTATATATAAACACAACTGATTTCTGTATATTTATTTTGCATCCTGCAACTTTACTGAATTCATTTATTATTTCTAATAGTTTTTTGGTGGAGTCTTTAGGGTTTTTTATATATAGTATCATGTCATCTGCAAATAGTGACAGTTTTACTTCTTCCTTTCCAACTTGGATGCCTTTTCTTTCTTTTTATTGTCTAATTCCTGTAGCCAGGACCTCCAACCCTATGTTGAATAAGAATGGTGAGAGTAGGTGTTCTTGTCTTGTCCCTGATCTTAGAGGAAAAGCTTTCAGCTTTTCACCATTGAGTATGATGTTAGCTGTGGGTTAGTCACATATGGTCTTTATGATGTTGAGATATGTTTCCTGTATATACACTTTGCTGAGGGTTGTTATCTTAAATCGATGTTGAATTTTGTCAAATGCTTTTTCTGCATCTATTATGATGATCATATTGTTTTTATCCTTTCTTTTGTTAATGTGTGTATCACATTGATTGATTTGCAGATGTTGAACCATCCTTGCATCCCTGGAATAAATTTCACTTGATAATGTTGTATGATCATTTTGATGTGTTGTTGAATTTGGTTTGCTAATATTTTGTTGAGAATTTTTGCATCTATTTTCATCAGGGATATTGGCCTGTAACTTTATTTTTTGGTGTTGTCTTTGTCTGGTTTTGGTATCAGGGTAATGCTGGCCTTATAGAATAAGTTTTGGAGCAATCCTTCCTCTTCAATTTTTTAGAATAATTTGAGAAGGATAGGTATTAACTCTTCTTTAAATGTTTGGGGGAATTCACCTATGAAGCCACCTGGTCCTGGACTTGTTTGCTGGGAGTTTTTGAATTACTGATTCAATTCCATTACTAGTAATTAGTCTGGTTAGATTTTCTATTTCTTCCTGATTCAGTCTTGGAAGATTGTATGATTCGAAGAATTTATCCATTTCTTCTAGGTTGTCCAATTTGGTGGTATATAATTGTTTGTAATAATTTCTTATGATCATTTGTATTTCTGTGGTGTCATCTGTAACTTCTCCCTTTTATTTCTGATTTTATTTATTTGAGCCCTCTCAAACTTTTTTTCTTGCTTAGTCTGGCTAGTGGTTTATCAATTCTGTTTATCTTTTTAAAGAGCCAGCCTTTAGCTTCATAGATCTTTTCTATTGTTTTTTCATCTCCATTTCATTTATTTCTGCTCTGATCTTTATAATTTCCTTCCTTCTACTAAGTTTCAACTTTGTTTGTTCTTCTTTTTCTAGTTCCTTTAGGTGTAAAGTTAGATTGTTTATTTTAGATTTTTCTTGTTTCTGGAGATAAGCCTGTGTCACCATAAACTTCCCTCTTAGAACTGCTTTTGCTGTAACACATAGATTTTAGACTATAGTGTTTCCATTTTCATTTGTCTCAAGGTATTTTTTGATTTCCTCTTTGATCTCTTCATTAACCCATTGGCTATTTAGTAGCATATTGTTTAGCCTCCATGTGTTTGTGTTTTTTCCAGTTTTCTTCTTATAATTGATTTCTGGTTTCATACCATTGTGATTAGAAAAGATGCTTGGCATGATTTTAATCTTCTTAAGTTTATTGAAACTTGTTTTGTGGACTAACATGGATCTATCCTAGAGTATGTTCCATTTGCATTAGAAAAGAATGTATATTCTGGGGGTTAGCCCCATGGCCTAATAGTTAAGTTCGCAGTGCTCTGCTTCAGTGGCCTGAGTGCAGTTCCCGGGCATGGACCTACATCACTTACCTGCGGCCATGCTGTGGTGGCAACGCACATACAAAATAGAGGAAGATTGGCACAGATGTTAGCTCTGGGTGAATCTTCCTCAGCAAAAAAAAAAAAAAGAAGAATGTATTCTGCTGTTTTTTTTTTTTTGTGAGGATGACCAGCCCTGAGCTAACATCCATTGCTAATCCTCCTTTTTTTGCTGAAGAAGACTGGCCTTGGGCTAACATCCATGCCCATCTTCCTCCACTTTATATAAGATGCCACCATGGCATGGCTGACAAGCAATGCATTGGCTGGTGCCCGGGATCTGAACCCATGAACCCTGGGCTGCCAAAGCACGAACTAAACCACTGTGCCACCAGGCTGGCCCCATATTCTGCTGTTTTTTGATGGAATGTTCTGTATATATCTATTAAGTCCATCTCGTCTAGTATGTCCAATGTTAAGACCAATGTTTCCTTATTGATTTTCTGTCTAGATGATCTATCCATTGAAGTAAGTGGGGTGTTAAAGTCCTCTACTATTATTGTGTTACTTCAATTTCTCCTTTTATGTTTGTTAATATTTGCTTTGTGTATTTAGATGCTCCGATGTTGGGTGCATAGATCTTTATAGCTGTTATATCCTTTTGTTGGATTGTTCACTTTATCATTATGTAATCTTCTTTGTCTCTTGTTGCAGTTTTTATTTTAAAGTCTATTTTGTTTAAATATTGCTACCCCAGCTTTCTTTTGTTTCTATTGGCATGGAACATCTTTTTCCATCCCTTTACTTTCAATCTGTGAGTGTCTTTAGATCTGAAGTGTGTCTCTTGTATGCAGCATATATATGGGTCTTGATATTTTTTCCTTCAGCCACCCAATGTCTTTTGATTAGAGCATTTAGTCCATTTACATTTAAAGTAATTATTGATAGATATATACTTATTGCCATTTTGTTACTTTTTTTCTGAGTGTTTTTGTAGTTCTTCTCTGTTCCTTCTTTCTTGTCTTGCTCTCTTCCCTTGTGATTTGATGACTTTCTTTACATTTATGTTTGGATTCCTTTCTCTTTATTTTTTGTGTATTTATTATGGGTTTTTGGTTTATGGTTACCATGAAGTACCCATATAATGACCTATGTATATAGCAGTCTATATTAAGTTGATGGTCTCTTAAGTTTGACTGCATTCTAAAAGCCCTACATTTTTACTGTCCCTCCTATGTTTTATGTTTTTGACATTATATTTTACTTCTTTTAATTTTGTGTGTCCCTTAACATCTTATTGTAGATATAGATGATTTTAGTACTTTTGTCTTTTAACCTGCATACTAGCTTTATAAATGGTTGATGCACTACCTTCACTATATATTTGCCTTTATCAGTAATATATTTTTCTCTGATAAGTTTCTTGTTTCTATTTGTGGCCTTTGGTTTTGCACTTAAAGAAATCCCTTTAATGTTTCTTGTGAGTCTGGCTTAGTGGTGATGAACTGCTTTAGTTTTTGCTTTTCTGGAAAACTCTTTATCTCTCCTTCCACTCTGAATGATAACCTTACTGGGTAAAGTATTCTTGGTTGTAGATTTTTTCCTTTCAGCACTTTGAATATATTGTACCACTCTCTTTTAGCCTATAAAGTTTCTGCTGGAAGTCAGCTGATAGCCTTATGGGGTTTCCTTTTTATGTAATTTGTTGCTTTTCTCTTTATGCTTTTAAGATTTTTCTCTTTATTTAAAAATTTTTTTTGTGTGTGGAGGAAGATTTGCTCTAAGCTAACATCTGCTCCAATCTTCCTCTATTTTGTATGTGGGTCACTCCCACAGCATGGCCACTGAGGAGTGATGTAGGTCCTCACCTGGGAACCAAACCTGGGCCACTGAAGTGGAGTGTGCTGAATTTAACCACTAGGCCGCAGGGCCAGCCCCTTTACCTTTAATTCTTGACATTTTAATTGTAATCTGTCTTGGTGTGGGCCTCTTTGGGTTCCTTCTGTTTGGGACTCTCTGTGATTCCTGGATCTGGATGTCTGTTTCCTTCCCCAGATTAGGGAAGCTTTCAGCTGTTATTACTTCAAATAAATTCTCTGCCCCTTTGTCTCTCTCTTCTTCTGGGACACTTATAATGAGAATGTTGTTATGCTTGATGTTGTCCCAGAGGTCCCTTAGACTGTCCTCATTTATTTAAATTCTTTTTTGTTTTTTTTCTGTTCAGCTTGGGTGATTTCCTCTATTCTGTCATTCAGATTACTGATCTGTTCTTCTGTATCATCTAATTTGCTGTTAATGCTCTCTAGTGATTTTTTTCATGTCAGTTATTGTAATCTTCAGCTCTGATTGGTTCTTTTTTATTTTCTAACTCTTTCTTGAAGTTCTCACCGTATTCATCTATTTTTTTCCCCTAAGTTCAGTGAGCATCCTTATGACCATCACTTTGTAATCTTTATAAGTAGATTACTTACTTCTGTTTTGTTTAGTTCTTTTTTCTGAGAATGTGTCTTGTTCTTTCATTTGGAACATATTCCTTTGTCTCCTCATTTTGCCTAATTCTCTGTATTTATTTCTATGTATTAGGTAGATCAGCCACATCTCCCTGTCTTTGAAAAGTGGCTTCATGTAGGAGTTGTGGGGCCCAGAAGCATTCTCCCCTCTGGTCACCAGAGCCAGATGCTCCAGGGATATCCCTTGTATGGGCTGCATGTGCCTTCTGTTGTGGCGGGGCCATGGTCACTGTGGGCATGCTGGTAGGCACGGCTAGTCCTTGGGCCAGCTGGTTTTGAGCCCTGGCCACATGTGGCTGCTGCAGTCATGCTATTGGACAGGGCTGGCCTCTGGCATGGCTGGATGCAGTCCATAGGTGCGTGATTGCCTTGCTTGTGCTGGTGTGTGGGGCTGGCACCTGGTGCGGGCTGGCTGTGTGGCCCAGGTGCATATAATCATTGCAGGTGCATTGGTGGGTGGGGCAGACCTCCAGTGAGGCCTGGTGGTGCAGGCTCATTGGTGGGTGGGACAGGCCCCTGGTGTGAGCTGGGTTTGTGACCCAGCTGTGCACAAGTGCTGCAGGCACATTGGTGGATAAGTCAGGCTTCTGGTGCAGGCTGCCTGTGTTTTGGGCCTGCACAAGACTGCCTGCAGTGCAATAGTGGGTGGGACTGGCCTCTTCAATAATAGGCTAGAGGGAGGATCTCAAAATGGCATCTGCCATTACCAGCATCAGCACCAATGAATGGGGTTGCAAAAATAGCTGCCACCTGTGTCCCAGTCACTGGGTCGTGGGCCCCAGCTGCTTCTTGCCTCTCTGGGAGGTGCTGCAAGCTTAGTAAGTGAGTCTTTTTTACCTACGGACTTTGCTCTTTTCTATCTGGTGTTTTTACACTGATTTCCAGGCCAAGTGAGTCTGTGCATGAACCCTTTAAGAGTGGGTTCTCCTTTCCCTGTAGTTCTATATTTTTCCTGGGCATATTCCCTGTTGTTTTTCAAAGCCAGGTATTTTGGGGTCTCATCTCTCCTGTGCTGAATTTAAGTCCTGTGGTGACTAATGTGGAGTTTGAATTCCTCACTCCTCTGGGAAAAGCTTTGTACCTTTGAGATCGCTCCTGATGGTGAAACTCCAGGGCTAGGGTGTAGGTTTTTTTCCTCAGTGAGACCATATCTCTACCTCTTCCACCCCTCTCCACATTTTCCCTCATTCTGGAGGCTCTTTTCATCCAGCTTCCAGATCTTCCTCAGCAGAAGTTATTCCACAGGTAGTTGTAGATTTGTTGTGTCCATGGGAGGAGGAGAGCTCAGGATCCTCCTACACTGCCATCTTCTGAACTCTTCAGAAAGTATGCTATTTAGTTTTCATTTCTTACGGTACCTTGTAATATTCTTCCCAATTCCTCCCTCCCTTCCCTTGGAACATTGCTGTCATGCATTTCAACTTTCCATATACTATAATTGCCTAATACATTACTATTTTTATTATTATTTTATTCAAAAAAATTTCTTAGATCAATGAAGAATAATAAACATATAAGGAGTTATTTTATCTCCACTTTTGCCTTTTCCAGTGTGCTTCTTTTTTTTATATTAGATTCAAGTTTCTGACCATGTTTTCCTTCTGCCTGAATCGCTTCTTTTAACATTTGCAGAGTAGGTTTGTGAGTAATGGATTCCCTCAGTTTTCGCTTTTCTAAGAAAGTCTTTATCTTCTTCACGTTTGAAGAATAATGTCACAGAGTATAGAATTCTAGGTCATTGGTCTTATGTTAATGCTTTAAATATTTCATCCATTTTCTTCTTGCTGGTATGGTTTCTGATGAGAAGTTGGGTGTAATTCTTATCCTTCTTCTATAGATAAAGTAGTTTTCCCCTTTGCTTTTTTTCAGGATTTTACCTGGCTTTTGGTTTTTTGCAGTTTGAATATGATGTGTGTAGGTGTTGTTTTTTCATTTGTTTGTATATATCCTTCTTGGTGTTTCCTGAGTTTCTTAGATCCATGGTTTGGTGTCTGTCATTAATTTTGGAAAGTTCTTGGCCACTATTACTTCAACTATTTCTACTTTGTGCTCTCTTTCTTCTCCTCTTGGTATTCTGGTATTCCAATTATGTCTATGGTACACCTTTTGAAAATGTCCCACAGATCTTGGATGGTCTGTTCTGTTTTCTTTTTTATTAATTCTTCTATTTTTTTTTTTTGGCATTGACCTATTTTCAAGCTCACTGATTCTTTCCTCAGCTGTGGTGAATCTACTGTTAAACTCACTGAAAACATTCTTTATTTCTCTTACAATGTTTTCATTTTAAGCATTTTCTTTGACTGTTTTTTAGAGTTTCCACTTCTCTGTTTACTTTACCCATCTGTTCTTGCATGTTATCTACCTTTTCCACTAAATTCCATAACGTATTAACCATATTTAAATTCTGTTTGATAATTCCAGAATCTGTGTCATATCTGAGCCTGGGTATGATGATTGATTTGTCTCTTCAGACTGTTTTACCTTGTCTTTTGGCATGAATTTTTATTTTTTTATTGAATGCTAGACATGTTGTATTGATAGTAGAAAATGAGATGATTATTTTTTTAGTGTGAGGATTTATGTTTATCTGGCTAGGTGTTGGCTATGTTTAATGTTTGCTCTAGGTAGGTATGGTTGTAGGTTCCAGAGGCTTCAGATTACTCTAGTGTCCTTGTTTTTGTTTTCTCTCCTGACTTTGGGTTTCCTTAAGTACTCCTCCTAGGAGAGAGTCCATGCCATGCAGCTCTTTCAGCTGCAATCCACTGTTGTTATACTGGAGCCCTGCTGGTTTGGTGGTAAGGTGTAGGGAATGAGGAGCAATCTGGAATCTTACAATCAAAACTAAGTCTCTTAGTGGGCCTGTGTCTCAGGGAATCACTAAACACTGTGACCTTCACACGTGTTTCTCCAGTGGTATAGCTCCCCGACCCCATGCCTCTACTTTCTTCCTTGGCTGCAGAGCTCCTAATCTATTGCCTTTAAGCCTGACTCCTGTCAACTATATCACCCCTCCCTCGCTTAGGTATGACAAAAAGGCTAGAGGGGGCAGAAATTTGAAGAATTCCTTTCCCCAGCTAGGATAAGCCTCTGGCAAAATGTTTTCCCCTAGAGAATAAATATTTGTTGTGGAGAAGACTCTTGGAGTGTATATCACAATGATTACACTTCCTCTCCCTCTGCCAGAGACAGGCAGAAATCTATCTCAGAACTCCACCATGAGAACCTGGTGGGATTCCTAGAGATAAAGTCCTCAAATTTGTAGGGAATCCCTAAGATACTGTTCTCCAGAAGTTCTTCACCCTCAAGCTAGTCTACAGCCAGTTTTCAGCAATTCATAAGTGTTCCTATAAGTTTGTGGTTCCAGCTGCTTCTAATCCAGTTGGTCTCATGTATGATTCTTTGGATGTATCTGACTCTCTAGAATTTTGGGGTGGCAATTTGTCCTGCATCTCAATTCTTAGATGGGTCCAAAAAGATAGACAGTTTTCAGTTTCTCCAGTTTTTCCTTGTTGCAAGGGTGGGAGTGATGGTTTTCAAGCCCTTCACATGTCAGAGCTAAAACTGGAAGACCACAATGTAGTTTTGACCTTTTAATAACCAAGCCCAAGAGAAAGACTTTCTAATTCCTTTGCAACTTGTGTATGCTTATGATATATCATTAACAGAGACCCCATCTTATTTTGTTTATATCTCCAATACCTGGAGTAGTAGTTGACTCATATTTTGATGATTCACACATTAGTGTTGCCCACTCATAATGAGTTATCTAGCATCTATTGACCCATCGCAGTAGACATACCTTTATTTTTTTGAGAGACAAATTGCTTTCCTAGAGAAGAAACTAACAGAAAAATTTATCATAAGGTTGCTCCGAAAAAGAGAAATGAGTAATATAACGGATGGCAAATTGAACTACTACTTTGTACATATGTTGAAACATACATTTAGAGGATATGTCTTAAATCTATAAAGTTTGCCAAATAAAGCTGCTAATAAATTATTACTCAGTTGATATCATTCGTATAGAATTGATATAATTTATGTATGTTGCTTTCTGTAAATGCTGTATAAAAAAAGGGGCCAGCCCGGTGGTGTAAGTGGTAAAGTTCATGTGCTCCACTTCGGCGGCCTGGGGTTTGAGGGTTCGGCTATCCTGGGCGTGGACTGATGCACCACTTGTCAAGCCATGCCGTGGTGGCATCCCATAAAAAGTAGAGGAAGATGGGCATGGATGTTAGCTCAGGACCAATCTTCCTCAGCAAAAAGAGGAGGATTGGCAATGGATGTTAGCTCAGGGCTGGTCTTCCTCACAACAACAACAAAAAGAAAACACTAGAGACCTTCGAGTAGATGAATGTGCATCAGAATCCCCCAGATCACATGGTCAAGAGCAGATTCTGGGGCCCAATTCCCAGAGATTCAGATTCAGTACAATTAGGATGAACTAGGGCATCTGCCTTTTTATTTAAGAAGCACACCATAAGGATATGATATGGGTGACCTACTCTTTAAAGAAGAGTGCCCTAGAGAAAGGGATTGCTGCACGTTCCCGTGTGTTTTCTTAAGTGAGTTTTAGACAGGAGCTGGATTATAGTTAATTAATAATTGAATTTGACGTCAGGGATCTGAATTTCCAATATTCTATGCAGTTGGTTATATATCTATATGCTTCTGAGACAAGATACATGGGAGGCAGAGGCAGAGAAATTCTCTTGTGGTGACCCCTGCAGAGCCTGACTGTGTATGGAATTGGAAGACCTTCTCCTTTCTGGAGGGAGGTGGGCCACAAAAGGGCTTGACATAGGCAAGACACTTTTTTTACCTTTAAAATTTATCATCCATTTATATTTAAATACAAGTAAGAACTCATTTAGCATATTAAATTTCTGCACTATATTATATATTTCCTGAGAGAAATGACTTTATCCTGAAACAACATAAGGGTAAATGTTACTCTTGCCTCTGCCACAAATTGCTTTGCTTGCGGGCTGAATGAAATGAAAATGTAGGCACAGGAGGGAATTCATTATCATAAATTCAAGTCTCATAGAGAACTGATGTAATAAAGCTTGAGCGAAAGGAGGAAAATCTCTCTTTTGTAGAGAGTGTACTTTACATGGGATTTCTAGGAGGCAGTGTGTTTTGGTACAAAAGGAGCCTGAGCTTTACAGCTACTCGGTCACACATTTAAATCTTGCCATCGATAATTAGGATAGTAGCTGCTTAACCTCTTGTGTACTATTATCTTTGTGTTTCATTTCTCTCATTGTTAAATAGAGAGGTAATAATATGCCTTACGGGGTCACTGGGAGAATTAGTATTTTTGTTAACAAAGAAGGAAAGAAAGAGGAGAAAGGGAAAAGAAAGAAAATGAGAGAGAGAGAGAGGTGTTCTTTTCTCCATCATCCATTTCCCTGCTTATTTTCCAAAATGCTAATCTTTTCTGCTTCTTATTTAACAGCAAAAATATAATTGCTAAAAAATTTAAATATTGTCCAAAAGCAAATGAGGTGTAGTAGTATCTTATGGAAAAATGTATAACTATGGAAGATTTATGAAACAATTCTCTGCACCATATGAAATCACTGAGTCTTATTTTATTAATTGAACAGCAGAGGAAATATACTAGTAATCAACTTCTGCAATTGAAGTAAGAATGTCGGTCTCTTTTTCAGAGGAGAAATTCCTAAATTGCGAGGTGACATTCATATGAGTGGTATTATATTGAAGAACTGTTGATGAGGTCCCTTATGCTTTGATTGTTTAGCTCTTCCATAAAATTATAAGAAGTGACTAATAATAATTTTAGGTTAAGAAATAATCTACCATATTTTGACATTATTTCCTAGATTTTATTCATGAGATAACTAAAACTCAGAGAAATTTGATGACTTGTCACCCCCATCACATCACATAATTATTCTTTCTTTTTTGTGGTGACAATAATTAAGATCTAGTTTCTTAGTAACTTTGAAGTTTATAATACAGTATTGTTGTCTATAATCACAATGTGGTACATTAGGTCTCCAGGATTTATTTATCTTCTAGTTGCAAGTTTGTACCCTTAAACACATCTCCCCAATTCCCCCACCCACTATCCCCTGATAACCACCATTCTGCTCTCTGTGTTGACAAGTTTAATATTCTACATATGAGTAACATCACACAGTATTTGTCTTTCTCTGTCTGACTTATTTCATTTAGCATAATGCCCTCAAGTTTCATCCAAGTTGTTGCAAACAGCAGGATTTCCTTCTTTCTCATAGCTGAATATTATTTGTTTGGTTATATACCTATGTGCTTTGTATGTATATATTGCATCTTTATCTACACTCACATGTTTATTGCAGCATTATTCACAACAGCTAAGATATGGAAACAACTTAGATGTCTTATCTTTTGGTGCAGTGCTTAGACATGCAAAAAGCAGTGTATTATATTAGAAAAGGCATTGTTTTGGAGCTAAGCAGTACTAGTGAAAAATTCTAATTCCTTTGTTTGCTAGCTATGAGGTCCTGAGCAAATTAGCTTGGTCTTCTTAAGTCTCAATTTCCTCTTCTTTAAACTAGTAAAAGCATCATGCCTAATCTTATGACTTTTGGGAAAGATTAAAGGTAATTTGTATTAAGTGTTTGACATGTAGAGAGTGTTCAATAAATTGTAGCTATAATTATAAGAGTCAAAGAAGTTACATGTAAAACCAGATTAGGTATCTTCCTGGTTTGCTGGAAGGATGGTTTATTGCCTTAGTCAAGGATTCTTTCCTTCAAATAACATTACCTAGCCAAATTGGCTTAAGAAAAAATAAATTTTATTTAAAAGATACTGAGATGTCTTCTGGAATATGATGGTTCCACCAGGGCAGGATTTTTGATGCTTTATTCTATTCTATTCCCAGTGCCTAATAGTGCTTGGCATGTACATAATGCTCCATAATTATTGTTAATTAAATGAATAAGGGGCTACAGCAGAGTTCATCAACTTATTTTTTTCATTGTCATCCTCCTAGGAGCCTTTTTAGATGTTCTTTTTTAATCATCCCTCTTCCTAGGAAATTAAATACTAAGGAATAAGATTTTGTCTGATAGGGTTGATGGCCTAAATGGCCTTTAATTCATTTTCTCAGAACAACCACTTCTCTCTCTTCCCCTCTCTGAACATGAACCTTCTGTTTTATACTAAGTTTTTGGTACCAATCCCAGCTTTACATCACTTTATAGTCCAAGTTTTTAAGAGACAAATTACAGCCTCTTGGTTCCAATTCCAAATTTCTAAGAAATAGAATTGTAGTAGAAATAGATCAAATTTTGGTGTCAGACCCTAATCTAGTATTAACTCTAATGATTTGGTTTACTCGTCTGTGAAATGAATACAGTCATACCTAACTTGGAGGATTATTTTTGGGAAGATTAGTCATAATGTAGGAAAAGTACCTGTGCTATGCATGGAATGTAGTAGGTATTCTACACATAGAATATTTATCTTCTGCTCTCTCTTACTCTCGGTCTTACCTCCTCACTGTCTCTGTATCTACACACTGTTTTCTCTTTCCTTAGAGTAGATTTGGGCTGAACATGACAGCTCTTTATAAGCAGTTTGAGAAAGGTTTATATTTCTCTAAGACAAACTGACAAGTCCTTCCCAGCTGTCACTCTCCCCAGATTCACTGCATAAGGTCTTTGGGTATGAGACACAGAGTCCTTGACTAGTCCTGCTGCTTCAGAAGACCAGGCACCGTTTCCCATCATAAATAAGGAGAGAGCTAGTCGCTTGGCTTCGTCATTATCTCTAATGATGTCATTCATCATTATGTAACTCAAATGAATACACCTAGCAAGGTTCAAGAAGCTACTGATCAGCTGGTTATACCAAAATGAAAGATCCAATTCTTTATGTGTTATAGGCAAACTTATTACCTTCTATAGGACTGCCTATAGGACCACCCTATTTAGGTCTCAGCTTGCATTTTGGGAAAATGAGTCAATCTCTATGAGGGCTTTTGGTTGGTGCTCTGCTTACTTCCCAAAGACTACATCAGGCCTCTTTTTCAAAAAACTTCTAGACTTATAACCACATTAAAACATTAAAAGTGCCATGTTTTAATGTTGCAGCAGAGGACATTGCTATCTAGTCCAATGATTCATGGGAGATTTATAAGTAGGAAGCTGGCTATTCATAAAAAAAGTAGCGCCAGTGCCCAAGGAATAGTACTAATATAATATAATGGACTTTATAAATAATAATAATAATTTAATAATATGGCCTTTATAAAGAGGCCTGTTATATGTGTGATGCACTTTTGTATGAGCAACCGTGTGAAATTGTATAGTTCATTCTAAGCAGAGCATTTCACTATAGCAGTCCACAAATTTTGCTGAGTGTTGGACTCAGATTCCAATTTCCAATGAAGTACCTGAATAGGTGTATTTTATTTTATGAATGACTGAGACACATTCTTCAAGATGCCAAATGTGGAGTATGCTTGCTATAGACTGCATGTTTGTGTGCCCCCCAAATTCATATGTTGAAACCTAATCCCCAGTGTGATGGTATTTAGAGGTGAGACCTTTGGGAGGTTATTAGGTCATGACAATGGATCCCTTATGAATGGGATTATATATATAGCTCAGAGAGCTCCCTAACCCCTTTTGCCATGTGAGGACGTGGTGAGAGGGAGACCATCCTTGGACCAGGAAGCAGGCTTTCACCAAACACCAAATCTGCCAGCACCTTGATCTTCAACTTCTCAGACTCCAGATAAGGAGTGGACTAAGATAATGCCATTCTGAAAAATTACCCACTACAAATAGACTATCCTTTTAGGATAATAACTGTCCTGAAAAATTTCAGGAACTATGTATTATTGCTTTAGCAGGACACAAAAGTGACTGTGGCAAGACTCTCTAAACTTGAAACACAAGCTTTGAGGAAATTTTTGAAAAAAAATCATAGTGGAGGTTTATTCTGCCAACTTCAAACCTACTGGCTCCCAAGAGATGTACTGAAATATGTTAATGACTGGTAGTCTTTTGAATCAATGAGAAGACTTTTAACTTCTATGTTAGATTTTAAAAAATTACCACAAGTTATTTGCTACTTCTCCTATCAAGGAGTGGAATCTATTTCCTCATCTTTTGAATCTGGACTGACCTTGTGGCTTGCTGTGGACAACAGAATGTAGTAAAGCGAGGATGTGTAAGTTCTGTGTCTGTGCTTCAAAGAGATTTTTGCGTGCTTCAACTTATGCTCTTAGAATCCTTCTATCTACTGCCCTATGAATAAGCCCACACTAACCTGCTAAAGGATAAGAAGCCACATGGGGCAGAGACAAGTCATCCCACCCGAGGCCTCTCTACATCAGCTGCCTCCCTGTTGTCCTGGCAACTGGCTCCAAACTCATGAGAGATGCATGAGTGAGCTAGTTGATAGCAGAAAAACCACCATCTAACTGAACCCAGCCAAAATTTACACCCACAAAAACATGAGCTAAATAAATGATTGCTGTTTTAAACCATTAGTTTTTGGGGCAGTAAGGTTTTTCAGCAAAGGCTAACTGATATTAACTTCCTTTGGGAAGGCTTTCTGGATTATAGTGCTATCATTATTCATCTGAATGGTAACTCGGCATACCTCATAAATTAGTTCAGTATGTGTTCTAGATATGGAAGTTGTGCAGGCAACTTAACAATGCCATCTTTATAGAAATTGGAGATTTTGTGGGTAATTGATTTCCCTTTCCCTTGTTATAAGTTTTGTTCTAGGTTCTAGCCACCTGAATTTTCTATCCACTGTTTACATCTATAATCTGATGGTTATCTAATTTAGATAACTGCAGTGCCATGCCACCAGAAATAGTGGGCAGTTCAAAGCTCTCACCAGCATGTTCTGCTTCAACAATGCTGTCCCTGCTTCCACCAGCAAGACTATTAACCCTCGTAAACTCCATACATGTAATTCACTGGCCATATCACCCTTTATAATATGTGTAACCAGTGTTTATATTATCAGATTCTAGTTTGCTCAGGCTGACTTTCAGGTGACCACTCATCAAAAAAATATATATTCAATTTAAGTAAATTGCTGACACATGGTGATTTCTTAGTGTAACTTTAAAACTGGGTGAGTATGTCTTGCTCACATTTTGGTGTATCAATTCCACTCAACATTCCAAAATTAATAAACATTACTTAGAATTTCTTTCTGATTTCACAGATAGCAAACTGTTCCATACATTCACAATTCACGTGTCTTCCTCTTTCACCTGTCTTTCTTGCCCTGACCCACCATAACCCCAAACTCCAAACAATGTCCTCTTTACCCCCCAACATTGATGCCAGTTTAAGTTAATCAGAATATAAAATGAGAGCTGTTCTAAACCCCTGCCAACACTTGGAATGGCAATAATATTTTGCCCACTAGAAAGGCCACAACTTAGAAAATTGACCTTAGAACCTTTTTGTTACCCGTCTGACACTCCTGATAGAGTAATTTTATTCTCTTCATCATTAAGGCCTCACCAGGTTGAAAAAGGTGAGGAAAACTGAGATGGTTTTGAAGATGTGTGTTTGAGAATGTTCTGTTAAATGTCACTTCTATGCCTATTTTAAAATTGTGGGAAGGGGACATGAAGGATCTATGAATAGGATCAAAAATCACCGGCAGCAAATGCTTATCCACAGAAAATAATGTATCGTTCAAACAAGAACCAAAATATCTTACATCTACATGACTGCTGCCTGAAATAGGCTTTCTGTATTGGCAGTCAGCTGCCTCATGCAATGGATTTACCCTTATTAATTCTATTTTCTTTTCCTCTATTGTGACTTCCAAGTGGAGATCTTTCCAGCTTTACATTTGTCCTCTGGGTTGTAGTAATAGTATTCTCTCTCTCAGACAGAAACTTCATAGGCCATGGCTTTGTTTCTGCTTCATATTTACCTCTCATATAGGATTTTAACCATCTCTAAAGCTAGTGCATTTGAGATTTGATATTTATCTAATGCCCTAACTCTACATGACTCCTGATTAAATCCCGATAAGCAGGTATTTCTTATCTTAGTTCCAGTATCTTAAATGCCTATTCTATGATATGGAGACATTCTTCACAAGCCTTTCTGTCTAGAGCTTTCTTCATAACTTTTTCTGTTCTACCCTATGCTTTATGGTCAGAATTGTCCATCAGTTCCCAAAGTATACTAAAAAATCCTAATGTAATTTCTTCTAGAAACCAGCCCTTTTAGGTGGGTCATATCCTTGTAATAAGCTTCTTCAAGTTGCTTCCTTGATCACATTACCCTAAGTGGTTGCCCAAGGTCATTCTCCAACCTAAATAGATTTCTGGGAATCAGGACCAGTTTACTCATCTGACTAGAAAATTATTGATTCTGCTTGTATATTCCTGCTTCAGTGACAGAATTGATCAAGTTCTGATAAATTTCCCCTAGAAACTGACATAAACTCTAAGATTACTCTTCCATATGCTTTCTGGACATTGTAATTTGGACAGCATCCCACCCCCCACCTTGATAATACCCTTAATATGTATCAGAGATGAATTTGGTTGGACTTGAAGTCTAAAGTATGTACCTAAATATTCCCATCTGAGATAGTATAGCTACTGTTGAATTGTAACTTACTTTACTTGACTCTCTAGTTTCTGATTTAGTCTTTTGTTTTACACGACTTGTTATCAAGGCCTGTTTTTGATTAGTTGCTGTTAATTTTTTGTTCAAATTTTGCAGCAGTACATCAACAGACTATGAGGTGAAATTTGTTTTGTTTGAGTCTATGTTTTTGACAGAATAAATGTTTTTAAATGCCTTTGTTAATCGTAAAGTAAAATGATTAAGTAAAGTCACTCAGTGATAGTTATTTAAAGGCTACTAAAATTACTGCCTTTTTATTTCAGTATGTTTTTCTTTTCTTCTTAGGTATAAGCCACTAAAAAGGAATAAATAACATGTTTTGGACTCAGTCATGCTTATAAAATGTATTTACTTAAGAAGAAAGTAAAGATTTCGACAATAAACCTTTCTCTGAACTTTGAGATTGAGGGTTTTTTTCTATATAAGCAGCAACAAAATAACCATTGAAATTTGTCAAAGTAATAAAACTGATTTTAAAAGAAAATGTAATTATTTCTGAACAAAATCCTAAATCTAGATAAATTTAAGAATACACACTCGTTGAAGCAGTAATCTTATTTGCCTCCCCTGAGTCCCCAGTTCCTACTTAGAGCAATGCATTGCACATAGGCAGAACTAAGTAAATATTTATTGAATGAATGAATGATTGAGAGTCACTACTTAAAAAAGCATTTCTTAGCCTCAAATATTAAAGTGCACTGAATACATTGAATTGAATTAAGAAGCAAAACAAAGAGGAGTTATTCATGATAAATTTAAGTGCTTCCTATTATCTATCCTATCAAACCAGTCCATACTAAGACATTTGCTGCTTACAGATCAGTAACAGGTACATTGCAAATGTTTTATCATAAGAACTTATTTAATAGTGTGGATTAATTTTTTGCAATATTTTTGCTTCTGTTCTTATGATTTCCACTACCACGGGCAACAGCAAAGACATTGAAAATAAGAACATGTGATTATAAGCTCTTTGATGAAAAGATGAAAAGGATATTCTTGTAGATGTCATTCCCTTTCAAAGCTACAGTGGTTCCCTGCTGTTTACTAGGTTAAGCTCAAATATCTCAAACTGGTTTCATGGTGTATTCCCTTCCCATTCATTTATAATGTTACATAAGGAACTCTAGTTAGGTGTTGTGGAGAGTATTACAACTGTTCACCACTATTCAGTTCCCCTCTACTTCCAAGTATTCGGAAGGGTCACATTTCCTTACCCTGGGAGACTGTGTTACTTGCTCTGGCCTAAGAAATGATAGTATAATTTAAATGTGTCACTTCTAGATAGGAATATTTAAGAATTGGCATATGCTTATCCCTACTGTTTTCCTGCTGTCTGATAACCACTTACACTGCAAATGGTGGAACCTCCCTGGAGTGAGGATGTATGAAGCACTCTGACCAGTGAAACTTCTTTTTACAATCTGAGCTTTTATATTTTTTTCCTGTTGTTTGGGTCAGTGTATCTTCCCCTAAGAAACAAATGAAACAACTAGATGTTTCCATTTATGCTTTTTTTTTGAATTTTATGGAAGAAAAGAGTAAGACCTGCTTGATTTGTATGTCTAATAATTCTTCCCATCACTCATGGGATTCATGTAGAATTCTTTCATCATTTTTGATGTTAAAAATATGCTTCCATTGTGAGTTTTAACTCATCTATTCCATTCTTAGATTTTTATTAATATTCCTTTCACTCATCAAGCATCTTTTCTTTTTTCCACCTCACACCTAATTCTCTTTTGATTCCAATCTGTTGTCTTCACACTTCATCTGTAATTTGTCTCATAGAATTAGTTTTCTTCCATTTAAAAAAATAATAATCAGAGTGTTTGCAAAATTATATATTTCCTGTGGTGAATTTGAAGCATTTTGTTTGCAAAATTCCAATCCTCTTATGTAACATTTTATAGTCTCATAGTATTTTTCATTCATTCAATAATTCAAAAACTCAATAATTACTTTAAAACACTGGGCTAGTTGAGTGTGATATATTGGTGAAAATGACATGGTCTATTTACTACAACTTGAATTAGGAGTGGTCTCTCCAACATACTCTTTGCCTGTAGATGAAGTATTTTTACTTTGGTTGTCATAGATACTTATTTGATTTCTGTTTGAATATTTCTTTTAGACCTGAAATGGAAAGGATAATTGTGTGCCCATCCCCTAATAAACATTGTCGTATCTAGTATTACTTTGTCTAGCTAGCACTGTTTAGTAAGTCTCTCTCTAAGAAATAACCTAATCTATATCTATTCAGGTATTCCAGGCATCAGACACCAGGACAGAGTTGCAAGTTCAAGAGCTTGATTAGGGTTAAAGACTGTGTAAGACGATGGGAAGAGGAAGCCGGAGTAGGGAATGAAAGCCTTCAGAAGGTAATGCAAGTTGAACACCTGTGAAAGAGAGGGAGAAGGAAGGGGGTTTGGGTAGAAAGAACCTCAGACTGCAGTGAAGCTCTGAGCAAGTCTCAGGCAATCCAAAGAAAACCCCAGTGCAAAGATTGTCTTCCTACATGGGGCAGAAAGGCCAAACTCTAGAACCTCCTCTCTGCTCAGTCATTGTCTGAGAGCTTTCCAGGAAGATCATAGCTCCTGCTCGAATGCTGCGATGATTCCCAAAGGCACTGCAGCTAAAGACTGTAAGTTGACTGCACTCCTCCTGGAGGTTCTCTCTCGAATGAAGATCTGAGTTGCACATGTACATGGCTCCACAGTTCACCCCTTGCACCATGCAGATCTACTTCTCCATACAAGGAAACAACTCTTCCATGGTTCCTGTCAGGTTCCTTGCTGAAGAAATACTTAGAAGAGGGAGGTCTGTGGGATTAACAATAGTCCCTACTGCTTTAGTTAGTCTCAGGACCATAACTGGTGCTTAGTATCTCCCTCTGCCACCATCTTTTTCCATTATCTTAAACTGTTTCCTCTATAGGTCTTGGTGGCTTATCCAGTGGTATGACCCAAACTCTCATTCCTGACAGGTCCATATGCTGGTAACCACACCCTTCTTAGGCCAGTGTTGCTGCATTTGTCCACTGAAAGTCACATACAGATAAGGAAGTACCAAAGAACCACTGAAGTCCTACACACATTCCTCCCTTCTTCCGTTTTGTAACATTAGTCTTACCTCTTGCTGATGAGCATCAATTATCCCTTCCCAGATAGTGACTTCTGTTCTAACCTGCTATTTTGTAGACACAAGAAGATTAAAATGATCAGGGAGCAGCCATAGCTTATAGTTCAATGGAACGCTTGCTGCTACTTTTAGGGAGCAGGATCTTTAACCCTTCAAAACAAAGGTTGGAAAAATGGAATACTCAAAGTCTCTCAGTTGGGTCATGAGGAGAGATGGTAAGAAGGGCCACTATTGCATTCGTTCTTGGTTCCCACACTCATGTATTCTTCCTAATGGGGACACAGTGCCATACAGAGATTATTGATTCATGAGTATATTGCAACCTGGAGGATAGCACCCAAACCTTTCCAAATATTCCCTTCAAGCTGGCACTTCATCTGCAATTTCAGCTAGCCATTCCTATTCTAACAGGCTGGCATCTCCTGGCTGGTGTTGTATATAATCATAGACTCACTCCCACACCCCCTTCACAGTGAAGTAGGTCCCCTGTTAGATGCTATATTGTGTGGGATTCTATGCCTTTGTATCAGGCACTCAATAAGACTCTGGATAGGGGTATTTGCCATCTATAGTCATACCTGAAATAGGTTTCTCTTACTGTTTGAATGAACCACTGACCCTTCCATTATGGATGAGACATAATATAGTCAACTTGTCATTAAGTAACTGGTTGGTCTTTTGAGGACTAGTGCTGTATCAGAGGCTTAGCATTGCACATTCAGGGGCAAGAGCAATTAGAATGGGCTTAGGAAATCTATCCTGTTGGGTCCATGCATAGCCTCCAACTCTGTCACCAAGGCTACTTCAACCATGTGCCCAATACTAGTTGTAGGGTGACTGATGATGAAGGCTGGGTAACATCAACTTACAGAATCACTTTGTCTACTTAGTGGTTTAGTACCTCTACTATGGTAAGTGCTTTGTGGTGGGCATTAACATGTGACATAAAAATATTCACACTTGGTGCCTACTTCTGTTAAGCCAACCAGATGCTTCTACTTCAGATCTTCTTGTCTCTTATCTTCCAGTTATTTTCCTTTTAGCCCTGTGACCAGCTGTTTCTGTCCATGAGTCCACATATATTTTCACCTCAGGTCAATTCTCCTTCCACACAAGCTGGTCAACACAAAATGGACCAGATTCATTGCTTGAAGTCCCACTCATCGGGAAGATTTTCCTTCATTAATCTCTTTCAAGGCCATGCCTTGGTATGATTTTATGCAGCCACCATCCATTTTCAGCTGTGTCCATATACCAAGCTGATTCATTTGTAAATCAAGCTTGGCATCATTGCTTATCTTCAAGGAAAAACTGTTCACATGGAGATCCTCATATAACCACAAATGTGAGCTTGTGTAGCCATGGTGGGTGATATACAGATGGCCAACAGGCATGTGAAAAGATGTTCAACATCACTAATTATTGGGGAAATGCAAATCAAAACTACAGTGAGATATCACCTCATGCCCATCAGCATGGCAATAATTAAAAAGACAAGAAATAACAAGTATTGGAGAGGTTGTGGAGAAAAGGGAACCCTCATACACTGCTGATAGGAATGTAAACTGGGGCAGACAGGATGGAAAACAGTATGGAGATTCCTCAAAACATTAAGAATAGAACTATCATATGATCCAGCTATTCCACTTCTGGGTATTTATCCAAAGAACATGAAAATGCTAATTCAAAAAAGTATTTGCACTCCTGTGTTCACTGCAGCATTATTCACAATAGCCAAGACTTGGAAACAACCTAAGTGCCCATTGATCGATGAATGGGTAAAGAAGATGTGGTATATATATATACAATGGAATACTACTCAGCCATTAAAAACAGGTGAAATCTTGCCATTTGAGACAACATGGATGGATCATGCTAAGTGAAGTAAGTCAGATAGAGAAAGCCAAATACCATATGATTTCACTCATGTGCAGAAGATAAAAACAACAACAACAGTAATAAATAAACACATGGACATAGAGATTAGATTGATTACCAGAGGGGAAGGGGGTAGGGAGAAAGGAGTAAAAAAGCACATGTGTAGGGTGATAGATGGTAATTAGTCTTTGGGTGGTGAACATGATGTAGTCTACACAGGAACTAAAATATAATGATGTACACCAGAAATTTATATAATTTTATAAGCCACTGTTACCTCACTAAAAAATAAACTTAAAAATATTTTAAAATGTATAGGAAAATTAAAAAATAGCAAAACTAATATTTATTTAGTATACTCTAATTAAAAACATTGAAAATTTTTTTTAAAAAGAGAGAGTAATGGATGCTGATTAAGTAAACAAGAACATCTACTCCACTTTCTGTCCTTTATGTACATGCATAGTAAACTTTCTGGAATGACATTAACAATGGCTATTTCTGGGTAGTATTACTTAGAATTTTTTCCTATGTACATTGCAAAATTTTTAAATTTCTTATACTCACAAAAAACAGTATTGATCTAATGATTTTGTTAAGGAGAACATTGCTTTTTTGCATACCCGAAATTCCAGAAAGCATTAAAGCCATATGATTGGAGCACCAGTCAAATAAGATATTTTCTGCCTCTTATCTCTAGACCATTTTAATCTCCAAACACAGAGGACCCAAAAGGCACCTGGGATACTGGGGGGAGCTACCTGTAAAGGTAATAGAGAAAAGGTTACCATGTGGCTCTTCCCAATCCAGATTTCAACTAAAATGAGATCTGAGGAGAAGGAAGGGAAAGTTTAATTTTGATAAAATGTCTAGTCTTACTCTTTTGTTAGACATGGTCTACAGTTACCAAAGTGAGACTGTTATGAGATTAAATGTTTGGAGGAGTTTTGTTTACTGAAAGTGGCCTGAATAGGCATGTGATCTACCTGAACATTCAACCATAGGGCATAGAAGAAATACCAGATTTGATCAGGCACTGGGGGAAAAAGGATAAAGAGTTCACTTTTTGCTATCACACTGTGGAGTCACACTCTTAGTGTAATAATAGGTTTGTGGAAAAGTAGGAATCACAAATGAGCATAGATGGTGGTACGGTTTACAGAGAAAAGAAAAGACTGTAGGAGAAACAAAATTTGGAGAAGAAAATAAAATTCACTTCTGAATATGTTAAGTTTGAGATATCCATAAGACATTTAAGTAAAAGTATAATATGGGCAATGAATTGCATGGGTTTAGAGCTCAGAAAAGAGGACAATGGTGGAGATGTAAATGTTGGAGTCAATATGAATAGCATTCAAGTCAGGGAAAACTGAGGACAAGAGTGAAGACTGAGAGAAGAGGACTTAGATCAAAGCACTGAAACCCTTCGCATTTAGAGATCAGAGAGGAGAAGAAGCTGACATAACATACTGAGCAGAGATATTCAAAGAGATGTTGAGAGAATGACTAAAGCTGGATGTCACAGAAGTCAAGATAAAGACAAGAAAATACTACTAAATATGTCAAATGTTTCTAAGAATTCAAGAAGAGATTTGTAATGACAACATGAAGATCATTGGTGAAGCTAACAAGAGGTGTGTAAGTGGAATGGTGGGATCAGGGTTCACATTGACAAAGGTTGAAGAGCAAGTGAGATGTGAGAAAAAGAAGAAAAAACAATGTGCAGCCAATTCAAAAAGTTCATCTGTAAAGAGGAGTAGAGAGATATGGAAAGAGCTGGAAAGGTATAGGGGCTCATGAATTTTGTTTAAAGAGGAGAAATATTACAGCATGTTTGAATAATGATGGAAAGAACAAAGTAGAGGAAGAGTTCAAAGAAGCAAGAGAAAATACAGCTCTTCGTGGATTTTGAGATGGCATGAAGATATGGAACCAAGTTTGCATGTGGAGAGATTTCCACCACCCCCCTTTTTTTTTTGCTAAGGAAGATTTTCCCTGAGCTAACATCTGTTGCCAATCTTCCTCTGTATTGTATGTGAGCCGCCACCACAGCATGGCCACTGATAGACGAGTGGTGTAGGTCCACACCAATGAAGCGAACCTGTGCTGCCGAAGCGGAATGCACCAAACTTAACCACTAGGCCACTGGAACTGGCCCAAGAGATTCTTTTTGATAGAAAGAATACTAATAAAAATATCATAATTAATTTAAAAAAGTAATCACAGTTTGTGGGATCCAATATATAGCCAAACAATTTGTTCCAAAAATAGTTTAGTGTTATATTCCTCAAGGAAGGAGGTTGCATGAAGACTAAATTATAACGAAGCCAATAATAGTTAAATGAAAGAGTTAAGATGGATGTGCTCCTGAACTAGAAATCGAGAAATTTAAAATCTATTTTTTACATCTTGACTTCATCATTCTATGCCTCTATTTCTCCATCTAAACAGGAGGAGTTCTTTAGTATTTTCTGAGCATCTGCTGTATGCCCATTCTTGGGTTATGGATAGATGTTTATTTTGGTTTACTTACAAATTACAGCAGAGCTATAATTTGTAAAGCAGAGCTATTAATCTCTTTATTGTATAGATTAAAAAAATGAGGTAATGAGACAATAAGTTACCTAAGGTCATAGGGCTAAAAAGGAGGCCAAGGGAGACTGAAAATTCATATTTGCATGATTCTATTTCCCTTCTACATTACTAGAATGTAGGAAAATATAAATATACCATAATCAGTAAAGTGTCTTGTGTTTTTTTCAGGATAAAGTGCCCTTATATGTTTAAGATAATTTTTAAAAATATGGTAACAGCAGAGCTATCGTGTATATCTTGAAAATTTATGTAACTGGAGACAGGAGTAAAAAAAAAAAATCATCTGCAAATACTCAGTATTTCTCACAAAATTTGCATTGATTCTTCTTATTTTCCAGAGCCATCCCTCCTCCTAGTCACAGCCATCTGGTTTCCTTCTGCATCTTGCTATCTCAGTAAAGCTAAAGGAACAAACTGGTCTGCCGGGAGCAAATCAATTTCTCATTATCCTTAATGTGTGAAGATAAGACTACTGACAGCAGTTGCAGTCTTTGTCTACCGATATGGTTGAAAACTCATGTTTACATAACAGAAAATGTTTTCAGATAGAAGAGAAGGAATGGGCATACATAGTTGTGGGATGCTGTGTCTTAATATGGAAACTGACTCCTCTCAACAAACAAATTTAGCATTTCTCTATGTATGGGGCTAGTATGCTTCTTTCTGAGAATGTGGAGGGATTCAGAAGAGGTGTGTATTTATCAAATTCTTCAGAGTACTTGAAAGAATCTGTCCGACAGATTTTAGAGGCAGGAAAATGAAAGCAAGGAGGGCAAGGTGTGCAAAGATAAAGAGAAGAGCCCCACTCATCATTGCTTCCTTCCTTTATTCATTCAATCAGTACCCACTATGCAGGCACTGTTGAAGATACTGTTGCAAGAGTGGTCAACAAAAGAGATAAGGTTCCTGTTCTCAAAGAATATACATTCTAGTGGAGGAAGACATAATAAAAGCAAATAAAAAAATGGCTAAGAAATCTTTTTTGAGGAGGTGACATTTAAGTAAAGAATGCACTTACAGGAATAACCCAGCTGTGCAAAAATTAGGTAGAAGAGCGTTTCAGGCAGAAGAAAGAACCAGTGCAAAATCCTGAACAAATTTTGGAGATTGGAATGATAGAGAAGATAAGTGAAGGTGCTTATAGCTTGCAGATAATGAGTAGATGAGATAAGATGAATGTAGAAAGGTTGGCAGGGACCAGACCTCCTGGAGCTCTGTAGGCCAGAAAGATGTCTACTTTTTATTCTTTGTGCGTAACAAACCTATTGGACAGTTGTAAGTAGGAGAAGAAAGTGATCTGATTTACCCTAGGAGATATACAGAGGATGTGTTTTGGAATGTGCTAGTGGAATAATATATTGGAAGCAGGAATATAAGCAAAAAGAACCTGTAGTAGTCTTTCATACTTTACCTGTCAGATAGTGGAGCTGTATGTGAATTTTTACATAAAACTTTTTTAAAAGGTTATGATGCTAAGGAAAAAAAATGTAGTCAAGAAATCACAATTCTGGTCTATATCAACATTATAAAAAGAATTATAAAACATTGATCAGTCCACCCAAATATATCCTGCTGTGCATCCCCACAGGTGTTTAGGTTGTTCTCTGCATCAGATACGTGCATATTTGCTAAGTTGGTCTACAATACTCATACTTTTATTATTATTGATCTTAAAGTCTCTAATTCACTGTATTTCTTAGATGCATTATAAATTTCCATTTGTTCCTTTGCCTGAGGCTATTAATGTTTTTAGTGATATAATTTTTGAGAATGTCAGCTTTATTTCTATTCCTATCTCTGCAGCACACACTGTATTGCCTCAGGAAATTGTGCCCAGCTGTAAAAAGGTGTAGGCTATTACATTTTTGTAATTCTCAGTGAGATTCTTCTATTTTACAAGAATGCCTACGGAAAAATGTCTTTGTTTAAGACACATGGACACCTGGAGTCTTGAAAAACATAACAAAACTGGAAACTAGAGCCAGAAAAAAATGGTTTGGATATTGTTAAAGTTATATAATAATTGTAAGAGATGAAATATATTTTAAGGCTTTTCTTTTACATTTATCCTTGACAATTAGCAAACAATAATACTAAGCTAACATTTACTGAAGGTTCACTATGTACCAAGGTACTGGTTTCATAATCCTTATTTTATTTAATTTTCCCAACAATGTGATTCTAAGCACTACTCTAACCCCTATGTGCCAATCATGTGCTGGATGCTCTAGGATATTGAGTTAATACATGAAGTTCTTAGCTTTAATGAGCTCACACTCTGTGAATGGGTATAAAATTACATTGCAGTATGCAAATATTCTAATCGCTCTCCAAGGATCTGGATTTGAGTTTAGTATGTTCAATTGCTAGTTCATGAATGTTTGGAAAAATAGAACGAATCTGACAGAAGTTAATATGCATGAGAGTTTTGGGATTTGGATCTAGGGAGAACAGAAACAGTTGTGCATGAATGCTTGGAGGAGAAAATGGAGCCATAGAGGGGGATGGCCTAGTGTGTGTTCACCATCCAGCCTCATGAGTTCGACATGAGCCTTATGGAGAGACATGTTGTAGGTGGAAGGAAAAACCTCTGTATTAATAAGGGACTTAATGAGACACAGGAACCAAGATGGGAGGCTTTTGGGGTCAAATGACAAAGATAGCTGATTGAACACACAAAGGCAGTTAGTAGCTACCAAGCTAAAGGTTGCTACTAAGACTTGGAGGAGACATCTATTGAAGGACCTAGTATGAGGCAGTGGAACTATCCCTGTTACACCCTTTCCCATTCTTAGAAAATTGGGGAAGGAAAGAAGAGAACATGGTGACTCATCCACTGGCTTTATGGGGAAAGCAAGGTTAGTGGTTAGAAATGGCGAGGAATTTTCCCTTTTCTCTCTGTGGGAAGGAGAAAAAGACTGGAAAAGGGGAGGGATACTTTTCCCCTCCATTCTCTCCCAAGCCAAGTGAACACAGGAAGTTTCCAGTTAACCATTCATAGATTTGGGGGATTTCTATGAAAATCTGAAGGTTCACTCTGGAATAGAGGGTGCCTACAGGAGTGACAACTAATCCAGGCAGAGGATGGAGGTGAAAGAATAAAATCTGGTAAGATTTAATTGGAGAACGTAATGTCTAAGCTGCCTTTAAACATGAGAAAGTGTCCGGGTGATGAAAGTAGAGGGCGTTTCCAGCAGTGAGAACAACGTGCGTAAAGCAGAGGAATTATCAAGGAAGTTACTCTCCAGGAACTTACCATAGTTCAGAACAGAAGAGAGGATGAGGGACAAACTAGAGGCTGGAGGATGGAGAGCATTCACTTCATGACAGACCTGACGTGCTAGGCCAAAGATTTTGAATTTTATTCTATAGAATAGGATCACCACAGATTTACTGCTTTGTGATTATTCTGGCAGAAGTTTTGGGAGTAGCTTAGGGTAGAAACTATTAACCTGGGATCCAAGAACTGCTGGGAGGATTAAGGATGGGATTCATGGATATGTGATTATTTTTAAATTGCAGCAAAATGTCCTGTGTAAGTGCATGTGTACATTTTTGTAATAAAGTGTTCTTTACTCTCACCAGAGAAAGAGTTCAATGTTTCCAATAAAGGTCAAGACCCACTGAATTAAGGGAAATACATGGGGAGTCAAGGAGACCAGTTAGGTGGCTGTCACCGTACTAGAGGAAATAAATGATCAGGGCCTAAGTCAAACAAATGAAAATATGGAGCACATTTTGGAGGAGAGAGACTGGGGAGAAAGCAGATAAGGATACTAATTTTGAAATGCTGAATTTGAGATTTCTGTGAGATCTGCAATTAGAATATGAAATAAGTACTTGGATATCCCTCTGGAGTCTTTTAGAGAGAGCTGAACTGGGAAAATATATTTTGGATTCATGAGAATGAATACACACTACAACTGAATCCATGAAGTTGGGCATGCAAAAAATAAGTGGTGTCAATTATCTGATATTATACCCAGAGGTGCTTTGTTAACCAAATATATTGTTTTCTTCTGCTTGTTCCTTGACTGTTGGTCATATTCTACGGCTGCATTCTTCCCCTTCCTTTTCTTCTCTCCCCTGAAGATTCTTAGTTTTGTTTTAGGTCTCAACTTAAGACTTATTTCCTTTATTGATGTTCCTTTCTCTCAAAGTAGAGGGAGCTTAAAGAAAGTAAACTTTATTTTCTAGCATGCCTTGGGATTTATTTCTTAACTTCTTACTTTGGCAATGGCTTTAAGGTTGTCACTTGCATTTACAGTTGACATGTGAAACTGAGCACGAACTTCCCTAAATACCTGGTCTTTGGAGGTGTGGGAGAGAGTATCGTTTCCCCAGAGAGCTAATCTGCAGAAAATTGTTTGCCACAGTTTTGAACATCTGTGAATGTTTTGTGAGCATACATAATACAGATCCCTTATTTATTATTTTTGTTCATTGTTGCACACCGAGAACATCAAACTCTTACCGGGGATAAATTTAAACAAAGGGCATGAAGAAAGAAAGCAAGTACATTTCCTTACAATGTAGAAAGCAGAGGTTCCAAGGGAAAATAAATACAGGTAACTTAGAAATTTGGCAATAATGACTTGGCAAAATATTTCAAAAATATGAAAATATATATAAATTTGATTTTTACCCTCCCTTCATCTCTTGGCAGTAAAATTGGGTGGTGTAGAAACTGTTTGGTTGGGGCAATGACTTGAAGCATCAATCTTTAGATCCCGCTCTCCTTCTTTGAGACCATTTCCCACTCAGATCACATGGAAAGACACTAGATTACCAATGACAAAGCTGATTGGAGATCTTCCTATGGGTGATGAAACTTGAGTTAGAAGATCTAGAGAATGTCTCTTTCCACCCCGAAGCCATTAGAAAAGATTACTTATCCTTTTCTTCTTATTTCTTGTATTTCCTATTTGTCCTTTTCTTCATATTTTTTATATTCATATAGATGAGGGAGGTTCAATATGTTTTCCCATGAAGGGGGGTCCCCAATATAATTCATAATAAAGATAAGTGGTGTCCTCACTTTTCATTTCAATCATGCTGAGTGGCAGAACTGATAAATACATTTGGAATTACTAAGTGTTGGGAGTAGCAGAAGAGATATGGCAGCATAGCATAGGGAATCAGACAAGAATATGGATTATCTTGTTTTATTTGCTGTTTGGGATTTTTAGTTTCTTCTGACCTTAGAGAAGATGATGAAAGGTACACGGGACATGGACTGATTCACTAGCTCCCAGAAGGCTACACAATGGGACAATTAAGCCCTCCCATAGAGGCTTTGAAGTGGATTGCTGGCTAAGGGTAGGAAGAAGGAATGTGTTATCTCCACATTTAAGAAGCAATGGAGAGTGTGTCCCATTTGGTGCTCACAGACTCAGTTTGCACAACTATAGAGCCAGGAGTTACACACCACCGGAAGCAAACTTTAGACTGGGTAAGAATATAGGGTATAGCAGAAAGAAGCCAGTGAAAAAACAAATACAAACCAGCATGCAACCTCTGTTGCTCACCTGCAACCTATTTAAGTAGGTTTTTGTTTCTTTCCAGTTGCTGTCACCATGAAGTGAAGAACAAATGTAAGCCTCTTCCTGCAATCCCCTGAGGTTAGACAGTAATATCAAGGAGGGGGAGCTCAGAAATAACTTTTTTTTAAAATTGAGGTATAATTGACACATAGCATTATATTATAGTTTCAGATGTACAATATAATGATTCAATATTTGTATATATTGCAAAATGATCGCCACAAGTCTAGTTAACATCCATCACCATACGTAGTCACAAAATTAATTTTTTTGTGATGAGAACTTTTACGATCTACTCTCTTAGCAACTTTCAAATATGCAATACAGTGTTAGTAACTATAGTCACCATGCTGTACAGTATATCTCCATGACATTTATTTTATAACCCTCTTCACCCATTTTGCCCACCCCCTACCTCTGGCAACCACTAATCTGTTCTCTGTATCTATGAGTTTGGGGTTTTTTTTTTAGATTCCACATATAAATGAGATCATATGGTATTTGTCTTTCTCCGTCTGACTTATTTCACTTAACACAATGCCCTCAGGTTGCATCCATGTTTCACAAATGGCAAAATTTCATTCTTTTTTATGGCTGAATAATATTCTAGTATATAATAATATATATATATTATATATATAATATATATAATATTCTATATATATATATACCAACCAGCCCTGGCAGTCTAGTGGTTAAGATTCAGTGCTCTCACTGCCCCAGCCCAGGTTCATTTCCCCATCAGGGAACCACACCACCTGTCTGTCAGTTGCCATACGGTGGTGGCTGTGTGCTACTGGGATGCTGAAAGCTATGCCACTTGTATTTCATATACCAGCAGGATCCCCCATGGTGGACAAGTTTCAGCAGAGCTTCCAGACTAAGACAGACTAGGAAGAAGTTCTGCCACCCACTTCTGAAAAAAATTGGCCATAAAAACTATATGAATAGCAGCAGAGCATTGTTTGATATAATACAGGAAGGTGAGTGGATGGCAAAAAAGACATGGCAGGGTTCCGCTCTGCTGTAGACAGGGTTGCTAGGAGTCAGAATCGACTGGATGGCACTAACAACAAATATATACACCACATTTTCTTTATTCATTCGTCTATTGATGGACACAGGTTGTTTCCATATCTTGGCTATTGTAAATAATGCTGCAATATGGGAGTGCATATATCTTTTTGAGTTAGTGTTTTCATTTTTTTTTTTTTTTGGATAAATACCCAGAAGTGGGATTGCTGGATCATATGGTAGTTCTATTTTTAAGTTTTTGAGGAACCTCCATACTGTTTTCCATAATGGCTGAACCAATTTACATTCCCACCAACAGTGCACAAGAGTTCCCTTTTCTCCACATCCTTGACAACCTTTCTTGTCTTTTTGATACTAGCCATTCTAACAAGTGTGAGGTAACATCTCACTGTGGTTTTGATTTGCATTTCCCTGATGACTAGTGATGCTGAGTTATCTTTTCATGTACCTGCGGCCATCTGTATGTCTTTTGGGGAAAAATGTCTATTCAGATCTTCTACCCATTTTTTAACCAGATTGATTGTGTTTTTGTTGTGGAGTTGTATCAGTTCTTTATGTATTTTGGATATTAACCCTTTATCAGATATATGACATGCAAATATTTTCTCCCATTCAGTAGGTTGCCTTTTCATTTTGTTGATGATTTCCCTTGCCATACAGAAGCTTTTTAGTTTGATGTGGTCCCACTTGTTTATTTTTGCTTTTGTTGCCTTTGCAAAAAGAGTCTGTTCTTCAGACTGGATAATCTCAGTTGACCTATCTTTGAGTTCACTGATTTTTTTCTTGTAACAGCTCAGATCTATAGCTGAGCCCGACTGGTGAATTTTTTGTTTCAGTTGTTGCTGTTTTCAAGTCTAGAATTTCTCTTTGTTTCTTCCTCTTTACTGATATTCTCTATTTGATGAGACATCCTCCTAATACTTGCCTTTAGTTCTTTAGACATGGTTTCTTTAAATTCATTAAATACATTTAAAATAAATGGTTTCAAGTCTTTATTTAAGGCTTTATTCAAGTTTTAATGCCTGGTCTTCTTCAGGGACAGTTTCTACTGACTGCTTTTTCTGGTGCATGGACCATATTTTCTTGTTTCTTTTCATGTCTCATAAGTTTTTGTTGAAAATTGGGCATTTTGAATAATAAATCTGGCAACTCTGGAAACCCGATTTTTATTCCACCAATGGTTTGTTGTTGCTGCTGTTTATTGTTGTGGTTATTATGATTGATGTTTTTGCTGTTGTTTGTTTAGTGACTCTCCTGGGTTAATTTTGTAAAGCTCATTTTCTTTGACATTTTTTGGCCACTGAAATCTCTGCTTAGTTAGGTTATTGGTTGGCTAACAATTGGGTAGAAATTTCCTTAAACAGCTGTAATCATAAGTCTCCCAATCTCTGCTGAGGGGCTTGTGAGTGTGTTTAAAATCTGCCTAGTTCTTTAATTTCTGCGTGTGTAAAAACTTCAAGTCAGCAGAGGTGAGAGTTTAGGGCCTTCTCAGGTCTTCCTTTGGCCTGCACAGAGCCCAGGGCATGTGCATAACCCTACACATGTGTATGGCCTTCTAGATTCCTGGGAATGTGTCAGAGCTTTTCAAACCATCCTATGGGCATTACTTGCCAGTTTTTCCTTTTAAGTATGTTATTCAGCTTATTGTTTGCTCTGTTACTACTGCCCCAGATAGCTGCAATATTAAACAATTGTTACTAATTTTTTGCAACAAATTCCCCATGGAAGAGGCTGTTCACACTGGGCAAACTCTGCATCAGGTCAGAGAGAGACAAGCTTTAGTGAGTGGGATTTTCCAGGGAACTAACTACCTGACAGGTAAGGTAATGACCGTTGTTTGGGAATGGGGCTTTGGAGGACCTTCAACTCCAGCCATCCTCTAGTGGTTTCCAGGCTACTGGTTTAAATACAATTTTGAGGCTGTTGGTTTTCAAGGATACTGTGGAACTAGGGAGGGGGGAATCGGAGTTGGGCAAATTAAAATGCCATTAATACTCATTGTTCTTACCCAGATGCAGCTTTCTTTTTCTTGAACAAATGCTGTCTGGATTGTTCCATGCCTCTGGTTAATTTCCAAAGTTCTGAAAAAGTTTATTTTGACAACTTTTACTAGTATTTTCATTGATTTTATGGAGGAGAGGATTTTTTAGATTCCTTATTCTGCCATTCTTGCTGATGTCACTACTGGGAATTGTAATTTTTTACCAGGATAATAATAAGTCCACCTAAAATTTTTATTACCATGGAAAAAGGGAAAAATGACTATTAAAGAACAAATAGCTGTCTATGCTATAGTAACACTTCAAAACGTCTGCCAATTTTTCCCAAATGAATGAATATTAAATTAGGAGGATCTCAACTGAGTTTATCAGATTGAGATAAAAACATGTGTATTCTAGGTAGATGGTAGGTTGTGAGTCAAGAAGTGTTCCAAATGCAAGTTTTAAGTTTGTGTGTATATAATTTGTGACCACGTAGTCATATTCACAATAGCTGTATGAATGCTTTTCTTGAATCTATATCGAGATAAAACTTTTTAAATATAAGTTATGTCTTAGTGCGACCAACCAGGCAATAATTAGACAGGACAGGATTTTAAAATACTGAGAAGGTTAAAGGTAAGCCACAGTACATGAATATTTAGCACATCAATTTTCTTCTTTTTCCTACCTTGTGGGAAAAAGAAGCAAAATTTGAAAGATGAAATAGGAAAATACCTGAGGCAAAGTATCTGTTATTCCTAAGGAGATTTTCTAGTGACTCTTTTCTATCTGAAACTATGAGGACAGAATAAGGAGCCCTTTCACAGACCAGAGAAGTTACTTGGTTCCAAGGTTGTCAAGCTACCAGAGGAATCGCTGAGATCTGAGAATCAAGAGAACTGAAGAGAGGCAACAAATAGGGCCTAGGATGACTGACGAGAAAGTTGGACTTGTCAGCATATCGAAGTTACTCACTGGAGGAGAACATGATTTGAATGGAATTATCCGACCTATAGCCAGAGGTCAGATGTGGGTTTCCTAACAGCAACAGCCTGCAAATATTCATGTACCCACTAAAATAATTTTGATCAACTTCATATACCCTACAGATTTTCAAGTTAATATCAAAAATTTTAAGTTTAAATGGTTGCACATGATATAATTTCCATCAAATTAGAAATATTATTTAAAAAATAATCCTTTTACATAACTCTTTTCAACATATACAATGAAATCTAAATACTGTAGTAATTTGAAATAAACCATCATTCGTTTTTAAAGTACATGAAGAAGTTTTCTTTAGCAGTTGGAAATTTTAAATTGTTCCTTTTCTGTTGAAACTCTTATTTCTGTTTCACTTATATCACAGAATGTTATCCAATGTAACATACGTTTATGCTGGAAAGTCTTTTATTGATCACTTATATAGCTACACAACAAAAACATGTATATATATCAAAATGACTTTTCTAAATTTGTCTGCAGTCATAAGTCTCCAAATTAAAATTTTTCTCCTAAATTGATAGAAGTAGTAAACAATTGGTGGAAATGATAGAAACGTGTTAAAAATTTTAATACTTGTGTATGTTTTTTAATAAGATAAATGAGGATGAGGATTTCTTTCCTATTCATTTACATATTCATGGATGAATATTGCTAATCAGTAGAATAAGAAAACAGTAACAGCAGTTTATTGCTATTCTTTGTTGTTATAAATGTAAGCATCAAAGAGCTTTATTTATATAAATAAGCAGATGGGTATGGAGGGTGTTTTGTAATAGCCACGTCAGCCAATTCCTTGAACTTTTGAGTTAAAAGCCAAAAAGCCTATGGTGATCTGTCATCAAATGTACTTTTATGATTTATCAGCTGACAACTTGATTGGGTGATTTTTACTTTTGTAGAAAGTAAATATTTGAAACCATTTGATTGCTAAATGATCTTATTTCTTAAATATTACAGTCATTCTTTTCAATTTTTTGGAAACATAATGAAATAAATTACCAAGATATCATATCATTACTGATCTGTCATGTTTTACTTAAATTCACCTAGTTTAACCCCATATACTGAGAAAGAGTGAAAAATAAAAATATTGATATTTTCAATACATCTTTGAATTAAAATATTTACTTTTATTTTATCCTATGCTTTAAATATATTTTTAGTAAAACCTCAGAGCTACAGACCTACGTTACTCTATTTACAGAAAATATCTACCATACAATCTTAGCAGGCAAAACATAATTATTTCCTCATATAAAAAGTTAACTGCATTTACCTTCACAAATAAATGTGTTCGTACAATTGCAATAAATATTATTAAAATGCTGAAAAGTAATTATGGTAAGCCTTTTGTAAGAGAGATTACCAAAAGCATTCAGGATTAAAATTTCACAGAACTAATATTATCTATTAACCATTTTGTATGTTATAAAAAGATAAATTTATAAATTCTTAATTTTTTCTCAATATTTATCTTTTAATAACACCAAATAATGTGTATCTAAAAATTATTGGTTATTAATCAAACAAATGGCATGATAAAAGGCATATTCCTTCAGTAAGTGTGTGTATAAGTGTTTGTGTGCATGTTTTTATCAGATTATGTTGTTCTGCATTTGGGAATAACGGAAAAAAGTATTTGGATAATACTTTATCCAATACTTTATTATTACCATAATAAAATATGAAAAAAAGTATCAAAATTAGGAATAACTATAATATTTTATTAAACATTGTGATACAGTTTCCCTATGTGTTTAATGAAATGTATACATGTCTATATATATATATACAAACACATACAGACATAATATACATATATATGCAAATGAATATATTGCTGCTAAACCAATTGATCCAGAAGCTACTATGTAACTTTACTTTTGTTATAAATTTGTAGAAAATGTTAAACATTTTATAAGAAATGAGATTAGATGTGACTGCAATTGAAACAGACGCTTCATAGTATGATTTTTTGAAAATGGGTTTTAACTGTCTTGTTGAATAATACACATCAAACATGAAGAGTAGTCAGAACAGCTGAAAATAATTGCTTATATGTAAATGTGTTTTAAAAAAAAGTTTTAATGTTCAATGATTTTACCCATGCTCTCTGTTTTGGACTCATGGGACTATCCTTTCCTTCAGTTTGGTACACACTGATCTGGCAGTTGAATGGCTATGTCATTAGGTCAGTACTGTCATTTGACAATTTCTCCCATTCCCACTCTCCACTCTATCTGAATTCATAACCACCCAACAATAGTCAAAATATGCTCTTTCTAGTGATATGCTTTCATCTTTACCAGAATCTGTATAAGAGTGATCTTTTCTTTTTATGGCTCACGTTCAATCTCTTTGACTTGACTCACCTTAATTCTCAATGACTTCAATAGACAATACAGGATGCATTAAAGACAAAAATGCTAGAAATCAATTCCTTGAACTCCTCCCCTCGAATTACCGTGCCCTCTTTCACATTGTCTCAACCATTCCCTCCCATAGCCATATTCTTGCATAGACCTTGTCTTTACCGGTAACTGCAACTGCTTCATAATCTCAATTTCATTCATACATTCTCTGAGAAGCTCCTCCTTTTTTTTTCTGGCATATTTCCCCCTCATCTCTTAAGTTCTACAGTCCTTCAAGTCCAAAGGGGCCATTTGTTGATCTTACTGTCTTTTCACTCTCTCTCACCTCTTTGGTATCTTCTTTGCCTTCCTGTTCAACTTAAATCCCATAGTCAATCATTATAATCATTCCATTGCATTTATGATCAGTTCCCTTGTCTTTCTCTCCCTTCATTAGACTTGCTTGTCAAAACCACAACCTTAGCTAAAAGCAAATGTCTGCCTATTTTGCATTTGCATCCATGCAACTGAATGTGACTGGAGAAAACCACACAACCACAATGACCATTCTCAATTTAAATTCATCACTATAGACCTCTAATGGGTTCTTTAAGTCCTAAACAATCACTCCATATTCCCTAGTCCATTGACTCTCCATTTTTCCTAGAGAAAGATTTCACAACCACACCTCATATGTCATTTACAACACCTCCTCTTCAGTTTCTCACTCTCAGCTGATGATCTTGCTTCCTAATTTACTCAGAAAATATAAGCAACTAGAAGAGAACACCCACCTGTTAACATTTGCACATATACTCTCTACCTTCCTGCCTACTATACTATAGGTGAAAATATTCATGGTCCTATTTAACATCAATCCTCACATTGTTCACTGAGCTCTAGTCCTCTGTTATGTCCAAGGACATCAGTCCATCAATTCTCCCCTCCTTCTCCTAATATTAACTCTCTAGCATTAGATTAGTCCCACTGGTATAAAACATGCTATTATTTCTCCATGTTAAAAAGAACCTTCTCTTGACATCACTTCTCATGCCAGCTATTGCCTCATAAGCTACAGCCATGCAGGTTTTCTGTTCCTCAAACATAACAAGCCAATCTTTAACTTGGGGCTCTTGCAATAAGTGTTCTCTCTGACTTGATTTCCCTTTCCTTACATTTTAGAATGTTTGGGCCATTCTTATTTAGATATACACTCATTTGAAAGTTCATATCAGTGGGAAGGCCAATCATAACCTTACAATTTAAAGCAAGCTCTCTGTTAATCTATCACAAAACCCTGTTGCTTCACCCTGTTTTATTTAGGACATTTGTCACTATCTCATATGTTGCTTGTATGTTCGTGTGTTGGTCTGTCCTTTCTCTCTACAACATAACCTCCACTGGAGTAGATATATCATCAGTGTATTCTCTACTATGTGTCTAGGATAATGTTTCTCAATTTATAAAAAATTGCACTCTATATAATTGTCTTCTAAGATATTTTTTCTTAATTGTCCCCTCCTTGTGAAATTTTAATACCATGATGTGTTATGGCCCTTTGCAGGTTTACAAATCATATAATATCTAAGTTTTTTGCCCCCCCAGACCAAATTTGGCCTCCTTGGGGGCAATATTGTCCTGCTTGAGCACATGTGGTCCAGAAGAATGTCTGACATTTGTTTGGTATATGTATTATAAATATAATCCATTTTAATTATTTTTTTAAAATCATTCCCTTGAGAGAAGAAAGCCCTCATTTCAAAAGCAAATATATACAGGTTTATCTATTTAAAAAATATTGAACAATTATAATGTATAAAGTACCCGAGAGTGGTGGCAGGGATGCTAACTAACACAGAAGTTTTGTGGGAGAGACTAATGCACAAGCAACTGAGTACAGTACAAGATAGGATATAGTTAGTGCACAGTAGAGGCTTAAACACAGCCCTGAGGGACTGAGGGGAAGAAGTGACTGACTCAGCAGGATAAGGAAATACCCAATGGAGGAAAGGGCAGATGAGCAGGATTTCAGTAGACAAGAAAACGGACTTTTCCTGGACAAGAAAAAGAGTCTTGAGGTCCATAGACTCTGATTTGAGAAACTGCACCAGCAAATGATCCTGGAAAGGAGAACAGAAGACTTGGAGACGGCAGGGAGCTTCTTTTGAATGTTATTCTGTTGGCACGAGTGAGTTTGGAAAGTTAAACCACACAGAGATTCAAAAAACATACGAAGAAATTATCACTCAAGTTTTTGTAGCCTCTTTTAGAATGAGAAAATCTGTTGCTATTTAGCATTTCATATTTAGGCTTCCACATTGCCACCAGATTAATTTACCTAAAATGCACATTCAACCATGGCAGTTCTCTGTTTAAAAGGATTCAGTGACTTCACAGCACGTGCCAGATAAAGTACAGTTCCTGAGTTGAGAAGAGGTTCTTGCTCTTCATAATCAGGCCCTTCTTATCCGTTGAATCTTATCTCTTCTCATTCCCTGCCTCAAACTCCATTCACCAGGACATACTAATTTCTTGTAGTTTGCAACATTGGAGGCTGCTAATTCCTATGTAACTTTCCAGGTATGACAGCTCTGGTAATTTCTATTTAACATGGAAAATCAATATTCCCCTTCGCTCAAACCTTTAATACAGTCCTTCTCCAAATAATAACTTAGATAACCGGGGCGCCTTTTATAACCGTATCAGAGATTTGGAGTAGAAATCGGTGCCTGTCGTCTGATTCAGACTGAAATAGCTTTAAAAGGCATTTAAAATTTTCTTTCATGCATCACTAAGATTTAACTTTTACTTTGAAAATGTATGAAGTATGACTCTTTTTGTAGGCTATTGTTCACTTTCTTAACATTGTTTTGAACTGTGAAATATACCATACTTGTGGACGAGTAAATAGAACCTGAACACTTTAAAGAACAATTGGAACGAGGCTAAAAACACCACTCAGGTTGATAATTAACATCATACTAGTACTTTTGAGCACCTTAAGTCTTTCTCCTTCACCAGCCTTGGATTTTGTACTATTTCTCTTCATTTTCTTTAAAATTTCAGTTTCAATGTATGAAGATGTAAATATATAGTCTTCAGTTTTGTTGGATTTTGCAATCTATATAGATGCAGTCCTGTAATAAGAACTCCCTTATGTTGGGTTCCTCTTGCTCAATAGTATGTTAGTGAGGTTCATATAACTGTGTTCATCCATTCTCACTCCTCTGCAATATTCCATTGTGTGAATATGCCATAATTTATTTATGCATGCTACTGTTGATGGATTTGGGGGTTGTTTGTAGTTTTTGGCTATGATATATAGTGCTGTAATGAACGTTTGTACATGTCTTTGTAGGGGAATGTAAATACACATTTTTGCTTGATCCTTATCTTGGGGTGGAATTTTCTGAATCACAGAGCAGACACACGTTGGTAGGTACTTTCAAAGCTGTTGAATTAACGTACACTCCCACAAAGCAGTGTGTGAGAATTCCAGTACTCCACATCCTCAGAATTATGTGCTATTATCTGTATTTTTCATTTTCGTCATTCTGGTCAGTGTGTAGTTATACCACATTGTGGTTTTAATAGAGTTTCACTCGACTAAAGAAGTTATGGAACTATTCATGTTCATAGGCCATTTGGATAAAAGTCTTTTGCCAATTTTTCATGTTGAGTATATGCCTTATCCTTTTTGCTTTTCTTTACTGTATGTTTGTTTTTATTTTTATGATTTGTTCTGCTGTTCTTTATATTATTTCCTTGTTTTTAATTTCTTTGAGTTGAATTTGCTATGATTCTTGAAATGGAAGCTTATATCACTGATTTTCAATATTGCTTCTTCATAATATATCCATTTATTTTTAAGTAGTCCCTTAGAAACATTCTGCAATATTGTTTTTGCTATATTTTTACATTCAATTAAAATATTTTCTCATATCTACTGAGATTATTCCTTTGACCCATTAATTATTTAGATGTGTGATATTTAACTTACAGACATTTAACTTACAGACATTTAACTTAAAATGTTGCAGTTGTCTTTCTATTCTTTATTTCTAAATTAATTCCATTGTGGTCAGAGACTTGAATTAGTTGAAATATATTGAGTTTTGCTTTATTGTTCATTCTGTGGTCTGTTTTGGCCAATGCCTCATGTACATTTGAAAATGTGTACTTGAGATTGTTGCTCATTTGAAGGTAACGTGTCTTTTCTGTGACTGTAAATGGAATTTTCCCTTTATCTTTGGTGTTAAGTGGTTAGCTATGAGCCCCCCTCATTGTTGTGTTCTTTTGGTTCACTGAGTATTTTTAACCCATTCATTGGTATCTTTAATCAACTTTGGGAAGTTATTGCCTGTTATGTATTCAACATTGCTCCTGCACCATTCTGTCTTGCCTTTCCTTCTGGGATTTCAGTTACACATATATGAGACTTTTTGACTATATCTCACAAGTCTCTTAGGCTATATTCTCTTATAATTTCTATTTTTCTCTCCTTTTTAGTTTTTATATTTTCTATTACCTGGAATCTAATTTCACTTATTCTGTTTTCTGCTATATCCAATCTGCTGTTTTGAATTTCAAGTATCATTTATAGTTTCAGATTGTCAATTTCATATTATTTTAGGGATTCTTACTTTCTGTTTATTCTCATATTTTTCATTAATTTTGCCTGCCTCTTCCTCTATTTTCTTTAACATCCTAATCATAGTTATTTTAACATTTCTATTCTTCTAACACAACAACATTTGATATTCTGTGTGTCTGCTTCTATTTTCTCTTTTTTCCTGTCCTTTCACCTGTCTTATAAGATTTTTTTTTCATTCTATGCCATTCATATTGTTTAAGGAATTATAGAGGCAGCAATTAATCTTATTTTCCCTAGAGATAGTTCACACTTTCCTCTGTTAGGCAGATATGATAATATTGTGATTACATCAGTGCCATTATAATTGAGCTGAGTCAGGGCTAGGTGGCTGGTTTAGTTAGACTCCAATGACACCTGTCTTGATTTGCCTCCAATCCCTCCCTCTAGCAAGACTTTGTCTCCGAAGAACTACAAGATTATGAGAAATTTTATTCTGCTTTTCCTGCACAGCTCCAGCTTTGGCATGGCCCCCATGGGCTTCAAAGTAAAACCAGTAGTTTCTGCCTCTTCCACCAGGAAAGTTGTGACCTTTGGATATTTTAAGTTAGCTCTTAAGCCACTCACACATGTGGATCCAAAATGTGACAAATATCTTGAGGAAGAGAAGAGAACTGTCATGGATTTGTTGTAATTTCCTCTGGTGTGTGACTTTATCTCAGTAGCATTTTCAGACTATGTTGCCAAAGGACTTACTTTTTGGCCACAATACTTGTGATATTTCATGCTGTTAGGGAGATCTGTGGCATATAAAAACAGGTATTGATTCTCTGGAAATACCTGGAAGACAGTTACAGCACAGACTCCTAGGATCCTGCAGAAATGTCATGCTTCAAGATTGTGGGAGGTTTGTCCCTACCTTTTAGGCTCACACTCCCAGTCTCCTCAGCCACCTCAGACTCAGCAAATGTCCTAGTTGGTAAAATGGGCAATATATTTAAGCATCCTCTAGATTTCAGCCCAAATGACCATCAAAATCTCAGCTGGTTTCTTTTCTTTTTAAAGCATTTCTGTGTCTATAAAAAGCTTGATCCACAGCTCATGCCCAGGTGTAGCAAATTTGCACAGGAAATAAAAGGGCCAGCAGTTACTGGCTCATGTAGGGAAAGAAGTGTTTTCCCTGTTTGGTATTTGAGGTAATCACTTGCTTTTTGATCTCACAGCTGTATGACGGCTTTAAAATATTATTTTTAAATTTATACAAGTTTGTTGCTACTAATGAGAAGGCTGCCTATCTACTACATTCTACCAAGGAAGTGAAACTCTAGACCATCTACATTTTTAAACTTTTTTATTTAAAATAATTTTAGACTTACAAATAGCTGAAAATGGTATGCATATTTCCCCTACCCTTCACCCAGATTGCTGTAATGGTAACATCTTACATAACCACAATAAAATGATCTAAACTAGGAAATAAACATCAATACAATATCATTAACTACTCTATAGACCTTCTTCAAACTTTGCCAGTTATCCTATTAATGCATTTTCTTGCCCAGTGTTCAGAACTTGAACTTTCATTTAGTTGTCAAATCTACTTAGTCTCCTCAAGTCTGACAATTCTTCAGTGTTTCTCTGACTTTCATGACCTTGATATTTTTGAGGAGTACTGGCCAGTTATTTTGTAGAATACCTCTCAATTTGTCATTATGTTTTCTCATGATTAGATTGAGGTAACATTTCTGGCAAGAAAACTGCAAATGTGATGCTGTACCCTTTTTAGAGCATCATACCAAGAAGTGCATGATTATAAGATAAAGGTTTTTATTTCTAGTTACGTTTATCGAGTATAATTCACATAAAGTAAAATTCACCCTCTTTAGCATACAATTCTATTATTTTTGACAAATGTATACAGTTGGGCAACCAATACCACTCTCCAGATATAAAACAGTTTTGTCATCTCTCACAAATTCTGTGTCCTTTTATAGTCACATACTCTCCCTCACCCCCTAAAATCTAGCAACCGTTGATATGTTTTCTGTTTCTATGTCTTGCCTTTTCTAGAATGTAATACAAATGGAATCCCACAACGTGTAGCCCTTTGGGTCTTGTTTCTTTAACTTAGCAAATTGTATTTTAGATTCATCCATGTTGTGTGAATTACTAGTTTATTCCTTTTTATTGCTAAATACTATTTCATTATGTAGTTGCACCACAGTTTGTTGCCTAGTTGAAGACTCCTGGGTTGTTTCCAGTTTTTGGTGATTATAAATAACACTGCTATAAACCTTTACATATATATCAGATTTAACTTTAAAATATAAATATTTCATATTTTTCTTATTTGGAATTATTCTGTTTCAGTTATTTGTAGTTCCAGTAAAGTACATTTTCTTTAGCAGCCTTAGAAAGCTAATTCGTGAATATGTAGGAGACGATATCTCTCTCTTTTCCAGATCTGTGTAGTCACGCAAGTGAAACCAACTTCAGAGCATAGTCAATCATATCTATAACTTGTAACAAAGTACCCATTAATGATTTCGCTAGGATGCAAGATATGAAATGCAAATTTTTCATGCTTCAGTATGTGTTACAGTATTGCTCTCAGGAACCTGATTGAATAATCTGGGAACAACTGTCAGAGAAAGAAAAGTGAAAAACAAGACTAAAGTTGATGAACTGAAAATCAGCAATTTAAAGAGCTATTTATTGGTTCACTGAAACTAGACTGATATCCAGAAGGTGACATTTAAATTGCTCTGTGACTATTCTAGTTAAGCAAAGTGTATGTCTGCTCTTTTGTAAAGTGGATAAGTACTTCATCCTAAATCAAGAAAAATGCATTCTTTGGGTAATTTGCATTTATAAAACATTTGAAAGGGAACAATAAGAACCAGAATTACAGATGAAAAATAGCAAAATGCATTGTATCAAATCTCTGAAATAGACATTGTGTTTGAAATATATAGGACTTTTAATAAAATTGAATAAAGAGCATTAGATGAGTAGCAGAATACTTATATCTGTGATGCTCAAGATTTATACTTGGAGTCCCGTCACCATCAATGCCATTGACTAATTTTAAACAGCACTTTACATTTTTCTAAATATAAGCCAGTTTATGATGAATTGTCAAGGCTATTCTTTTCAAAATATTGGTGCTTATGGAATAAAATTGTATTTTTTTGTTGTTTATCCAAAACAAAAAACCTGTGACTTGATAGATTCTTCACTTAATCAGCTCATCTACCTCCTCTACATTTTAGTCACCCTTCAATTTGGTTAAAATAACATATTTATTACCATTTGAAGATGTTTCACATATAGTTTATCAATCTCTGACCACAAATCCTTCTGATTTTCCACTTTCCCACTCTTTCTTTACCAATGAATCTCCTCTTGAAGTCTTCTTATTTCTCAGGTTGGCTTTATAATGTTCTTTATAATGTACCCAGCTAGCATTTTTTGAAATTTTGATTGGTCTCCAAATGTAGCTTATGATATAATCAGTATGAGTAGGCAATGATTATAGTTCAGTCTGATGTTTACTAAAGTCTCAGAGTCCTTATTCCTTTGATGTTATAGTGCACTATGCTTGGATTATTATCTGCTTTGCCTACTTGTGCTTTCTTAGATATCAACCCAGTCTTGAAGTCAGAAGTAGTACCATGCCCATGAGATTCATTCCATGCTATCAAACCTAAAGTAAACTCTTAATGCATTTCAATAATTCTTAAAGTCAGATCTTATTATTTATCCTTTTTCTCTTCTTTTTTTTAATTTTTGGTGAGGAAGATTAGCCTTGAGCTAATCTGTTGCCAACCCTTCTCTTTTTGCTGAGGAAGATTGGCCCTGAGCTAACATCTGTGCCCATCTTCCTCTATTTTATATGTGGGACGCCTGCCACAGCCTGGCTTGATAAGTGGTGCATAGGTTCGCACCAGGGATCCGAACCTGTGAACCCTGGGCCACCGAAGCGAAGTGAGCGAACCCAACCACTATGCCACCGGGTCAGCCCCTATCCTTTTTCTTACTGCAATTATTCCAGATCTCTCCCTCTGTTCTCAAATCTTCGGTTCCATCCTTAATTTCTTTTTCTCTCATTGCATGACTCCATGTACTGATAATGAGAACTTCTTCAACTTCCCTTTAGTGAACTCTCTGTATTTTAACCCTTCTTTTCTTCCTTTATTTCTATCCTTAAGGAATAAGTTCCACTCCGTTTTGGCAAGGCTAACTCTTTTCTTGTTTCAGTTTTTGCCTCATCCTGTTCCATTCTATTTCCCTTGAGCTCTACCCCATCAATATTCTATACCTGCACCGCACATCTTTATATTATCAATTTCTTCTTCTCCGATGATGTCGTATTCAGATTCATCAACAGGCAATGCCTGCCTTAGCACGAGATCACATAAGATTTAGCCAAAATTTAGGCCCTACTCATGGCAGAGATACAGCTTGTTAGGCAAGATATAATACAAGAAAATGAGTGTTTGTAATCAGACAGATCTGAATGTGATTGTACACTCCGACTCTAACTTCCTAAGTACCCTGTCAAGTTGCTTAATCGATAACAATTATGGTGTATTTCAGTAACAAATCAAAATTTAAGCAAGAAAGATAGTCTGCTTTTGGTAATGACAAAGAAGCTCATACTGTACTATCCTTTCTCCTGAAAACAATCATCAAAGCTAGACAAAATATATTCTTAAAAACAACTGTTTGAGGGCACTGGAGAGCAAGCAGCATCAAGTAATATTTGAGCTATTAGGGTCCTTGAGAGAAGGAAAGCATAGCACGTAATTTCCAAATTCATCCTGGCTTTTTCCTTTGGGGCAATTTCTAGTTTACCCCTTAAGGGAAGAGACCAAGCAGCAATCAGGAGTCCTACTTAGCTGAGGAGAAAGAAGTTGGAGTTTAGGTCTTCCGGGTTGGCTGAAATTTAAGCAACATAGTTCTAGAGAGAAGGGGATTGCAGACAAATGAACCTCGGCTGCGTGTGCACAGAGAAAAAACTCTAGGAAACTCAGCAGGGAAAAACAGCTGGGAAGCTAAAGAGTTGGACTGTGATTTTAGCAGCTTTGTGGTCCAACTTTGACCCCAAAAGAGTCTTAAATTAAGTACCATGGTCAAAAAGTAAGTATGACAACCTAGAAGCAAATATAAACCTGAAATGTAACAGCTATTACAAAGTTCAAACTGATACTTGAAAATATCAAGGCAATTCATTGTCTATCTACCTACCAAAGGAAAATTTTAAATTCTTTGGAAATAGATAACATTATCCAGAATCTCTACAATAGTGTACACAAAATGTTCAGCATCCTATCCAAAGTTATAAAGAATGATTAAAGCAAAAGAGATACACACATAGGATCACTGACCGAAAATAAAGGGAAAAACAGGCAAAAGAAACTGACTGCCTAGTGACCGAGATTTTGGGTTATCAAACAGGGACATGAAAATAATTGTGATCAATATGTGTAAGATCATAGAGAAAATTATGGAGGATTTTGGTAGAGACCCAAAATTCACAAACAAAAAAGAGTAAAATGGTAGAAGTAAAAAATGAATAACCAAAGTGAGAAATTCAATAGATGTAATAATGGAAGGTTAAAAACATCAGAAGACAGAATCAGTGACCTGGAACAAAAAGGACAGTAAATATATAAAAGAACGTAAGAGACATATAGGTCATGGCAAAAGTTTTAATATATGAGCAATGAGTCTCGGAGAAGAAAGAGAGAATTGAGTAGAAATTATATTTGAAAATTTACTAGATGAGAATTTCCACAAACAATGAACACATTCACCAAATAAGAAGCTTTATGATGGACTATTTAGAAAATGCAAAAGACTACAAATAAATTATTAGCATTATTAAGTGAATTAAGCAAAGTTATTAGATCCAAGTCAACATTCAGAAATCAGCTGTATTTCTTGATGTCCTATTAAGGAATAGAATTTATGCCTAAGTAATTTCTCTAAAACCCTATTTGACTTTTGCCCTTCCCAACAGCTACCTTCCTCTACTCCCTGCTCTCCCTCCCTCCCTTCCTTCCTCCCTCCCTTCCTTTCTTTCATTTATTTTCAACCTTCATCATTTGAAATGTATTAAAAATGTTTTAAAGTTCTATTTATGCAAATATTTAGTCATACAATATGTGTTGATTGGATAATTGCTAAGACACTATCTTAATTGAACTCTGATCGTCACCCTTAACTTGAGAGATTATTTTTAATCCTACTTAATTCTTACAATAGTTAATTGAAAGCATCTTATATAATTTTAAATAAATTTTATTTATAACAATTTGCTTAGTAATCCATGAGTATATTAAAGATAGGGTTCTTCCACTCTTCCTTAATAAGATGAATTCTGGGACTCAAAAAATCCCCAGATAAACCAGATGGTGCCAGAGGAAGGCAGTATCAGGTTTGTGTATATCCCAAAGCACTTTCTTGAGCACTAAATTTGGAAACATAGCTACAATAAATCAAGCATGAGTTAAATGGTCAAACAGTTACTAAGAATTTGGGGAGATCACACTGTGATTTTTTAAAAAAACACTCAGCCATTAAGGAACATTGCTTATTTTCATAACAAGGTTAAGTTATACTTTAGTCTCTTTTGCTTTCCTTTCTTTTTCTTCCTGTTCTTCCTATCCCATAAAAATTCAGACCATCTATAGATTGTTAATCAATCTATAATAATCTATGATCTATAATCAATATCAGTATATGAAAATGTTTTTCATAAGTTGATATTAGGAAAACTGTAGAAAGTCTGCCATATCAGAATTTTACTTTCGCAAATGTTAATGACTTTGCCATTAAAAAATACTGGGAGTGCTAGTCTTGGGTTCCATATGTTGTTAAAAGTTTTCCAGATGTCTGAGAAATATAATCCCATTCATTTGCATCCTTCTATAGTTAAGCCATCTGGTACAGTTAAGTACCAGAAGCTTTACAATTATTCATGATTCTGTTACATAGAATGCCATTTATGTTATTGGAGAGTAAACTGATATAACAGATATGCTGTTGGGAAATCTGAAAAAGTTCTCCCATAATGGAGAGAGATGTTGATGTTCCTGTTCAGATGCTCTATCGGTTATTATTGTCCACATTCATCAACATAACGATGTTATAAATGAGATGATACTCTAAATATCCACAATTTCATTGAAATTTGAATTCCACATATTTCACAATATGGTCATTCTACTGTAATATGACATATAAATTTATATCCTTTGGTAGAAATTATAGACTTACATATAACCTGTGATGTTGTTACCAGAAAAAAGATCCAGGAGTTGAGTGGGTCTTCAAAAACTTTAATGAATTGTTTCATTCTAATAGCTTTAGCAACTTGGAAGTGACAAGAGCATCAGAAATCCAACAGAGCTGGAATAAATAATACAAATATAACCTCCCTATTTCTAACATGTTTTCATTGGCAGGGGAGGACCCTATAGCTGATGCTAATTCTTCTTTGCTTCTGCAATTAACATGGTCAGAGCAGGATTTAACGTTCATTTAGTAAATCTGTACGGAGCATGTGAAACATGCCAGGAGCTCTTTTACCCATGGTGAGGGTTACAAAGTCCATAAAGTGTAATTCTACCTGTAAGGAGCTCGCTTCAGTGTCACTGTTGTTACTGATCACTTCATTTGTTGGCTCTATGGACTTCTGTTTGATGAAAGCTTGACATATGTCTCGGAGAGAATAAATCTCCAGAATCAGGTGGTAGAAGTTTCAAACTTCCATGTGTTCTTAAAACACACATTTAATAAACATTTATGGAACAATTTTAATGTGCAAGTTTCCCAGCATTAAAAAAGCAAACAGATAAAAGAGAAAATAAAAGAGGAAAACTATCCTTAAGAAATTTTGCGGCTAGTGAAAATTATGGAAATTTAAACAAACTGTGAAGTAAAATAATAATAAGTATTATAACAGAAAAATGTAGCTTATGTTTTGGGAGCACGTTACAAGGAATGACTAATTTTGAAATGGTTTGGAGGAGGTTTTCCAGAGTAGGAAATATTTGAGCCAGTTCTTGAAAAGTGACTTCATGCCTGTTCTCAGCTAGGATAAGAATTGTGTCTGTGTATACAGAAAAGTCGAACCTCTTCAGGAAGATAGTGTATATCCTGAACTGTGTAATAATTTTTGGTGGTATAAGAACAATAGTAAGCATGATATAACAGAGCTTTTGAATTTTTGCAGCAAAGTGAAAGGTGATTGTTGGCTTTATCCCCCAAGAATGTTATCTACAAGTTGCTTAAACCTCATGAATTTTAAACTTTTTTAACATGACAATGTTTGGAAGAATGTGAGTACTATTTGTTATATCCTTATGTTAACACTTGATATGGGCTCAGTTCAGAGCCTTGACCTGCATTTGAAAAGTTATAACTTTTATCTTGGTGACTCCCTCAATCTCATAGCTTCTACAGTAGTCAGTATTCCCCTCCATCTCTATCATGCACAAATAATCAAATACCAGTAGGCTTTTACCTACATACACTTTAGATCCTTTGACCCGAAAACACAAAGTAGACATCATAATCATCTATAAACTTCTACTGAGAACCTTTTTAAGAGTAAGGCTCATAAAATGCTCAGTGCTATGGATTGAGAATGCCAAGAGTGTAAGGATATACTAGTCCCTATTCCTGAGGGATTTAGAATGTAGTTGAGGAGACAGGATATTTACATTAAGCAACTAACATTTAAAAAAGCAAACCTATGGTTAGCTCTGTGACAAATGAAAAGTATAGATTATAAGTGCTATAGAATTTCAGGAAAGCAGCAATCCGTGAAAACTGAGGAAATAAGATAAGGCCTCTCGTGGCAGAGCTAGAAAGATAGGAATTAGGAAAAAGAAGAGGAGACCAAGTTTACTTAGCAAGGAAACTATTTTAAGCGTACCAGTAAAAATGGGTATTTATGTTTGTATACTGAAAGCACCATGAGGAGGCATGTTTGGCAATAGTAGAGAATCTGTTAAAAGTGCAATGGTATTAAAAAGATAGGTGCAGGCTATGCTGTGGAAGCCTTTGTATTTTATCTTACACATCATAGAGACAAACAGAAGCTTTGGGGCAGCATGATGACATATCCATAGTATGAAGGGTAACTTGAAGCAGGGGTTTGGATTTAGGGGCTTGTGTATCAAGTAGGAGGTATAAAGACCCAGTAGGGTATTGTCTAGAGAACAAAAAAGTCAGCGGGAGACACCTTACAGAGATTCAACAGTATCTCATACCTGGGCCTCTCTTCCTCCACTTCGTTTTTATTCAAAATGTAGTTCTTTGACCTATTTACTATTGCTCTCCGCTAATACATTTATTATGATATCCAGTCAGTACACTTCTTTCAGGGAGAAATGATTGCCTTTTAATAAGAGTTTACAGAAGAGGATTCTTTAATCCAAAGGAGTGATACTAACAGAAGAACTGCAGGCCTTGTGGCAAATCTGGGAGTTGATTTTGAATTTAGATGACTATGTCTATTTGCTTTTGTGGAGTAGACTCTGGCATGGAAGTTATTTCACACAAAGGAATAGTACAACATAGAGAGGATAGCACAATAAGTCTCAGAAAGATGGCAAATAATGCTAGAAAATATTAATAAATACAAATATATGATGAGTCTCTGCATCTTTCCCTTTTCTTTGTTTTGATGAAACTAAAATACTGAAAAGAATATATTTTAGTATGAATTTATGAAATGAAAAAAAAGTTATGAAAGACTAAATAAATTTCCCATAAAATAGGTGATTATGGAACAAGAAAGAACAGCAAACATACAAAATAACTTTTCATTCTGTTTTAGAATGAACAAGGTGGAAAATAAAAATGTACAATCCAATCAAGAGAGAAATGTAAAGGGAGCCAGCACTGACGGCCTAGTAGTTAAAGTTCAGTGAGCTTCACTTTGATGGCCCTGGTTTGGTTCTCCAGCGTGGAACCACGGCACTTGTTTGTCAGTAGCCATGCTATGGCGACGGCTCACATAGAAGAACTAGAAGGACCTACAACTAGAATATACAACTATGTCCTGGGGCTTTGGGGAGGAAAAAAAAGAAAAAGAGGAAGATTGGCAACAGAAGTTAACTCAGGGGGAATCTTTCCCAGCAAAAAAAAAAAAGAGAGAGAGAAATGTAAGGATTTGATTAAGCTCCACACAAGATGCATGACACCAAGACGCTTGAACAAGATGTTCAACAAGATGCTTGAACACTGCCACACTCCCTCTGGCAGCTTGATAGATATTGTTTACATTTAACCAAGCCACCTTTAAAAAATATATTAATTTAAGTTCTCATCGCAAGAAAAAATTTTTGTAACTATTGATGGTGATGAATGTTAACTAGACTTGTGGTGATCCCCTCCACAATATATGTAAATATTGAATAATTATGTTGTACACCCAAAACTAATATGGTATATGTTAATTATACCTCAATTTTAAAAAATACACTCATTTACATATCATTCAAATGTAGATCTGTATTCATGTAGTTAGAAAAAGAAACTATAGAGATAACATAGCCCAATGCCTTCATTTCACATACGAAAAAAATGGAGCCTTCAAAGTTCAAGTGACTTGACTGAAATCACAAGCTAGTTAGTGAGTGATACAGTAGTCCAGCTCCACGCGTGGGCCACTGTAAAACAATCTCTCCCCTTATCTTGTCTTATATTGTTTCCTGTGATGATAATGTCCTGACCCTAGCTCTCTAACTTTCAAGGTCAAGCTCTATATTTTATTTTCTTAAGAAAGCCTTACCTGACTGTAGCAGGCAGGATAATAGACCCCAAGGATGTTCCTGTCAAAGTCTCCAGAACCTGTGAATGTTACCTTATTTGGCAAAATGCGCTTTGAAGATATGATCCAGTTAAGGATCTTGAGATAAAGAGATTGTCTTGAATTATCTGGATGGGCCCCATGTAATCACATGAGTCATTTAAATGTGGAAAAGGGAGGCAGAAGGAGTGTCAGAACGATGTAGTGTGAGAAAGACTTGACAAGCTATTGCTGTCTTTGAAGATGGAAGAGGGCCATGAACCGAGGAATATGGGAACATCTAGAAGTTGGAAGAGGGAAGATAAAGGATTGTCCTCTAAACTTATGGAAGGAACAGTCCTACTAACACCTTGATTTTACCCCAGTGAGACCCATTTTGAACTTCTGACTTCTAGAAATCTAAGATAATAAATGTGTGTGAGTTTAAGCCACCAAGTCTGTGGTAATTTGTTACAGCAGCAATAGGAAACTAACATGACTGTTGTAGCTCTCTGGTCATCTAATCATGCATAAGCTTTTCATTGTCTATTATCCTTAGTTCTTTTTTTTTTTTTTTTGCGAGGAAGACCAGCCCTGAGCTAACATCCACTGCCGATCCTCCCCTTTTTGCTGAGGAAGACTGGCCCTGGGCTAACATCCGTGCCCATCTTCCTCCACTTTATATGGGACACCGCCACGGCATGGCTGACAAGCAGTGCATCGGCAGACGCCTGGGATCCGAACCAGCAAACCCTGGGCTGCCAAGCGCGAACTTAACTGCTGTGCCACGGGGCGGCCCCTATCCTTAGTTTTTAATTCCAGTATTTTTCTACAAATAGGTAACAAGCTATTTAAAGTTGATGCCCTGGCACACAGACCTGGACACTTATGCTAATTCTAAAATTAGCAATATGCTCCCTCAGGAAAGTTACTTAACCTTTTGCTGTTTTAATTTTCTAATTGTAAAACAATGATTATAAAACCTAATCTCGGGGAATTTTGTGAGGATTAGCAACAAGCAATATGTAAATGCATCGAATCAACACATTGTATACCTTAAACTCACACAATGTTTATGTCAATTTATCTCAATAAAGTTGAAAAAAATTTTGAAAAAAGGTTGCACTTTCCTTTAGGAGGCCATACTCCAGTGAAAGACGTAGATGTGCAAAATTATACGCTATCTCACCAAGTGATGAGCTCCCAGGAAATGGTTTGTATGGTTGCACCAGAAAGGACCAACCACCTGTCTGTGTATCTGGGAGTGTCACAGAGGGCTTCACTGAGTAGTGACTTTAAGGATAGCCTTGAATAAATACTAAGAGTATGCCAGGTAGAGCAATAGGAAAGAAAAGAAATATACTGAGTGCCCTGAATCGAGAAAACCTGGTTTCCAATATGAGTTGACTCATCTTTATTTTTTGGGGAAATTTTCTTTCTAGCTAACACTCTCACTCTCTGCGATGGTTGGTTTTCTCCCAGACACTAGACTCTTAGAATATCCAGGCCAAGAGATTACCGACTCTTGCTACTGTTTACCCAAGGCCCGTCTCTCACCATTCAATGTAACAGAAACAGAATGTGCAGGACTTGGGAGCATTGACCATTGTGTCTCCAGGGCCTAGTGCTCTGCCTGGTACATAAAGAGTTGATCAATAAATGAGTGATAGGAAATGAAGCTGGAAATATAGATCAGAGCCAGAGGAAAGACCACATATTTGAGGCCATAGGGGATGAATTTATCCTGTGAGCACCCAGAAGTTTTTAGGCAGTTTTGTCTTTGTGTGAATGATGGACTAGAAAGAGAGAAATTTTGTGCTACAGAGACTAACTAATAATAATTAGCTACCATTTCTTAAGTATTTACTATGTGCCAGAGACTATGCAAAGTGCATTACACAGATGATGTTATTTAGCAACACCATGAAATAAGTACTGTGATTTCTCCCCATTTTACAGACAATGAAACTGGGGCTTTGAAAGTTTCTTAAACTAGCCCAAGTCACATTGACATTAATCTCATAGGCAGAAATGGAGTCAGGTGTCTCTGACTCTCCTGCTCGAGTTCTCAAACTCTAAGCCATATAGGAGATTGCTTACTAGTCTGACAACTATATTATGATTTTTAAGTCAATCCAGTCTATAATCAGAAATTCAGTTTGATGTTGGTTTTTCTTTCTTTCTTTTTTTTTTACTTTGGTGAGGAAGATTGGCCCTGAGCTAACATCTGTTGCCAATCTTCTTCTATTTTGTATGTGGGTTGCTGCCACAGCATGGCTTGAGGAGTAGCATAGGTCCATGCCCAGGATCCAAACCTCAAACCTGGGCTGCTGAAGTGGAGTGAACTGAAGTTAACCACTACACCACTGGGCCAGCCCCTGATGTTAGTTTTTTTGTTGGTTTGTTTGTTTGACCTAAACAGCCAAATGAGCTCAGCATGTCGATCAGGAGTCAGCAAATGATAGCCTGAAGGCCAAATCCCACCCACCACTGGTTTTTGTACAACATGAGGGCTGAGTGAGTTTACAGTTTTTAAATGTTGGGAAGAAATCAAAAGAAAATTCATATTTCCTGACACATGAAAATCATATGAAATTTAAATTTTAGCATGCATGAATAAAGTTTTAGTGGAACACAGCCACATTTATTTGTTTATGTGTTGTCTATGGCTGCTTGCACTCTATAATGAGCAGAGTTGAATAGTTGTGATAAAGGTTGTACGGCCTACAAAAGCTAAAATGTTTTCTATCTTGCCCTTTCAGCAAAGTTTGCCTGTCTGATTAGATAGTTTATCTGATATAGATATTTCCCATTTAGCCAAAAAAAAGGTGGAGGTGGAGGTGCTTTAGCAGCAATAGTAGCACAATGAAGTCAGCATTACCAGGTCTTTATGGGATGTTTCCTATGGAAATGCATTCCTGGCACCATGTATTGGAAATACTTAGTTCTCTTCAAATCCCATCGGGTCATCCTGCAAGTCATAGTTTTTCCTAGCTCTTTTTCATGCAATTATTGGTCACTTTCTCTCTCATGATAGCAATGTGTATAATACACTTTATGATGTCAGAGGACTTCCCCCATTCCCTAATTGCCGGCTGCTTTATGCTTTATTTATTTCACTCTTCCTTGAAGAGCCTTAGAAAGGGTTAACACTTGAATTTTTACCATCTAGCTGATACTGTTGTTTTTCATTTCTCAACAGGTCTAATAGTATTACCTGCACACCTATTGTCAGATCTTAGGGGTCAAAACTGTTTGCTAGAGCACACACACACACACACAGAGCACACTCTCAGATCCAAAGGCCACTTTGGGTAAAAAACACATTGCAGAACTTATTCAACTCACAATAGGATCATAGAACGAGTCATTGACTGAGAGCTTTTAAAAGAAGGTGAACTAAAGCTCACTGGCCAAGGTGATGGTCCCAAAAGAAGACTGAACTCTGGTGAGTTTAGCTAGCACAGCCTGTCACAATAGTTCTCATTGTCTAGTTAAATACAACAGGCCTTAATACATTGGAAAAAATACATGACACGTATATTGCAAACTATAATGCAATAGATTGTCAGGTATAATTTTTTATCCATTCTACAAATATTAAGCACCTCCTATGTCCCAAGAGCAGTTCTTAGCACTGAAAATGTAGCAGTGAACAAAACAGGTGAAGTCTCTGCTTTCAGGGAGTTTTCATTACAGTGTGTGAGGGTGGCGATAAAAATAAACAAACACATAAAATATATATCATGTTGGATATTAATTAGTGAGTGATGATTAAAAAAATGGGAAGATGGAGAGTTATGGGGATGCCATTTTACAGTTAGGGAAGGCTTTTCTCCAAGGAGATGAGAGGTTTACAAATATCTGAATGATGTGACTGAGCAAATCATGCCAATTGGTGAGGCAATAGCATTTTAGGCAGAAGGGACAGCAACCAGAAAGGTTCTGCAATGTGAAATTTTTTTTTTTTTTTTTTTTGTGGGGAAGACCAGCCCTGAGCTAACATCTGTTGCCAATCCTCCCCTTTTTGCTGAGGAAGACTGGCCCTGAGCTAACATCGTGCCCATCTTCCTCCACTTTATATGGGACGCTGCCACAGCATGGCTGTCAAGCAGTGCGTCGGCGGGCGACCGGGATCCGAACTCGCGAACCCTGGGCTGCCAAGCGCGGACTAAACCGCTGCGCCACCGGGCGGCCCCTGCAATGTGAAATTTTAAAGGACAGAATGAAGACCGGTAGAGCTGGAACAAGGTGAGAGAGCGTGTGAGTGGGAGGAAATGAGTATAAAGAAATAACCAGAAAATATATTACATACGGCCTTGGAAGCTATCATCGTGGCAAAATATTTTGATCTACATGTGACAGGAAACAATTTGAAGGACTTAGAGCAGGGATACATTTGGTACATTTTGATTCATGAGCATCTTTCTGGCTTCTGTGTGGAGAATAGCTCACAGAAGGCAAGAGTGGAGCAGGAAGGCCCATAAGGAAGGCACCAGGAGATCAGATAACAGAGGATGTTGGCTTGACTATCACTATGGTGGTAAGAAATAACTAGATTTTGAATATATAGTATTTTGAAGTTAGAATCAACAGATTTACTGATGCTTTGGACAGAGTGTGTGAGAACCAGAAAGGGATGGTACCACAGGCTTATTTTTATTTTCTCCCTGAGCAACTGGGTGATGGTAGTGCCATTTACTGAACTAGAAAGTACCAAGTGAGAAGCAGATTTGCTGGGAGTGGAAATTGAAAGTTCTATTTTTAACATGTGAATTTTGAGATGACTTTTACATGCAAATGGAGATATTGAATAGGCAGTTGGTTACTGGGTCTGACATTCAGAAGAAAGGAAGGACAGGAGATATACATTTGAGAGTTAACATGAAGTGGATATTTAAAGACATAGCTGGATGGAATCACTTACAGAGTGAGTGTGGAGAAGAAAGAATAAAGAACTAAAGACTGAGTGCTGCCACATTCCCACATTAAAATGTCAGGAAGAGGAGGAGACACCAGAAATTGAGACTGCGAAGGAATAATAGTGAACTGGTAAGTGTGTGTTGTCCTAGCAGTCACAGGAAGAAAAAAGAAAATGATTTGGAAAAGAAAAAGGGATCAATTGTTTTAACTAGATTAAATAAAATATATGTGCATATAATTATATGTACTCTTTCTTTATGAGAATATTTCAGACATAGGTAACTTTACAACAAATCAATGCTGAGCAGGAAATCTTTGTATAGGACACACCCAAAAATTTTATCTGGCTCTCACAAGGCTTTTAAATTGATACAAATTTGGTATTGTGACTTAGTTTCTGGAGAGTAGAGAGCTCACTCTAAAATTCGAGGCAACAACAAAGAAGTTAATCTTGTCAATAAGGAATGGTGTGAGATTAAGATGGTATTTGGCCAGGGACACAAATCTTCTCCTTACTCATACATTTCTACATGTGAGGTCTCTCAGAAAAATACTCCCGAAAGATTAGTGTCAGCAAAACAATGCTTTATATAAATATTCAACTTTAATGACAAAACCTTATATAGATCCCTAGTGAGTTTGGCTAGATAAAATAGAGGATCTCTTTGGCATAGGCTACAGGCAATCCAGAACCTAGAAGTGAAACACACACCTGAGTCTTGAGTACCACTACCCAAAACAAGGAAGGTCTATTTTAAGTAATGTCAGCTGGTGAGGAGGCCTTGAACTTCCTCAGCTGCATGGAAGCAGGTTAGTTCCGAGACAGAGAGAGTTAGCTTGGCCTTCCCTCAAGAAGAACGAAACCATGAGACATAGCTTCTGTTTTCTGATTCCTTGGAGACAGCCCATCCAAATGGGGGACAGAACAGAAAAAAGAGGTATGCCTGAGTTTTCTCCCCAGAAAGAGCAGTTGCATTCCCCTTAATACTCTGGACTCAGGGTGCTTTCTCATTCTCAACTGTACACTAAAGCATTTCTCCTCTCTAGAAACACAGGTGAGCTGTGGAGAACGGGGCGAAGATAGATTAGGACCATCATCATATACATTTCATTCAAGCATATCTAGTCTCCTGCCCAGGGCTCAATGTGTTGGTCTGGTACTGCACCGAGTGTACGACATTTGTAAGTGTTTGTAATTTTCCCAGGGTGTGCTCTGCTAAGTGAATAGCAAGCCAACTGCTTTGGGATACGTTATCTCCCTACCTTCCTGAGTGTGGGTACTGTTAACCTTAACTTTCCTATCCCTTGAAATAAAGACTGAGGGAAGGGGGTTTGAGGACACTCACAATTCCCATTTTCCCTCTTTCTTCATTTTCTCCTACAACTATCACAAGGGCGTTCTAATTCTCCTTTCTGTTTATGGAAGGTACTTGTTTCATAGCCTCCTTCTTCCTTGCTTTACAGAGTTCCTATATCTAGAATGACCCACTTTTCCCCTACTGCAAATCTCATGGTTTAGCTTAATAATAGGAAGTCTACAAGGTAGGAAAAAAAGCATGACATTAATGAAAAAAATATATAACAATATGTCATCTCTTTTACATGGTTTTGTTTCCTACCTTTTTTTAAAGGTAAAATTGATCCTGTGATCTTTAAGATTAGCAACCAGGAGAAAAAAAAGAAAAAAACCTCACCTTTCTAGGCCTCAGTTTTCTCATCTATAAAATGAAGGAACTAGACTAAATGATCTCTAAGGTTATTTTTTTAAAATCAGCATTTTATAAATATATTTCACCACGTAAATGAAAGGAGAAAGTAAATTTAGTCTACTGAATATACTAGAAGGGGTAAAATTATACCTAGTAATTTAGGCAAAACAAATGGCATAGAAGGATTTATTGTTGTCATAAATATTTGTAAATAATTATTTTAAAATATTTTAAAGTATTTGTGAGAAATTCGTGAGCTGCCCTTGAGAGTTAAAGAGAGGTCAATGAAGCACCTCATACAATTGTTAAGGTAATACCAAATTTTAAGGAATAAAAAACCTGCCAAATTATGTCTTGGAGTCCCCTAGAAGCCACTCATCTCACTATAAAAATTTCCAATCTCATGTGGTTGCCAATCTCAAAGCGGAAAACCAATATCTTTATTTTTCCACAGTTTTATGATACTGTTCTTTCCCCGTACATCTATACTACCATTCACGATGCTGGCATCCTTCCATTAGGTCTTCCTTAGTCTATTGAGTTTCGGTTAAAAATCATTGAAGATTTCATTATTTTCCCAATAGTTAAGCTATCTACTGTTTCAAAGCATAAAAGATGGACATAACAGCAAAGTGACCAGAAGCAAATAATGAAATAAGTGATCGAAATTGAGGTAGGCTCGTCATTTTTTTTCGCCTTGGTGAGGAGGATTGTCTCTGAGCTAACATCTGCTGCCAATCTTTCTCTTTTTGCTTGAGGAAGATTGTCCCTGAGGTAACATCTGTGCCAATCTTCCTCTACTTTGTACGTAGGACGCTGCCACAGCATGGCTTGATGAGTCGTGTGTAGGTCTGAGCCTGGGATCTGACCCATAAACCCCAGGCCACCAAACTTATCCACTACACCACCAGGCTGGGCCCTGAGCTAGGCTAGTCTAAAAAGCAGACTCCATACCAATGAACTAATGTTTTACTATACCATATAATTCATGTGTAAATGAAGAAGTTAGATAATTAAAGATGCAAGATGTTCAATAACTGATGTTATGATAAATTCTATTAGTATTAAAAGATTTACACCTAAAATTTCTGATTCATGACTTTTACTTCAAATCTCAAAATTGCCCCAAATGAAACTAAGGAAATGCTTTAAACACTTATAGTATCTATTTTTAAAATTTCTCTAATATTTGGATAAATGTGTATGGAAAATTTCTTAAAATTTTCTAAGAACTATAAATCACACTCGGCATGTTATACAGGGTAAATTTTTAAAGGCTTCTCTTTGTTTCACCCGACCTCAAAAAGGCACCTCCTATTCTAAATAATGCTTTAATTGTGGCATTATATCAGTTAGTTTTTGTTTTGTAACAAATCATTTCAAAACATTGTGGCTTAAAACAACAATTTTTATTTATCTCACATTTCTGCAGATTGATAATTTGGGCTAGGCTTAACTGAACAGTTATTTTGCTGGTATTGCTTGGGTTCATGCTATGTCTACAGTCAATTGTCATATTGGCTAAGGGCTGAATGGTCTAGGGGAGCTCACTGGGATGGCGAGTGTCTATTCCACATGATCTCTCATTTTCTAAGAGGTTAGTCCATCCCAGTTCATATGATGATGAAAAGGTTCTGAAAGCTATGAGAGAGAAAGCTTCAAGAACTTTTCAGTCATAGGATCAAAACTAAGACAACTTCACTTTGGCTACATTTTATTAGTCAAAGCAAGTCACAAAGCCAGTTGATAATCAAAAGGTGTAGAAATAAATTTTACCTCTTAATGGGAGTTGCTCCTAAGCATTTGTAGCTAATTTTGCAGATTACCACAAGCATCAACTTCAGAAAATGTCCTGGGAAATTTGCTATTACCTGAACTTCACCACTCACTACAATACCAATATATATGTTTTGAAGACTATGTTTCAGCATCTAAAAAACAGTGTGGCTATAAAGAAAATAACACCTATTGTTTATTACCCTGTGCCAAACACTGAACTGAGATTTTGCATAAATTAACTCATTTTGTAATTTAAATATTTTCCCCATTTACAGATGAAAGAAGCTTGAAAACATTGAGAAATTTGACAGAATCCTCATAGCTCATAGGTGGAAGAGCCAGAATTTGAACTCTAGTGTATATTATTCCTAGTCTATCTAGTTGAAAATCCAAGTTCTTAACTACTCCACTATATTGAGTCATTTATCCCAGAAAGGTACAGTCCTTCAAGGTCTGGAGGGTGACACATAAACACATCATCATAATACAATATCCAATGTGATTAGAGTGAAAAAAATTCTGTGAATTTGTGGTACAGAAAATGACTAGCTCTTTTTAACACCCAAAAATATCGACTTCAATTGTTTATTATGGTACCTGAAACCACACCATCAGTGACTGCCTCATTTGGCCTTAAAAACCTTTCTGAATTTTTAGAGTGCCCTTTCCATAGAGGGATACTTTAAGCCATAATTAGCTAAATTTAGTGAGGATGAATTGAGAGCAAATTATTTTTTTAACGAAGGACACCAGGATAAATATCACAGAACAAGAAGGTCCAGGGATAAGTATATAGAGAGATTTTAAAAAGTAAAGGCAGAGGATATACAAATTCCCTTTGCTTCACAATTTGCCATGAGACCTCCTGTAGTCTTGTTGGGCTATGGCACCTTTCAACCATACTCTGATCCTCAAAGCAGCCCTAGATTTCCTTTTATCAAGACCAGGAATTAGGTTGTATTTAAAGGATCCTGAGTCACTTTAAATATTTACTCTGAATCTGGGCAGGTTCTTGTTCATGTGATTTTGAATGGGAGAGTGAGGGAGCAGAAGGGCAGCTTATAAGAACATTGCTTTATTTATGTATTTTTTTGGTGAGGAAGATTGGCCCTGAGCTCACATCTGGTGCCAATCCTCCTCTTTTTGCTTGAGGAAGATTGTCCCTAAGCTAACATGTGTGCCAATCTTCCTCTATTTTGTATGTGGGATGCCACCACATCATGGCTTGATGAGCAGTGTGTAGGTCCACACCTGGGATCTGAACCTGTGAACCCCAGGCCACCAAAGCCGAGCACGCGAACTTAACCACCACACCACTGGGCCAGCCCCGAACATCGCTTTATTTTAAACATAAATTGTCCTTTCCTGTTTGGAAGCATTCTCTACAAACACCGAGAGTAGCCTGATCCTAAATCTACCACACAGCCAATGAAGATCAGAGTTAAGCCCCAACCTCATCTAAGTTCTACATTCATAAGAAGAGTTTTGGGGTATCAAAAAACACTCTGTGATCTGAAATATAGTGAGGAGTCCTAATATCTCTCTATGACCAAGATGACCCAAGGTTGCTCTTTGTTCTCTACGCACAAAACCTGTTCTCTAAATTTGACTTAGAGCTATTGAAAACTTCAACATATTGAACATGTGCAAAACTCTTAGAAATTAAGGCAAAAAAAATAAAAAAATTAAAAAGAGGACGTTTGCTTTCCCCCTTTCTCGCTAGCTAACAGAGTCCTATTAATTTCCTAGGCTCTTATCACAAATCAACACTTCTACAAGGCTTTCATAGACCTTAACTATTAACAATTCCCTTATTTGTGTTCTATACCTATAACAGCGTTTATGACCCTGTAATAGATGCTCCTCAATGTGTTATAACTATTTGGGCATGTACCACAGTATATGAACCTATTTGTGCACGTACTCAATGTTTATGACTCTATTATAGTGATTTGTGTATGTACAAGTCTCCTCCATCAGATTGTGATTTGCTGAAGGGCAAGAAATGGGCAATGTAGCATTATTCATTCTGATATCTTTGTGCTCTATACAGGCACACAGTAAACATCTTTAAACATGAGTCTTTGACGGAATATGCAATAGATTTTTTAATAATATTTTTAATACTATACATTTATTGAAAAAAATATCGACACCCAGATTTTCTACAGAATAAAGTTTGGTATTCAAGTCATTCAATATATCCAAAGTTATTCTAGAGTCAGAGGTGTGGTTCTAGAAGTGACAATTACCATTTTAGAAATAATATGACCCCACGTAGACAATTTCCCTGAAATAAACACCATGCTCTAGCAAGACTAACTTTCTCTGTTTCTCTAAACATGACATGTCTGCATTCAAGTTCTAATATCTGCCATTACCCCAGGTGGAATAGCGTATCATCCCCTTTTCACATGTTACAGAACTTATTATTCAAAGAGCACATTTTGATTCCTTATTGCAGTTCAATTATGATTATATCTTCCCATAGATGATAAATTTCTGTAAGTATTTGCAAATAGCTTATATTCCAATGTTAGTTCCTTCAGACTAAATGTGACAAAAAAAGTAATTACTTAAGATAGGATATTGAGTGGGAACAAATGAGGTATTTGGCAGGAGACCAAAGTTTAAATCACAACTTTTCTTCTTAATTGATGTATGCATAACAATAAGCAAGTTACTTAATCTAAGACACAATTTCCTATCTGTAAAATGATGATAATATCTACCTTGCAGAGTTGCAGGAAGATAAAAGATAATACATATAACAAGACTGCACTTAACAGATACTTAATAAATGCTAAATATTACTATCATCACACATTTATTAGAGTCAATCCCTTCTTTGATCTCTCAGAACATAAAAATTGCATGTGTGTTTTTTTAAAGGGAAAAAATAGCAAATTCAAGACTCAGAAGAAAATATTTCCTCTGAAAGTAATTCTCTGCCAAAGAAAAATTTAGAAAAATTTTAGTATTCTTTTTGAAATAAAACTAGAAGTCTATTAGGAGAAAATTAGTTGATATAAGGTGGCAAATAGAAAGACAAGGTAAGATAATAAGAACATCACAAATTCAGTGGCAGAATTGAAACAAACATTGCAGGGAATAAAAAGCAGAAATGATCCCAATGATGATCAAATCACTGAATTAGAAATTCAGTACAAAATAAGCTCCAATTCCAACTGACAAAATAGAGGAAACAAAGAAAATCCTAAAACATGTGCAGGAACTTTATGAGAACACTAACTTTTTCAATATACACTTCTGAAAATCTTGAAAAAGTAGAAGGAAATTTTAGATTCTTAGGACTAGATTCTTCTTGGACTTTAGATTCTTCTTGGACTAGAAAAAAAAATCTCAAAATTGACATAGAAGAAAAAAACAGTGAAAATAGTAAGGACAAAACTTTTAGGAAATGACTATAGGGAGGGTTTTGTAAGTGCACTTACAAGATAAATAGAAAAAAATGAATATCATAATAGGAAAATAATTATCAAACAAAAATAAAGAGACAAATTCTAAGAGAAGAAATTTGATAAACATTTGTAAAAATATTCAAACAGTATTTAATTTATTAAAAAATTTTTGTTTTTTTCTTTTCAAATTGGCACATATTAAAAATAATGATAACACCTAGTCTTGTTGGGAGGGGTACAACAGCCATTCTGATGCACATTTGGTGGGAGAGAAAATTAACCAAATGTTTTTGGAGTTCTTGGAAATTTATCAGAGGATCCTAAACAGTAGCTCCCCTTCCACTAAGGAATTTTCCCCAGTCTTATTGTAATGAAATAATTAACTAACTGTACAAATATATTGTACAAAGATCATCATCACAATGTGATTGATAGTAATGAAAAATCAGGAACAAATGATTAACAAATGGAAATTAGCTTATTAAGTTGTCACAATGACGAAAATGTGAAAACACTACTGTTTACTATATGGCACCTTTCTAAGTTTTATACATATATTATTACATTTAATCCTCATGATATAACCATGCATTCTGTTGTAATTTTTTCTTATCTGTCATTTTACAGATATGATTTTCCAAAAAACTACCCCATGACCCCTGTTTATGGTAGAGTAATGAGATGATTCAGGCATTCTAACGTCAGAACTTATGCCCTATCTTTTTTATTGTCCTTCCACATCCACATTCCCTGTATTGCAATATTATGCAGGCATTCAGCATGATATTTTAGATTTGTTTATTTATTGATATGGACATGTGCTTATAAAGTGCTCTGTGTATCCATATGACTACTTATGTGTCTACCTATGTTGCATAGACTAGGTAACTTGTAAACAACAAACATTTATTTCTCATAGCTCAGGCAAGTCCAAGATCTAGGTGATTAAGGTGCTGACAGATTCAGGGTCTGATGAGGGCCTCCTTCCCAGTTCATAGACGGCTGTCTTTTCACTGCATCCTCACGTGGTGGAACAGGCGAGGAAGCTCTCTGGGGTCTCTCTTATAAGGGCACTCATCTCCTTCATGAAAGCTCCACTCTCATGGCCTAATCACCTCCCAAAGACCCCACCTCTAAACACCATCACCCTGGGGATTAGGTAACAACATATGAATTTGTGGGGGGGGGGGGCACAAAATTCAGTCTACAGCATATGCCTTTTTCTGTGTATCTGTATTTATGTGTACACATATACACATATTTATATCTCAGAAGAAGAAACTATAATCCAAAATATTAGCACAGGTATCTCTGCATGGTGAGATAAGTCATGATTTTTAATATTTTTCTTTTTGCATATTTTCATTACCTGCTTTTTGTGTAATAAACTTTCATTCTTATGTAATCAAGTCATTAAAATGGGCAATTATGTTAAAAAGAGAACTGAAAATTTTGAAATATATGAAAAATACATTTTATTGAACGATATCAAATAGTAACAGTGGTCAAAATCTAGTTAATTTCATTTTAATGTTTATCTTTTGGTTAAATATTTCTATATAATATGATCTAATGAAAAAATACCTTTACAATTAGCACATAATATTCAAAATATAGTATTTATTCAGCATCATTAAAAATATATACACATCAAAGAATCAAGGGAAACATGGCAGAATGTTGGTAGAACTCTTGTGTTATGAACTATGGATAATTTTCTTAATATATGTTTTCAAAACATTCTAAGAATGATAGGTCGTATTGTTATGATACAAATGAATATTATTCAAACACAGCAAATTAATATTTCCCTGAGTATTATCATTCTTGTAGCATTTCCATTTTGTTTTTCCTAAGATAAGTGATAGTACAAACTTGTTTTTGAGATATTTATATACTTTATTATATATTAATGTATATTATATATTTGTATTTAAACTCTCCACGAATCCCTACACTATCTGTACAGGTATATCAGTAAGGGTATTCTGGCTTTAACTATTGCCTTTCAAGTTTCCAGCAGCTGGGTTCATTCCTTTGAATACCTAATGCTCTTAACATTTACTGAAAAATCATAAAATTCATCTTTCAATGAACAATTTCATAGTACAAGTCTTTGGAGACTTTTGGCATAGCTCTTCTAAAATGCAAGTCTTCAAAGAGCACTAGAACAATCATCTCATTAATTTCTCCGAGAGCCCTGAGAGGTACATGGCAAGTCGGACCTGGGAGATGAATTAGTGAGCATTTTCATTAAGTCCGTACAGACACCAAGGGAGGTGGCCAGCACTTAGCCAGATGGAATTAAAAATTAAAAGACACTTTACAGAAGTGACTAGATGTTACAGAATGGAATTTTAGAGAGACTACTTCTGTGCAGTAACAAGAATAAATGTGTACTGCAAATTGGGAACAAAACACAAAATGAGAATTGGAAGTTACAAGTGAAAGACGAGAAAGGAAAAGCCATATACACTTTACTGTGAAAAGAATATTAGATAGATATCGGATTTTCATAAGGCAAAAATTTAGCTTCCACAATATATTTAGTATTTGTCACATTTTTCCTGAAGTGCATTTTCTAGTTTGTCTCCAACCTAAGAGAAATCAAGAAAAATTCAAACATAGACAAAGAAAATTTTCTGAGATTGAAATACAGGATGTTTTAGAGGAGATTAAAACACTTTGTGCTGATTTTGGATGGGAGAGAAAAGTCAATATTTGTAGTAAGTTTTAAGTATGAGGAAGTTTATAAAAAGATGGAGACTACAATTTCATTCTCTACAAAGGTCACATAAATGTAAATAACATTAAAGGGCAACTGTAGTTACTTAAGGCAGAAGGAAGAGCTTTTAAACATTACTCAGTGAATGATACTGTAAATGCTCAGAAGAGTAACAAGGAAGGGCCCATTTGTATTTTTTTCTATTGTGGTAAAATACATGTAACAAAAAATTTACCATTTAAACTATTTTTAAGCATGCAATTCTGTGGTGTTAATGTGATATTCAGAATGTTGTGTAACCACCACCACTATCTATTTCCAAACTTTTTCATTACCCCAAACAGAAAACTCTGTACCCATTAAGCAATAATTCACCCCCCCCCAAGTGCCCAGTAACCTCTAATCTATGTTCTGTCTCTAGGAATTTGCCTGTTCTAGGTACCTCATCTAAGTAGAATCATAGAAAGTTCATACTTTTGTATCTGGTTTATTTCACTTAGCATAATGTCTTCAAGGCTCTTCTATGTGACAGCGTGTATCAGAATTTCATTCCTTTTTATCACTGAATAATATTCTACTGTATGTATATACCATGCTTTGTGTATCCATTCATCTGCTGATGGACACTTGGGTTGTTTCCACCTCTTGGCTATTGTGAATGATCGATCTGCTATGAACATTGACATATAAGTATCTGTTTGAGGCCCTGATTTCAATTTTTTGGATATTCCTAGCAGTGGAATTACTGGATCATATGATACTTCTATGGTTAGCCTTTTGAGGAAATGCCAAACTGTTTTCCATAATGGCTGCACCATTTTACATTCCCACCAGCAATGCACATGGGTTGCGATTTCAACAAATCCTCTCTTACATTTCTTATTTTCTGTTTTATTGATAATAGCCATCCTAATGGGTGTGAAGTGGTAGCTCATGATTTTGATTTATGTTTCCCTGGTGAGTCGTGATGTGAGCATCTTTTTATGTGCTCATTGGCCATTTTTATATGTTCTTTGGAGAAACGTCATTCAAGTCCTTTGTCCACTTTCAGTTGGGTTATTTGTTTTTGTTGTTGTTAAGTTGTAGGAATTCTTCATATGTTCTGAATATTAATCTCTTTTCAGGGGCTTTTCTTAAGAGTGGACAAATTCTGATAATGAGAAAATGTAGGAGCTGAAAAATAGTGGGCTTTTTAAAAAAGAGCTTTATTGAAATATAATTTAAGTACCATAAAATTTACCCATTTAAAGTGTAAAATTAAATGATTTTTAGAAGATTGACAGAGTTATGCAATCATCACCATAATCTGATGTTAAAATATTTTTTATCACCCGCAAGAGAAAGCCCATACCCATTAACATTTACTCCCCATCACACCCCACCCCCAGGCTTAGGGAAGCATTAATCTACGTTCTGTCTATGGATTTGCTTATGCTGGACATTTCGTAAAAATGGAATCATAGAATATGTGGTCTTTTGTGACTAGCCTCCTTTGAGGTTCATCCATGTTGTAACATGTATTGATACTTCACTATTTTTTACGGCAGAAGAATATTGCATTGTGTGGATATACCACATTTGTTTACCCTTTCATCAGTTGATGAATATTTGAGTTTTATATTTATTATTACTATTATATTATGCTGACATGAACATTCATGTACAAGCTTTTGTGTGGAAATATGTTTTACATTCCCTCTCCACCTATCAGTGGAATTGCCAAGTAATTTAATAACTTGATGTTTAACAGGCAAAATTGTTGTCCAAAGTAATTGCACCATTTTGCATTCCCATAAGCAAGCGATGTATGAGGGATCCAAGTTCTCCACATCCTACCCAATAATTTCTATCATCTGTCTTATTGATTTTAGTTATTTCAGTGGGTCTGAAGTGGTGTCTCATTTTGGTTCAGATTTACATTTCCCTAATGACTGATGATGTACATCTTTTAAAGTATTCCTAGGCCACTTTAATATCCTTTTTGGAGAAATATCTGTTCACTCCCTTGCCCATGTTTTTTTTTTTTTTTTTTTTTTTTTTGGTGAGGAAGGTTAGCCCTGAGCTAACGTCTGTCGCCAATCCCCCTCTTTATGCTGAGGAGGATTGGCCCTGGGCTAACATCTGTGCCCATCTTCCTCTACTTTATATGTGGGATGCCTGCCACAGCATGGCTTGATAAGTGGTGTATAGGTCCACACCTCTATTTATTTTATGACAATCTGGCTAGATGTTCTATCCACTGTTGAAAGTGGGGTATTGAAGTCTCCAATTATTATTTTAGGTGGTCTGTTTCTTCCTTTAATTTTGTCCATGTTTGCTTAAAATGTTTTGGGATTCTCTAATTTAGTGTGCATGTATTTGTAATTGTTATATCTTCTTGATGAATTAACCGTCTTATCAGAATATGATAACCTTTTTTTTTTCCTCTTGTAACAATTTTTGACTTAAAGTCTATGTTTGTCTGATGTTAGTATAGCCAGTCTAGCTCTCTTTTGGTTACTATTTGCATAAAATATATTGTTCCATTCTTTCATTTTCAAACATTTTGTGTCTTTGGATCTAAAGTGAGTCACTTATAAATACCATGTAGTTAGATTTTTAAAAATAAATTTAATTCTTTTTGCTTGTCTCTGCCTTCTAAGTGGTGAATCTAATCTATTTACATTTAAAATAATTACTGATAATGAAAGGATTACTTCTGTCATTTTCCCTACTGTTTTCTATATGTCTTATATCTTTTTGTTTCTCACTTCCTCCAATATTGTCTTCTTTTGTGCTTGATTAATTTTTTTCTAGTGTACTTCTTGACTCCCTCCCTCATTTCCTTTTCTGTATATCTTGTAGCTATATTTTCAGTAGTTACTATGGGAATTACACTGAACACCTAAATTTGTAATAATCTAGTTTGGATTGATACTACCTTAACTTCAAAAACATACAAAAACTCTACACTTAGCTCCATTCTACCCTTTATGTTATTGTTAAAATTTACATCTGTATACATAGTATGCCCTTTAACATAGATTAAAAATAATTGTTTGATGCATTTGTCTTTTAAATCATGTAGGAAATAAAAAATGGAGTTATAAACCAAAAATATAATATTGGATTTTATATTCACCTATATATTTACCCTAATTGGTGTTCTTTATTTCTTCAAGTAGATTCAACATTCTGTGAAGTATCCTTTCACTTCAACCTGAAGGATTCCATTTAGCATTTTTTTTGGGTGGGTCTACTAGTGATAATCTCACTGAGTTGTTGTTTATCTGGAAATGTCTTAAATTCTCCTTCATTTTGAAGGACAGTGTTTCTGGATATATAATCCTTGTTTGATAGGTTTTATTTTTTTCTTTCAACACTTTAAATATGCCATTCCACTGCCTTATGGCCTCCACATTTTTGTGAGAAATCTGCCATTAATCTTATTGAGGATCCTTTGCATGTTGCGAGTCACTTTTCTCTTGCTGCTTTCAGCATTCTTTGTCTTTGGTTTTAGTTTGATTGTGATATGTCTTCTTGTGGACCTCTTTGAGTTTACCCTAATTTAAGTTCTTTAGCTTTTTAGTTCTGTAGATTCATGTATTTCATCAAATTTAAGAAGTTTTTGGCCATTATTTCTTCAAATATTGTTTCTGCTCCTTTCTGTCTTCTCCATTTGTGAATCCTATTATGCGAATGTTGGTAAATTTGATAGTATCCCATAGGTCCCTGAAAGTCTGTTTATTTTCTTCAATGTTTTTTTCTTTCTACTCCTCCAACAGTATAATTTCAATTGTCCTATTTCAGGTTCACTGATTCTTTCTTCCAGCTACTTAAATCTGCTATTGAATCCCTCTAGTGAGCTTTTTTCATTTCAGTTATTGTACTTTTTAGTTTGAGAATTTCTGGTTGGTTTCTTTTTATAATCTCTGTGTCTTCATTGGTAGTCCCTATGTGTTCATACATTTGTTCTTCCAGTTTCCTTTACTTCTTTTTCCATGGTTTCCTCTAGCTCTTTGAGAATATTTAAGACAATTATTTAAGTCTTTGCTTAGTGAGTCTAATGTCTGGACTTCTTCAGTCAGAGTTTCTGTCAATTAATTTTTTTTTTTCCCGTGAATGGGCCATACTATCTTGTTTCTTTGTATGCTTTATAATGTTTTGTTAGAAACTGAACACTTTGAATATTACTATGTGGTAACTCTGGAAATCAGATTCTTTCCTCTCCCCACATTTTGCTGTTGTTGATTGTTAAGGACTGCAGTAATCTGTTTGTATAGTGACTTTTCTAACCTAACTTTGCAAAAAATGTATTTCTTGTTGTGTGTTGTCACTGAAATCTCTGTTCTGTTACCTCAGTAGCCAGTCAGTAACCTGATAGATTTTCATAAACACATTGAGCATGAAAGAAAAATAATACTCTCTTGGTATTGCAGCTTGACTCTGAGCTGAGGCATTTCTTCAGCCAGTCTGCCTGTAAGTCTACCTTAGCCTTCACCTCTTGTTTGCAAAAAGCCCACAGATCCATCAGAGGTGAAAGCCTGGGATTCTTTCGGGTCTTTTCTGAGCATGAGTCTGACCCCAGACATATGCATTTCACTTGGACTTCCCCAGTATATACAATAGCTCTTCTAAGCCTTTATTTCCCCCAAAAAACTTCCTCCTCCATTCTTCCTTCCCAGTCTTTTGTTTCTGTGTGCTGCTGGCTCCATCCACCATTTCCTGGAGGTTACAGGTCAGGTATATCTTTAAATCTTTTTTTTCCCTGAGGAATATTCACCCTGAGCTAACACCTGTTGGCAGTCTTCCTCTTTTTCCTCGAGGAAGATTTGCCCTGAGCTAACATCTGTGCCAGTCTTCCTCTACTTTGCATGTGGGTTGCTACCACAGTGTGGCCACTGACTAGTGATGTAGGTACCTGCCCAGGAACCAAATCCAGGCCACTGAAGCAAAGCACACCGAACTTAACCTCTAGGCCATGGGGCTGGCCCCTGTCTTTAAGTCTTTTGACAGTTGCTGCTGCTGCCCAGAAAGCTCCTCCACCCCAAGATGGGCAAAGCAGAGGTCATCCTCTTTGTCAGTCCCTCAGGGAACTGTCAGGTCAAAACACACAACCACAATATTTTCAGAAAAAGGTCCATATTAGTTTACTGGAACCAGCAAGTCATACAGGAACTGCAAGCTGCTGTCCCCATGCTCACAGCCTGTAGAGGAGTGGGGGATGTCAGGTAGGTAAGCAAAAATGCTATGTCACTTTCCGACCAAAATGCAGCTGGCTTTTTCTTCATTAAGCACTCCTCTGCTTGCTTTTAAATTTTTGATTAGATTCCAGAGTTCCAAAAACGTTGGTTCTGTTAGTTTTTGCCAACTTAGTGGTTTGTTTAGTGGAGCCATAGATTCTTTGAGTGCCCTATTCTTCCATTTCCCCTAAATAACCCTTTCTTTAATTTTTGAAGGATGGTTTTGCTGGATTTGGAATTCTCGTTTGACAATCATTTTCCTTCGGGACTTTGAATATGTCACCCCCTGGCCTTCTGGCCTCCAGTTTTTCTGATGAGAAGACACCTATGTATCTTATTGTGGATCTTTTGTACGTGATAAGTCATTTTTCTCTTGCTGCTTTCAAGGTTCTCTATCTTTGGATTTTGACAGTTTGGCTATCGTGTGTCTAGACGTGGATCAAGATACATCCTTGTCTTGAGTTTATATTACTTGAATTTATATTGCTCCTTGAATCTATATTACTTGGCATTATTTGAGCTTCTTGGATTTGTAGATTAATGTTTTTCATCAAATTTGGGAAGCTTTCAGCCATATTTCCTTCAAATATGATTTCTGTCTCGTTCACATTCTCCTCTTTTTCTTGGTCTATATTATGTGTATGTTGGCATGCATCATAGTGTTCCACTTGTCTCTGAGGCTCTGGTTCACTTTTCTTCGTTGGGTTTCTTTCTCTTCTACAGATTGTTCTCAACTGACTTGTCTTCAAGTTCACTGATTGTTTATTCTGCCAATTCAGATCTCCTGTTGAGTCCTGCTAGTGAATTTTCATTTGAAGTACTGCATTTTTTCAACTCTAGAATTGCTATTTGGTTCTTTTTAATATTTCTCTATCTTTATTGATATTATTTACTTGGTGAGACATCATTGTCATATTTTCCTTAATTCTTTAGATTTGTTTTAATCTCTTTAATAGCTTGTTTAAAGTCTTGATTTGGTAAGCCTAACATCTGGGCCTCCTCAGGGATGGTTTCTTTTGATTGCTTTTTTTTCGTGTGTATGGACAACTCTTTCTTTTTCTTTTTCTCTGCCTGTATCATATTTTTTTGTTGTTGAAAACTGGACATTTAGATAATATAGTGTGGTGATTCTGGAAATCAGATTTCCCTCCCTCCCCAGAGTTTGGTTTTGTTGCTGTTGTTACTACTACTCTTTTCTTATTTAGTGAATTTCTCAGACTAATTATGTAAAGTCTTATATTCCTTGTAGTGTGTGACTGCTGAAGCATGTGCTCATTCAGTTTAGTGACTATCTATTGATTGGTCAGAGAGTTCATTTAATTTCTTGAAGCAGTAAGTCTTACACCCTTTGTTGAAGGGCTCTGTGTGTTCATGTTGGAACACATCATCAGTACTCAGGTAGTCGAAAACTCTGACTTAAGCTTTTCTTCCTTTCCTCCTTATATAGGACCTCAAGACCAGTCAGCAGTGGTATATTCAGACCCTCTCTTCCTGGCATGTGCATAGCCCTGCACATGTATACTGTCCTCTAGATCACCAGGAATATGTCAGAGCTTTTCAAAACTCTCTATGGACATCTTGTTCCACAGATCTTTCTTTTATGTTTTAGTCAATCTCTTGTTTGTTCTAACTTGTTTTTGCAGCCTTAGAGAGTACTGATGTTAAATCAGTGCCTTTGATTGTTTTCAATAAATTCCCTGGAAATGGGGTTTCCCCACAGAACGAGCTCCAAATCAGCTCAAATAACATCCTGCAAATGAAGCTTTTCCACGTAGCTGTGAGACTGGTCAAACAGTGACACTGCTCTGGGAACAGGGCTCCTTTAGGAGCTCCAAACTCATCTGCTCCCTCAAGTGGCTTCAACGCTGCTGCTTTACACAGCTTACTGGTTGCGAGGCTGCCAGTTTCCAAGGAATCTATGGAGTTGGGGACTTGGAGATGAGAATAGGTCAAATTAGAATGCCATAATCTCTGCTGTCTTCACCTAGATCCAGCAGTTTTTCTCGAATAAATGTTCCTGAGATTGTTGTAAACCATTGGTTAATTTTCAGAGTTCCAAAAAGTTGATTTTGACAATTTTTCTCAGTGTTTTTGTTGCTTTTATGTAAGGACTTATTTGCAGAGGTCCCCACTCTGCCTTTTCTGAAAGTAAACAATGTGTTTTTGACAGCCTTTCAAGATCTGTTAATACTCAGTAAACTATTAAACACATATCCGTATGGCTTGGAGAAGAAAGAATTACATGAACCCTTTCACTTAGAAAGTACAGTCGCAGAATTAGTTTTGTTCAGATTTGTTTCTCTTCATCAGTTTAGCATATTTTGAAGTATTATAACAATTGGCTCTTTTCTAGTAACTAAAGAAAAGAAATGTCTTTGATATGTCCTGTGAAGCCCACTTGAGGTCCCAGAAAACATAACTCCATGAATATGTGAGAGGCAGCATTTGTAGTGGTCAAGAACAGGGACTGTGGAGTTCAACTGTTTAGATTCAAATTCTGGCTGTGTCACATGCTAGCTGTGTGACCTGAGCCAAAGAACTTAACTTCTCTGTACTTGGGGTTTTTTATATGTAAAATTCTGATAATAATCATATTTACCTTATGGTGTTTTTTAGAAGGATTAAATGAATGAATGTTGTCAACATGCCTAGGATATTGTCTGGCATGTATAAAAACTGCATAAGCATCTTTTACCTAAAACTGAAAACTAAATAATGCTATGCAGTATCCATAATTATACATATGGATTTCCATATACCTTTTCAGAATTGGACAAAAGTCTTTGGTCTACTTCTCATTCATTTAACTTCAATGACAATGAGTATGTAACCTCACTCTTCCCCAACTATTACAGCTCATTAAGTGTTATGAACTAAATGAAAAATGTGAAGGAGAATCATTTATTTCTTCACTGTGAAATAGAAAGAAGGGGCTACAATCTTCTTTGGTTTGACATGATCCTCAAGTCTCGATTTCTCATTTGGCACTTGGGGCTAAAACTTTAAAAGAACTATCCAACAAACTTCATGTAAGCAGGGATCTTGCTGCCTTCTTCACTGCTATATATCAGCACCTGGAATAGTACATGAAAGATATATTTTTGTCAAAGAAAATATATTTCAAATGAGTGAACAAATTAATGATTCATTAAACTAGTTAGCTGAAATAATTCCATTTGGCAGTTTAATGGTTAGAAATATAGTATTGTCTGATTTTAGACATGCTTGACTCATCAGGCCAATGGAGAAATGAAGAAGTTAATTATACAGTCAAGTTTATAATAAGCAATAAAAGAAACCAAAAGTTATTGTAGATAGGATACAAATCAGGTATTCACAATTTAGATCACAAAATTTTATACCTTCAGCTTCACCAGAATATAATTTTTATAAACTCCTTAGTTGTAGTCAAATTTAAAACATGGAAAATTTAGTGACGTGTACAAAATCCTTGAATAACTTTCACTATGTTTATTTCCTTCCCTTTTAATTATGGAAGTTTTGCAGATGTTAAGCCAGATGGGTCTTATGCTTTTAAAAAATGGTATCTTAGAAAAGTGTATAATTAGTTTGTAAACAGTGTTTCTCTCAGTTACTCTTTTCAATTAAAGAGAAAAGCTGGGGGTCCATTTTTAGTTTTATTGAATCATGTATGCTCTGTTTTGGAAAACAAAGCTTCATTTTTTTACTAATAGACAACTGCCTCATTTTCTCTATTATTTTTAAGGAACAGATCAATTTGTCAAAAATATATTAGTATAGAATAGAATTTGTCTTGGACAAGTTTATATCACCTATTATTTTAAGAACAAAAATAGGCCCTAAACTATTTTAAACACACTGGAAACTTTGCATATATACTCTGTAGCAATACCAAAAGTTAAATTCTAATAATTTTTTGAGATACATTAAAGGAACAATAGCAATTTTTTGATGCTTAGTGTGAACTTCTAAAGAAAAATTTAAAATAGAATTAGTAAAAACTCCCAAATAACTTATTATTTTGTGACAAAGATCTGCGGTGGTTAAGGAATCCTCTGGTGCTGTTATGAGCTTTTTAAACATTTCAGTATTTTCAAAGTAACTCTATTGTTGCTTTGATTATTTCTTTCCATATCTCTGTTTTTTTCCATTTAGAACTGAAGGTGAACAATGAATATCAGTTTTATGGATGACCAATATGATGACTTTTGCTTTGATTACTCTTTTCTTGTGGAGACTGGAGAGAAGTCTACATTTAAAAATATAATTAAATAAAGAAGGAAAGATAAAGTTGAGTCACATCAGTTCTGCATCAGCTTGTAGCATTTTAAAAAAATGTGTTATAGTGCCTTTGTTTTCCAACACAATGTGGACAATTTTTCTTTGTGATCTGTGCTTTTCAAATCTGAATGAAGAAAACCTTCCTTAAACTGCTGTCATACAGATTGTCTCATATATCTTTTTTTCTCTAAATGTGTTGAAGATTTGCTTTCAAACCTAATAGCTTTATATATTGGAATTGATTTTTGTTAATAATGTAATTTAAGATATCTATTTTTTATATCAATAACAAACCCATACTTTATTAATGAACAGATGTCTCCCCACTGATTTGTAAAGCTAACACATACAACATTCAAATATATTTTGGAGAAGGGTCTCTTTCTACACTCCCTCTTTTGTTTAGCTGTTTTCCTTGTTCCCGTAGCACACCGGTCTTAAGATTTATTACTAGATTCCTAACAAGTTTGTTACTATTGTAAATGCTATCTTTTAAAAATTCTATTTTTAAAACAATCTATTTCATTGATTGTTGTTGGTGTAAAGGAACACTATTGATTTCTGTATAAAGGCTTTATGATCTGGCAAACTCATATCTAGTAACCCTGTATCCTAAAATCTGTATTAGTTTTAAGGATTTTTTTTCAAGCTTTTTGGATTTTCTTTGTAGAGAGTCCTACTATCTTGAAATAAGGATAATTTATTCTTTCCCCCTCAAAATTTTAAACTTTTTATTCCTTTTTATTTCACTTAATATATTAGCCAGGATTTTCAGATCAAGTTTAAATGGAGGTTGTCATAGTGATTATGCTTAAGTTTTTTTGCAGGTTTTTCATAAATATCAGGCAAGGAGATTTTTTTCATATTCCTAATTTGTTCAGAGCCATTTTTTAAACTATAAATGAGTGATAGCTATTATCAAATGATTTATGTGTCTATTTACAAGATTATATTTTTTTGTTCTCTGCTAATCTTATAATGTGCTCAATTAAAATAATTTTATAATTAAAACATCTTGATGACTGTGGCCAAGTGAGAAAACTGGCAAAATCCTCTCCCTGCAAAATAGGCATAAATTACCATTTCAGAACCTTGGAATTTGACCAAAAGTATACACCAATCTAAAAAGCATTTATTCTTGAAAAATGGCTGAAGTTCAGGAAAGAACAGTGGCATCTGAGGCGTTCTATCCTGAGATTGCTTCCATTTCCCCCTATTTGGTCTACATGGAAAACATGCCTGAAAAAGGCAGACCATCACGTCCATTAGTTTCACTGTCACAGTTGAAGGAGGATCACTTATTTGGAGTATTGGTGACCAATGACCAGAAACCAAGTTGGTTGAAGTGGTGATCTCAGACATGAGTGAGCAGGGTGGGTCAACGTCTCTTTTATCCTGAGTTGTGGTCAGGGCAAGGAGCTCCTGGCAAGTTTTGTCCGCATGTGCACAGGATATCAGCACAAACTGAAAATAAAACTGAAGACTTGAAAATGGTCTGAATTTTTAATGTTCTCCCTTACCAACATACAGATCTATCAACAGAAGAAGGAAGTCTTATTGGTTTGAAGTCGTCGAGCATAACCTCTGTCCAGTCATTGGAAAACACCTAAGGCACACAGACACAGCAGTGGTCCCTAAGAAGCAAAACCTAAAAATAAAACAAGACTAGATGTTTTAAAAATAACCTGGGCAGAGATAACATTAGTGACTGTACAGCACAGTAGAAACAGATTTCACAGAGCTAGCCCAGGCATACAAACTAAAGAAACATTCAAACCAAAAGAAACATACAAACCAAGAAACAAAAGCAAAAAAAAAAAAAAAATCCCAGCAAGAATAATAACAACCATTGATAGAAAAGATAAGAGACTAGGATTGCAACATTATCTAAAATGTTGAGTTTTAAACAAAAGCAAAAAAAAATTACCAAAAAACTAAAAAAGTGTGACCAACATTAAGAGAAAAAAGTCAATAGAAAATTATATTTTAGTGTTCTCAGATGTTGGACTTCACAGAAAAAAAGACCAGTTATTTTAAATATGTACAAAGAATTAAAGAAACCATGTTTAAAGAATTAAAGGAACACAAAGTAACAATAAATGAATAGAGATTCTCAAGTAGGAGGTAAACATTATACAAAGAAAAAAATGGAAACTATAGATTTGAAAATTGCAATAATCAAAATGCAAAATTAACGAGAGGGGTTTGATAGTAGATTTGATTTGGGAAAAGAAAGGAGTGAAATCATCCAAGCCAAGGAACTGAAAGAAAAAATACTGGAGAAAAATGAACAGAATCTCAGAGATCTGTGGGATAACATCAAGCTTGCCAACATGTACATAATAGGAGACCCCAAAAGAGAGGAGAGAGTGAAAAAAAATTTGAAGAATAATGGATTAAGACTTTGCAAAGTTGATAAAAATATTAATTTGCAGATCCATGAAGCTCAATAAAGCCAAAGTAGGATAAACATAAAGACATGTACACCTAGACATATCACAACCACACTGTTGAACTCCAAGAACCAGGAGAAAATCTTGAAAGCAGCAAAAGAAAATAATGATTCATTATATATAGGAGAGCATCTTTATAATTAATACCTGAGTTCTCATCAGAAACAATGAAGACTAAAGGACAAGTGTGGTGACATATTCAAAGTACTGAAGAAAAAGAAATCTGTAGAATAATGGTCCCCTTTGGTGTCTGTGTCCTATTCCTTGAAACCTGGTATGTTCCATTATATCGAAAAACAGAACTAAGGTTACAGATGGAATTGAATTTGCTAATCAGCTGACCTTAAAATAGGGAGATTATCCTGGATATAATCCAGTGAGTTTATATGATCACAAAGGTCCTTAAAAACGGAAGAAGGAGACAGAAGAGGAGGTAAGAATGAGGTGATCTGAAAAAAAGTCAACCTGTCATTTCTGGCTTGGAAAATGAAGAAAGGACCGCAAGCTAATGGCAGGCTCTAAAGGCTGGACTAGGTAAAGGAATGGATTCTCCTCTAGAACCTACAGAAGAAACTCAGCTCAACAGCTTCACTTCTGGGTGTGTTTACCCAGGAGAAATTAAAATATACGTCCACATCAAGATTTGTGTATTAATCTTCCTGGTAGCCTTGCTCGTGGTGACCAGGGATTGGGAGTGCCGTAGTGTCCATAGAATGATGTTTAGTGTTGGGGTGGTGGGACAAACTACTGTTGTGTGTGTGACATAGATGAAACTCACAAGCATTGTGCTAGGTGAAGGAGGTCAGACACAGGAGGACAATTGTATTTATTTTTTATTAATTGTCTAGAGGAAAAAATTGTAGGAAGACAGAAAGTAGATTAATGTTTGCCTAGAGTTATGAGGTGAGATAATTAATGTACGTAGGAGATCTTATTGAGGTGATGAAAATGTTCTAAAATTGTTTTGTGGTAATAGTTGCACAACTTGTAAATTTATTTTTAAAACTTTGAATTGTGTACTTGAAATGGTTGAATTGTATGATATGTAAAATATGCCTCAATAAAGGTAATGAAGGCAAATGAAGATATTCCAAGAAAAACAGAGCCTGAGGGTATCTGTTGCTAGGGACATGCTTTACAAGATATACTAACGGAAGATCTTCAGGCTGAAAGGGAACAATTCTTGTTGGTGACTAAAACACACAGGGAGAAATGAAGAATGTACAAAATGGAAAACCTGGGTGTAAACATAAAAGACTGTATAGACTTATCTTCCATTTCTTCTTTTAGCTACTTTAAAAACATGTCCGATTGCATAAAACAATAATTATGGCACTAATATAGATTTTGGACTTATGAATAGATGTAACATATATGACAATAATAGCATAAAGGAGAGAGGACTGAATGAAGCTCTATTGGAGCAACATTTGTATATTTTGGTGGAATTAGTATTAATCCAAAGTAGATTATAATAAATTAAAATGCATACTGTAATCTTTAGAGCAACCATTGAGAAAATAACCTAAAACTTTATAGTTAAAAAATGAGGAAAAATTAAAATCAACACCATAACATATGCGTTTAACACAAAACAAAACAGCTAAGGAGAAATAGAGGAACAGAAAGACAAGAGAATTAGTGCTCCCCTAAACACATTCAGAAAGAAACCGTTAAAATGCGATGCCAGCCAACCAAAGGCATCTTCAGGTCCAACTCAGTTTAATAAAAACTTAGACTAGGATCCTAACTCCATCACTCTCTAGCCGTGTCGCCATAGGCAACTACTTATTTTCCAATGTTCCATTTGTTAAATAGGGATAATACTTTATGGAGCCAATGGGATGATTAAATATAATTAAAATCTAAAGAGAACATAAGTGTTAATGCCCTGCCTACATTTTAGAGATTCTTATTAAATAGAAGCTACAATGATAATGTTAATTGTGATGATGAATGCTGCCGCTGCTGCTGCTGCTGCTTCTGCTACTGCTGGTTATTTGGTTGTTATTGTCTTGTCACTTCAGAGTCAAATTCCTGATTTACCATTCCCAAAGGCATCATCCCAACATAAAGGAAGGTGAAAGATTCAGCTTGTTCTTGTTGATTCTGTGTTGGTATGAATAAGACCTGTAGTGCCTCACACTCTGAATATTTCTCACCTTATCATAGCAGCTTAGAGTGTGAAAAGTTCATATGTTGTGTGATGTTTGGGTAGGCACTCTGCAGCAATAATAATTTTTTGCATTGCAACTCTAATCCCCCACTGACTGCGTGTGACTCTATGATGTATTGCAAAATCTTTTCTTCCGGGAGAATTCGAAAGGGGTATCGACCATTCTGCAAGAGGTGCTAGTGCATGAAGGCCCTCGTAAATTTTATATTCACAAACAGCCAAAGTAACCGGTGGGATTTTATAACATGTGGTCTTCCAGGAGGCATAAACTTACATGTGGTAAAAAAATAATAATAGTATATGTGATGAAGGGTTTAATGAACACCGTTTGATGTAAGTAATAATGCATTTCTATCACAGGACTTGTGTTTCCAGAACAGATTTATTCATTTAGATGAATTGCTAACTGGGGCAAAACTGCACCTAAACACCATTTAACAAACAGCCTTGTTATCTAAATTTCCATAAGAAGGATGTTTTTGTGAGTTTGTTTATGACAAAACCTTGCAGCTGATCTGTCTGGGCAGTGAAAGGGAACTGGTATAGGTCACAGAAATGGGTCATGTCACAAGGAACAAACTGGAAACTTGATAATTTCCCACTCCAATCTGCAGATGTCTGATAGGTCTTCTGGCTCCTGATGCCTGTGGCAAACTAACATTCCTGGTGGATGGCTTGTCACAGGCGCAACTCCTCGCAGACAACCAAGCCACTCTGTACGAAGACTGAAGTGTCTTCCAAGTGCCGCGAGCCCTCCTCTGCGGATGATGGTGGTTGCTAGATGAACATTATTGTTAAACAAATTGTTCTCTCTTCAATCCTTAGTTTGGTAGAAAATTTCACTCTTTAAAATAATTGTCACATTATCTTTGTTGTGACCATATGCCATTGCCCTTTCGTTGACCAGCTAATTCAACTGTAAGGCACCGCCATAAATTCACTCTCATTAAGGTCCTTCTTAGGGACAGTTAGATATGTTGTTTCCCAAATGTGGCTGATATCCAGAAACATTTGTGGAGCTTTTGAAAAAAACAAATCCTGGGCACCAGTCCAGACATACTGAATCAATCTCCTGGAGAGGCTCTCAGGAAAAGGTATTTTGCCTGTCATGATCAATAGAATTTGTCAAAGTGAGCTACAAATGAGAAACTCCCCATGCTCCTATAATTTTGACTATTTTGTTTCGTTGATCCTTGGAGGAAAATTCCATTGCCTATGATTTCATTTCTTATCTGATCCCTAACAATATGCCCTTTTGGAATAATTTAGGGGAAAGTGTGGGGAGAAAGCGGCCCTTAAAAGAATAAATTGGGGCCTTTCACTTCTATGGACAACATTTGAAAAGTGGTAACTCTGCAATGATTATTAGGCCCCAATACCATTATTATTTCAGACCAGTGTCCATTTTGTGCAAGGGGTCAAACTTACACTTCTAAGTTGCCTTTTAAAGCAAGAATTTTTAAACTCTTCTCTGCAGGTGGCTACCAGTCTATGGAAGTGCCTTAGAGCCACAGCTAATATTGAGAAAAGTCCCACATGGGTAGGGCACTGAGCTCCTGCCCACCATTTAAATCAGAGTCAATTGATTCTTACCAGATTTTATGTTTGGGAATTATTTTATAGAGGTATTTGGAAACAATGTTCTAGGGTAACTTAACCTCCAGAGTCTTTACCAAATCAGACTCCCAAGAAGCATGCATTCTTACCTGACTTATAAATGTTGGAAAGCTCCAGAACCCAGCCTTTAATTCATTCAATTTCTCTAGCTACACTTTTTCTCTGGGCGATCTTAACCAGTCTCTGGGCTAAATCATATTATCGATATAGTCTCTACAGGCTGATGACTTCCAAATTTATGTGAGCAGTGCAGGCCACTTCACTGAGCAACAGATTATCCAACAACCTACTCAACAGCTTCTCTTGGGTTAAGTGCTATTAGCCTTAAGTGCCACACAATTAATATTTTCAACTTTCTCCATCTCATCCAACACACATCCAAAGAGAACATCTCTTCTCCACAGAACAGCCAGAATGATATTTCAAAAAGGAAATCAAGCTGTGTCATTGCCCTACTAAACTTTCTAATATCATAACCCTTAGAATGAGTTCGAACTCTACTTGTGGTCCACGGGCATATGGTATCTGCACAGCTTTCCTTCAGAACAGTTGTGTTGGTTAATAAAGTATTATCTCTTGACTCCAAGAGATATGTTCTGCTTTACTGCACTGGGGATGGGGCTCTGCAAATTATGTTTCTCTTTTGCAGGCTGGACTGGTAGTGCAGTGCAATAGTCATCTGAAAATACCATGAAGATACAAGTTGGGAAAAGACACTTTGAAGCAATGGTGTTCTGTCACAGAGAATGCAGTTTATAAGCCTCCTAGGGAAGTAGTTTCCAAACTGCTTTCTGAAGACAACTTCATTTCTACACAAGTACCTCAGTAGCTACAACAAGGATAAAGAGAGTACCCAATAGGTGGGGCTTTAAGTCCACATAGCAGATTTGTTCTTACCTTAAAAGTACCAGTTTATTTCCCCCATAGCCGGAATACATAGGTCTAGAAATCAAGAAAGGAAAGTGGGAGAGTTTCTTCTGATTCATCTACCTACTCACCCAGAATTGTTGGTTTCTGTTTTTACATCTTTGAGCTCTGCTGATTTGGAGGTCCTCATTTCCAATGGAGAAATATTTCTGCCAAGGGACCTAACAATAGTTCTGCTGAATTGGAAGTTGAGACTGCTAGCTGGCCATTTTGTTCTCCTCATGACACTGAACCAATATGTAAAGAAAGAGGGTTACTCTACTGGTTGGGGTGATGGATTCAAATTACCAACGATAAATTGGGCTGCTGTTAAACAATGTGGAATAGAGGGCCTAAGTATTCTCTGGGGTGGTGCCTTTTACTACTTCATGTCCTGTGGCAATCATAAAAGGCAGGATCACGGTGGAATCAGACCATTGAAAAATGAAGGTCTGAGACACTCCACAAGGTAAAGAGTCTTAGGAAAAGCTGAGGTCCTCGATGAGTTAAAGAAAACATGGAATGGGCAGTGTGGTTGGAAGTAGGATGTAAAAACAGGAAGTTATCAGTTGTGGACTCACGGCCAGTTACAGGAATGAGAACAGTAGCAGCTATGAATATTTTCTTCTTTATTATTTACATATTTTTGCTTTATTAACTAGTATTTTCTTTCTTCTCCTACTATTTATTATCTTAAATAAGGATTTTTGTGGTGGTTAATTTTATAATTTTCTGTTTACTTTCAGAACATTCAGGTGGGACTGCTACTGAATTTGGGGACTAATTCACACCTCCCAGAGATGGATCCTGTAACTGTTACCCAGCAATGAGGGCAGTGACTGTTGGGACTTCATGCCTCTCCTTTAGGAGGAGAGGGTAAGAATGTCTCCATTTGTTTAAAGGATAATTGTTAGGAGAAATTGTTAGTTGAAGGCACGAAGTTGTTACTGTTACAAAAAATATGGAATATATTTAGCTGGGATACTGAGTGGCCAAAGGGTTGAACTCTATTGGTCATGGAGCTGTTGTCTCAGCTCCACACCCACCTTCCCCAGATTGGGCGCTCCAGAAGCAGACACTGAGACTGAGTCGGCAAGCAGAGGGAAATGGAAACACATATAGAAGGAAAGGTGGGAAGCAGGATTGGGCAGAGGGAGAAGTTGAGCTCCAACAACTGCAGTGTAGGACTGACAAAACTTTGCCCAACTCCGTGTGGAGCTCTGGGGTATGTACGGCCCATCAGAGATATCCCACAGTTGGCCGAAATGGCCAGGCCTTTCTACCCTCGTAGCGAACAGTCATTAGATATGAACACCCGGGAGTGGGCATGCTCTTGAATGAGGCGGCCCTCAGCAGTCTAGGGAAACTCTGAAGAAGCTAACGGGTTGTGACTGCTGACAACAGTCCCAGCAGCTGGTCTGGCCAGCGCATGCGCATCACCGCACACCACCCTTATGCTCTGTTTAGTGACGCTGAGGCTGGAAAACCATATTTTTTTCCTTGGCCAGATGGCTCCCAATTACTTTCTAATGAAAAACGGCACAAGAGAGAGACTGGAAGAGAGAAAGAACTTCTTCCTTTCTATTTTGCTTGCAGGTTCTGTCAGCATCATCCAGCTAAACTGCCTCAGCAGCGCAAGTTGGATCCAGGAACAGTTGGAACCGAGATCCGCTTTCTCCTGTACTCCTAGAAACAGCATCTTTGCAGAGATACCAGCACCAGAGGGGCCGTGCCCTCTCCTAGAAGTCTGAGTCCCAGAACTGCAGGATTCCTCTGAGTTTCTGAGTGGGAACACTAGTGGAGGATTTCTCCTTCTGTGCGGGATGGAGTGAAAGGAAATGGATTTACACTTCCACCTAAAAACAAATTTAAAAATGGACAGAATTTGAAACAATGTTTCCCAAGCAATGAACAACAGACCACACAAAAATAGTGATTCTTTTTTTGTGTGTGTGTGGGGAAGACCAGCCCTGAGCTAACATCCATAGCTAATCTTCCTCTTTTTGCTGAGGAAGACTGGCCCTGGGCTAACATCCGTGCCCATCTTCCTCTACTTTACATGGGACGCCGCCACGGCATGGCTGACAGGCAGTGCGTCGGCGGGCGCCCGGGATCCGAACCCGTGAACCCCGGGCTGCCAACCGCGAACTAAACCGCTGCGCCACCGGGCGGCCCCCCAAAAATAGTGATTCTTAATAGAGGGGAATTAAATGATATGGGCCCTATGAATGCCCCAATTTATTATCTGGAAAAAGTTTGTAGGGTACTGTGCAAAGGAGAAAATGGGACAGGCAGAGCTTGGTGGTTTTCCGTTTAAGGAAACAGAATTGAGAATTGGGGACAGCCAAAGTGGCTAGAATTTTCAGGGCAGACTACTGGAGAGGAGAGAGCTGCAAGGAAAGGAAGGAGTTACCTGGAGAGAACTCTGGAAACCTGCAGAGAATGTCCCTATTAGCACATGTCTGTGAAGAAATTACATGAGGCAAGATTGCTGCTCTGGACCTGCCTAACAAATTTAAGCAAGTTTTGAATAGCACCCAAAAGGCAAAAATTAACAATGTCTGGCATCCAATAAAAAATTATTTGGCATGCAAATAACCGGGAAATATGACCCTTGAGAAGAGAAAGTTTAATGATTAAAAAGTCACAGAAATGAGACAAATGATGGAATTTGTCAATAAGAGCATTAGAGTTATTCTAGATGAGATTAAGAAGAGACAGTTCAAAGTATTTAAGAGGACAAATTTTTACTTAAGCATTTTGAAAGTATCTACTCCCCTTAAATGTAAGTTATATATCTTATCTATTCATCAAAGGAAGTCTAAGCACTTGTACTTGGCAAGAATGCTGGCAGAAGCTGGTGCCAGGTTACTGTATAAACTTGAAAGTAATAAAAAAGTTTTTAAAGATAATGTGTGATACAAACTTTTCACTACTTTAGATTAACCTCGCAACTGTGAAGCTTCTTAGTACCTATTTGTCTCAGTTAATGCTCATTTTAAAACCAAAATTTCACAACTTGATTTAATTATTTTCCCATTTACATCTTTCTCTGAGCTCCTGCCCCTGTCCTTTAGTAGCTCCAGCTCTGCCTCTCTGGTTGAATGCCATTTTTTCATAGAAAAGCTGTAATTTTTCCACTTTTTTCTATGTGTGACTAATGTCTCCAACTGAGTCCACGATTTCTTTTCTGCAATGCATAATAATTATGTAGGCTTATTTTTTTAAAGAAAAACAATATTATCTGAAGGTTCAACCAAAACTTTGCCACCATCCCCACTTTAAGGTGAAGCATGTCTTAGTGATAGAGATCATTGGAGAGGTTTTCATAATCAGATTTCGTATTAATTCATAGAGCCTTAAGCATGAAAAACCTTTGAAAACTATTTATAAAACTTTGTACAGGAATTCTAATAGCCAGAAACAAATGCCAATTTTTATTAATTCCAAAGAAGGAGCTAAGAGTTATTGACATCATAAAAAAAGAGTTATTATATAATTGAAATTTGCTAAGAGAGTAGAACTTAAATGTTCTCACCAGAAAAGAAAAAAAAGGAGATAAATATGTGAGGTGATGGAAGTGTTAATTAACTAAATGGTGGGAATCATTTCACAATGGATACGTAGATCAAATCACCACAATGTACATTTTAATTTGTCAATTATACCTCAATAAAGTTGGGGAAAAAAGAGTAAGTTAGAGAATGTCCAACCCTACTCTTTATCTGGTGATATTTTACTGAGCATTCACAACTCCATGTTGCCAAAAAAATCATAGAGAAACACCAAATGACTCAATTAAAAATAACCCTATTGCCTACAATTAGAATAAGAGAAAATTATGGAATTAATAGCATCTTAACAGAGAGGAAAGGATCCCTAAAACTTTTGAACTTTGGTGAAATATTTAACAAATCCATTTCCTTTCATAATAAAGAACTCATTTTTTTTCTGATCCAACCCACTATTCCATCTTTCAAAGTAGAAAATACTTCTTTCAGTGTAAACTTAAAACACAAAATAAAATAAAAATATTTGAAGAGCAAAAAAAAGAGTTATTATAACTATATTTCATATATACAAAAAGAGAAATGCATGAGCATGTTATGGAGAGACATGGAAGATATTTCTAAAAAACAAATTGAACCTCTAGAGATTAAAAAACAGCTGTGATTGGGGGCCGGCCTGGTGGTGCTGCGGTTTAGGTTGCACTGTGGCAGCCCGGGGTTCACGGGCCCCGATCTCGGGCACCCGCCGACGCTCTGCCTGTCAGCCATGCTGTAGCGGCGTCCCATATAAAGTAGAGGAAGATGGGCACGTATGTTAGCCCAGGGCCAGTCTTCCTCAGCAAAAAGGGAAGGAATGGCAACAGATGTTGGCTCAGGGCTGGTCTTCCTCACCAAAAAAAAAAAGCTGTGATCAGGGCTGGCCCAGTGGCGTAGTGGTTAAGTTTGTGCGTTCCACTTTGGCGGCCTGGGGTTCTCAGGTTCAGATCCCGGGTGTGGACCTTCGCACTGTTTATCAAGTCATGCTGTGGCAGTGTCCCATATAAAGCAGAGGAAGATGGGTATGGAAGTTAGCCCAGGGCCAATCTTCCTCAGCAGAAAGAGAAGGATTGGCAACAGATATTAGCTCAGGGCTAATCTTCCTCACACACACATACACACACAAAAGCCATGATTTAAAATAAACTTAATGGAATTAAGAATTGATTAGTCACTGCAGAAAGAATAGTAGTGGACTTGAAGACATAATTATATAAACTATTCAAAATAAAACACAAGGGGAAAAAAGACTGGAAAAATAAGAACAGAGAATCAGTGATTGGAAAAAGAGGAGAAGACAGAAGAAATATTTAAATAAATAATGGCCGACATTTTTCAAATTTGACGAAAATCCTAAATCCACAGATCTAAGAAGCTCACACCCATGAAAATAAGAAAATAACCATATTAAGGCAAATCATAATTAAATTGCTTAAAACCAGTGACAAAAGGAAAATCTTAAAGTCTAGTTGAGAAAAGACACCACGTGCAGAGAAATGTGGCATACTTCTTCCTGGGAATACAGCAAGTCTGCCGTCTTTATGGTATCGAAGTGAAAAACTGTTAGCCTAAAATGTTATGCCCAACATTTCAAGAATATCTTTCAAAAACAAAGATGAAATAGAGGCATTTTCAACACAAAAGAGACTGAAAGAATTTCTCAACACCTTATCTGTAATCAGGAAAGAAATGTTAAAGGGAGACTCTCAGGCGGGAGGAAAATGATGCCAGAGGGAAACCATCATCTACAGAAAGAACGGAGAGCAGCAGAAATGGCACAGATGTGAGGTTTGAAATGCTTCTTTTCATACTAAAAAATCTTTTTAAAAGATCTCTTGACTTTTTAAAAAGACTTTATATTTTTAGAGCAGTTTTAGGATTACAATAAAATCCAGAGGGAGGTACAAGATTTCCCACATACACCTGGCTCCCACACAAGCATAGCCTCCCCCATTATCAACATCACTCACCACAATGGTACATTTTTTACCAAGCATGAATCTACGTTGAAAAATCATAATCACTCAGAGTCCATAGTTTACCTTAGTGTTCACTCCTGGTGGTGTACATTCTATGGGTTTGGAAAAATATATAATGTATATTTATATCCATTTTATGCATATATCCATCATTATAATATCATACAGAGTATTTTCCCTGCCCTCAAAATCCACTGTGCTCTTTCTGTTCATTTCTGTTGAGATGAATAGGCAGAGCAACCTTCCTGTTCTCTGCCTCTAGCAACCACTGATCTTTTTATTATCTCTATTGTTTTACTTTTTTTAGAATGTCATTAGTTGGAATCATACAGTGTATAGTGCTACTTTTCAGATTGGCTTCTTTCACTTAGTAATATACACTTAAGCTTTTTCCACATCTTTTCATGGCTTGGTAGCTCATTTATTTTTAGTGCTGAATAATATTCCATTGTCTGGATATGCCACAAGTTTATTTATCCGCTTACCTACTGAAGGATTCCTTGGTTGCTTCCAAGTTTTGGCAATTACAATAGAGCTGCTATAAACATTCTTGTGCAGATTTTTGTGTGGACATAAGTTTTCAGCTCCTTTGGGTAAACACCAAGGAGCATGATTGCTGGATCGTATGGTAGGAATATATTTAGTTTTGTAAGAAACCGCCAAACTGTTTTCCAAAGTGGCTGTGCCATTTTGTATTCCCACCTGCAATGTATGAGAGTTCCTGTTGCTCTGTATCCTTGTCAGCATTTGATGTTGTCTGTTTTCCAGATTTTGCCCATTCTAATAGGTGTGTAGTACTATCTCATTGTTTTTATTTGCATTTCCCTGATAACATATGATGTAAAACATCTTTTCATCTGTGTATCTTATATCTTGCACCTTTAATCTGTATAGCTTATTTTCTTCTGTATATCTTCTTTGGTGAGTTGTCTGTTAAGGTCTGTGGCTCACTTTTTAATTGGGTTGTTTGTTTTCTTATTGTTGAGTTTTAAGAGTTTTTGTGTATTTTGAATAACAGCCCTTTATTAGATGTGTCTTTTGCAAACATTTTCTCCCAATCTGTAGCTTGTCTTCTAATTATCTTGATATTGTCTTTTGCAGAGCAGAAGTTTTTAATTTTAATAAAGTTCAGCTTATCAATGATTTCTTTCATGGATTCTTTTTTTTGTACTATATCTAAAAAGTCATCACCATACCCAAGGTAATCTAGGTTTTCTCCTATGCTATCCTCTAGGACTTCTATAATTTTGTGTTTTACATTTAGGTCTATGATAGATTTTGAGTTAATTTTTTGTGAAGGTGTAAGTCTGTGTCTAGATTCATTTTTTTTTGCATGTTGATGTCTAGTTGTCCCAGTGTCAATTGTTGAAGAGCCTATTTTATTTCCATTGTATTGCCTTTGCTCCTTCATCAGACATAGCTTACTATATTTATGTGGGTCTATTTCTGGTTCCCTATTCTGTTCCATTGGCCTGTCTATTCTTTCACCAATACCATACTTTCTTGACTACTATAGCTTTCTAGTAAGTCTTAAAGTCAGGTAAGTGTCAATCCTCCAACTTTGCCCTTCTCCTTCAATATTATGTTGGCTATTATGGGTCTTTTGCATTTCCATATAAATTTTAGAATCAGTTTATTGATATTCACAAAATAACTTGCTGGCATTTTGATTGGGATTACATTGACTCTATAGATCAAATTGGGAAGAACTGACATCTTGATAATGTTGAGTCTTCCTATCCATGAACATGCAATCTCTCTCCATTTATTTAGTTCTTCTTTCATTTCGTTCATTGGAGTTTTGTAGACTTCCTTATATAAATCATGTACATATTTTATAGATTTAAACCTAAGTATTTCATTTTGAGGAATGCAAATATGAATAGTATTGTATTTTTAATTTCAGATTCCATTTGTTCATTGTTTAGTATATAGGAAAGCAATTGACTTTGTACGTTAACTTGTGTCCTACAGCCTTGCTATAATCACTTAGAGGATTTTTTGGGTAAATTCTTTCAGACTTTCTATATAGACAATCAGATGTGAACAAAGACAATTTTATGTCTTCCTTCCCAATCTGTATACATTTTGTTTCCTTTTCTTGACTTATTGCATTAGCAAGAATTTTCAGTACAATGTTGAAAGGAGGGGTAAGAAGGACATCTCTGCCTTATCCCTGATCTTAATGAGAAAGTTTTGAGTTTCTCACCATTAAGTATGATGTTAACTGTAGGTTTTTCATAGATAGTCTTTATCAAGTTGAGAAGTTCTCCTCTATTCCTAGTGTTGGATTTTGTCAAATGTTTCTCTGCGTCTACTGATGTGATCATGTGACTATTTTTTTTAGCCTGTTAATGTGATGGATTACAATTGATTTTCAAATATTGAGCCAGCCTTGCATACGTAGGAAAATCTCACTCTGCTGTGATGTATAATCCTTTTTTTTTTTTTTGTGGGGAAGACCAGCCCTGAGCTAACATCTGTCACCAATCCTCCCCTTTTTTGCTGAGGAAGACTGACCCTGGGCTAACATCTGTGCCCATCTTCCTCCACTTTATATGGGACGCCGCCACAGCATGGCTGACAGGCAGTGCGTCGGCGGGCGCCCGGGATCCGAACTCGCGAACCCCGGGCTGCCAAGCGCGGACTAAACCGCTGCGCCACCGGGCGGCCCCCTGTATAATCCTTTTTGATGCATTGTTGGATTTGATTTTCTAATATTTTGTTAAAGATTTTTGCCTCTATATTCATAAGAGAATTTGGTCTGTAGTTTTCTTTCCTTGTAATATCTTTGTCTGGTTTTGTTATTAGGATAATTCTGACTTCATAAAATGAGTTGGAAATATTATCACTACTTCTATCCTCTGAAAGAGATTGCAGAGAATTGGTACAATTTCTTCCTTAAATGTTTGGTAGAATTCACCAGTGAACCCATCTGGGCCTGGTGCTTTCTGTTTTGAAACGTTATTATTTATTTCATTTTCTTAATAGAAATAGATCTATTCAAATTGCTTATTTCTTCTTGTGTGACTTTTGGCAGATTATGTCTTTCAAGGAATTGGTCCATTTCACCTAGATTATCAAATTTGTGGGCATAGAGTTTTTCATAGTATTTCTTTATGTGAGGAAGACCAGCCCTGAGCTAACATCCGTTGCTAATCTTCCTCTTTTTTTTTTGCTTGAGGAAGACTGGCCCTGGGCTAACATCCGTGCCCATCTTCCTCTACTTTATATGGGACACCGCCACGGCGTGGCTGACAGGCAGTGCGTCAGCGGGCGCCCAGGATCCGAACCCGCGAACCCCGGGCTGCCAAGCGCAGACTAAACCGCTGCGCCACCGGGCCAGCTCCCTTCATAGTATTTCTTTATTATCCTTTTAATGTTCATAGGATTTGTAATGATGTCCCCTCTTTCATTTCTGATGTTAGTAATTTGTGTCCTTTTTTTTTTTTTTTTTTCTTAGACTGGCTAAAGGCTTATCAATTTTATTGAATTTTTCAAAGAACCAGCTTTTGGTTTTGTTTATTTTCTCTATTGATTTTCTTTTTTCAATATAATTGATCTGCTCTAATTCTTATTATTTCTTTTCTTCTGGTCGCTTTGTATGTAATATGCTCTTCTTTTTCTAGTTTCCTAGGTGGAAATTTAGATGATTGATTTTAGATCTTTCTTCTTTTCTAATACATATATATTCAATGCTATAAATTTCTCTCTAAGCACTGCTTTTTGCTACATCTCACAAAGTTGTATTTTCATTTTCATTTAGTTCAAAATAGTTTTAATTTCTCTTGGGATTTCTTCTTTGACTTATGCGTTATTTAGAAGTATGTTGTTTAATCTCCACATATTTTGGGATTTCCCATATATCTTTCTGTTACTGATTTCTAGTTTAATTCCAGTGTAGTCTTAGAGCAGACAGTATATGATCTCTATTCTTTTAAATTTGTAAAGGTGTGTTTATGGCCTAGAACACTGAAGAATGTTCCATGTGACCTTGAGAAAAATGTGTATTCTGCTCTTGTTGAAGGAAGCAGTCTATAGATGTCCATTATATCCAGTTCACTGATGATGCTGTTGATTTCAACTATGTCCTTACTGAGTTTCTGCCTGCTAGATCTGCCCATTTCTGAGACAATGATGTTGAAGTCTATAACTACAGTAGGGGTTTCATCTATTTCTCCTTGCAATTCTATCAGTCTTTGCCTCACACAGTTTGATGCTCTGTTGTTAGGCTCATACATGTTAAGGATTTTTATGTCTTATTGGAGAACTGGCCCCTTTGTCATTATGCAATGCTGTTCTTTATTCTGGATAACGTTCTTTACTTTAATGTTTGCTCTGTCTGAAATTAATATAGCTACCCTCTTTTCTTTTGATTAATGTTAGCATGGTATATTTTTCTCCACTCGTTTATTTTTAATCTATATGTGTCTTTATATTTAAAGTGTGTCTCTTGTAGACAATATATAGTTGAGTCATATTTTTGATCTACTCTGACAGACAATATCTTTTAATTGGTCCCCGTAGACCATTGACTTTCAGATGATTATGATTGATACATTATGTATTATATTTGTTACTATTTTCTATTTATTGCCCTTGCTCTTTGTTCCTATTTTTGTCTTCCACTCTTTGTCTGCCTTTCGTGGCTTTAATTGAGCATTGTATATGATCCTATTTTTTCTTCTTTCTTAGCATATCAGTTACATTTCTTTTTTTTTAACTTTTTAAAGTGGTTGCCCTAGAGTTTGCAATATACATTTACAACTAATCTAAGTCCATGTCCAACGCTATAACACTTCATGGGTGTATATACATAAAGTCTGTACACAAGCAAGGATAATGGAATGCATTGTTGCTATTGTTACTTTGAACAAACTGTTATCTGTTTGATCAGTTAAGAATAAGAAATATAAAAGTTTCAGTTTTGATTTTACCTACACTTATTCCTTCTTCGATGCTCTTCCTTTTTTCATATAGATCTGAATTATGATCTACATTATTTTATTTTTCTCTAAAGAACTTCTTTTAACATTTCTTGCAAGGCAGGTTTACTGGCAACAAATTCCCTCAACTTTTGTTGGTCTGAGAAAGTATTTCTGCATCATTTTTGAAGGATAATTTTGTAGGGTACAGAATTCTAAGTTGATGGTTTTTTTCTTTCAACATTATATATTTCACTTCACTCTCTTCTTGCTTGCATGGTTTCTGAGGAGAAGTTGGGTGTAATTATTATCTTCATTCTTCTATAGGTAAGAATTTTTTATCCTCTGGCTTCTTTAGTATGTTTTTTTTTCTTTGGTTTTCTGTAGTTTGAAGATGATATCTGTAGGTATACATTTTTTGGCATTTATCTCATGTAATGTTCTCTGAGGCACCTGGACCTGTGGTTTGGTGGCTGACATTAATTTGGTGAAACTCTTGATCATTACTATTTCAAATATGTCTTCTGTTCCTTCCTTCTCCTTTGGTATTTCCATTATGCATAGGTAACACCTTTGTCATTGTCCCACTGTCCTTGGATATTCTGTTCAGTTTGGTTTTTTTTCTTCACTCTTTTCTCTTTTTGCTTTTCAGTTTTCAAGGATCCTATTGATATATTCTCTAGGTCAGAGATTCTTTCCTCACCTGTGTCTAGTCTACTAATAAGTCCATCAAAGCCAGTCTTCATTACTGTTACAGTGATTTTTATCTTTAGCGTTTCTTTTTGGTTCTTTCTTAGGATTTCCATCTTTCTGCTTACACTGCACATCTGTTCCTGTATGCTATCCATTTTGCCCATTAGAGTCCTTAGCATATTAATCATAGCTCTAAATTCCCAGTCTTATAATTCCAACATCCCTGCCATGCCTAGTTCTGATGCTGGCTCTGTCTCTTCAATTGTGTTTTTTGCCTTGGATGTGCATTATAATTTTTCTTGATAGCTAGATATGATGTAGCAGGTGAAAGGAACTGTGATAAATAGGCCTTTAGTAATGTGGTGGTGAGGTGTGAGGGGAGAGGAAGCATTCTATAGTCCTATGATTAGGTCTTAGTCTTTTTGTGAACCTCTGCCTCTGGACTGTGAAATTTCCAAGTATTTCTCAGTGTTTTCTCCCCTCTTAGGTGGGACAGGCTGACTAGAGTGGGCTGAAGTTGGGTATTTCCCTTTTCCAGGTCAGTTAGGCTCTGATAATACCTCAGCAGTATAGGCTCTGGTTAACTAGTTTCCACTGAGGGCAGGTCTTGTTAGGAAGAATAGAATGCTCTGGTATATTTTAAAATGGTTCCTTTTCCCCTCCCCTTGTCAGAAGCAGGAGGCAATTTTTCTTTGACATTTGCTGTGAGAACCTGATTGAACTCCTGGAAGTAAGTCTCACAATATTGTGGGGCTCCCCCTATGACTGGCTCCTCCTAGTGTTTTTAACTGCCAGAGTTGTCCACATTGAACCTCTAGTATTTCATCCATTACAGTTCAGACTTTTCCTGCTCCAGCGCTGGTTCCCATGGAGGTTTTTGCTCCTGAGTCTCTGCTTTGGTAAATTGTTATTCTCTGCATTTCCCTGTCAATCTCTCCAATCTTGGAGGCAGTGGTTTGCCGTGGGTCCTCCCCTCTCTTAGGAATCCAAGAAAAATTGTTAAGGAATCTAAGAAGAAGTGTTGAGTTTTCAGTCTATTCAGCTTTTTATTTGTTGCTAAGACAGAGTGGCAACTTCTACGCACCCTACATGTGGAACCAGAAACCAGAACTCTCCTAGCCTTGACTTTTTAAAGCAAAAAAATAATAAAATGTATTGTAGGGTTAACAGTAAGTTTAGAAGTGAAGTTTATGACAAAAATAGCACAACATCTGGGAGAAAGAAAATGGAAGTGTGCATTTTATGGTTCTTCAATTATAAGTGAAGTGACACAAAATTACTTGAAGGTAGACCAAACCATGATTGCTAAATATGACTACTATAAACCCTCAGCAATCTCTGTAAAAACAACACAATAAGGTATAGACCACAAGTCTACAAAGGACATAAAATTAAATAGTAAAGAATAGCCAATCCAAGAGAAGACAGAATTTTCAAGAAAAACTGTTCTCTGGTAATAGGCTAAACTCAGAGCATCAAGATATGAATTAGTTAAGGCTCATTGCTAGCTTTATGATATGAAGTAAAGAAATGTAAAATTTCTCAGTCTAGCTACTAGAAATTACTAATCCTAAAAATGTAGTAAGAACATTTCAGTAAAGACTTAGAAAACTATTTGAAGACTTTAATACTAATTACATGCAGAAGAATTACATACAGATCCAAGTTAGCAAATGTCCCAAATTAGAATAAATCCTTTGATAAATTAGATTACTTTATTCATTTTTGTTTAAAAGATAGCTATATTATCTTTCCTTGATTTTTTATCTCATTCTGTAGTGTAATTGAAGCATAATATTAAGTCTATGTGAGAATTGTGTTAACTTTCTCATAGAAAGCCTAATTAAATTTAACTTCAAAATTTTCCTATATTAGTTTGGTGGTCAGATATGCTATTACTTCCAGTAAATGTGACTAATGTCACTTATTAATTACCTTTAATCTTTCAAAATTAGTTAGGAATCTTAGAAATTAATTATATGTTGGCATTTAAGAGCAACAGTCAGTTTATGTTAAATTAATTTATAAAATATGGAAATCATATTGATAACAAAGAATAGATATATGCTTACTTCCAAAGATAAGTAGTAATTACATTGGTTTAATTTTATAATTTGTTAATATATTTAATTATTAATAGAACTAATTTATTAATTAATTCCCTGTGGAGACTGGCAAAACTCTTTTCCACCAGGACTATTTCCATATTTTATACGCATTACATTATCAAAATCTATGATAAGCTATGATGGGTGTATCTATTTTCATTATGTACTATTTTCTGTGGTACTTTGATCTGAATACTTGCCGCTGTCTCCAATCCTCAAGTTAGTAGGTTATAATTATGTAAACCAGAATATATCCTTTGAATGGTATGGTGCTCCAAATGATCTCTCTAATTTCACTGAAAGAATGATATGACAACCAGAGGTTCCAAATTTATGAAGCAAAGAAATAAAATTCTCAGAATAATTTCCCTGTTGAGCACTGCAGTGCACAGACTTTAAGGTGACCTACATTATCCCCACCTTCTCATATCCGTGCTTTTATGTAATTCCCTCCGCTTGTGTGCAGTGGGACCTATGATTTGTTTATAATGAACAGATTGTGGCAAAGGTGATGGGCTGTACATGATTATGTGTACATGAACACAGAGTAGAGTGCTCTCTTGCTAGAGCCTCTGTGTGTCTGTGTGTTTGTGTGTGTGTCTCTCTCTCTGTCTCCCTTGCTGGCTTGAAAGAAGCAAGCCCCCACGAATCCTATAGCTACAAAGAAATTAATTCTGCTGACAACTGGAGGGAGTTTGGAAGCAGATCTTTCCCCAGTCGAACCTGTGATGAAGTCCCAGCCTGGCGGCACGTTGATTCCAGCGTTGTTGGACCAAAAGCAGCGCCCGGACTCCTGAGCCACTGAAATTGTGAGATAATAAACGTGTGTTGTTTTAAGCCACTAAGTCTGTGGTAATTTGTTATGTAGCACAGAAAACTAATACAAGCACATCCCTACAGAATCCACTTCAAGGGAAAGCATTATGTAGGTAACCTTAGCAGGTCAATTCTTGTAACTTCCTGCAAGCTAAAAAATCCTCAGGGGAATTTACAGATGATGGCTCTTGTAACTGAGATTTAGATGAATCCTTTTTGCCATAGGTTAAACTTAAAGAAATTACAACTTTCCTTTAATAAGGGACTCTAAACTTGAATTTTGCTAACTCTAAAAATATCTGTAAATAATTAAGTCAGATTTTTAGATAGTCTCACTGGTGCAGTCTATTATTATTACGCAAGAAATTTGAGTGATAGTAACTGACTTTTTAAAAAACAGAGCTAGGCCAGCCCCAGTGGCCTAGTGGTTAAGTTCAGCACACTCGACTTCGGCAGCCTGCGTTTGGTTCCTGGGTGCCAACCTACACCACTCGTCTGTCAGTTGTCATGCTGAGGTGGTGGCTCACATACAAAAAAAGAGGAAGGTTAGCAATAGATGTTATCTCAGGGTGAATCCTCCTCAGCAGAAAAATAAAAATAAAAATAAATTAATAAGTAAACAGAACTACCTGGGATGATGGCTAGATATTATTGAGCGTTTTTACAGCGTCTCTTTATTTTGCATAGTTTCAATTGAAATCTTCTTTTCCACTAGGATATGAATGGGCAAAACAACTATGCAACTAGGGCCTCATTAAATGCATTGTATTTAAAGATGCATCTTGTTCAATCACACATAGAGGCCTGCTGTTAAGGAGCAATGTTGTACTTTAAATGTAGGAAAAAAGACTATTATGTCTATTAGTGGCACAATACTTATAGGGTCACTCCTTGGAAGTAGTAAAGAATGCCACTTTCTGGGGTGAATTTTGTGGACTTAGAGAAATGAGGTATATCTCTGCATTGTTGGTACTGCAGACAAAACTTCAAGGAGACAAATTTCCTGTCCTTGTTTCCTATCTTCAGATTTTGAAGCTATGATAAAGAGTGGTAAAATAAAATTCTGAAATATTATGGGCCACAGACAAAGCACACAGTATTTCTCAAACTTATCTCCAGGTAATAGTTAATGTTCTTGCCTTAGTATTTGCCAGCAACTGTATGGCATTGCATTTGTTAACCATATAATAAGGAAGGTTGAATGTACTTATTAACACTTTTTGATAATTTAAGTAAATATATCAAAATATACACATTGTAAATGCCCAGTTTCTGAGATTCACAAAAAATACCTGTCACTTAAAGTTATTTGACTTAATATTTCACCTGGAAAATCTTTCCTGGAATTGAAAAGTTAGTAAAAAAAAAAAAATAAAAACATTGAATATCTAATCTTGCTTTCAATCCTGTTTGCCTTTGTATTGTGTCAATAAAGCTGGAGTCTAAATTTCACTGCCTAAAGGAATTTTAGTAAGCTTTTTACTAAGCAACACATTCCGTGTATTTCTTAACATAATATTGTAATGAGCATGACCAAAAGTGGAGCTGGAGAAAAAAATTATATTACATGTTTGAGAACATTCTGCTAGCTGCTGGAGAGGTGTGTCTGCTTAACTGACCTTTATTTGACAAACGCCTCTATTAACTGACCTCCCTTTGACACATTTGGCCCTTCTGGGCTAATTGGCTGTTTAACAGGCTATGGAGCCAGGTTTAGTTCTTCTGATTAACATCCAAATTCAACATGCTTATCATATACTTTTCAACTGTGTTGTTCATCATTTCTATTCCTTTCATCTTGGTATCTTAGAGATTCTTAGAGAGGTATTTTGGTTGTTTTTAATTTTTACTGGAAGGGGAGATCTGTAAATTGAAAGGGATCACCAAATATTATGAAGAAAATTGCATAAACACCTGAACATAACTTGACTAATATTTGCCTTTCAAGGAAAAAAAAAAAAAAAAAAAAAGACTCCTGGAAATATTCAGCAGGAAAACCATAGACACCCAAACACATAAACAAAATCTGAGTTTTTCTTTGTAAATTTAAAGTAAAGGAAGATAATAAGTTAAGTTAATTAGTTAAATTAATTCTATGAATTAGAAGGTAGTATGTTAATAAAATTCCCCTCCCACAGAGGGGAAAATACTGTGACTATAAAACTTAATATCTAGGTAAACATCTCATTGATGCTAAAATTCAATGAAAAATTATCAGATACCCAAAAGCTCTTCCACATATGTATTTTGTTGAAAAAGCATTACTTAAAGAAGTTTTTAGCCAACCATAGATATTTGAAATAACTCAATATGGAAAGGAAATGTTATTTTAAAAAAATGGAAGTGATAAACCAAGAAAATATGTCAAATCTAAATTACTATTACTAATATGATTGTTAAATGCTAAAATTTAGAACAATTCTTAACAAAATATGGCACATACATACTAGGCATTGTTAATAACCTACAAATGTTATAGACATTATCTCTGATAAGTTAATAAATACTCTCTGATCACCTTAAAACAAACATCTCATGATAAAGGAAACTATATTTTTGGTATTTCTAAAAGATTTTTGTTAAGGAAGTCTGCTCATGCGTAGAGTTGTGGATACAGACTGATGGAATAAATGAAAAGCAATATGGAAAGTTAATATATTGAGGCATATGAGGAAGCCATTTTGGTTTAAAACTGATTCGACCTGATCTTGTTTTTCCAGAATGGCCTGACGTAGCCTGTCCAGCATACATTGTACAAACTGCTTTAAACATTAAAACAGTATCCCAAAGCAAAAAATGCTGCCTTTAAAGATAGGGATGAATGCCTCCCTCCCATATCAGCATTTCTTTAAAGATAAGCATTCTGTCCCAGAAACCAGGGTCACATTGACCTGCTGTACATAGCAAAACACCTTGTGACTGTAATAAAAAAAAGGTATTCCTGTCGTATTTGATGTATGTTCCTTTTTCCAAAATGGTATATAACCACACTGTACACTTCGCTTCTCTGGAGTGCTTCCTTCACTGGTGGAGGTTGCCATCCTGGGCTATAGTCCTCAGAATTGGCTCACATATTAAACTCACCTTGATTTTGATCTGTAGATCGATTATTGGTTATTTGCATCGACAAGACAAAAACCCCAATTTTTGATATTTTCATGAGTTACTCATCATTATTAAGTTGGGATTAGGATTGTCCAGAGATGACACATTCTCTATCAGAAGTATTGCCTCACTACTTTGTAAAACTTTAGCACATTCTTGAGACAACTCCTTTCACATTTTAATGAAGAAGAGAATCTGAAAAGGGGCGAATATGGAGTGTTTCTTATATATATAGCCAAAGCTTTTACATATTTCATATTTTGAGTTATGTGAGTAAAAGAGACTAGAGGAATCTAAAGAATGCATGCTGTAAATTTAATCCATAGTGATTGTTTAGTTCCGGTTCATTTGTCTTCCTTGAAATGGCTTCAGACGCTCCCCTAGGAAGTCATTTCCTTTTATTTTTTGCATCAATTAATTATCTTCAAGATCAAAGGAAGGGAACTTCTAGGAAGTATTAATATGAATGAAAACACCAGAAACTCTTCTCTCCCAATATCCTCTTTTAAAAATCTCATAAGTGCCCAAGATGGTTGGTGGAGTTGGAAATGGCAAGAATGCTCCTACAACTAAAAAGAAGATCCATGCATCTTTTAGAGCAATGTAGAAATTTCTACAGATTCTCCCACCCATGTTACAGTAAATAAAGCAGATTTAAGGCACAATTAAAGAGTTTTTGTCTACACTGAAATGTCCTGCTTGTGACACAGATAATTGAGGGACACACCAAGGAGAGCCTCACTTAGAGAATTAGAAAAACAACAAGCCCTCATTAATGGGCCAAAACAGACTGAGAAATAAAGTTAGCAAATATAGGAAAATGTAAAGTTTTTTTAAAATTCTGTGCTTCTGATAGTTTTAGGATTTTAGGAATAGAAAAAATAAATCCTTCTCTCAGTGTATTGGGGTTATGAAGACTAAGATCCCATCAACTACCAGGACATACTCCTATGGATTTCTTTATGCTTTTTTCATGAAATATTAATTTAGTAACAATTTTGAGTGGTTTATGACAGATGAAAGAAATTTGTTGGATGTTAGATTACAGATGACAGAATAAAATTAGACTTACTTTAATTTGTGTATACAGCTGCTCTATTTTTTGACTCAAGGAGATCAGGGGGAAATAAAGATACATAACAAGATGTATAACTCTTTATTAGATGGTAACTCTTTATTAAGCAGTTTCAGTGGAATGATTTTCTGAAAATACATAAACTGCCAAATTGTCAAAATTAGCAAAAAAATCTGAATATACCCATACCTAAGAGGAGCATTTAGGACGTTTGTAAATAATTAGCACATATGGGGCTCAAAGCATAGTTATACCTTAACAAAAATATTTTAGGAGGAGGGAAATGACACATGCTCCAATGTCATTAATATTGGATTTTAATCACTAGAAGAGATAGGTAATCTCTTCTCATCCAGTGTCTCTCCGTACTAAAGTTCTTTTTATTACATTCTGCCTTGGTGATTTTTTGCACTATTGGTGATTATTTTTTACTGAGAGCTGATTTCATGTGCTTTGACAGTTATATTTGGAACTGTTCTATATGTTTCCCTCCTGGAAAATAGGAAATCATATGCCCCCTTCCCTCATATCTTCCTAAAGCAATACTTATGAGTTCAACCCATTTGTGCTGATGATGATCTTTAAAGTACATTTCAAGGAACATACAACACCAACATTATATATTATCTATGATGATAAAACCCAAGGAAAACTACAACTTATTTTATTTATAATTGGTCTGAAATATTAAATAAAATATGAATGAGAAAGATATGTTACATCAAGATGTCAAGTTAGGAAAAAAAAAAAAAGATCATTTGAACTAAAGAATTAATTTGAGCTTTCATCTCATTCCAGAAGTACAGATTCTTCTGGTAGCTGCTGGCAGCAGAGTAACTGGTTTTTTCTTCTAACTCAGGCTCATTCTCTTAGACCACTAGCTTCTTTGAGGCATCCTGTGAAATGTTAAGGCGTATGAAATAATACCACTCTCATTCACTTTTAGGTACTATTTAGATTTCATTTCTTCCTGAATTAATTACATCTGGATGGATTATAAACAATTTCTACTGAAAATCACCTGGAAACTTTAGATAGATAATTGTGAGACATTAACTGATAGTTCTCAGTGCGGGAATCCATCACATCCACCTTTCCTGGCTGTGACATTTTCTGTAACTATTCTAAGAGACTTCCTGTTGTCTACTACCCTTAATTAAATTATCTATCATCATAAACTTTTGCATACCTAATCACATTTTTGTGTGTTAATGTTATAGCTTATTTTAATAATCAGGAAAACATTTTAAGGACCAGTGATCCAAATTTAAGCTCAAGTCAATAAAATTAAGTAAATTCCCAATAAATATAATTCAATATAATGACTTGATCAAGAGAATATTTTCTATTTGGTGGCCTCAGTTTAAAGTCTTGGTTTCTTGCCCTTGTTTATAACTAGACTTGAATTTCTGCTTCTAGTCTTCCCCAGTAGCTCGTAAAGCACTTTTGTATGAATGAGAAAAAGCCACTGCTCCCGGGCAATTGCAACACCAGGGGCATATAGCTAGAGAAGCACATCACAGGTTGCATTTCAGACTCCACTTACTGTCTCCTTCAGGCACCCTTTCATAGGGCACACCCCACACAATAGTGTGCAGTGAATCCATTTAGAGCCAATGACAAGTTAATCTGATAAAATGCATTAGAGTTAATGTAGTTGTAGGTGAGAATTATAGTAGCATCAGGCCTTCAAGTGCTGGTTCTTCTGTTCCAGCATTTGCTATGAGGTCCCAGCACCCACTCCCTGCATCCCCACCAGCCACGCCACCTTCACACAGTGTAAGAGGTGCAGGGTAGAACAATAGCCCAGTGGTCCTGTAACTTCCAACTGAGTAGAGAATACTCTGTCCGGAATGATTTGTCCACCCTCCTCAGGATTCTAACTGACCTGGCGCCCTCAGGACTCACGTGGATGTTGGCCTCAGGCAGAACCATATTTCCGAGGCTTCCAGATGGTCATCTGCATGTGGACTAAACCTTCTTCTGTGTTGTCGGGAACTTCAGTTTTGACACCCTAAAACTCTCCTACATCCTCAAATTCTTGCTAAGTGTTCCCTGTACCTTTCTTATAAAACCTCAGTGTCCCAGAAAGAATATACTTTCCCTTCACACTCTTCAAGAGATTTGTTTATAATCTTGCACCTTTTTAACCTCAGAGCCTGAAAGGAGTTAAATATACTTAATTTGTTTTATGAACTAAACGTGACTTTATTTTTCCCACGTTGTCCATTCAAGCCCATTCTCTCGACTTATTCTTTCCTGCCTCTTGCAAAATACAGGACCTATAGATTTTTCTGATGTCCCCAGGTAATAAATATATAGTCCTACAGATTCTTTTAGGTAATATAATGCCAGTATAGATTAAAGATCTCATAAATTTAAAAATTCTCTTCCCTCCTAGTTTGTGACTACCTCAGGCTTACGAAACTGTAAGTTAAAAGGAGACTGTTGTTGGCTTCTTCATTATTCTTGTACCATCTTTGCCTCCACATGTCAGCTGCTGTTTTAGGTCTCTCCAGGGTTCTAGCAAAGGGAGAGGAAAGTAGTAAAGGAAAGAAAAATTCTTACTTGTCTGTACATTTATAATCTAGTGCGTTATATTCTGGATCTAGCAGAAAGCCAAAGCTCACTCATTATACTCTGATGGCTTTGGTGGGTTCTCAGGAAATGCTTGAGCGATATCCCTGGATATCTCTCACTAACAGTTCCTTTGCTCTGGAATATTCTGCATCTGACTAGCCACTTTTAACTTAGCTTGCTTCTTGTTTCTTAGGTGTTCACATTCTCTGAGTCATTTCAGATTCCCAGGTGGGCCTCTTGAATGAAACTATCTTAAGACTTCTCATTTGGGCTCCCTTGATAAGGCCCACATCTGGCCACAGGAAATATGCATACACTCTTGCACTATAAAGTTCTAGAGGAGAGTGACTAATTAGTCCTGATTTGCCTAGGACATTTCTTATTTTAGCTCTGAAAGTCGCACAGCATGGTAAATCCCTCAGTCTTGGGAAAATCAAGACAGTTAATCACTGTGCCTAGATGTACAGGAAAATTCTCCCTTCTCGGATGCCAGTAAGGGACAGCTACAACCACAGTCTCTCATCTTTAAAATCTGCTAGGCAGGAGCCAGATACCTGTGCCTATATCACTCAAAGCCTAAAGACTAATGCTAAGCTCCCTCCAAGCAGTTCTTCTGAAGATACCTCATTTTGACTCAGTAAAGAAGAGGCATCCACTTCCCATCCTCACTGTGGGGAAACAACGTGCAGTAAATAGGAAGATCTACAGAAACAATGGATGATGGGCTAATGCTGGCACCTGTTTCTCAGTCTCTTAAATGCCCTGTATACATGGTCTTGCACTTTACTGTAGCGTATGTGGTTATTGTTACTGTGGAGTCAATTCCCACTCCTAGGACAGCGGAGCGGAACCCTGCCCGTTCTTTGGCTCCATCCTCTCACCTTCCAGTGCTGTATCAGGCAATGCTCCACTGCTATTCACAGGGATTTCATGGCCAGTTTGTTTTGGAAGTGGGTGGCTAGTTCCTTCTTCCTGGTCTGTCTTAGTCTGGAAGCTCCTCTGAAACCTCTCCACCATGGGTGACCCTGCTGGTGTTTGAAATACTGGTGGCATCACTCTCAGCATCACAGCAACATGCGATGCCACAGTCTGACAACCGACGGATGGGTGGTGTGGTTCCCTGATGAAAAACCAGCCCTCACCACAGCAGTGAGAGGGTCGAATCTTAACCACTAGACCACTATGGCTGGCTTAGTGTATAGCGTTACTTGGAATCAATTGTGGTGCTGTTGAGTTTTGAGTTCTTTGCTAAACTCTGAGGCAATAAGAATCATACTTAACATCATATTTCTGGGATGAAATTATCTGTGGTCCCATTGTCACTACCAAAAATTATCTATTCCTTCTTCCTTCAAGGTCAACAGTGACTTTGATATGTGTGATATCAGATTATACCACTTGATAATCCTTCGTTGCTTTTATTTGTGATCACCAGGTTAGAACAGATATATTTATTTCTCATTTTCTGTATTTTCACTCGACTTCTAACCCAAGGGGAGAGGACATCTTTAAGGCAAATCCTATGTCTGTACTCTATTCTAAGAAAACGACAATAGACAGTAGTATGTCTTAACCAGATAGGTGTTCTTAAAACACCTGCAGAAAATAAAATGATACCCTCAGGTCAAGTAAATGATAATCTGTTATCTAATACCAGATATGTGTAGCATAAACATTTCTGATTCTCCTTTGTTACCAAAAAGGATAGTGTTAATTATGCAGATGAAACTTAATACTGGTGGATCAGTGGTTCCTTGAGAGGTAGTCTTGTAGCAATAATACAGCTGACTCAGGAGGAAAATCTCAAAATCTATTCATTTTAAAGGTCATATAATAGTAACTAAAGCATGTGCTGGTTTTATTTACCCAAATGTATCATTATGCTTTAATTCTAATCATATGTAAGGGCACATCAGAAGGTATTAAAAGCTAAGAATACACAATATAAAACATGGGAAATTTATGGGCCCAAAGACTGAAATAATTCATAGATGCTGAGAAGTTGTAGATAATCATCTCCTCTGTGCCGAAAATGATTAAGGGGCACAAGATTTTCATTTATGCACATGGGCTGGAATCTCAGCTCTACCACATGATAATTGTATGACATTGTATGATAATTGTACGACAAATCAACCTCAATTACTATCAGCCTCCCTACCTCTTAGCATTGAAGGGTGTTCCTGAAGAATCTGTGTTTTTAATATACAGTGTAGTGAAAATGATTTGTGGGGCAGAGAAAGACACTGTATTAATAGTAGATAGTCAGCAAATACATAAAATTTTAGCTGGTCTTACCTAGATAGCATCCCATAGTGACTGATCATAATTAGTGGAAATGTGATACATGTGATCCTTCTCTCAGGTAGAACTATGGAAAGATAATGTGAGAGTCATTGAACTACTTTCTCAAGGCTACAGACCCTCTCCAGTACCCCTGGTATAACCGAGTCAGTGCTTACTTTGGATGAGACACTGTGGGAAACTCAAGATGGTAAATTCTTACACCAGCCAAAGCACATATTCATAAAAGCTCAGAAAACTGGGGACAAAAGAAGCTGTGAGGAAAAACAGGTCACACTAAAAGGATTAGGTGCCCAAATGACTGAGTGCTTTTTAATAGTAATGCTGGCAGCCTCAAGACAATGGAGACATCTCTTCAAAAGACTGAGGCAAAAATATTTCCTACCTAGAATACTATACTGAGCTAATATTAGTCAAGTATGAGGGTGGAATGATGACTCACATATGTAAGTTCTCAGAAATTTTACTTTCTATATATTCCTTCTCAGGAATCGACTGGAAGTCATGTTCCACCATAATTAAGGAAGTAAATTTATAAAGGTAAAGACATAGATACACAGAAGAGAGGAACCGAAACAACAGATTATGGATATGAAGAGACATCCCAGGGAAATAGCACCCAACTTTGAGAGCAAACAGTCAGAACTGGAGTATGTCAGAAGCTCTGGGAGAGATGACTCCATAAAGAAGAAGACAATATAATACCTAATGCATCTCAGTGGCTTAAAAGCGAATTTAGACAATAGGTAAAAAGTCAGGACTTGAATTAACTTTTTTAGTAAACTGAGCAAATAAAGAAACATGGACATTATTAGACCTAGGAAACTGAAGAAAGAAACATACAAACAAAAGAACTGTGCAAGAAAGGAAACTAGTCATGGTATAAAATATGTCTCAGCTGTGAATAGCATTTATGTAATCTTAGTATTGCAAACACAGAATATGGATAAAACCAAACTTGCCATGTAACAACACTAGGAGGATAAAAATATTAAATGTGTTTGTGCATGCGCGCGTGTGTGTGTCTGAGATTGGATTGGATGGTTGAAATTGACAGGTCAGTAGAAAATGTCTACCACTGGAAAACCAGGAACAAATAATATAAATGAATTTAATAGAGATGTGGAGGTAAATATTAAAAGAGTAAGTTAAAAGGTGTCGAGTGGTTGCTTTTGGGGAGAAACACACAAAAAAATGGAACGCAAGGAACTTCTTTTTATTCTCCATTCAATCCTTATCCATTCTCTGTCCTTGGCCGTCCTCCTCAGCCTTTCTGGGAGGCTGACCTCTATGGTTTACAACACACAGACTCCTTTGCCCTCTGACTTGCAACTGGATTTGTCCAATGGGAGGTACCAGCAGGAGGTTTGAATATCAGAGGGTGGGAGGAGAGGGAGTATTGACCTCTGCTCTTCCTGCCTTCTGGCTCTGCCTCTCTCCTAACTGGTGTCCTCTCTTGACCTCTCACCTAACTGGATTTAATGGATAATTTCAGATTTAAATAGAATTAGTAGGTTGCATAACTTATGTTTAGTTTTTCATTTTAAGTGTAAAAACTGACTATTTAGGCAGCTGACAGTTAGGTATATTTAAAATAAATGCATGCGTATTTGCCTAATGTAATAGATGAAAGTTTGGATATTTGCCTGGGAGAACTAAGACACCTGGACTATACCTGAAAGTTAATTTGTAGAGTTGCCTCTGATCTAGCAGTGCAGGTGGACATGTGCATGTCTGAGGACGTCTGTCAAGATTCCTGAAATCAGACACTAATTAGAGATATTGAGGGACTTCACATTGTAAAACCCTAGAATCCTTCCCTGCTCCACCCTCAAGTGACTGGAGCAAATACATGCACCCAAGCATGCACACACACACACACACACCCCTGAGAAAAATGACAGCCCACCTGAGCCAAAAAAGAGCCTAAGGACATGTACCTTGCCTCAGGGTACAGCAAAAGGAAGAGGGAAGAGACACTGATAATGTGACAAATTGCATTGTTCGACACTAAAGAAGAAAGTCTGATGCTCTGTACAATATTCTTAAAAGGTTATTGCTAATACACGTGAGCTACTACAGTAGACTTATTACAGAAACTATCTTGGGCCATCATCAAGAGGTGATGCTGAAAAAGCAGTGCTGAGCTGCCCACAAATACTGGCACCTATAGGTAATCGGAGCCAATGCAAATTGCGTTTACTGTTATGAGAGATGCTGGGAAGTACAGCTAAAAGAAGCTGCCAGACTAATCTCTGAAAATGGTAGTTTACAAGAACAGGAAAGGATGAGGTCAGGGAAGGAGGGTGGTGACCATGATCGTAGTTGGCAAATACTCTGGCACTGTCTTGATTCCACAAATTGTATCGTGTTCATTTAGTTTACCCCGAGTTGTGATCCTTCACTTGCTTGATCATTTCTTTCTCCAGTCACCAATCCAAGTATACACTGGCAACCTTTTTACATGTTCCTGTTTGGAAAGTGTCCATATTATTAGTTGATTACCCCCCCTTCATTTTCCTCCCAAATTAGCTCAATTTGCTTAAAGATCCGAATCTTCTATTATCTGGCATATATAGATAATTATTTTTAAAAATAATTTCTGTACCTTCCATGGCTCATTAGATGCTGAATAATAAAACTAAGTTCATTTTCATATTTCACATCTTAATATCTCAATATAGTGAATTATATTTGGGAAAATCTATAAATTGGGAAAAAGCTCAATTTAGGAAGCACATTATATTTTAATAAAGCTATAAGATAAAATGTGGCCTTGCCTTTTCTCTTTTTCCACCCACTGTGCTCACCCTTTTAAGAGCTCAAACTAGCTGTTTTTGGTACTATCCTTAATCTCATGCAACAGATATTCATTAAGCCCTTAGTGCTTCCCAGGCACAATGCTAATGAACTCTCACGGAGCTAGGAGTTGGGTCCATCATCTGACCTCAGGTTCAGGGCTTAATCAACCACCATACATCACCTGCATTCTAAAGGCTGTGGGATTAGTTGTCCAAGGCATTTCATCATCCTGAAGATGAAAATCAAAAGTAGTTACTTGTTTTCTGAACAAGGTTGTTGCAACACAAAAACACACTTGTCTTCTTTTCATGAAGTTATGTATTCTACTTAGTGAGGAACAGGTTGGAGAAGTATCGTGTTATCACCGTTGAGAAACAGGTGTTTCCTGTGGTAGCAAAATATGGCCCCTCAAAGATGTGCATGCCCTAATCCCCAGAACCTGTGAATATGTTATCTTATATGGCAAAGGGGACTTTGAAGATGTGATTAAATTAAGGATCTTGAGGTGGGGAGATTATTCTGGATTATCCAAGTGGACCCAATGTAATCAGAAGGTCCCAATAAGACGTAGGCACGAAGGTCAGAATCAGAGAAAAAAATATGATGACAGAAGCAGAGGTTGAGTGATATAGCCATGAGCCGAGGAATGTGGCAGTTTCTAAAAGCTGGAAAAGGCAAGAAATGAATGGATTCTCCTCTAGAGCCTTCAAGGGGAACAAATTCTGCCACCACCTTGATTTTTAGTCCACTGAGACTCAGTTTGTACGCTTGACCTCCAGAAATGTAAGGGAATAAATTTATGTTGTTTTAAGCCACCAAGTATGTGGTAATTTTGTTACAGCAGCAACAGGAAATTAATGCAGTTCCTTTTTAGTCAGCCAAGCACAAACTTTCTTATGTGTGACTTGCCAGTTTATGAAAGTATAGTGCAAACAAAACACAATCGATTCTTCATCAATTTGGTGCGTAATACACTTCCTCTTCATTTGCCTTCCGTTTCCACCCACTGTGTGTAGGGTGTTCATAGACTTCTGAAGCAGTCTTTTGTATCTTTCACATCTATTACGTTTCTTCCTGTGTTTAAGAGCTATATTTTAAGATCATTTTTGTATTGTTTTATCTGCCTAAGATTTAGGTGATATGAGCATATTGGTGAGCACAGCAATGGTAATGATAAAATGGAAAATAAAACTAACAGATTTTCCCTTGTGTTCTAGTGGCCTTGAGGAACTCTTTGTAAAATAGCAAAGGTGTGTTCCATGAAGTTCCAATAGGTGTGTCCCATGAAGTCCCCAAAGAATAAAGAAACCCTCCTACCTTTTATTGTAATACTAGGAGATTTCTAAAAGAGAACAGACTCAATGCGCATAATGGTTGGATTCTGAGGAATGAACAGATGCCTGAGCTTTCTCTGACTCTTAGTCAGCAACGGCTAGAATAACCTTGCCTTCCTTCAAACGTCTAGAAAAGTTATGTTTTGATTGGTCATTTACTGGCACTGAGGAAGGCCATATAATACGATGGAAAGCAGCCTTGGTGAGGAGTTATGGGTCCTGAGTTCCAGCTTTGGCTCAGACAAGACTGTGTGACTTCAGGCAAGCATCAAACTCCTGGAGAACTCAGTTCATACAGATAATAAATGAGGCAAGGAGGATTGGATACTTCAAGGTGTTTCTTCATCTCTTACGATTCCGAATTTGTATGATTTTTGTAGACTGCCTTATACTATAATTTCCTATCATTTTCCACGTTCCATGTAGTGACATATCATGTTTACTTGTAACTGCTTTTCAATTTTGCAAATTTGCTGTGAGATTTAAATAAATATATATAAAAGGTTGAAACAACTAGGTCGGGGCCTGGCATATAGTAGGCAATCCATAAAAGACTATAGAGATGGGGCCGGCCCAGTGGCATAGTTGTTAAGTTTGCAAGCTCTGCTTCAGTGGCCTGGGGTTCTCGGGTTCAGATCCCAGGCGTGGACCTACACACTGCTCATCAAGCCATGCTGTGGCAGCATCCCACATACAAAATAGAGAAAGGTCAGCACAGATGTTAGCTCACTGACATCTTCCTCAAGCAAAAAGAGGAAGATTGGCAATGGATGTTTAACTCAGGGACAATCTTCCTAACAGAAAAAAAAAAAAAAAAAGACTATAGATGGTAGCTACCTAGCAAGATAGGTGGATAGATAGGTAGATGACACAGACACAATGAATTAAATGTGCCTAAGTATATAATGGTAGGTGATAATATCATATACTTCTTTCAATTTCTTACGTGGACGCTAGTTTCCAGAGGAACACAGGAGGTGTATAACTCAAAAAACTCTTTTCCTTTTTGCCTGTGTTTTCAGCACTGTAGGAACCAACTGGAGCCAGATGTTAAGTGGAAACTGCTAACCAATAAATAGAAAACAAATTAGGTAAATTAAAAAAAAAACTTTAAAGGAGTTAGAGTGATTAGATAGTGTATGTATAGAGTGTATAATATATAAAACATATAACAAATATGGTGTATATAAATACAGTACGTATACAGTGTATGTGTGTGTGTGTATATATATATATATATACATAATACAGATAATCTGTTTGTGATGTTAAACTCTAGTCTTTCCCATTAATTCTAGAAAACTCCTCCTACAGTCTTATTTTTTTTCTGCATTTAAATTTCCAGAAACTCAATCTGTCTCAGCTTTTTCATGAACATGAAGAAATAGGAAAGGTAGATTCTGCTTTTGTCTTTTTTGGGTTAATCTTCGTATATGTAGCTATTATTTCAAATCATAATCCTTCTAATTTTCCTTAAACACTATCTGGTTTTCCTTCAAATGCATTTTATATAAATGGCTTTATCAAGATATAATTTACATATCATACACTGTACATATTAAGAACACACAATTTGATGTTTTGACATATTGATAAATCAGTGAAAAGCATCACCACAATAGAGCCATGAACATGTCTGTCAGCCCCAAAAGTTCCTTCCTGCCTGTATAATTCTCCCTCAAGCACTATCTGCTCTCATCTGCAGGCAACTGTTGATCTGTTTTCTGTCACTCTAGATTAGTCTACATTTTCTAGAATTGTGTATGAATGGAATCATTCTGGGTACACACTTTCTTTGTCTTGCTTCTTTCCTTCAGTATAATTCTTTTGCCATTCATCTCTGTTGTTGCATGTATCAATAGTGCATTTCTTTTTGGTGCTGAATAAGATCCCATTGTGTGCATATACAACATTTTTTTCCAATTCAGCTGTTGGTAGATATTTGGGTTGTTTCTAGTTTTGGGCTGTTAGAGATGAATCTGCTATGAACATTCAGGCAAAAGTGTTTGTATGGGTACATGCTTTCGTTTCTCTTGAGTGAATACCTGAAAGTGGAATGGCGGTCATGTTAGGTGAATCAAAACACTGTCAAACTGTTTTTAAAGTAGTCGTACGTTTTCTCATTCTCACCAACAGTTTTATAAGTTCCGGTTGTTCTGCATCCTTTCCAAAACCTGGTACGATCTGCCACTATAATAATTGGTTAGTGGTATCTAGTCTCTCTACTGTTCACTTTTATTAGAATGAGGGATTCAGAATTGGTAGTGTAACGGCTCTCATCTTAGCTATAAATCAGCAACACAAGTGTAGCTTTTTAAAAATATAAAGTATCAGTCACTTCGCTCAGAATTACTGATTCAGTAGTTCTAAAGCGTAATTTGTAAAGTGTAGTTTGTAATTTGTGAATCTTTATTTTTTTTAAAAAAAGCAATCCAAGTGATTTTCATGCTGTGGCTCACAACACTGTCTCAGAACCACTCTTAAATCAAATAGCCTACCTTCAGGGAAATGAAAACTCCATTCCTTTATATTTATAAGGAATACACTTTCTACTGGGATTTTCTCTTCTTCCCTCCCCCATACTAAAATATGGGGTAGAAGTGAATAAGAACTAACAGACAGCTGACCTTAACATTCCCCTCAGCTTGACTAACTTTAGACAGATTCTTTGGGACTATCGGCCCCTGACTTCCCTTTTCTTAGAATACTTACTTTAGGAAACTTATAATTACAAATTCTTTCTCTGCTCCTTTGAGATGTAAATATTCTCCCAGCTTCTGACCAGTTTTACAACCCAGGAATGTATTTCTCAAAGACCTGGAAGCCATCTCTTTGAAATGTAATCATCAAGAAAATAGCGCCTCTATCTCCCAGTCTCTGTGGGAGGGTAGAAGCCTAAATTCCTTAAGCACCAATGCCAATTAGCAAACACAGATGGCCTAATTACATTGACCAACTTCACCTCTAATGTCCCCCAGTATTTTTCCACTATTTCCGGTATTTACCACTCATCCCAAGACCTAAAATCTCTCCTGCCTTTTGTTTCAGTGAAGTTAAATTCAATCTCTCTCTCTTACTGTAGTCTTGAATAAAGTTTTCATTGCCTATTTAACTCTGGCCAGTGCAATTTTTCCTTGACAGAATGCTAAGGGAATATTTCTATATTTTTCATAAATTTATAGGATTAGAATATATGTTTGATAAACTCCTTTTTCAAACAGATGTAATTTTATAAAGTCCATAGAGCCTTTGATTTGGCTTTGAGAAAGAAGGAATTTGATCTCATTTTCTTTCTTCAGTATCCAGAAAAGGGAGGAAAACACAAGGACCAGGTGGGTGATCCTATCTGATTTATGCACTAATTACAGCAAAGTTCTTTACTAAGCACAAAATGGAAGGGTTAATGGGAAAATAACAAATAAATAGCTTTGGGAAAGTGTTAGCAGGCAGCAGGGAAGGGCAGTAAAGAATCTATTGTAGTTGTACAGGCTTAATCGTAACCACCACTCAGATCACCTGTGAGGAGGCAGCCAGGCCTAGTCTCCTTTGGAGCTAATAATTTAAACTGAAACATGAAGAAGAAAGTGTTGTTGTTTTTTTAAGTAATCTAGAAAGCTTAAAGAAATTTTACTATAGACATTTTCTTGACTGTTTTAGAAACACAGAGCTTTTATGTGCCATTTATAGAGCTTAGTGAAGCTTAATTACCCTCAGGAAGAATGATTTTAGAAGAGAAAAATGCATGCGTTATTATGAGTCTGGGAAAACATTGCCTAATCTTCCATCTGAAATGATAAGATTAATATTGTATAGAAACTTTCTTCTCTACTTCTGGTATTGTATGTGCTCTTACTTTATAGTATTAGCTTTAACATTTTTGGATTTTTTAAAGAGAATTTCTGTCAGCATTCTATTAGCATTTTGTTTAGGATAACCCTGGACATAACACTTTATTATTTAAGATATAATTTTGTTTTACAGAATCAATTCTCCAATTTCTGAATACATGATGGCACAGAATATCCTTGCCAGCATAATCATAATATCATATATCAATAACACTTAACTGCCTTCTTAATGTGGTTTACCATAACTCTAGAGGATTGATTATCTCCATTTTAGAAAAGCTATTTTGGCCAGTGTACATGTGGTTCACAAGTGGAAAAACCAGGTCTGAAACACAACCCTCTTGGATAATTATATATTGTATCTCACACTTTATTTATTCAGCATGTCTCAAGAATTTTAGGTTCTGGAATCTAAACTACCTACACCTACCTGATATGTGAGAATTCTACAGCAAGAGGCCAGACCATGTCAGGATCACAAGATTACTTCACAGCTCTTAGGATCGGGATCAGAAAATCATTGAGTTGCAAGAAAGCTTAGAAATTATCCAGTCCAACCAACCCCTTCTAATACTAAAGAAACACCACCGAGAGTCTTATATTAGCTAGTTTGCTAATGTGCAGGTGCAGGCACACACAGACACAATTGTGTACAAACATTATGGACAATAGACTGAAGCCTTCAGTATTAACCATCCTTGTTATGCCATTAACCACAAAGAGTTACCGTTATTTTTCACTTGTCCATATACTTCAGGTTCATTAAGTTTTAAGTCCTTAAAAAAGATAATCATGTTATGGAATCTGAGAAACTGCTTTTTTTTTTCACCTGTAGTTAAGCCTGTGTGATTTTTTTGTGTTTAAATAGTGTTTTATTTTATGACAATTTTAGATTTATCGAAAAGTTGCAAAGATAGTACAAAGAGTCCCTGTATACTCTGCATCCAGTTTCCCCAGTTGTTAATATCTTACTGTACTGTGGTTCATTTGTCATAACTAAAAGCCAATATTGACACATTATAATTAACTAAAGTCTGCACTTTATTAAGGTTTCATTAGTTTTTTCGAATGTCCTTTTTCTGTCCAGGATCTTATCCAAGTTACCACATTACATTTAATCATTATGCATCCTTAGGCTACTCTGGGCTGTGACATAGAGTGGGGTGATGGGTTTTCAGGGAGGAAGACCACAAAAGTGAAGTACCATTCTCAAGACATCACATCAAGGCTACATGCTACCAACATGACTCATCACTGATGAGGTTAACCTTGATCACCAGGTTTCTACACTGGAATGTTGTTCACCCTTCCCCCGCCTCCTGTCGTTTTCATACTATATTCTTTGAAAGCAAGTCACTAAGTATAGCCCAAATTTAGGAGGTGTGGAGTTATGCTCCACCTCGTCAATGGGGGGATTATTTACACGCTTATTTGGAATTCTCCTGTAGAAAAGACTTCTCTATTCTCCATCATTTCTTTACTTACTCAATAATTTATTTATATTAGTATGGACTCATGGATGTTTATTTTAGACTCTGGGTTATAATCCAATACTTTCTTATTTATTTATTTTTTCCTCAATTTTTTCCAGCTTTGGCCATTGTGAGCTCTTTCAGTTGGATTCTGTGTCACTCAGACGTACCCTCTCACTCTATCTTTTGTATACTTCCTTCCTTTCTAAAACTACAAGATGCTCTAGGTTTATTTTGTACATTTCTTGCCCCAGTCCTAGAATCACCCATTTCTCCAAAGAGCCCTGGTTCTTTTTATCAAGGCATGTTGTTAGAAACCAAGATCTGGGCACTGGTATACTCGTTGCTTTTGGGGTGTCATTGTTCCCAGCCATCTTAGCAGACAGAACCAGGAAATATAAGTATGCATAAAACCTATGTATACCTACATGTCTATAATTATTTCTCTATCTGTTTTGAATTGAATAAGAGTTCATTCTGATGTCTCCAACTCTAATCCAGTACCACATGGTTCATCTCCCTCCTTGCTCATCTCTAACCTCCCACTCCAATGGTGAGTGTCTCCTCCACCCATATTTGTTAATTCCATATATATGTACAATGGTTTCATAATCGTCAACCCTTACCCTTGTGAGAAACAGCTTTATCATTAAAGTGCTGTGTACATTTCTTTTTGCTTTAGTTTTATAGCTTCCAGTGATTTCCAAAGTTACTTAGATCATATCCTTTTTCCTCACCCACTTCAGTGAGATTATGTCATATACTTATTATACAGCTAGATTATTTTATCACAGTCTACATTTTTTCTCCTACTCGATTTTTTAAGTTTGCACACATTAAGTTTCATTCTTTGTGATTTAAAATTATATGGGTTTTGAGACATGGAGAAACTAAGATTTTTGAAGCTCTCTATTAAATCTGAAACTAAAGCATATAGAAGCTAATGCGTATCTGTGAGATGATGACAGGAATGCAAGCTCTGCAGGGGCAAAGGTCCTCCTTCACCACTGGAGCTCTGCTCCTAACATATTTCCTGGAGTATAGTAGGTGCCACTGTAACAGATTTTCTACTTAAATGTATTTCTTGATGCCAACAGATTTTTATTTTATTTACTTATTTATTTTAGTAAATGCTTGTGGGCTGTTTCCTTTTTTATTGGGGTATAGTTGACGTTCGAGATAATGTTGGTTTCAGGTGTGCAACATAACGATTCGACATTTATATATACTACAAAATGATCACCAAGAGAAGTCTAGTAACCATCTGTCACCATACAAAGTTATTACAACATTATTGACTATATTTCTCTATGCCAGCAATTTCTGTATCACCATTCCTTTATATCACTCTTCCTCCTCTAGCTAATTTGACATTGTACGGATAGGGCTATGGTGTACACATCGATTAGTACACCTCCTTTCCATTATCTTATTCTGTGTTGCAAAATTTAAACTATTTTGTAAGTTTTCTCTTTCCACAGTATGTTCTACGAGTTTGCATGTGCCCATTCTTTACCCTTCCCATATTAAATGCTTAGATGTTTTTGCTTCCATCTACAGGTGTTATTGTTTCCTTTAACATTTTTACAAATTTTCCCCATTTGATTCAGAATTATGTTCCCCTAGTCATTTATTCCATTCTTGGAGGGATTAAACTGTTACCATACAAATTAAAACTGCTTTTAGCTGAAAAAACTTCTAACAGATGCCTACGGAGTTAAGATTTCCCAATGCTGCTATATCTTGAGTCTACTATAAGTTCCATCACACTTTTATTATAATAATAGTCAATGTTGTTAACATTGTTCTTTGCAAATTACAAAACACAGTACAATGTCACTGAATGATCACAATGAATCTAGAAATAGGTCTGAAATTCATTTTGTAGTTGAGGTCCAAAGAGGTGAAAGAATTTGTTCACAATCATAATGCTAGTAAGTTACGATCTAAAATATGAACACGGTTTCTCCATCTCTTAATTTTGTGCATTATTTTAATTTTTTAAAACTTTGATATAATTTGAGACAGAAAAGTTGCAACAATAATACAAAAAATCCCATATATCCATAGGTATGTTTCTTTCTGAAAAAATACAGATTTGTTTTCTTAATGGTTTCAGAGTAAGTTGCAGACATAATGCCCCTTTACCAATTCATACTTCAGCTCATATTTTCCCCAAACAAGTACATTCTCTGACATAACTGCAATAAAAAAATCAGGAAATTAACATTGACACAATAGTATTTTTTAATCTACAGGCTTACTACAGATTTTGCCAACAGTTCTGCTCTTTTTTTTTTTTTTTTGTGAGGAAGACCAGCCCTGAGCTAACATCCATCGCTAATCCTCGTCTTTTTGCTGAGGAAGGCTGGCCCTGGGCTAACATCTGTGCCCATCTTCCTCTACTTTATATGGGACGCCGCCACCGCGTGGCTGACGAGCAGTGCATCCGCGGGCGCCCGGGATCCGAACCTGCGAACCCCGGGCTGCCAAGCGCAGACTAAACCGCTGTGCCACCGGGCGGCCCCCAGTTCTGCTCTTTTGATGATACAATTTCCTTCATCTGGCTATGTAGGATAGTCCTATAAACTACCCTTTGTTTCCCTTTTAATTTTACTCTCATCCACAGTTTCTCTATGATGATTTCACTTTAGATTTATTAATTTTCCTGTACATCTCTTGTTTTTGACCAAGAACTTAGTTCTCTTCCTGTCCTTTATTAACATGCCTGTTTCTATGCTGTAGTGCATTTCTTTCCTTTCCGCATTCTAATACCCAGTCTAAATTCATCTAAATTTGTTAATTTCTAGAGGAGTGAGCAGTACTATGAGCAGTACTGTGATGGACTCTCCAGTTTTTGTGTTATCCATTCTCTTCTTCTAAGTATGTGACTATTTAGAATTTAAGTTGCATATCTGTGCTCAGTAAATATAAGGTAACTGTTTTCTTGGGTGAATCTCTGACTACCTCCTCCATTTTCCTTACCATGTTAAACTCACTATTTGCATAGAGACTAGACTAATGTGTTTACCCCAAGAATTTTTTTTCCATCTGTCTACAAATTCCACTTAAATCCCTCATTATCAAGCCATCTATCTCTGGAATAATACTTTTCCCATACAAATGACATAGCTTATTGGCAAGAGATAAAATGTATCAGTCTGTTATCTTGAGTCATGATTTGGAAATGCACATATTTAAAATTCCATTTTCATACCCAATGTTTTCATTCCCATATACTTCTTTCTCTTCCAAAGTTCCAACTGCCAGTGGGAACAATGACTAAAACACCACCTGTGAATACTTGTCTTTATTAATTACCAAAGACTTCATAATCTTTAAAAATTTTTCTTTGTTTTTTATTCAAACTATAAAGATGGCAAGAAATTGATGGAACTCAAATAGCTCAAAAAAGTTTCTCTTTTACACCTATATACCTATAAAGATAACATACCTATGGATTGACTGTTTGGGGTCTTCATTCATTCATTCATTCATCCATATGTTCAAGAAATATTTGAATTCTTGAATTCATATATCTCTCTGACACTTTGAAAAGTACCTTATAGGGGCAAATAAGACAAGTGTCTGGCCTCATTGAGCTCATATGACAATTAGTTTCAGACAATAAAGAAACAGGAAAACAAATAAGCAATAAATAAGTAAGTAGAAATAGTGACATATGCATTAAAATAAACAACGTGGCAAGAGAGAAAGTGACTTGTAGAGAGAATCCCTTTAGGTAGACTGAAGTGGGTAGTCATTTCTGAGCTGGTGGAAACTGAAAGCAAATATCTGGAGAAGGAAGTCAGGTAGAAAGTATTTAAAACAAGCTTGCTATTTCCACATATGAGGTTGCATAGATGTATAGGTATGGTGATTGGGTCAGGTTAAGAGATGCCCATCTCTTAAAAGCAGTATGAAGATTGTGGTAAAGGTATTACGGATAACCTAAGAAGCTTGCATTACTACTGATAACTAGGTAAAGAGGGATGCGAGACACTTAGAGACTTGTTCTAATGACAAACTCTTAAAGAAAATCAGTCTTATATTCTCGAATAATTTGGTCAATGTTATGGGGTTTCTGGATAATTTCTTCCTCTCCATGGCCCCATGGTGGTGTTAGGAGTTGCTCTGCTATTTGCTGTACAAAAAGGAATTGACTATCAAAAATGAATTGTCTACTGTAAACACATGGCTTCTCCTCCAAATTGCCTAGGGAGTTTCCTTATCGTCCTAGTTGTGTAAAAAAGACTGACATTTCCCTGACAGGAGTCTAGTCTTCACATTCCACAAGCATCCCGTCATGGTGGGTGTCTTCTTCTCTTTCTCTTTTCCCCTATTATTTATCTTCACTCAGGTTTATATTCTCGTGCACTACTAACAATCTGTGTGACTATTGGAAAGCTATTCAACTTTTTTGTGCTTCAGCTTCCTCAACTGTAAAAATACTGCTAATAATACCACCTACCATTTGGGCTATAGTCAGTGCTCACTCAGATAATAACTTGTAAAGCAATGGATACAATTCCTAGGAGCTAAGAAATGCTTGAAATGTGTTGCCTATTATTTTTGTTATGAGAAACTTGTACTTAGATTTCTTTTTTCCCCCTAACATTTCCTCCATTATCAATTTAGTTCATATTATTGACTTTGCTATTCTGGACAATTAAGTGATTTTATTCTTTATCTTCTTTTATTAATTGTATGTTAACTTTATACTGAAGTATACATTCAAAGAGTGCATACATTCTGAGTCAACTGACAATTTTTGTAAAGTGAACAGAGTCATAAAAACATCACCTATATCAAGAAATAAAATATTAACAGTATCTTAGAAGTCCCTCCTTTGGCCCTTCTCAGTCACTACCTCCTCACAAAGGTATTCTAACTTTTATAACCATTGGTCAGTTTTGCCTGTCCCTGAATTTATATATAAATGAATTTCAACAGTACTCATTCCTTTGCTTCTGGTATTTCGCTCAATATTGTATTTACAAGATTCATCTATACTGTTGCATGCAGTGGTAGTTTGTTAATTCTCAGTGCTGCAAGCACAAGCAAGGTGAGCAGTCTATGGCCCATGGGTCAAATCTGGCCTGGTGCCTTTTTTTTTGGCTGAGGAAGATTGGCCCTGAGCTATCATCTGTGCCCATCTGCCTCTATTTTGTATATGGGACTCCACCACAGCATGGCTTGATGAGTGGTGCATAGGTTCGTGCCTGGGATCTGAACCTGTGAACCCTGGGCTGCTGAAGCAGAGTATGTGAACTTAACTGCTACGCGATTGGGCCGGCCCCAGCCCAGTGCCTATTTTTGTAAATTTGAGTTTTATTTGAGCACAGCCATGCTCATTTGTTTATGTATTGTCTGTGACTGCTTTCATGATACAATAGTAGAATTGAGTAGTTGTGATAGAGACTGTGTGACCTGCGAAGACTAAAATATTTATTTTCTGGCCTTTCTCATGAAAAGTTTGCTGACACGTGCCCTAGGTCAAGGTGGACTCAGCCCCGACTTCCATGTCCTCAAGGCAGGAAGTGTTACATCGGGGTGTTGAACCCTGGCCCTACAGCCAAAGGACACAAGTCAAACTTTGCCACTTAGTGACTGTGGGAAAGTAAACTAACCTGCGTAAAAGTCAATGATTTTTGTTGTTGCTGCAAAATGGTGATGATCAAAGTATCGTCCTCATATGGTGTGTGTGAGGAGTGGCAAAGTTTGAATGTGACGTTGCATCCTTATCTCATTTGGTGTGTCACACTAGCTGTGAGACCCAGAGCAGATTTCTTAAACTCACACCACAAAGTCCTCATCTATAAAAAGAAGACAATGACAGTTGCTACCTCTTGGGACTGTTGTGAGGACTGATGAGTTAATTCTTTAAAAAGCACTAATAAAAACAGTGGTAAAAACGTCTGCCAAAGAGCAGGTACTTAGTAAGTGCTAGCCATTTCTGTCACAATCATTGGCATTATCCTCAGTATTATTAATAATATTTAATTAAATAAAAAAGAACTTTAAGAATGAAATATAAGGAAAATGATTTAAAAATTATGACATAGAATCTCACAATAAAAATCAGAAAGATTTCTCTTGAGTACAAATATATTGGATTTATTTGCTTTATAAATTATCATTTATAATTGCAAATTATCATCTGCATCCATTGGTTGGCTGAAACTTGAACCAAAAGGTAGACCACAGTAAGCAAACTGGAAATGCTGGAACTGCCTTGCTTTAATGTAGAGGAAGAGAATCAAAGGCTTAGAGACTTTTTATATTCCACATTAAGTGATATCATACAGTATTTGACTTTCTCTGTCTGACTCATCTCATTTAGCATAATGCCTTCAAGGTCCATCCATGTTGTCACAAATGGCAAGATTTCATTCTTTTTATGATAAATACTGTTCCATTATATATATATATATATATATACATATATATATATATATATATACACACACACACACACACACCACATCTTCTTTATCCATTCATCTATTGACAGACACTTAGGTTGTTTCCATATCTTGGCTATTGTGAATAATGCTGCAATAAACATGGAAGTGCAGATATCTCTTCGATATCCTGTTTTCATTTCCTTTGGATGTATACTCAGATGTGGGATTGCTGGATCATATGATAATTCCATTTTTAATTTTTTGAGGAATCTCCCTACTACTTGCAAGTTGCTAAGAGAGTAGATCTTAACTGTTCTTACTACAAAGAAGAAATGGTAATTATATGACATGATGGTGGCATTAGCTGACAGTATGGTGGTAATCACATTGCAATATATAAGTGTATGAAATCACACATTGTACATCTTAAGTTTACACAACGTTATGTGTAAATTATATCTCAATAAAGCTGAGGGGAAATGGCTTAGGGAGATTGGAATGCCACATTTGTCATTTAGAACCTTCTTGCCTAGCCTGAGAAGTTTTATTTCTCACATCTCACCAAGACTGTGAGAAATAAATTTGTCAGGGGAGTCTCTGCAACCTAGAAGACCTCTGTGATCGCTTTTCTCAGTAGGCCAAACCTTACAGTGGGAACTGCAGTCATTGAGTTGGGAAAGATAAATGCAGTGGGAGTAATTGGATCCTGGGGTGGCAGGAGCCAAGTGGTGGCACTCAACCACCAAAGGTAAGGTGGATATGGTTACCATAAAGAACAGCACAGTCAAAGAAGCAATCAGAATAATCAGAATAGAAGCAGTCAGCATAAGCAGAGACCTAAGGTGTTGGCTAGTTGATCATGGTGTTCCTAGAAGTGAAATAGATAGGAAGTATACCAAATTCTTACTTGACCTTTATAAGCAGAAAAGTTCTGGGTCAAGTGAACAAAATTTAACTTTAAACATCAAAACAGAGAATCAAGTCCCCTCCATCAACTCTCAGACCTAAACCAGTTTACAGAGATAAAGTCACTTGAATGAGCGGGAGGCCTGATCACCTTGAGGAAGGACCCGGGTACACTGTCAAAAATGTATACTGTTATTCTTTTTCACAACCTTCCCCCAGTGGACCTATAGTCTTTTACCAGGGTAACTGTGCAGTGGGGAAAAGGAAATAATCAACCCTTTGGGGTACTGCTGGACACTGGCTCTGAACTGACACTGACTCCAGGAGCCCTAGAACATCACTGTGCTCCATCGGAGTGGTGGTTTATGAAGGTCAGATTGTCAATGGAGTTTTCGTTTAGGTCCGTCGTACAGTAGGTCCAGTCGATTTCCCAAACCCGTTCTCTGGTTATTTCCCCAGCTTCAGAATGCATAATTGGAATAGACACACTCAGCACCTGGCAAAATCTCAACATTGGGTCACTGACCTGTGGAGTGAGTGCCATTATGATGAGAAGGGCCAAATGGAAGCCACTAGAACTGCTTATACCTAGGAAAATAGTAAATTGAAAGCAATACCGCATTCCTGGAAGGATTGCAGAGATTAGTGCCACCAGCAAGGACTTGAAAGACACAGGGATGGTGATTCCTATCACATCTCCATTCAGCTTTCCTATTTGGCCTGTGCAGAAGACACATGGGTCTTGGAGAATGACAGTGGATTATCATAAGCTTAACCACCTTGCAACTCCAATTGCAGCTCCTGTGCCAGATGTGGTCTTAGTGCTTGAGCAAGTTAACACATCCCCCGGTACCTGGTATATAGCTGTTGATCAGGCAAATGCTTTTTTCTCTATCCCTCTTAATAAGGATCACCAGAATCAGTTTGCTTTCAACTGGCACAGCCGGCAATACCTCTTCACTGCCCTACCTCAGGGTATATAAACTCTCCAGCTTTATGTCATAATTTAGTTCTCAGGGATCTTAATGGCCTTCTCCTTCCACAAGATATCACACTGGACCGTTATATTGATGACATCATGCTGATTGAACCCAGCGAGCAACAAGTAGCAACCACTTTAGACTTATTGGTAAGACATTTGCATATCGGTGGGTGGGAAATAAATTCAACAAAAATTCAGGGGCTTTCTACTTCAGTGAAATTTCTAGAGGTCCAGTGGTATGAGACATGTCAAGACACCGCTTTTAAGGTGAAGGAGAAGTGGTTGCATCTGGCCCCTTCTACGACCGAAAAAGAGGCCTTCTGATCTGAGTTGAACACAAACTCTATCAGGAGGGCTTGTCTGGAGCCAACACGCAACCAGATCTGTCACCTTCTCCAGACACATCTGCCCGACATGTGGTAGTGCTTTGAGAAGTGATCCAACTTGTAAGAGTGGAGTAAACAAGTCAAAATCTTGGAGTCCAGTATTGATCTGAAATAGCCAGTGTTTCACCGGTGCAGGGCAGGTGTCATTATACTATGTACAGCCAATGTTCAAAAGTGCTTTCTGTGGTGAGAACTGATTAAAAATGCTAGTGGACTGATGAGACATTCCAGTTCTCTTGCTTTGTCATTGAAAATAGGACTGGAGCAAGTAAATGTAAAGTGTAAGTGAGCAAGTACCCGTGGTACTTAGACAATTCAAGGAAAGAGAAAAGATGGATGACCTGAGAAAGAAAAATTGGGCTTCCTCCTAAAAAAAAAAAAGGCTGTTGAAAGCTCAAGTGCTTAATTGGAGAAATGAAAGAAGGAAAAAAGTATGGTCATATTTCACACCAGATTGACTAGGCAGTCCAATTACACAAATAACTACCATAAAACATAAACATGTGAAAGCATTCTTCTGATTTTTTGCTATTACCCATTTTAAAATAAAATCTCTAAACTTTATTGATAAAGTAAGACATCCAATTCCTCTAAGTAAATGTAAATAAACAAACTTCCACATACTGAAAGTAACACATATCCAAAGGTACCAAAAAGATTAAAAGGAACATGGAAAAGTGGATATATTAATAGTTTTAAAAGTAAATATAAGTATTCATATAGTATATGGAAAATGCACTATCTGGCTAGTAAGCAAAGGAATTCAATTAAAACAATCCTGAGACACCATTTCGCATGTATCAAGTTGGCTAACATTTCTTGGGTGATCCTCAAGGCAGTGAGACAGGCACTTCAATCCACCGCTGGTTGAAATGGAAATTGGTCCAACCTGTAGGGAAAGAAATTTTAAAATGCGTATACATATTTTTAAACAAGTCACACTCATTAATCCTAGAATTTCCACTTTAAGATAATTTCTTAGGGAAATCAATAAACATTTGTACAGAAAATTTATAAAAATATATGTATAAAAGCTGTATCCATAATAGCAAAAAACTTAATAAACAAAAAGGAAACAATCTAAAAGTCCAACAATAGGGATTGGTTAGATGAAGTATTGGAAAATTATACCAGTGCCAAAAGGAGTTTTATTTAAGATTAAATATAATACCGTCAGTAAGCATTATTATCACATGAAAAATGGAGAATGTAAAACTATATTGAAAGTATGGACTAAAATTTTTCAATAAAAATACATATTGATCAATAACTGGGTAATTTACATATCCATTCCATTCACAAATCCATAGAACAAAATAGGGAAATATACAGTCATAAGTAAATATTTTATATATCTGGATGGTAGAATGATGTATAATCTTATTTTTCTCAATATTTTTTAATTTCCAAATATTTAAATTTTCTACATTGAACATATATATGATTTTTCTCCATCAAAAAAACAGAAGTAAACAAAATGCTATGAGAAGAAAGAGGTTGTAACTGTAAATTTGGTGTTTGCGATAACAATAAAAGCTGTTTATTTTGTTTTTAATTTTTAACAAATCCTAGGTTTGACAGTCAAAGCCACTACTTTAGTTTTCAAAACAGTATCCAGATTGTTAAGTATATTTAACAGAAACTGCTCTTCTTTGCCAAAATAAAACTCTTGCAAGTGGCAATTTGTGACACTGTTACATGGAGCAGCTATCTTTTTCAAATAACTCACCAAATGGGGCCAGAGCCTTGCAGCTGGGATTTATGATAAATTAAATGTCACCACTGGTTTTTGTAAGAGATCCCTATTGCAAAATGTTCCTTTGCAGAGTTGGTCATGGGGCTCTTGTTCTGCAATTGTGTATCAACCGAATGAGCATATCCTGAAACAGTGGGAGTGCACATTTTCAGGTTTTGGCAGACTCATTTATTTCTCTGCAAGAGAGAGAGTACTGTCAGCAATAGCCATTGAGAATCCACGCTGCGAGGAAACAGTATTCCCAGTTTTTGAACAGTGGTCCTCTCTCTATTCCTTGAATGTTTTTGCTTTTATTTCATCGATTGCTATTTAAAAAGGCCCCAGATCATAGACAATAAACATACCTGTCACAATTAAATTAAAACATATTATATATATATGACTATTAAATATACATTTTTAGTAAAATCCTTTAAGGGAAAATACAAAGTTAAAATCGCAGACATAAAAGACGTAAAAAGTGATCGTACACGTATGTAGTACACATGTGTATGCACACGCATGCACTTAGAGAATATTATTTAAAGCTAGAAAGTTGGTTAGGAGATTTTATCGGTGACAAATATCATGAAAATGTCCTTTATCACTTCATAACCAGTTAATAATAAAAAAGCATGTGCATGATAGAGACCAGCCAGTGTAACTCACTAAATCTTTTATCCTCAACAAAGGCCCACTTAAGCCTGCCAATTCAGTGTTCTCTGTGGTCATTTTCACTTACAGTGATTGGCTCAAATATAATTATCTATCCATCTATCTATCATCTATCTATCTATCTACAGAATTGTGCATTTCAGTGTCTCACAAATTATTTTGGTGGCAAAATTTTTGAGTTTATTTTGCTCCTCAGCAGTTGTCCTATAAATAAGGGTGCAATCTGCTGTAGTGTAATCTATATTATTGGCAGAATTCTTCATGCTTATGCATTAAGTATCACTAAAAATACATCGCATATTTTCACATTGGGAAAAACATTAACCTTTGAATCTCTTAAGATATAATTAATAATATAAACAGGAACTAGAAAGAAATATTCAGAGATTTCAAAGATAGACAAAAAATGAACTAATAGTTCAAAATAATAAGCATTAGATGAAATCAGATTTATAGAATTAAAAGCATATGGCCCTAATATTTATTTCTTGTGATGTAAAAATGGTCTATAATCATTGTAAAGCTAATATATGTTTCATCACAGGAACTATCAGTTTTGCCTTAACAAGCTTCTTTTAATGTTTTGACAAATTTGTCATTGCTTTAAGTTTTCACTAGCACTACTGTCTCTAGACCCACACTATTTTAATCATAGCTGCCAATACTTTTTTAGTTCCAAATAATAAAAAATATTTATTGAATCCAGTTTTATTGTTTTAACTATTGACAATAAATTACAGAAAAAAGCAGAGATGTCACACATTTCAAAACTAAAGTATAAAACACAAATCAAAATTATTAGGGAATTTTAGCAAATGAAGGTCTGGTCCATCAGCACTTTATTTTAGTTGTATTGTCTACTACTTTTAACCAATGATGGAAATTATTACTCCAAATGAAGAGATTTCAGTAGTTATGTATGTCCTATCCAAGGGAGTGAATATTTTACCATTTTTGTAATATTTTTTAACTAATAAGCATTAATGTTTCCACCTACCCTGTGTGGGCTAATCCAAAACAGTCCATCCAAATCTTTTCCCCTAATGCTCAATTCCGTGTGTGTCTGAGAGCCATTCTTTTGATCAGTTGCTTTATTCTGCCTTTGAAAGATTGTGAAACAGGTTGATAGTAAGATTAACAAAATGTTAATGTTTCTCTAGGCCAGTTGCTTTCAAACTGTGCTCCTCGGAGTCAGAAAGGGCTATAGGAGATGTTTCAAGGGCTGCAGTGGTGGGGAATGGGTGAGGGAGTAACAGGGAGAAGGGCCCCCCAAGGGCTTCCATTTACCATTTCAATAAAAGAATCTTGCTTCTACGTTCATGAGGTAGATTGAGAGATAGCATTACTTAAGACCACTTGCGTCAGCTACCCCACACATCTTATTTAAATGACTTCTGTTAAAGGGAGCAGTGCTATCTGCTTTTGACCATGACAGTGGAACTTACTTGAAAAGGAAATTGCCATAGTGTCTTGGGAGATGGAGATATAGAGCTAAAAGGAAGCCTCAAGATCCTTTGGTCCAATGTTCTTAATTTATAGGAGATAAATCCAAGACAAAGACAGGTTAAACTACTTGCTCAAAGTCTCACAGATTAAATCAATCGACACTCATTCATTCAAAAATTTATTGACTTACTATGTACCATGTGTCAGACAGTGGCTCTGCTCTGTGTACTGATAGATTGTTAATTAAGACAGACACAGTCACTGCTGAAGGGAGCTCACCATCTAGAGGAGGAGACAGACAATAAACATGTACGAAACAAGTGACAAAGTTCCGGATGCTGATAAGTGAGGGAAATACGGCATGGTGAGGTAGCATATAGGTGAAGGCAGAGGTTAGATTGGAGTGGGGAGGAGGGGGACATTGTAATAAGATGGTGCAGGAAGAGCTTTATGAGATGGTGATACTTAATTATGAATTAAATGAAGAAGTGAGGAGATGATCTTAGGAAACAGATTCTAGGAACAGGTAATAGCCTGGGGCAGGAACAAGCTCCAGTTTGTTCAAGAAACAGAAGGTAGCTAGTGTGACTGAGTTAGAGTAAGCAATGGTGAGCATGATTGGGAAGGAGGTTAATGACATATGGAAAGTGCACATTAAGGACATCTTCTAGGATGAGATAAATAACTAGGAAAGCCATCGGCAAATTTTTTTCCAGAGATGTGAAAAAATCTGATGTGCACGTTTTAGAAGATTGGCTTTTGAACTGCTGCAGAGGCAAGAAAGGAAGCAGGGCGCCCTATTCGGAGCTCTTGCAGGTGTCCTGACTAGAAACGGACTGGAGTAGTTGTAGTGCATATAGGGGTCAGGACCTGGTCTCAAGAAACACTTTAAATGTGGAACTGAAAGGACTTTCTAATAAAACAGATGTGTGTAATCAAGAAGGACTTCTGGGTATTTAGTTGAAATAGGTGTTATTTAATGAGATAAGTACCTGTTTGGGTGTAAGTGGTGGTAGAGACACAGAGTCACAGACAGGTAATGGCAACGTTTATATCCACGTATAAAAAAAGAAGGAAACAGATATGCTTTTTTGTAAAGACTAAGGGACTGGAGAAGGCTAAAGTGGGAACTGTATGATGGCAGTTTTAAGTAGGGAAAAATAGATCATTGGAGAGAATCAAGAGATATTTTGAAGTTTGGATCAACTTCACTCAGTGATAATTCGAATATAAAGTGAAGAAGAGAGAGAATCAAAGATGAGACTCTGGTTTTGGAATGGAAACCAGGTAATTAGGTGCCCCCATTAACTAAAATGAGGAGAAAGAACACTGTGGAAGAACAGATGTAGCAAAGGAGGGAGATGCTGAGTTCTGTTTGAGTTGCCGTGAGTCTTCAGGCCTTGTGATGAAATTTCAGAAGTCAGCTGGACATATAGGCCTGAGACTCATTCAAGGAATCTGGAATAGATATAGATATTTCGGTACCATCTTTATATAGAAAGTTTTGGAGGCCATGGGAATAGATGATTTTATCCATAGAGAGTTGCTGAGTGAGAAGTGAATAAGGCAGAAGACAGAATCCAGAGAGACTCCAATGTTTAGGGAATGACTTTAGAAGAAGAGTCAACAAATAATACAGAAAGGAAACAGCTCAAGAGTTAAGGAAGAAAGAGAGTAGCAGAAGAGTTTATCTTCAAAGGTACACAGAGGAGCCTATGACATGGAGACTGAGTGGTCAAAAGCCAAAGACTCGTGAGCTGTCAAGTCCAGTGGGAACGAAGAAGCAGTCATTAGATGCAGCAACAAGGACTTCATTGTCAACCCCAGAAAGAGCTGTTGCTATGAAGCCACCGTAGAGGAGGAACAGGTGGTGAGAAAGCAGAGTGTGGAAAACTCTTTCAAGAAGCTTCTCTGTGAGAAGGAGAGAGAGAGAGAACAAAGTGAAAGGGCAGAGTGGTATGACGTATATTTCTCTTTTAATTTTATAAGATGGAGGAGACTTAAGTAGGCTAAAAATCTTAAATATATTGTTACAAGCGTCAAGAGAAAGAAAAATAAAAGATGCAGGAGAAACAGGAGATAATCAATAAAGCAAGATCCCTGACAGGGTGTGGATGAATGGAATGTTGAGAAAAGGTGGAGGCATGGATAGAAACTTGCTTAGATATGTGATTTCCTGTGATAATTTTTAATCCTAAAATTTCAACCCAATTTATTTCTAAAATAGCAATACACTGAATGTGTTTATTTATGTCTTGTATCAAGTTTTCCCTAGTACTCAAAAAGGCACTTGATACTTAGAGAAACAATAATTAATAATGATAATTGTCATTTGTTGGAAATTTCTTATGTATTAAACACACAATATATTACATTAATATTGAATTTATTATTGTCTAAAATTCCTGTGAGAGAGAATTGTCATCTTCATTTTATAGATTACAAATTTAATATTCAGGGAGATTAACTAGTTTTTCCAAGTCACGCAACTACTGAATAGCAAACTAATCACTTATTATTTTATGACTTTGTTGGGGCCACCATACTTTTTCCTGTGTTTGTGTCATACTTCCTGATTTTAAGCATCTCGAAGGCAAGATCTATTTGCTATAACTTGGTATGATTGCAAAATCACAAGACAGTATCTCCTGCCTGGTAGTTGATCAAATAACATATGCTGAAATATCACATTATTTATTAGTGATGTTTCACATGCAAATGCACCAAAAAGCAGCATACAGGTTTGAATAATACATATCTGATCCTTTCCCAAAAGCAGAGATGAGGGAGAAGTTCTCAAGGGCGGTGGTTGTGATGCTGAAGCACCACATAGGAGGAGAAGGCACAAAGAACCAAAGAAGTCTGAAGAAACTTGGCCTCTTTTCTAATTTTTCCAATTCTAGACCCTGATTAACAAGACGGCCAAAGTCTAGACTTAAAATACAAGTAGCAGCTGTTATCGTCACTTTAAAAAAACTTTTTGGAAAAACTCCCACTGAAAACACAGCTATTAATGACTTTGCTTTTAGGAGTAAATTATCATCATTAGCACCAACAATGTTTAATATGTGGAGGCATTGTGTTTTACTGCCCCTCCTCCCCAGGAAGGGATGTTGTTTAAAATAATAAAGCCGCTAATTACTGCTCTGAAAATGTAGAGATCTATTAATGGAGTGTTTCCAACTGAAAACAATGCTACTTGTTCTTGGCTAGCCAGTTCTCGCTATCCAAATACAAGATCAGTAAGGACATGTCTCTTTTTGTCTCAGAGTGTAAGCTCACAAGAAAAGCACAAAAGCAAGACTTTTCCACTTGACTTTCTTTGGAATTTGTGTAGGTGTCATTTTAAAATGCTACATGTTTTCATTTCGTTTGAGCGCCTAGCTCTTGGTCATTTTAGGAGTTCACACCAGAGGATATAAAGGGGACTTGCTTGGTACTAGAAGCATCCATATATGAAAAGAAATAAACCAATATTTTGAAAAGGCAAAGACAGAATGGACAGGGATGCAAGAGGAAAGAAAAAGAGAGGGGATTAGAAGGAAAAAAAAGAAAAAGAAAATGTAGAAATGATGAGAGGCAGAGACAGAAGAAGGAAAAGAAGAAACATATTAAATATAATAAGTAAAAAAAAAAAAAGAGAGAGAGAAAAGAATCTAGCGGATGGCTCTAGAATTTTGCCACCAATTGCATCTAATGTCTTAAGTGGCACTAAAGTTCTTTGAAATGTTCAAATTGCCGCAGGGGCAAACAAGATACATCTGAGTAAACAAAATTGATAAAATAAAAGCCTGTTGCTGTAAGAGTCAGGTTCTCCTTCATTCAGCAGTTATTCTGTAGTCTTGTGTCATCCCTCCCCCGTGCTGCTAACACTTCAGCAGTGCTTAATCTCTTGTGTATTAATCTCTTGCCAGGTTCACTAGGCAAGACCAAGGCAAACAGTGAAGAATAGAAAACATGGTACGCAAAACCATTGTATTTTAAGAAGATTTAGGCAGCTATATGTTGAGAGAAAAAAGAATCAAGACTAAGGACAAATAAAACCAAGTAAGCCAAAGTAATATCTGGTGCACTGAAGCCTTTCTTATGTCTGGTTCCACTCAGACGCATCTAGGGTGACAACATGCCAGCCAAAGAAAAATGCTCAGTGAGCTCTGTCCAAGCAGAACAAAGTCGTTGCAGGCTGGGTACAGACAGATGGAAGTCTCTGGCAAGCTCTTCTTTATATTCTTCTCACCCAGCAGACAAATGTAGAAACTTACAGATACCATTGTAAATCCGCAACTACTATTTTCAAGGATACCAATGTTGCTTATGGTAGTGTAATGAGCATGCTGACTCTCGTATGGAGTAAACTTTGATGCATTGGTGTCCACATGGAAATCTATCCCAGAGTTCAAGGAATAGAAAGACTCAATGAGCAAATCGAGATTTTCGCATAACACAGAATAGTAACTCAATAAAAAACACACAATGGGAGCCAAAGGGAGAGAATACAGATAGGATAACACACTTAGGATGGAGTACGAGCAGGACAGAAAGAACACACTCTCTGAGTCCTGAGATAAGTTCTGTCAGAGAAATCCAGTTGGAAGTATGCCTGGTCAAGCTGTAGTTCATCATTTAGCTTGAAGAGTACCTGTGGATTTTTTTTGTTTTTTGGGAGACCACAGGTAGGGCCAAGTAGGTATGATTGGCCAAATTAAGAACTCATAAATATTGGGTGCCTTCATGAGCCTCATGAATTTGTGTATTGGGAATATTACATGCCTTGGGTATGTATTTAGTGTATTACAAATATTAAATGCCACTTCATCTTTGTATGTATATGTCTAGCACATACATGCTTTACTTATGTTATCTATGCCTAATCTGTCACATAGTTTGCTGATTTATTTATCTATAGTTAACATGTCTATGGCTCACAAACTACTTACTTCCATATTTACTTTTATTTATCATTTATTTGTTTGTTCTCTTATTTTCTACAGGAGAATTGAATGGTCTTAAATAATAAAGCAAATTCACATTCCATTAAGGGTCAGAGGGGACTTGTTAGGGAGAAGGAAAACATAAAATCTAGGAGAAATGAGTTAGTGATAGTCAAGACGAGATTGTAATCTGATAAAGTCGTAGTTAGGTTGAGAGGTAATGAAAAACAAGGATAACACAGACAGTGAGTCCAGGTCCACCTCATGAGGTTGTTGATTTGTGTTTTCTTTTCCATTAGAAACAGGACTGTCAGCCCCAAATAGCAATGTCTGTTACACTGTTTCTTCCTTTGAATTCAGGACCTTACTCCTAAAAGTTATAGCGCGAGACAAAAATATCTTCCTTCCTTCAGTCCAGTTATCACCTCCTCCTTAATCATTGCCTCTCTTGGGAAAAACTCTTCACAGGGTAATCAATAGGGGGTGTTCACTCTTCAGGATAAACCTCATTTTCTACTCAACGGTCCCAGCAACACAATTACCACAAAGAAGATAGCCCTCATTAGTACCTTTTGGGTTACTGAGCCATTTATTTAAAGTGAAATAATTCAAATTATTAATAAAGGATTTTGCATTCTGATTTAATGATATTTGTATAAGGATGCATCTTAAAACTAGGTAAAAATATAATGAAATTTCTTTTCCTTGAAAACTCTCTCTTCTAGCAGGAAATGAATTTATATTTGTATATATTTTTCCAAGCTCCCATTTTCTCAGTCTCAATTCCTCAGTCCCCATCATTTTCTTCCTAATCATCCGCAAACATACCTGCAAAATACATACAGACATACACACACACACACACACACACACACACACACTTCCAATAAAGACACACTGTGTTCCAACCAATTAAATATGTTTCATCAAGAAGCAACAGAGGCAGAATAGATGCAACAGAAGCTCACACACACACACGCACACTAATTTGTTTTAACATGCAGGAAATTATCTTTTAAATCTAAAACATATGCATTTTCACTACAAGAAAACTGTGACAATACGTATGTAAAACTAAAGAGTTCAGCTACTTCACAATCAATTTTTTTTTTTTTTTGGTGAGGAAGACTGGCCCTGAGCTAACATCTGAATCTTCCTCTATTTTATATGGAGGACACTGCCACAACATGGCTTGATGAGCAGAGTGTAGGTATGTGGCCGAAATCCTGGCCTGTGAACCTTGGGCCACCAAAAGGGAGTGTGCAAACTTAGCCACTACACCACTGGGGCAGCCCCTACAAAACCAAATTTTAATTCAAGTGTGAATTGAATTCTCCACCATGAGCAAGTCAGATAAAAACCTCAATAGAGAAAGATAATTCATGTCTTCAAGTATGTGTTACATTGCTGCCTACTGCTGCTGCCTCTCTTCTCGTACATAGATGGTTGGGATCCTAAACAGCCCTTGAGCCATGATGCAACACAGACCATATTGCTATACTTTTGCTGCTAGTGTAGAATACTGCATATTGTCTCTTTCTAACTCAGGAGGCTGAGCATAAGGACTGGTTGGAGGTACAAACGTGGCCAAGTAAGACTTTAATGATAAACTAAGACTTGCAGTGTTTATTCTTTAATAATGACTACTTACCAGACAGCTTCTATGGTACCAGACATTGTCTCAAGCTCTTTAAATATATCATGTCTGCTATAAGCTATATTATTATTGGTTTTATACAAATAAAGAAAGTGAATCTTGGGGCCGGCCCTGTGGCGTGGCGGTTAAGTTCGTGCGTTCCGCTTCAGCAGCCCGGGGTTCGCAGGTTTGGACCCCGGGCGCGGACAGATGCACCTCAAGTCATCCTGTGGCGGCGTCCCATATAAAGTAGAGGAAGATGGGCACGGATGTTAGCCCGGGGCCAGTCTTCCTGAGCAAAAAAGAGGAGGATTGGCAATGGATGTTAGCTCAGGGCTGGTCTTCCTCACACACACACACACAAAAGAAACTGAAGCTTAGAAAAGATATACCACTTGTCTAGTCATTCAGCAGGAGTCAAGATTTAAATTCAGGTTTATCTAATTCAAAGATGGTTTCCTTTCTGCTGGATCATTTTGCATCAATAGGCAGGGAAGATTCTTTGAAAGTTTTTGAATGGAGGAGTGGAATAATCAGAAAGGTGCTTTAGTTATATGAAGTGACCTTCCGGGAACTTGTTTGAGCTGGGGCTCCTGTTAAGAGGAAATGGCAAAAATAACAGAAGCTTGAACAAAGATGTGGCAGTGGAGTAGAAAGGTACGGGGGCCATAGTAAGGCAATTCGGTGAAGAGACAAATGCACAAAATCATTTTATTCTCCGTTGTGTCCCCTGAGCCAAGCACAGTGCCTGTCCATAGGTGTTCAGCCTTTGCTTATTGACCGAAAGCAAGCAGTGAATTATTGGCAGGTGACTAAGGGGAAAAGGAGCAGTTTCTCCCATCCAAGGTACATAAATCAGAAATGGGATGGCTTTTTAAAACAAAGGCTTCATTCAAATCATTTGGAAAGGAAATGATGGCAGGCTTTTTCAGAGATGAAAGTGCTTGAAAATAATGCCTATGGCTCTAATACAGACAGCAGTTTTATAAATGTGAGAAAAAGTGGAAGATAAACGATTGCCACATATTCATCTTTTCCTGCAAGTACAGACATAGTCCAAAGTATCTTATCCAACTACCCATTAAACATACCCACAATAATCAAAATATGTGTAAAGGGATATTTTATAGTTTATAAAACACCTTCATGGAAGGTACGTTATCTGACAACCGAGGCAAGACTTTTTAAGCTTGATAGAACAGATAGAGGAGGCAATTTTGTCACTTTATAGATGAAATATATGAGTATGAGAGATGATAATTTTAAAACAGAGCTGATTAAGAAGCAGGACTAGATTACAAAACTTCCATTATTTTTTCTTTTTTGTCTATATTATTTTAATTATATTTATAACCAGAGATTTCATATATTAAAATTCACTAATTTTAAGAGTGCAATTTGGTGAATTTTGACAAATGTATTAGAGCAGTGTACCCTTATCTACAAGTAAGGCATAGAACATTTTTATCACCTCAAAACGTTTCCTTATGTCCATTTATGGTCAATCTACTCCACTCACCCTTGGCCACGGCAACAATAGATATTTTATCACTACAGACTTGTTTTGCCTTTACTGTAATTTCTTATGAATGTAATCACATAGTATGTAGTCTTTTCTGCCTGGCTTCCTTCAAATAGCCTAATGCTTATGAGATTCATCAATCTGTTGTATATATCAGAATTTTGTTCTTATTTATTGCTGAGTAAAATTCCACTGTATAGGCATACAATGACCTGTCTGCCTTTGCCAGTTTTTGGTCATTTGAATTGCTTCCAGTGTGGGGCTCTACAAATAGAACTCATTTGAAAATTTATATACAAGTATTTGTGATTTGTGTAGAAATGTTTTCATTTATCTTGAATAACTCCTAGAAGTGGGAATGCTGAGTTTTAAGGTAAGCGAATTTTAAATTTTGTGGGAAACTTTCAGACTGTTTCCAAAGTGGCTATACCATTTTGCATTTCTACTTAGCAACATGTGGGCATTTCAGTTACTCCATAGTCTAACCAAAGGTTGATATTTTCAGAATTTTAAATTTTGGCCTTTCCAGTGTTATAGTGATAAATCTTGTAGAAAGGTGCATCATTATGGCCTTAATGTGCATTTCCCTAATAACTAATGGTGCTGAGCATTTTTATGTACTTATTTTCCGTATCATCTTTAGAGAAATATTTGTATAAATTTCCCATACATTTTAAAAATCAAGTTGTTCATCTTCTTCTTCTTAAGTTTTAAGTGGTATTTATGTAGATATTGAACACAAGAACTATATTGGAAATAAGTTTTGTAAATGTATTTTACCACTTTGTGGCTTTTCTTTTTATTTTCTAAATTTGATGATGTCCAGTTTACCATTTATTTCCTTTGTGGTTCATTTTTTTTTTAGTTCAAGCCAAAATCAATTGGCCATATAAATGAGAATTTCTCAACTCTGTTCTATTTATCTATGTCTCTATATGCCAACACCACACCATGTTGATTGCTGTAACTTCATAATTAGTCTTCAAGGACAGTAGTGTAAACCTTTCAATTTTTGTTCTTATCTTTCCTTTTTTTTTTAAAGCTATTCTAGGTCATTTTCATTTTCACATGTTTTAAAGCAAGATTATTCATTTCTTCAAAAAATACCTCTGGGATTTTGCTTCAAATTTCATAAATCCACAGATTACTTTGGAAAAGTTGACATCTTGATAATAAAGTCTTCTACCCGTGAACACAGTATATATTTAGTTCATCTTTTGTTTCTCTTAGTGATTGTATTAATCAGGGTTCTCCAGAGAAACAGAACCTATAGGGTATATGTATAGATATAAAGAAGATTTATTATGAGGAATTGGCTCATGTGAATATGGAGGCTGAGAAGTCTCATGATTTGCAGTCTGCAAGCTGTAGACCCAGGAAGCAGGTGGTATAATTTCAGTCTGAGCTGGAAAACCTGAGTCAGGGGAGACGAGGTATATATCCCAGTGCAAGGGCAGAAGACCGACATTCCAGCTCAAGTAGGTAGGCAGGAAGGAGGTGAATCCTCTCTTCCCCTGCTTTTTGCTATATTATGGCCCTCAAATGATTGGCTAAGCCTACCCTTTCAGGAGGGCAGTCTGCTCTATTGAGCACAGATTCAAATGCTGATCTCATCCAGAAACATCCTCACAGACACAATGAGAAATAATGTTTAATCTGGGCACCCCATGACCCAGTCAAGTTAACACAAAATTAACTATCCCAGTGATGTTTTATAGTATTTGAGGCACAGATCTTGTGCATATTATGTTAAATTTATTTCTGTTTCATGATTTTAATTGTCATAAAATTTTCAGTTTCCAAACATTATTTGCTAACATATACAAATACAATAGACTTTTTAAAATATCCATTGTACCTTGCAGCTTTTCTAAATTCACTTATGAGTTTTAGCAGCTTCCTTGTTTTGTTTTTGCTTTTTATAAGTTTTTAAAAAATAGACGTTATTTTTACAAGCAGTTTTAGATTTACGAAAATTGCACGGAAAGTCCAGAGTTCCCATTTACCCCTTCTCTCACTATCCCCCAACACACACACACACATTCAGTTTCTCCTGTAATTAGAATCTTGTGCTAGTGTGGTATATTTGATACAATTGATGAACCAATATTGATATATTATTATTAAACTAGAAGTCCATAGTTTATATAAACACAGAAGTCTATAGTAGGATTTCTTCTTTGTGTTTTATAGTTCCATGTGTTTTTGACAAATTATGTCATGTGTCTACCATTAGATTATCATGCAGAATATTTCACTGCCCTAAAAATTCTGTGTCCCACCTATTCATTCTTCCCTCTCTCCCACCAACCACTGGTAACCACTGATCTTTTTAGTCTTCATAGTTTCACCATTTCCAAAATGTCACACAGTTGGCATCGTATGGAATGTAGGTTTTTCAGAATGGCTTCTTTCACTTAGTAATTTGCATTTTCATGGTTTGGTCATTTTTTTCTTTTTTTAGTGCTGAATAATATTCCATTATCTGGATGAACTACCATTCATTTAGCCATTCATCTACTGAAGGACATCTTGATTGCTTCTAAGTTTTGGCAACTATAAGCAAAGCTGCTATAAACATTCTTGTGCAGATTTTTGCATGGGCTTAATTTTTATTTCCTTTGAGTAAATATCAAGGACCATGATTATTGGATTTACGACAAGATAATGTTTAGCTTTGTAAGAAACTGCCAAACTGTCTTCCAAAGTGGCTGTACCATTTTGCATTCTCTCCAGCAATGAATGAGAATTCCTATTGCTTCACAACCTCACCAGTATTTGGTGTTGGCAGGGTGTTATGAGCTGAATTGTGCTCTCCAAAAATTCACCTGTTAACGTTCTAACCCCTAGTATTGCAGAATATGACTATATTTTGAAATAGGGTCTTTAAAATGTAACTAACTTAAAATGAAGTCATTAGAGTGGGCCCTGCTCCGACATGACTGGAGTCCTTATAACAAGAGATGATCAGGATGCAGATACATACATAGGGAAGTCTGTATGAAGAGATGTGAAGAAGGAGGCTAACTTCTTGATCTTGGACTTCTAGCTTCTGGATTATGAGAAAATCAATTTCTGTTGAAGCCACCCGGTTTGTGGTACTTTGTTATGGCAGCCCTAGCAAATGAATATATTGTGTTTTAGATTTTATCCATTCTAATATGTGTATACCGGTATCTCACTATTTTAATTTTCAATTCCCTACTGACATATGATGTTGAACATCTTTTCATGTGCATATATTTTCATATTCATATTCACATCTTTTCACCATCAACACATATTCTTTTGTGAGATGTCTATTCAGATCTTTTGTTTGTTTTTTAATTGAGTTGCTTGTTTTCTTATTGTTGAGTTTTAGGAGTTCTCTCTATATTTTGGGCACACATCCTTTACCAGATACATGTTTTGCAAATACTTCTCCCAGTTGGTGGCTTGCGTCTTTATTCTATTGAAAGTGTCTTTCATAAAGCAGACATTTAAAATTTTAATGGAGTTCAACTTATTTTTTTCTTTAATGGATCATGGTTTTGGTGTTGTAGATACAAAAGCAGTTGTCAAATTCAAAGTCTCCTAGATTTCTTTATGTGTTATTTTCTAGAAGTTTTATAGTTTTGTCTTTTGTATTTAGGTCTATGATTCATTTTGAGTTAATTTTTGTGAAGAATGTAAGGTCTGTGTCTAGATTCATTCTTTTTTTTTCTACATGTTGATGTCCAGTTGTTCCAGTACTATTTCTTGAAAAGACTGTTCTTCCTTCATAGCATTGCCTTTGCCCCTTTGTCCTAGTTCACTTGATAATATTTTTGTGGTCTATTTCTGGGCTCTATATTCTTTTCTTTAATGTATTTGTATATTTCTTTTACCAGTGCTGTGATGTCTTGATCACAGCTTTCTGGTAGCTTTCTGGTAAATCTTAAAGTTGGGTACTGTCAGTGCTCTGACTTGGTTCTTCAGTTATGTGTTGACTATTCTGTGGCTTTTGACTTTCCATATAAACTGTCAAGTCGGTTTGTTGATATTCACAAAATAACTTGCTGGGATTTTGGTTAGAATCGCATTGAATCTAAAGATCAAGTTGCAAATGATTGTATTTTTAATAGTTTTGAGTCTTTCTCTCCATGAATATAGAATATCTCTACTTTTATTTAGGTGTTCTTTGATTTCTTTAAACAGAGTTTTGTAGTTTCCCCCATATAGATCTTGAACAAATTTTGTTTAAGATGTATACAAATATATCTTTTTGTGATACTAATGTAAACAGTATTGTGTTTTTAATTGTAAATTCCAATTGTTCATTGCTGGTATATAGCAAATTAATTGACTTTTGTATATTAGCCTTGTATCCTGTAACATTGTTGTAATTGGTTATTATTTCTTTGGATTTTCTACATTGATAATCATATCATCTGCGAACAAAGACAGTTTTATTTCTTCATTCCCAATCTGCATAGGTTTTGTTTCCTTTTCTTATCTTATTAGCTAAGATTTCCAGTATGATGTTGAAAAGGAGTGGTAAGAGGAGACATCCTCGCCTTGCTCCTGATATTAGGGTGAAAACATCTAGTTTCTCACCATAAAGTATGATGTTAGGTGTAGGTTTGCAGATGTTCTTTATCAAGTTAAGGAAGTTCTCCTCTATTCCTTGTTTGATGAGAATTTCTATAATGAATGGGTTTTGAATTTTACCAAGTACTTTTTCTCCATCTATTGACATGATCATATAATTTTTCTTCTTTAGCCTGTTGATGTGATGGATTCCATTAATTGATTGCATAATATTGAAACAGCCTTGCATACCTGGGATAACTTCTGTTTGTTCATGGTCTGTAATTTTTTATGCTTTGTTTAATTTGATTTAATAATATTCTGTTGAGGATTTTTGCATCTATGTTTATGAGAGATATTGGTGTGTAGTTTTTCTTTCTTGTAATATCTTAGTCTGGTTTTGGTGTTAAGGTAAGGCTAGCCTCATCGATTGCATTAGGAAGTATTCCCTCTGCTTCTATCTTCTGGGAGAAATTGTAGAGAATTGGTATCATTTCCTCTGTAAATGTTTGGTAGACTTCATCAGTGAATTTATTTGGACCTAGTGTTTTCTGTTTGGAAGTTTATTCATTGTTGGTTCAAATTCTTTAATAAATAGAGGACTATTAGGATGATCTCTTCCTCCTTGTTTGAGTTTTGGTAGATTACATCTTTCAAGGAATTGATCCATTTAATCTGGGTTATCTAATTTGTGGGCATAGAGCTGTTCATAATATTCGTTTATTATGCTTTAATTTTCATATGAATTACATGTCTTTTCCCTATGTTTCCTGGTTACCCTGGCTAGGTTTATCTATCCATTTATCTTTCAAAGTACCAGCTTTTAATTTTGTTGATTTTTCTTTATTGTTTTCCTGTTTCCAACTTCACTGATTTCTGCTCTGATTTGTATTTTTTTTTTCTTCTTTTACTTTGCTTTAATTTGCTTTTCTATTTCTAGTTTCCTAATGGGAGGCTTAGATTATTGATTTCAGGTCTTTCTTATTTTCTAATACATGTATTCAATGCAATAAATTTCCCTCTAAGCACTGCTTTTGTGGCATCCTGTGGGATAAGTTTGGAAAGTTGTTTTTTCCTTTCCATTTAGTTCAAAATATTTTTTAAATTTATCTTGAGAATTTTTCTTTGACATATGTGTTATTTAGAAGTGTATTGTTAGTCTTCAAATATTTTGGGAATTTCCAGCTATCTTTCTGTTATTGACTTCTAATTTAATTCTATTGTGCTCTGAGAGCATACTTCGTATAATTTCTGTTTTATTTTTAATTTGTCAAGGTGTGTTTTACGGCTCAAGATATTGTCTATATTGGTGAATATTCTGTGTGAGCTTGAAAACAATGTGCATTCTGCTGTCATTGGATGAAGTCTTCTCTAAACATCAAGAAGATCCAATTAATTGATGGTACTGTTCAGTTCAACCATGTCTTTACTGATTTTCCGCCTGGTGGACATGTCAATTACAAATTGAGGGGTGTTGCCATCTCTAACTGTAATAGTGGATTTGTCTATTTCTTTAAAGTTCTATCATTTTTTTACCTCATGTATTTTGATACTCTGTTGTTAGATGTAAACACATTAAGGATTGTTATGTCTTCTTGGAGAATTCACTCCTTCATCATTATGTGATACTCCTCTCTATTCCTGATAATTTTCTTTGCTTCAACATATGCTTTGTCTGAATTTAATATTGCTGTTCCATCTTCTTTTTGACTAGTGTAAGCTTTGTATATCTTTCTCTGTTCCTTTGCTTTCAATCTCTCTGTCTTTATATTTAAGGTGAGTTTCCTATAGACCATATAGTTGGGCCTTTTTTTGTTGTTAGGAAGATTAGCCCTGAGCTAACATCTGTTGCCAATCCTCCTCTTTTTGCTGAGAAAGATTGGTCCTGGGCTAACATCCATGCCCATCCTCCTCTACTTTATATGGGACACTGCCACATCATGGTTTGACAAGCAGTGCATTGGTCCATGCCCAGGATCTGAACTTGAGAACCCTGGGTCACTGAAGCGGAGCATGCAAACTTAACTGCCATGCCACTGGGCTGGCCCTGGGCCTTGTTTTTCAGTCCACTTTAAGTCTCTGTCTTAATTGGTGTATTTAGACCATTCATATTTAAAGTGATTATTTAAATACTGGGTTTAATATTTATCATATTTGTAACTATTTTCTATTTATTGCCCTCATTAAGTAAATTTTACATCCTTTTACTTTTCTAACGTGAGTTAATATCAAAAGTGTCCCTCCAATCACTTCTTTAGGTAAATTCCATGAATTTTTATCTGTGTTTAATTTTCATTCTCCCCGAGATATTTTCTAAATTCTCTTAATATTTTTGAGTCATGTTATTTAGTAGTGTGACCCATGGGTTATTTAGAAACCTACCCGAACTAACTCTGAATAAGTGGATTTTTCAATGTATCTTCAATTTATGATGTGTAGCTATGTTCTGTTGTGTACAATGAATACACTTTCTATGATTTCAGTCCTTTTACATTTAAAGACTTTCAATGGCCTAGAATATTATCTGTCTTAGTGACTGTTCCCTATGCATTTCATCTATACTGTAAGAATCTTACAAAAATACACTTCCTTTTTCTGTTCCAGACCCTTCCATTTTTATTGTCAATCAATTTACTTCTACATATGTTATAAATCACACATAGCAATAGTAGTAGTTTTTCTTGCAGTGTCAATTATCTTTTAATCTTTTAAAGAGATTAACTGAAAGGAAAATAAGTTTTTTATATTCACCTACATATTTTCCATTTCCTATAATCTCACTCCTTTGTGTATATCTAACTTTCCACCTTGTTTCATTTTTCCTTCAGCATGAAGAGCCTCTTTTCAATATATCATATTTGGAGCCAGCCCTGATGGCCTAGTGGCAAAAGTTTGGCACACTCCACTTCAGCAGCCCAGGTTTGGTTCCCAGGCACGGAACCACACCACTTGTCTATCATTAGCCATGCTGTGGTGGTGGCTCACAAAGAAGAACCAGAAGAACTTACAACTATACACAACTATGTACTGACTTGGTGGGGGAGAAAGGAAGAACAAAGGAGCAAGATCAGCAACAGATGTTAGCTTAAGACTAATCTTCCCATGCAAAATATATATATATATATATATATGATATTTGTTCTGTGAATAAATTCTCACAGATTCTGTTTGGGTGAAAAGTCTTCATTTTGCTTTTATTTTTGAAATATATTTTTCTTGTTTTAGAATTCTAAGTTGACAATTTTTGTATCTTTCAGTACTTTAAAGGTATTTCTCCATTATCTTCGTCTGACTTCCATTGTTTCTATGGGGAAGTCTGCTGTCATTCTTATATTTATTACTTTGCACATAATGTCTTTATTCTAGAGCTCTTTTTAAGACTTTCCCTTTATCACTATTTTTCAACAATATCTTTGAAGAAAACTGATACACAACCCCAAATTTGTAGACTTTATAGTACTGCACATATAGAACACATTCATAATGGCTCTTTCAATGTCTTTGTCTGCTAATTCCATCACATTTTTAATTTCTAAATCTGTTTCTATGAATTGATTTCTCTTCTGGTTAAAAGTAATATTTCTTGCTTACTTGCATGTCTAATAACTTCTGATTGGATACAGTACACTAAATTATTTGTTTTGTGTGTTGTATTCTGTTGTACTTTTTAAAAAGATTGTTGGAATTTTCTGCATTTTGGATAAGTTTGATTCTTTTCCTAGTTGATTATTTTCAGTTTGATTCTTATGGGTTTACCCAGAGCAGATTTTAATTTAAACCTAATTTAGCCCATTGAGGACAAACTTTTCTGAGAATTCTACTCAGTGTTCCTTGTATTATGTTGCCTGTCTATTCTGGCTGGTAGGAAGCCAATCTATTCCAAGCCATAACTGAGCTTCAAGAATTAGTCAGTTTATTGCTTTCTACAGATCATTTCCCACAAATGAGCACATAAGCATTCAGCCAAAGAATTATTGAGATATCTCTGAAGGAATCCAGAGCTCTTTCTTCCTGTGTATAGATCCCTCCTCTCGCTTATGCTGTCACACAAATTCTAGCTGCATCAGCTTACCTGAACTGCCATTTTTGTCTCCTCAACTCACTAAGACCACTGGGCTCTGTTTGGAATCTGCCTTCCAGTGTTGCAATTGAGAAACTGAAGTTGCATGGCTCATCTGTCTTGTTTTCATTCCCGCAGAGTTTACAACCCTGTGTGGTCTGTTTTACAATGTCAGAAAACACTACCTTTTTCATATATGTCGTCCATTTTTCTTGATGTTTACAGTGGAGTGTGATCCCATGTAATTGTTCATGAATGGTAGTCCCATCTGTTTGTTTTGAGACACTCTCAGTGCTAAGGCAGCTACCTGTTTGTCAATTTGTAGATAGCCACACATTTTTTATTTTGACTTGACATTTTGCACATTTTTTAATATAGATGTCACCTGTGAGATAAATGAAATAGTATCAACTCTGCTCCAGCCAGAAACAAACAAAAAAATTTCACAAACAACCAAACAAAAAAGAGATAATCACCACTTTCTTCTTTCAAACCTTCACATAATTGCAAATCTAAAAATCTCCTGTGTTTTAAACAGGAAGGATCAAAATATACTATTTTATAGTGGCAGATTTTGCCATGCTGGTGCATCAGATCCAAACTATCTATTAAACAATCATGGAAGGAGGCCAAAAAATTTTTTAAAGACAGGAATGGAAGAGCACGTAATCCAAACATCACACAAGAATGTATGACAAATTTTTACAGGGAATATATACTAATTTCAATATTTATGAGAAAATGAATGAGATTGAAGGGGAATCCATTAAATAATCATTTTCTCCACTTAAGTTCTGAAGCAATTAGTTAATATGACTAAAATATAAAGTTCATGGAGAAAGGGTGTCATTTTCATTACCAAGGAGGTGCCAATTTCTTTTATTTGGAGGCATGCAGACTTTCTAATATCAAATCCCAAAACCATACAGTTGTTTTTTCCTAACCATTTGTAGAATTGAACCATCACAGGCCTCTCTACATGAGGGCCTGTCTTTGCAAACATGGAACTTAAAGAAAAGGGACAGAGTGTGTTCCTTGCAGTACACCCAGCCTCCCATAAGTGATCAGAGTGAAAGGAGCTTGGCTATACATGCACAGTCTCTCTTGCCAAATTCTTAGTCCACCTCTGAAGGTGGAGAAAGGCTGGAGAGAGGCCAATGCATTTATATTCATGGTAGTAATGTGTTAGTCAAAATAACAGAAATTTCAGAGGTGTTTGTAATAGGTGTTTCATCCTTCCAAAGTACAATATGGATTGTTTTTCCTTACTGCGTGATGACCCCTCCTAATGTCAGGAGATGTAACAATGTTTCTATATATATGTATATATCTGTGTATAACTATGTTTAAAAGAGAAGTTTAGAGCAGCTGGAGAGCAGGCTATATGGAATATAATTGTCTAAAGATGATGAGAAATACATTAAAGATTGTGAAAAGATAGAGTGGAGCCAGATCATGAAAGACTCTGAGGCCCACTTGGCAATTTAGATTACATTTATTCTCTAGAGCAACATGGAGGAACAGAATAGGGAGACCCTGATGATTGAGACACCATTTAGGAGGCTATTATAGTAGCCTCCTATAAGGAGGGCCTGATGGCCTATTTGAGTGACATATAACTGAATATGTAACTGTGGGGGACTTCTTTCCTGCAAACTTGAATGAAATTGCCTGTTCTAAACCATGTCACCAATTCATTGGTAGGCAAAGGTTCAAATCCTACCCACAGGTTTCAGCTGTCTCCTTTTGGCATGAATGGGGAAGAGCCTTATAGCCCCTTGCCCTGTACTACCTATTAGTTCATTTTTTAACTCTTTGCTTGATATAATTCTGAACAATCCCTACAACATTAATATTTAATCCTAAAAATAATGTGACACATAACATGTCATTGACAATAATGCCATGGCCCTGCTGAGGGTATTTTGAACAATTACAACTAGGTAAAAAAAAAAAAAAAAAAAAAAAAAAAAAACCAAACAGGAATTGATTAACATCACTATACCATTTTTTTTGCTTAAAAATATATTAAAATATTATGCATTTATTTTGTTAGGACCCTCCATAGACCCATTCTCATAGAGGCCTATACTTAAGTTTCATTGAAAAATTCCTTAGTCTCTGTCAGAGAAAAGAAGAAACCACCAAGAAATCATAAACCAACAAAATAATTTCTTAGTATAGAAAGAAAATATCACATCATTAGGTTGAACAGAGGGGAGTGACGGGAGGTATATTTATGAGTCTTCCTCTATTATAGCTCACTCCAATTCTGACTGGACATACCCATTCAAGTCCCCAACTGTAGTGTTTTGTTTGTTTTAATTTTAGGGAAAAAAAATATACCCCTAAAGAAATGGTGGGGAATTCCATGGATAGAGCCTACATAAGAAAAAAGTCTCAAGAGAAAAAAATGTGGTAGTATTTAAAGAAATCTCTGTGACCTTGGAGGATTCTTTGGCGATTATACATTTAGAAAGAAAAAAGCACAGGAGAAGTTTCTTGAACCTAAATGCATATGTAAGAATTGAATTAAACTGTAGCAGGAAGGCTACAAAAAAAAAAAAAAAAAAAGTCTGAGCCTTGTAAAATATGCTAGGAACAATAAAAAACCACACTTTTCCTAGGTTCAAAACAGGAAGAGGAACAAGGCAGAAAGAGTTCCATTCCTTGGAACAGGTGGTATAACGTTAACAGAACAACTTAACTGCTGTTTTGCTTTTGTCCTGTTCATAAGGGGAATTTGTCTCACTGAAACTGTTAGAGGAAGATAAGATGCTGTTTATATCCCAGTGGAGCTGAGCAGGTAGAGAGATAGCACACAGCTCCAGCATCCAGATCAGAACATCTCCAGCCAGAACAATCATCAGAGCACAGAAAGAAAGAACGTCCAGAACCAGGTTTGGCAAACATTGCAAGCCATGGAGAATGAGATAGGTGACTAGGATGCAGGGAAATAATTCAATCTAAAAAAACAGGTGAATGACATGTATGAGACCTTGATGTCAATTATTTAGGTTGTTTCAGAGTAGTGTATATAGAAAGGAATGAAGCAAATACTAGATTCCAATATGAATTCATTAAGAACAAACACGGTATGAAGTATAATTTCCTTTTTTCTCCATAAAATAGGAGAATGCCATTACTTTGGTATACATTAACTTTTGTGAAAGGCTTCTTTTACTCAGAATAACATTTATGAGATTCATCCTTATTTTTGCATATATTGGTAACTCACTCCTTTTGTATTCACTCCTTTTGAATACATCACAGTGTATTTATTCATTCTCCTGTTGATAGATACTTGGAGAGTTTCCAGTTTTTTATTACAAACAATAACGCTACTATGGATAGTCTCATCACAAATTTTTAAAAAATATTTTTCCAATTTTCTTGAGTAAACACCTAGGCATGAAATTCCTTGGTCATAGTGGAGATATATGATTATATATGATATAGGTGTGTGTATATACATATATATGTATATTTGAGATATATGATATATATACATATCCCAGACTCCTTTTCCAAAGTGAAATGGAATTACTATGTTACATTTCCATTCACAATATATGAAAGTTTCTGAGTCTTCACATTCTTACCAGTGTTCGGTTTTGCCAGTCTTTTTAATTTTAGCAACACGTGTGTGTGTGTGTAGCAAAGACATTGATTTTAAAAAGAGTTTTTAAAGTCATTTAAAACACCATTGACAGGTAGTGATAGAATAATCTGGTGAATTATAGCTATATATAAAAATAATTTATAAATATTTATTAATTCCTAGGAGATATCTATATCTATATAGATATCTCCTAGGAATGACAATCAAAGGATTATCTTTAATTCTCTCAGTCTACCTACTAACTGCATGACCTTGGGCAACTTACCCATGTCTCAGTTTCCTTTTTTGTGAAATGGCTTCATAATGGATCCACCTCATGGGTTTGTTATAAAGATTAAATGAAAATACCCATAAGAGACTTAAAGGGTGCTTGCCACATAACAAACACTCAATATATCTTCAATAAAATTATTATCATTTGTCATTTGTACTTTTGGGGCCAATGACTATGAGGGGACTGAGAAATCAGGACCATTCACACATATGAGGGCTGGTCTTAGGAACATGAAATCCAAAGTCAATCTGGAAGGGCAAAGAAAGCTGATATTGATGGAGATATTTTTAATACATAGATAAGAAGGAAAAGCTTCAGAAGATGAAGAAGTGATCAGAGCAGAGTCTGCCAGGTGAACCACACACCATAGACAGGGCAGAAGCAAAATGCAAATATATTTAAAAACAAACTAGCAAAGAGAGACTAGATGTAATATGGAATATGATGGAAGTGGAAATATGTACAAAGTAGATTCCAACTTTGGTGAATATTTCAGTCTTGATTAGAGTCTTGGGGACCCTGTAGCTGATATTTTCCCAAGTTGGAGCAGGTTCTTCAGCAGCAGTCAATAAGCATTTCCCTGGAGATGTTTATTTTATGCCACACTAGAATTCTTTTTTTTTTTTTTTTTTTTTGTGGGGAAGACCAGCCCTGGGCTAACATCCGTGCCCATCTTCCTCCACTTTATATGGGACGCCGCCACGGCATGGCTGACAGGCAGTGCGTCGGCGGGCGCCCGGGATCTGAACTCGCGAACCCTGGGCTGCCAAACGCGGACTAAACCGCTGCGCCACCAGGCGGCCCCAACACACTAGAATTCTTAATACGTGGATAAATTTTCATGGATTCACAAGAATGAAAAAATAATAATAATAATAAAAATGAAAACTAGAACATCAATAGTGCCTCCTGCAGTAAGGCCAGAATCTATGACTAACTTGGCGGATGAAGCATTTAATACCCTGGAAGTGATATTAGATTTTGCTGGGGTGTGAATCACTCATTTTGTTTTTCTAGAATGTCGGTTTCTGCTATTTTTTTGAAAACCATATGTCATTATCAAAAGAATCATACCTCAATTTTAAGGCTCTTTCAGTACTGAATATGATTCATTATTTTTAACTTTTTATGATTTAAACCATAATCATTTATCTCCATTACTTAAAAACATTTTGTATGAATATGAATAGAGATATTAAATGAGACTCATCAAGATCCCTTTTCACACTGACAGAAGTAAAAATTTCACCATGACATTTAGTAGATACGATGGGAAGAGCCTGGTGTTTCAAAGACAAAAAAGAATCTTTAGCTTTTTCACTCTAATTATAATTATCTTTTAACCTCTTTTGTTTTCTAATGTCAGTTTAATGAAATATTGTATAAATGATTTTATTTTATATTAAAAATCACTCTTTAGTTTTTATTGGTATAATTTTAGATTACATGTATGTTACTTCTATTTTATTTTATAAAAATGCAGTTTCTTTTTTGTTGTTTTTGTTGCTGTTTATAATTTTCCCTTAGAGCTTTGGGCCGTTGCCTTCCATATTTAAAATTTTCAACATAACATCTTATGAATAAATTAATCAATTAATTGAAAACTCCAACACCTATTTTTCACACTCATACTAAGAATAAAAACCTCTATTATTAAATGATTTCCAAAATGTATTATGAGTTACTTGTAAAAATACAAACATTCATTATGAGACCTAAAGATATTGAGTTTGTTGAATCACAGACAATTATTGCTTTGCTTTAAAAAGTTGACATAAGTAATTTTTAAATTATAGAATACAAGGAAAAAATAGAAACAAAATCACTTTAAGTTCAAAAAGCAAAAATGTAAAACAGATAAAACAAAACAGTATCTCCTACCATAAGTAGAGATTATATGATTAAAATGGAATAAGACCATGTCCTGTAAGTATTTCAGGAGTGAGAAGAATCTGGGGTCCAGACTGTCTAGCTAGCAGCAGATGGGAAATTCACACCCACTTCAACTGGGCATAACTTTTTTTCTACTGTGCATTTTGCAAAATATAAACTTCTACTCACTGACTCAAAGGCCTTTCCTCAGAATGCTTATTATGCATTTCAAGTTCTTTCTCTTTGGGGACAATGTTGGTATGATATTCAGGGGTATTTATGGTGCTCAGTTTCCTAGAATGTCTTCTTCTAAATTGTAGAGTGCATAAAAGATTGTTGTAACTCAAAGCTAGGGAGGACATATGTCCCAGATTTCTGGGGAAAGGTCCTGTTTATGCCTTGTGGTCAAGCACAATTATTAATAACAATTTCATTTCACTCCCAAATGTGTCCCGGTTGAGTGAAAAATCCATGGTCACCCTACTTACAGATGACAGTTGAATTAGAATTAATCCAGGTATCTGCATAACATGTGGCTTGGGGCTTGTTCCTCAAAGAGAAGTCCTTAGACTAGCAGCAGGGTCACGATCGCTTGTTAGAATCCCAGGCTCCATTGTACACTTACTGAATGAGAATCTGCATTTTTATTTTTAATTATTATTATTATTACTTTTTGGTGAGGAAGATTGGCCCTGAGCTAATGTCTATGCTAATCTCTCTCTATTTTATATGTGGGAGGCCACCACAGCATGGCTTGATGAGTGGTGTAGGTCTGTGCCCAGGATCTGGACCCACGAACTCTGGGCCACTGAAGTGGAGTGTGCAAACTTAACCACTATGCTACCAGGCCAGCCCCAGAATCTGTATTTTTAACAAGATCCCAAGGTGATGCATATATACAATAAAATTTAAGAAACACTACCCTAGGAAAACAGTCTGACCTGACATGTGCTTTAGGACAGTTCTTTGGAAAATATCATAAACTCCTATACAGGAAATACCAGGCAAAACAAAGAAAGTTGACTAAAACAGAAAAAAGGCAATCTTTTTTTCCCAGTCTCATTTGCAATTAGGTTACTTTATTTGCAATTAGGTTCACGATTAACATAGCATTAAAAAAAACTTCTCTCTATATCTTTAAAATTCTACTTTGTTTTCATTTTTAATTGCTTAATATGATATATCAAAAATGTAACTAAAACATTTATTTATATATATAAAATTTTATCAGATAAATTATGAAACTAAAATCTATGTTACCCTACTCAAGGCAAGAAAGAGAACATAATTAGCATCCGTGACGTCCCCCAAATTCCCTTCAAACTCTTTCCTACCTGCTATTCTGAATTTGTAATAATCAATTTCTCACTATCTTTATAGTTTTGACAAGCACACATGGATTCCCAAATTATATAATTTAATTTGCCTATTTTTAAACTTAGTATAAATGGAATAACACTGCATGTATGTATGCTTTTGTGTCTTTCATTCAACTTAATGTTGCTACATTAAGGTCAATGCATGGTGCAATAGGCGATCATGATGTGTTTATTTCAGTGCATATAATTTTTACTGTATAAATATCTAATGAGTTTATAAATTCATTCTATTATTTATGGATTTTAGTTTGTTTTTTTGTACCAAATCAATGCTACCGAAAGCATTCTTATAAATGTATCAAAGCACAAATGTAGATGACTTTCTCTAAGATGTATACCAGAAATTAAATTTTTGCTTTCTAGGATATGTGTATTTTTACCTTTACTAAATAGTGACAATCTATTCTTTAAAGTGTTTATATGAATTTATACTCCCATTGTTGGTGCATTTGGGTTATTTTGTCCATTCCCATGCTTACCAACTTTGCTAATTGTCAGACTTTAAAATTTTTGCGCATTTAGCAGATATGTTTTTAATTCTCATACTATGAATAATTCAACATGGTTGATCATGTTTTCTTGTGGGTTTTGAGCATTTGAATATGTTCCTTTGTAAACTGAAAAGTCAAGTTAGTTTTTTTTTTCACTCTCTTCATTGTATGTGTAGATGACCAGAAGTCTTTCATTTTTGTGTAACTGAATTTATCATTTTTTTCTTTAACATTAATGTTTTTTCCAAATTGTTTAAAAAAATTCCTCTATATTTTGAAATCATGAATTTATTTTCCTAGATTTAATTTTTATAAAATCTTTATAATTTTGACTTTTAAATCTTCGAACAACAAGAATTATTTTTATGTGGTGTGAGATGTAGATCTTCAATTTTCTTAAAATAATTTATTTGGTGTATTTAGGTTAGCTTTTCGTATGTCACATATCCAAATATGGGCAGATCTGTTTTGGAGTACGCTATCCCATTCCATTGGATATTTGCCTACCCTGTTGGCAACACCAAGCTGTGTTAATTACCATAAATATAAAATACATAGAGAGATATCTGGTTGAGAAAGGTCTCCCACTTTATTCTTCTTCAGTGGCATCTTGGCCATTGAGCTTCCGTATAATTTTCAGAATCAACTTATCAAGTGCCATAAAAATAAATCTGTCTGTATTTTAACTCCAATTGCCTTGAATATATACATCAATTTTTGTTGTTTTTAAACCACGAACATGGTATATGTTTCTATCTATTTATGAGCTTCAATGTTTGTTTAAAAAACTTTTATCATTTTTTCTCAAAGGTCTTACATATACTTTATTAGCTTTGTTTCTATGTAGCTCATTTTTGGTGATATTTAATTTGTATTTTTCTATTTCATTTGTTGCAGAATGTTGGTGATATTTAAAAATACAATGGATTTCTATGTTGGTTTTGTAGATGGCTACTTATCTAACCCTTTTATCAACTCTCACAATTTACCAGTAGATTTTTTGAGATTTTCTGCAAATACAATGATATCGTCTGTAATTAGTGACGATTTTTATTCTTTGCAATGTTTATACATCAAATTTCTTGATATTTTGAGTAACGTAACTCAAAACTGTTTAATAGACATGGTGATAGTGCCATTCTTTTCTTACTCTGGATCTCAAAAAGAAAGATTTCAAAATTTCATCAGTATAATCTCAAAAGCAAAGATTTCAATGTTTCACATATATGATACTTGTAAAGTTTTTTATAAATTACAATTATAAGGTTAAGGAAATTCCCTTCTATTCTAGTTTTCTAAGTTTTCATCATAAATCAATGTCTTTTCTTCTATTGGAATGGCTGCATGTGATTTCTTTCTCTAATCTAATAATGAGGTGAAAGATATTAATTCATTTTCTAATGTTAAACATTGCACTTCTGTAGCAAACCACTTCTTGATCATGATAGATTATCATTTTTATATATTCCTGAATTATGTTTGATAATATATTGTAATTTTAACTATGTTTATAGGTGACATTAATGCACAACTTTAGTTTTTCATACTTTTGTTGTCAGATTTTGGTAACAAGGTTTTAAGAGCCTCCAAAAATAAACTGAGAAATATTATCACTTTTTTGGATCTCTGAGTTTGCCTATGTTTCTAATTATTTTTCCAGCCGATTGATGCATGGAAATTTCTTTGTGGGCAGATCTTCAACTACTGCTTTAATTTCTTTAATGGATATAGAATTTTTCAGATATTCCATTGCTTGAATTATTTTTAGTAAGTTCTATTTTTTCTTTGTATTTTCCAATATTCTCAACTTAAAAATATTTTGCAATAAAATTATTCATTATCTCATATTATCATAACACTACATCTATTTATGTGCTCCTTTTTTTATTCCTGATATCATTTGTTTTTGGCCTATTTTTTTCCTTCTCATTAGTCATATCAACGATTTGTCAGTTTTACTAGTCTCCTCAGATTGCCAACTTTGGGAGTTTTTTCCCCTCTATCTCAGGTGCATTTTATACAATTATCTAAACATATCCAAATATCTAATACATATCCATGACATGTATTAGAAGAACCTTGTATCAACAACGCTTTATGTCTCTGTTATTCTCTAATTGACAGGTGGGCTAGTACTTCTCAAAAAGGTCTTAAAATCTTAGTTTATAAAAATGACATTAGGTAAAAGATAAAAATTTATCCTAAGTTGAAAAGGCAATTAAATTGTTAAATGATGATATGCTTAAGAAATTAGTGTCTTTCAACTAGTAGGAGATTCCAGAGATGTACAAACATCTATAAACCATTATTTAATCCCCATATTATGGATTAAAAATTTTTTTTTGTATTGCAAACTTCAAGGGTCCGTTTTATTACCCCAACTACGACTCATTGGCTGTGTAATCTGACACCATGTATATTGCAGCAGAACCAGGCAGTGTTCACAAAATGTTATTATTTCTGTACATATGTTTAAATCACATATCCAGGGGAAGCTTTTTGACTAGTTCTGGCCAGTAAAATGTGTATGTATTATTGTATGTTATATCTATGCTTGGTCTCTAAAGACCGCTAAGTAACTTTGCACACATTTTCTCTCTCTTATTAGTGCAGCTGGATATAAAAGATTTCAGTATTTTGGAAACTCCTGATGGTTGGATCCCAGATTCCTGTGTCATCAGTTGGAGGGGACCTAGACTGATGATCTGTTCCCACTGCGTCAACCTGCAATGCCTTTACTGAGAGAGACCACTGGCAATTCTAAATATAATTGTTACCACAGCATAGACTATGTGCTATACAAGTAATTGCTACCTTGAATTGGGACACTACTGTAGGGAAAAAGGTAAAATACATAGCATTTGTTAGAGCCAACATATGAGATAAAATATATGGTATTAGTCACTTGGAAGTGGCAAATAAAGAGATATACCAGAACAGATGGCTGAATATTCGTGTTACGTTGTTGCAAAACATTTAACAAAACTCTCACCTGCCAGAACTTGGAAAGCAGATAACGTGCCTGCTCTGTCTGTAGCTCTAGGGGAAAAATTTGGAAAATAGTGCCATAATAGTGTATATTGCTTATTGTTAGCTGCATTTGGCAAGGTATTGCAAGAAAGAGGAAATGAGCTTGGTAAAGAATTAGCTGGTTTGAAATTAGAAATGAAAAGCAATGGAAAAGTTCCAGAAATTCAGGGCCTTGCAAATTTTGAAAGAGATTACTCTTATCCACCACAAAAGTAAAAAAGGGACTTAAAAAGGCCTTGAATGTCCAGAGCTAATAAAGTTTCTCAGTTGAATGAAGTTACTCAGCGAATATCAGATTAAGGTGGTGGCCTTCCCAGCTGCTGTTCCAGATCATCTCAAAATAGTCACCCTTAAGTTTAGAGAGTGATCCACGTACTAGAAAGCTTAGAAATAAGCCAGAAAAACTATAGTGATTGTTTAGTTGGATGACTGCTTATTATCCTATCTAGGCCAGTAATAAATTCCCATCTATTAGCACACAGAACTGGTCTTCCTCTCTGTTTTCTGGTTCTGACTCCTATCGATACTAATTCATTCCTTCAACTGACAGTGTGCTAATTACAGAATTAGCTCATGATAGACCATGACAACTCTCAGAACCTCAGGTAGACAGTGACTGAGACAATAAACCCAAAAGACCACATGTTGTAGCAGGAATCAGATTTAATCTTAATTCACATTCCATTCCTTTCTATTGCCCTCTGGAACAAATTTAGTGAACTGAGGAGTCTTTGTTGACCAATCCAGATGAGACATCATTATTTCCTGGCAGAGTCAACCTTTCCTCATGTCTCCAGGCTGACTCTTGCTCATGGACTAGAGTTCACCCTGTTCTATCACATCTGTGACTCTGTTTTTAGTCTTTCTGTTCCTGTAATTTTTTTTAACATAATCCATCTCCATAACTCTAAAACAACTGTCTACATTCTCAGCCTGATAGTTACGTGTTATTTCTCATTATCGTATATTCCACTTCATTTTTTGAGAGTTTACTCTATAGCAGGCACATAAGAAGGAGACAGCAGGTTTGTTTTCTATAGAATTTGAAATAGAGCAACTCCTTTATCTAGAGCACACAGTAAAATGGAGGGCGAGAGTGAGCAATCAAACTCAGTGCTGGAGCATATGTGAGAGGGTACCTGCTGGATGGTGAGCTATTCCCCTTCACCACCATAATATCCTCCCCAATCACCTCTTAGACATATGGCAGATTACCTCAGGCAGACTATTAGGGGAGTCTTCCCTAGAAACTGACCAAAGGGAGAAAACAGACAAATAATGACAGAAGACACACAATGTTAATGGGCTCCTGCCACATGAGCCTGTGGTGAAATCCACTAGTAATCCATAGCTACATATAGAATTCTAGACAGCTGTTTTAGACCTCACTCTTAAGTATGAACATGTAGCCAAGAAATCAAAGATACTAAAGAAAGATTCCAATATGAAAGACAGAGAACAAGTCAGACAAACAATAATAAACAAAATGGAGGAGAAGTTCCAAGGAAATAAAGCAATGCAGGAAGCTGAGGAAAAAATAGAGCTAAACGTCATAGAGAAGAAAAAAAAACATTCAGCAAAATTGACAAACAGAGAAAAAGAAAGATATTTTTAAAATATTATATCTAAAAATTTTTAAAAAGTGAACGGAAGGTTTAAGTGACAGTATTAAGCAAAGTTCCCAGAAAGCAGGTGACTAACAGATGGAAGACAAGATAAAAGAGATGTGAAAATCAGAGATTCAATCTAAGATGCCAACATCAGAAAAATAGCAGTTCTAGGAAAATATTAAGTATCAAAATGGTGAAATAATATTGGGAGAGAAGGGAAGGTATTGTGTGGAGGGGGATGAGTAGTGTAAAAGTGCTAAATCTTTATCTCAATAATTCGAATTAAGTGGGTAATTTTTGATACAGAAAATGAGGAAATAGGAGTATAAGGAAATTATTTAGAATTATGGAGGTAAATTTAGAAAAAAAAATGAAAACATGGAAAGACCTTTTTTGGGGGAAATCGAGAGTGGAGTTTGGAATAGTTGATGTTCATTATAACACATGTACAATTTGATTTTTAAACAATGTACTTTATTACTTTGAACACTAATAATAACTAAGTAAATAAAAGAACGAAAACAAGAAATTTCATGTGAATGAGTTATGGTGGGCCGGTTTTGACACACTGAAGCATGTGAGTCTGGAATATGTCACAAAGAGGTTGGTGTACTATGCTGTGTTTTGATTTTATCTTAAGGGGGATTGGAAATTAATAAAGAATTTCAATTTAAATATGATTAAATTTGCACTTTGAAAAAGTCACTGTGTGATCCCATAGAAGATACTTTGGTCACTTCCTCAGTCTCATGCTCTAATAATCTTGTTTTGATAGTTGTTTGGACCATGGCTTCTAGTCCAGCCCTACTTATTTTTGCCTCATTCTGATGCAGCGGCCTCTCCGTGTACTCTCCTAGTCACACTGTAGTCGAAGCCTTGCTAACTTGCCACAGATACTGGGAAAACCTCGTGTCTCTCTAAATTCAGGGGCTTGGCAACTTTTCTGAAAGGGATCAGACAGTAAATATTTAAGGATTTGGGAGCCAAATATGGTCTTTGTCGCATGCTGTCTTCTCCTCCCCCCCCCCTTTAAAACCATTCTTAGCTCACTGGCCATACAGAAACAAGCCATGTGCAGCATTTGGCCCTCAGGGTATAGTTTGCTAATCCCTGACCTAATTCATACTTCACCAAAGACATCTAAGTAGATTTAACAGTTATTGAGTTTGTGCCGTTGATAAATATTTCCTATACTCTACTGTTTTCACATCACATTGTCTTTTTGAGATTTTCACCGTCTTCCCGTCACTTGTTTAGAGAAAGTGTAGATTCCTTATTGGAGGCTTCAAAGCACTTTATTAGCCAGTTTCCCTTCCCCACTATTAATTTCTTACTATGCCTTTTCCCACTGATTCCTAAAGCAGCTCAATATACCATAATTCCATACTTGCGTGGAGTCACCTGGAGTGGTTATCACAGTGTGGATTCCTAGGCCCAGCAAAACACATGAAAGATTTCCAGGCCCAGGAATGATTATTTTTTTGAGAAGCTCCCTAAGTGATTCTCATATACTTCCTGTTTTGAAAGCACTGTAGCCTATCAATGCACTCACCTCACACCAACCTCTGGAGTACAGGACCCTTCCCAGCAGGCGTCCCTGCAGCAGTCCTCACTCTTGGAACAGCTACTCTTGGCTTTCACCACAGGTGTCCCTAACATAATTCTGTCCCCATTAGGATAAAGCAAGTTATAAATATGCTAAATTGTATCTCATCTCACCATCTGACTCTCTTTTGCATGTGTATATTATTGTGTTTTCTATGTAAAGAGAGTTTCAGGCCCATGTGCAGAAATAAGACTCACTGCAAATTATTCTGTAATTAGGGATGATGGCGTCTTCCCAAGTATAGGAAAAACCTGCTTTAAAATAACAACTTAAAAAGAAATCTGTCTGATTCTGGCAAAATTGTAGATCAGGCTGGCCAGAATCCTTCCCCATATAAACAACAAAAGAGTCTACAAAAAAATAAATATATGCTTTTCAATAATTGTCCAAGCTCACAGTAAAGGAAAGCAAACCCATAGGGACCAGAAATGAAGAGGAGACTCATCCACACTGTTAGGAGCAGAAAAATGGTGGCTGTGGCAGGCCTGGAGGATCATCAGGCCGCCAGGAGAAGGGGGTGGACGAGGGACATCATCATATAGCTGAAAATTAAAGGCTGCAGACCCCAGTGAGAGGGGACTAGTACACTCCACCCATTTGTTCATGGAGGTAACAGTAAATATGCCTCCCTCTAGCCCTAGGTGAGAATTTTTTTTCCTATAAAAAAGGTAATTCTTAAGCTATTTAAGGCCAGATTTACACTAACTGCGCAATATAGGAAAATCCGAATGGAGAAATAAACATCAATTGGTCAAGTGCTAGAGCTTCTGACAAAAGCAAATGAAGAAAAACTATTTGGAAAGAAACTTCAACAACTCATACTGCATAGGAATGTCACAAGGGAGGAAAGGACCTTTGTCAGACATAAGTTGAGATCATTTAAAAATATTATAAATAGGAGAGGAAACAATCCATTGTAAACAGCGGCAGTAGTTACTACAAAAGAAAATGTGTTCCCCAAAAGCTTGAGATCTTAAAACTACGATCTCAAGGAGACTATAACATAATTATGCTTAAAATGATTGGAAAAATACAAGATACGGATCCCCTGAGTAAATAATAAAGTAATGTGTAAAAGATAAAGAGATGGACAAGAAACAGAGAACTTAGAGAAATTTTAAAAAATAATAATTGGGCAGGCATTGGAAAATTACCCAGAATTCAGCACAGAGAATTAAGGAGATGGAAAGGAAACATAAAACATAGAAGGACAATGTACAACTTATCTAGAAAAGTAGTTTCAGAGAAAAAGAGTAAAGGTAATGGAAGAGAAGCAGTATTTGAAAATGTTTTCAGAACCGGGTATATGGATCTTAAAATTTAAAAACACTCCAAGTTTTGAGCAGAATTTTTTAAAAATGCCATAATTAATCACACAGTAACAAAACTGTAGAACAGTGGAGACAAATAAATAAGCCCTAAAAGCACCCAGAAATGCTAAACTACCTACAGAACAACAATAGGACTGATGAATGACTTCTTAACAGCAACAGAAAAGACCAGAAAAGCGTGGAATGGTATTTTGAATGTTGTGGGAGAAAGTAACTAAACTGTCATTGAAAAGTGAGAGTGAAATACAGATAATTTCAAGGAATGAAGCAGAATTTTAAAAAAATCAAATTTTATGATTTCCATGAAAAAGTTATCAGATATATACTTCAGGAAGAAGGAAGTTGAACCCAAAAAGCAGTAACATGCAAGAAACTATATATAGAGAGAGAGAGAGAAAGAGAGAGCATATATTTAAATCTAAACAAGAATTGATTTCAAAAATCAATAAGACAAATAACACTGACTAATTTGAGGAGTATTTAAAACTGGTCAATACTAGAAAATAATAACTTAATAAATAATAAGGTAATTTTTAGCCTTAAATGCTGGTGTAATAGTCAAACTATTTAATAACTAGTTTAGAATTTTAAACTAATTTAAAACCAACGTTTAAATGAAGTCTGAAAATATATATTCGTTTTCATTCTCTAAACTATATATTATTTAAAGTTGCTTACCAAGTGATATAATTTATAGTGTAATCATTCATTAATAATTCTAGCAAATTCCAAATCTTATGATTTTTAGAAATTGTTAGTATATTTTGTTTGAGGAATCTTTTTCTTGCTGAATGTTGCTTCCATTCCTGCCATGATTTCTTTTAAAAAACAATGACCTCTTTAATGACCTCTCCAATTAAATTGATAGTTATTGCATGATAAACAGTTTCAAGAACAAATTTCTCTGCAAATCAATGACATTGTTGATGCTATTGCCTCCTCTCTCTGTTTTTGCTGAACTACAAATATATTAAAGATAGATAAAGAAGTCCTAAAACACCTAAAAAGAAACAAGAGATTATCTATAAAACAACAAAAATTAGACTGATGGAACACTTCATCAGTTTTATAATACTTATGCTACTGAGATCTTTATATAATCAATATCTCCATTTTTGACCAAGTCTTGAGAATCAAGGATTGGACTCTCACTTAATTCTTCAGGCCAGATGACACGTGACATAGGGGGATAATTGAGAACATGGGTCTGTTGCTGGGCTGCTAATCACAGCTCTAGCACCCAAGTGTGAAATGATCTATCAAAGTTTCAGTTTGTTCACATTTAAAATGGAGATAATAATGAAAATTACATCGTGCTAACAAATTAGCATTCATTTAGAATTATACCCAGAACAGAGCAAATGCTGTACAGCATTAATTCTATTTGTATTAATAAAAATGGGCTTAATATCTGTAATAGGTGAATATTTGAGGGGTTTTTATGACCCAGTGCAATTAAATGGACATGAAATTCAACATGAGCCCGTATCTTTCTTGTTCATGACTCCAAACCAACCAAAGTCTCCTTCCACACCTGTGGTCTTCCTCCTGTTGCTGGAGTGTTCACTATGCCATTGGACACCACGGTGACTGGCCAAAGCCAGCAGTGGCCCTTTAACACCAGCCCTGGGCTTTTCTGGTCCTTTCTAGAATCTCTCAGAAACTGAGGAGGGGAAGCCACAGATAGGCTTTTGTTCCCCAGGGGTGCAAGCTTTGCTGCCAGAGATGCCAGGCTCAATCTGACTATGCAGACTTTTGGAGATTGTGGTCAGTGTGCAGGACCACCAGTGAGAAAGCTGATGCCCCTTTTTTGCCCACCTGTGGTTTCTTGGAGCCATATATCTAAAGTGCCTGTGGAATGCAAATGGCAATGTCTAGGAAATGAGAATTTGGGGGTGCTGACTGCTGGGGCACTGAGTAATCAGAACGAATTGACCTTGGAAGAAGGTAGGTCTGAAGGCAATATTGTGCTGAGCCAAAAGGAAAATTGTGGCTCCTATATACACTTATCAAAATATCCTCCCATATTTTGAACCAAGTGGAAAAGAGCTAATAAAAAGCTCCATAATCAAAAACACATGACTATATATAACGCATTGTGTTGCTTTCTCTGTTTGCGTGCCATCGTCAGCACTCATAAACTCATCTGGCTGAGTGACCTGTGGACTGAGAACTGCGGGTCAATTGGAAATAACTGTTCCTGTTGCCAGGTCTTAAAATAAGCAAACAACAATTGACTGTTTTAATTTAAAGTTTTGATATTTTGTTTACCATGGATTTTTAGCATCAATTTTGATTTTTTAAAACATTACATGAAATATTATTTATCTTAATTACTAAGTTTTCTGGAGTCCTCATAAATATTGTCCCCTAGGCAAGTATGTGACTTGCCTCACTCTAAACCCAGCCCTGTCTGGTGGAAGATCCAGGAAAGGGTCTGGATGGCTCAAGACTTGTAGGAGGACTGAAAGGTGGCGGCTCAGGATAATGGCTTTCAAGATATCTGAATAGAAAGATTTAAATATTTTGACAACTGCCATGGGCTCGTGTATGTACTAGCAAAACTCAGTTTTACTTAAATGCACGTATTGGAAAAGATGTCCAACTCAAAAAATTAGAGAAAGCCTAGCAAATTAAGCTCAAAGTACAAGAATGGTAATTAATTTACAAATTAAATAGGTGACACAAAAAACAGAGTAACAAAATCCTGTTAATTCTTTAAAAAGATATAAAACAGACAAATCCAAGACTTAATGAACATAGCTACAATTTTTTTACATAAATACTAATCTAAGATAGCAGATCTTAAAAGTTCTATCACAAGAAAAAAAATTGTAACTATATGTGGTGATGGATCATTTTGCAATGTGTACAAATACTGAATCATTATGTTATACATCTGAAATTAATGTAATGTTATACATGTCGATTATATCTTAATAAAAATACTAGTAAATTGACTTCAGTAAAAATGTGTGTTTTTGTGTGATAGATCTGACTGCATATGGTTTTTCCCAGAAATACGAAACACAAAGATAACTGACTTTTTAAGTAATAGAATTTAGCAAATATGTATTATAAATCGTTAGAAATAATTGCTATTATAAATAACATTCATATGTTTTATAAACAACAAATACATATCCTAAATTGTGAAAATGATAAACATATTGTAAATATTTTGATATATTCATTTTTAGAACCAAAAATTTAAAGAGTTTTTATACTTTTATAAAACTTCAGAATTACAAAGCTGTACCACATATGACTATAAAATATATGTGAGAAGTGAGGAAAAATTAATCAAAAATTCGACGTTAAAAATTGCACGTGGCCAAGATTTTATGAGTTGGGACGAGCAGAATAAAAGACATAAGCAGATTGCCAGATTAATGCCAAATGAATCAGGAGGGAAAAAGAAAAGGACTTTGTAAGCATCTGGTAGATTTTGTGCTAACCAGAGAAGAAAACATACTTTGGGAATTATTTCTCTCTGGCTAAGTATATTTATTATTTTCAGAGCTATACAATTCTAAGATGCAGACTATTAATCTCAGTTGTCTGTGTCTTGTTTGTTTTTAAATTTTTTAATGATAAATGGTAGATTCAGATTTCAATGGTTTTGGCTCTTCCTTAGGTTATAAGCTTATAGAAAGAAATTTGGCCACTTAGATTGTTAAAACAAAGGGAATTTCAAAACTCCTATAAATTAAAAAGCCATAAAATAAAACAGTAGATGATAAAGGAGAGAAAAATCCCGGGGCCGGCCTGGTGGCATAGCGGTTAAGTTCTTGTGCTCTGCTTCTGCTGCCTGGGGTTCACCGGTTTGGATCCTGGGCACAGACAGATGCACCACTCATCAAGCCATGCTGAGGCAGCGTCCCACATAGAGCAACTAGAAGGATGCACAACGATGACATACAACTATCTACTAGGGCTTTGGGGAAAAAAAAGCAAAGAAAGGAGGAAGATTGGCAACAGATGTTTGCTCAGGGCCAATCTTACTCAAAAAAAAAAAAAAGAAAAGAGAGAAAAGTCCCTGACATTCAATATTCACAATCCAATACAAGAGAGAATAGCTTTTAATAAGTGGCTCTACAACACTGAAAGGTGAGAACAAGACGTGGAGGTAGGGACTGAGCCTTGCTTTCAACATCATGATTTCCACAAAAAGTGAGAATACCACTGACAGAATGGCAATCTTTTATAGATTTTCACCTTTGAATTTTACCTACAGTATCTTCTCTTGCTGTTGAAATGGTCCATTTTTTTTTAAAGTGTGGTGTCTTTATTTTATTATTATTAGTTGTTTTGCTAGGAAGATTTGCCCCTGAGCTAACATCCTTTGCCAATCTTCCTCTTTTTTTGCTTGAAGATTAGCCCTGAGCTAGCATCTGTACCAGTCTTCCTCTACTTTATATGTGGGTCGCTGCCACAGCATGGCTGATGAGCGGTGTAGGTCCGTGCTTGGGATCCAAATCCAAAAACCTGAGCTGCAGAGGTGGAACGCACCAAACTTAACCACTACGCCCTGGGGCAGGCCCAAGATGGTCTATTTTTTTAATGTGGAATTTCATTCAACAGCTTTTTAACCAGAGACGGATCCAAATCCCCATGTACTCTGGGTTGGAGGAGACTGATATCTCCAAGGAACCATGTCACTCTAACCAGTCTACCTCTCATAGTTTTCATTTTATCTATGCTAACCATACAAAAATCCCAATAGTAAAAGGTTTTTAAAAGTCACATGATCAGATTTGATCAAAAGAGCAACACAATTATGGTTCCAATAACACTTGATTTGTATTAATGTTTTAAAATATATATGTGAAAACTATACTCCTTTGCCAGGATAGCACCGTATTGATCAATTAGCTGGTCATCTACATTATGTAAATAATCTTTTACTAGCCCAGTAATGACCTATCAGAATTACTTAACTACCCACAGTTCTCGTTACATACATCTGAGAATAATGAAATGATGCATACTGAGGTATTCACTTCTCTGTCTCCATGATGTATTGTTTATAATTCTATTATTGCTGTTCTTACTATCATATAGTTTATCAGTTTGCAAATAATTTCTTCTATAATATTGTGTGCTCATTGAAGTCATGGAATATTTAATATTCATCTCTATGTCTCCAGAATTAATTTTGTTCCCAATGCATTCTAAATGCTCCATCAAAGTTTGCTGAAGGAAAAAAAATAAGAAAAAATATACAATAGTTATAGAAAGAATGAATGTCCTTCTATAGAATAAATAAAATCTCCTTACCAGTTTTGACACCTTAGATTAAATATTAGCTATTGATGGAGTAGAACCATAGAGCAAGTTGACATAAGGTAGTGCATTCTGATGGAGGAAAAGAGAGGGTGAAATAATGGTGTCAGTTCTATAGGCTATGAGAACAGGGCACTCTCCCTTAGCATTGGGAGCACAACAAAAAGAATACAGAAATGGAATTGACAGTTGCCAAGAAAAATATCATTTTGTTTCACAATTTTAACTAAAGTTTAGCCTAGTTTCTTCTTGGTTTCTGGGGAAAAAAACACTTGAAAGGTAACTGCTGCTCTGCTTTTGCCTTCATAGAGTTAATTTCAAAGGAAAGATACGTACTACATCTAATATCAGTGACTCATTCAGTATTAATCACAGCTGAAGAAAAATCTGTTGTGTCTGAGGGGACTGTCACATTTACTTGATGGCCAGCAATTGCTATTCATATAAAGGTAGCATTAAATGTGAGAAAAGATAAGTAAGTGACACTGAAAGAAAATGAAGCGCTTTATGAACAAAAGACTGTGACCCAACAGTGAGCTAAAATCAATGAAGAGAAAGTTTATTTTTTCCTTCCCAAAATAAATCTGGTTAAATGATCCTACTGTGAACTTTTCCTATATTTTTTTCTATTTTATGGTATAAGCTTATAAGACATAAGGCCAGCACCAAATTTTCACTGAGACATGGGATTTTCTGCCATGACTTTTCCAAGCATAGTGACAATGAGGGCTTCTGAATGACTTTGTCACTACTCTTTACCACCTAAGAATATCTTTCCCTTTCTATAAAATTTGTCTCAAACTCTTCTTTTTTATGAAGTCTTCCATAATTGATTCCATAATCTCTCTGATTTTTTTCATTCATATGATAGTACTCCTATATCTCTTTAGCACTAAATTATCTACTTCTATATGCCTCAATCATTCTGTACTTATGTATAGGTTTTCTTTTCTGGGTTTCTCATTGGATGATAGTGATTAAAACATACGTTTACTTTAAAGTCAAGGTGTTAAAAAAAAAACAATAGTTATCAATATCTTAACACCCTAAACAAACTACCATTACCATTTCCCCCATTCTGTGCCTCATCCATAGCAATGTTGGAGACCCAGTAATTTATTACCCTTTATTGAAGTTGAGCATGCTGACCTGCTGCTAAATAGTCTTAGTTTTTACAATAATAAATTTAACAAATGCATAAGAGCAAAAGCAATGAAAATAAGAGGTATCTAGAATTTTCGAGTCTATACCTCATGAGGCTAGATTGAGAGAATAATTTGGGATAAAAAGAAGTAAAAGTGGAAGGAACTAGCTCTGACTAAGCATTTTATGTTCCAGTTTCTATCACAAGTGCTTTACATGTAGAACATCTCTCATCAGTGCAACAATCCCACTAAATAAGCATTGCTATTTACATTTCATGTGTGAGGAAGCTGTGTAGACAAGTGGCCAAGTGTTTTGGAAAGAGTCACTCAACAAACACCTGGCAGAGCCAGGATTCGCACCCATTATTGTGTAGTTAAACTAAAATCTCATTTCCTTTCAAAACACTGTGTACCTCACAAAGAGAAATATTTCAATTTGTGTTGCAATTGGGAGAATATAATTGAGACTTTTGGAAGAGAGAGAATTAAAAATTAAGCTTTTTCCTTTGCTTTTAGTTATAAATACCACTTTCAGATTTTTTTAAACTATATATTTCCTAGTCAAAGTTTTAGAAATTGTAACAATTATTTACTTTACCAAACACATATCAATTTTTTCTTTAGGTTTGCTTCCAGTTTACACTTTAATGGAAACATTTCATTCAAAAACAAATACTGTTGTAAATCTGAATTACAATTAATCACTTATTTTTTTTCACAGCCTGTCACAATTTTAGAATTTGGCTTGATTTAACTGTTTTTGTTTTTTCTCTGCAAACTACCAGGAAAAAAATACAGAAAATGTAATTGAATCAACATTGCTTTCATATCTGCCACATAAACCATTCTACAACTCTTTGAAGAGAGCTCACTACCAAAATAACAGAAAGATAAACACCCCAGTACATACTGAAGACAGATCTTGGAGCCAACACACAACATTTGTTCTTTCCATAAATATATTTGTCTAAATTTTAGAAAGAAAAATGCAAATTAATGCCATAACTCTTGTCTCTTAGGCAGATATTTTCAAATGTGTCGTTACACTATCACTTATTTGGTACCATAAATAAACTTCAATGTTAGCGAGCATAAATTAGACGAGGTCTCTGACCCAGGATCTAACTATTAAGTAAAACTGTAAAGAAGTCATAGGACGGAATTGCATATGAACACTCAATTGTTAGAAGCACACCATGTGGTGTCAATGAAGAACAATGTGATTCATGTTTTCATTAGGTAGAACACCGGGGCCATTTGAGACAATGCTTTTGATAATTTTTAAATTCAGACATACCTCGTTTTATTGTGCTTTACTTTATTGTGTATTGCAGACATTTCTTTTTTTTACAACTTGAAGTTTTATGGCAACCCTAAACGGAGCAAGTCTATCAGTGCCATTTTCCCAACAGCATTTGCTCACCTTGTGTCTCTGTGTCACATTTTGGTAATTCTCACAATATTTCAAACTTTTTCATTATTGTCATCATATTTGCTATGGTGATCTGTTAGCGATCCTTGATGTGACTGTTGTAATTATTTTGGGGTGCCATGAATCGTGCCCTTATATGATGGCGAACTTCATCGATAAATGTTGTGTGCGTTCTGACTGCTCCACTGACCAGCTGTTCCATCTCTCCCTGTTTCCTCAGGCCTCTGTGTTCCCTGAGACACAACAATATTAAAATTAGGCCAATCAATAACCCTACAATGGCCTCTAATTGTTCAAGTGAAAGAAAGCATCATGTCTCTCACTTTAAATCAAAAGCTAGAAAAACTAAGTTTGTGAGGAAAGCATGTTGACAGCCAAGACAGGCGGAAAGCTAGGCTTCTTGTGCCAGTTAGCCAAGTTGTGAGTGCAAAGGAAAAGCTCTTGGAGGAAATTAAAAGTGCTACACCTGTGAACACATGAATGCTAAGAAAGTGAAACAGCCTTACTGTGATGTGGAGAAAGTTTTAGTGGTCTGGATAGAAGATCAAACCAGCCACAACATTTCCTTAAGCCAAAGCCTAATCCAGAGCAAGGCCATAATTCTATTCAATTCTGTGAAGACTGATAGAGGTGAGGAAGCTGCAGAAGAAAAGTTTGAAGCTGGCAGAGGTGGATTCATGAGGTTTAAGGAAAGAAGCCATCTCCACAACAAAAGTGCAGTGTGAAGGAGCAAATTCTGATGTAAAAGTTGCAGCAAGTTTTCCAGAAGATCTAGATAAGATAATTAATGAAGGTAGCTACACTAAACAACAGATTTTTAATGTAGATGAAACAGCTCTATATTGGAAGAGGACTTTCATAGCTAGAGAGGAGAAGTCAGTGCCCGGCTTCAAAGCTTCAAAGGACAGGCTGACTCTCTTGTTAGGGGTTAATGCAGTTGGTGACTGTAAGTTGAAGCTAATGCTCATTTACTATTTCAAAAATCCTAGGGCCCTTAAAAATTATGCTAAATCTACTCTGCTTGTGCTCTATAAATGGAACACCAAAGCCTGGATGACAGCACATCTGTTTACAACATGGTTTACTGAATATTTTAAGCCCATTATTGAGACCTAGTGCTCAGAAAAGATTTCTTTCAAAATATTACTGCTCATTGACAATGCACCTGGTGACCCAAGAGCTCTGATGGAGATATACAAGAAGATCAACGTTGTTTTCGTGCCTGATAACACAACGTCCATTCTGCAGCCCATGGATCAAGGAGTAATTTTGATTTCCAAGCCTTATTATTTAAGGAATACATTTCACAAGGCTATCACTGCCGCAGCTAGTGATTCCTCTGATGGATCTGGGCAAAGTATATTGAAAACCTTCTGGAGAGGGTTCACCATTCCAGATGCCATTAAGAACATTTGTGATTCAAGGGAAGAGGTAAAATATCAACATTAACAGGAGTTTGGGAGAAGTTGATTCCGATCCTCATGGATGACTTTGAGGGGTTCAAGACTTCAGCAGAAGAAAGAATGCAGATGTGGTGGAAATAGCAAGAGAACTAGAATTAGAAGTGGAGCCTGAAGATGGGACTGAATTGCTGCATCTCATGATAAAACTTGAACAGATGAGGAGTTGCTTCTTACGGATGAGCAAAGAAAGTGGTTTTTTGAGGTGGAATCTACTCCTGGTGAAGATGCTGTGAAGATTGCTGAAATGACAACAAAAGGTTTAGAATATTCCATAAACTTAGTTGATAAAGCAGCAGCAGGGTTTGAGAGGAATGACTCTCATTTCGAAAGAAGTTCCACTGTGGGGAAAATGCTATCAAACAGCATTACATGCTTCAGAGAAATTCTTCATCAAATGAAGAGTCAATCCATGTGGCAAACTTCACTGTTGTCTTATTTTAAAAAGTTGCCACAGCCACCCCAACCTTCAGCAGCCACCACCCTGATCAGTTTGCAGTCATCAATGTTGAGGAAAGACCTTCCACCAGCAAAAAGTTCACAACTTACAGAAGGCTCAGATGGTGGTTAGCCTTTTTTAGCAATAAAGTATTTTTAAATTAAGGTATGTGCATTGTTTTTTTAGACATAATTCTATTGCACACTTAATAGGCTACAGTATAGTGTAAACATAACTTTTATATGCACTGGGAAACCAAAACATCCCTGGTACTTGCTTTATTGCAATATTTGCTTTATTGCAGTGGTCTAGAACTGAACCCACAATATCTCAGAGGTATGTCTGTAGATTGGTAGAATTTCACAACTGAAAAGAAATTGGAGATTTCTTTTGCATATCTAATCCAATATCTTTGTTTATATATCTAATCCAGCATCTTTGTTTCTTTGTGGCTCTTGTTTTCACAGATGAGGAAACTGATGCCTGGAGAGGTTTATAATTTGCCTAAGTTTACACAGGTGTGTCTGGCAGGGCTGGGACTATAACAGAAGTCAGACTTCTGTCCTTCTTATATCTTTATTAAGCATATTACAGAATACAAAGTTATCTTTATACCTTTTAGTTAAAATATTTTATATCTTTTTTATTCCTCAGTATTTAAATGGTGAGAAAAAATTAGGAGAAAATTAAAGTCACAGTTATTCTGACCTTTAATGCTGAGCTATTCTTCGATGGGGGTGTAATCCTAAGGCCAGAGTATAGAATGAGAATCAATGAGGCCAAATTTACCAAAGAATATTACCTGAAATAGTTTTCATGTTTCTAAACCAGGGGAAAGGAATGCAATGTCAAAAGAAGGAAACAAAATTGAGTAGTGACTGCCATTTGTGACAAACTGAAGAAGGTGACATAAATGTGACTGGACACTAGACTGGGGTCAAACAGTAAGGACAGTAAGAAAATTGTAGTCCTTGTGTGGACCCACATGTTCTTCCTGGACTTGGATTGAAAGGGGAGATACTGGGAGTGCTTTCACGGCTTGAACTGGGCTGGGCGTCTATACAGTTTAACAGTCTAATATGCATTTTTTCCCACCAATATTTAATGAATGCTGGCTGTGCTAGGTACTCTTCTGGGCACTGGGAAACATCAGTAAAACCATGCAGACAAAAGCCACTGCCCCCCCGTAGGCATTTTGGTAAAGGCAGACAGTGACAAATGAGTAAAGCATGGCTAGTATTGAAGGTGATTCATACTTGGAACTAAATAACATAAATTAAATAATTTAATATAAGCTGAGTAAGGGGGCTGGAGAGGATGAGGGGCTGGGGGCTAGTTTCAATTAAAAATAGGGAGATCAGATTAGGCGTGATAACAAGTAATATAAGAACAGAGGGGGTCCACAAGAATTAAAGGAGGTAAGAAGTACAGCCACATAAATATCTGGAGAAAGAGGATTTTAGGCAGTGGGAACAGCCAGTGTACAGAGTTTAAGGCAGAGTACATGTGAGGAACAGGCAAGGTTGGAGTGGAGTGACAGGGATAATAGTAGGAGATGAAGTCAGAGGGGTGGTGACAGGCCAGATATTGCAGGGGCTCGGGGATCACTGTGAGAGCTTCAGCTCCTTCTCCCCGTGGGATGTAGACACCAGTGCAGGTTTGAGCAGAGATGTGAAATGCTATGACGTTGAGCTTAAAGGTATCCTTTAAACATGCGAGAGAGGAACCAAGGACACCAGTTCAGCAGATATTACACTGACTCAAGTGAGAGATAATGATGGCTTGGACCAAGAAGTTAAAAAAGCCATGGCAGTTGCATGGTGTATTTTGAAGGTAGAAGAAATATTGTTTCACCATTTAACTAATTACGTGCATACAGGAAATGTGTGAGTCAAGTAGACAGTTATTAGAACCAGACTAATTGGAACCATACCATTGAACCAGAACCAGATCATTGAAAAGAATCTCCAGTTTCTTTTAAACAAACAATACATCTCACGGGGACTCACATAAACAATTTAATCTTTAAATTCAAGGGACTCCAGAGCATACATGAGTTCTAGCAAATTCTTCAAGACTGTCTCATTTGTGTTGCAATCTTTTTCTCTGCTGTGTCTTCTGGATATTGCTCTGTTATTTCTCCAATGTCCTTTCTTATATTTAATCTTCTACCATCTCATTACATTCAAATTTATAGGCACTTATTTCTCTCCCGTAATCCAACATTCACTCATAAATCCATAAAAAATATGTGATTTTTGCCCTTCAAAAGTAAAATCAAAACAAAGAAAAATAATTGACATTGGTTTTGCATCTAATTATTAGCCAATGACTAATCTTTCTGTAGTAATTAAGCTTCTCAAAACCGTGCTCTATACTGGATCTCTCTCATTCTTCACCTACTATTCATTCCTCAACCCATTTTAATATTGCTGCCGAAGAGACAGGTCTATTTGGACTGATCTGAACATAATTAATGATAACCTACTTTTGCTAAAAAAAAAATAACCCCTTTAACTTCTCATTATTTCTTGCATTTTATGCCCCTAATTAAATTTCCAAATTGTGATTCAGACTAATTTTTGTGAATTCTTCTGAGACCTATTTAACTGCTCTTCCCTTGTCTTTCTCACTAACACTTCCTCCTGTACCATGCAAGACTTTTCTGCCAGTCTTCCCCTCCCACCAGGCCACCAGAAAGCTCTCTTTTCTCCTCTTTTTTTCTCTTCTCTTCCCTTCAATTTTTCATTTATAAATACAGACTCCTCCAGGGAAACCTAAACCATTCCAGTGGCTTCACTTTTTACCTGTATTCCGACTAAAACCAAATCCAAGATTTTTCTCAGTTAAGACAGATATTTCTTTCCGGACTCCATTTCTGATTGTCCCAGAGGCAATTCAAATGAAACTTGTCCAAAATAAAAACTCATTCTCTTCCTCTCAACATACTCATACTAATTAAAAACCTTGTCAACAGTTGTGTTTTCCATCTCAGAAAATGACTCCACCAACCACTTAGTTACACATGCTGGTAATTTCCTTCTTATTTTTTATTTCCAATTTCTTCATAATTGTAATTGTATTTAAAAAAACTATATACGCCTAGTAAAACCTTTTCTTATTCTAGATTTTCACTGCCACCATGTTATTTTTGTTCTTCAATATTCTATAGTCTTTATTACCTCAAGAACTCCTGACTTGTACATCTATATCAGCCACCCTTTTCTGAAAGCTGTCTTTCGTATCTTAGTCTGAGTTAGCTCCCTAAGAGATACCATAGACTTATGGTTCAATGCGGCAGGTTACATGCATGCCTCTGTTTTCTCTCATCCACAAGAATCTCTAAAGTCACAGTAAAAAAGCTTAAAACATAACAACCTCAAAAATGAAAAGAATAGGAGAACAGAGAACAACGTATTATTTATTTTAAAACACTTAGAAATAAAATTTTGATGAGACACTTTTACTTCTGTCCCAGATAGAGAAACAGGGACTAGATTTACCCTCCAACCTGAAAGATGTGAAAAACAGACAAAAATATCTGAAACAATGATGCATAGGATACTGAACATCAAACAAGGAGGGGCAGATCCCTAGGAGAGAGAAAACTAACCGGGTGATCCCTGCGAAGGTTCCAGCTTACTGCTTAGAAAGTGTATCCAGGCTGCAAGACAGGGAGGGGAAAGCCAATCAGAACCTGAGGGGCTCCCTGAGTGGAGATGGAGCTGAGAGTCCAGGGAGATCGGGCAGCTGGAGGTCACAGGACAGAGTGCCTGAGAAGAGGAAGCTGCACAGAGAGAGAGTTCTGGAGACCCTCAGAGGTCCCCCTCAAATACTGAGCCGAGTGCTGTGCAGCACATGTGTGTAAGGATTTGAGAGCCACCCAAAAGACTAGAGGGAATAGTACCCAGGGCTCACACAGGGTAGAGAATTATGACAATTCCCACCAAACAAACTGAAAAACCAAATAATCTTGGGCTACTGGGTAGAGTACACAGAGGGGTCTTTCCTTTAGTGCTGTGGAGGCGATTCCAACTCCTAGCGACCCTGTGTACAGCAGAGCAGAACCCTACTCGATCTGTTTGTGCCGTCCTCTCATGCTTGGTGCTATATCAGACAGTGCTCTGCTGCTAGTCACAGGGTTTTCATGGCCAGTTTTTTTGGGAAGTGCACGGCCAGGTCCTTCTTCCTAGTCTGTCTTAGTCTGGAAGCTCTGCTGAAACCTGTGCATGCTGGGTGACCCTGCTGATATTTGAAATACTGGTGGCATAGCTTTCAGCCCCACAGCAACACACAGCCACCATAGTACGACAACCGACAGATGGGTGATGTGGTTCCCTGGCCTGGAGACAAGGCAGTTGCGATGAGAGTGCTGGATCTTAACCACTAGACCACCAGGGCTGACCTCTTGCTTCAGTAGTGGGGAATAATTAGGCCTAGACCCAACACTGCATTAACTGATTACAAGTAATTTAACTGTGTTCCAGACCAAAGCTCAAGAATATTTATAGAAATACAAAAAAATCTATCGTCTGACAAGGTAAAACTCACGATGTCTGGCATCCAATAAAACATCCATAAATAATCAGGCATGCGATGAAAAAGAAAAATATGATCCATAATGAGGAGATAAATCAATCAATTGAAGTGATCCAGAATTAACACAGATGTTGGGAGCAGCAGACAAAGACATAAAAATAACAATTATGACTGTATTCTATGTGTTCAATAAGTTAAGTGGAGACGAGAGGCAGGGCAGAGTGTGAGGGATGGATTCAACAGTGTCATGAGGAATCTTTTGGTTGTGATGGCTGTGGTCAGTATTTTGATTGTGATGACTACTTCACAGGTGTATGTATTGCCAAAATGTATCAAATTGTATGCTTTAAATATCCAGTTTATTCTATGTCAAGTATGCCTCAGTTAAAATATTAAAGACATAATTTTCACACACACACACAAAAATTGAATGACTTTCTAGGCAATGAGGCCCGATGGAGCTTGTATGATGGGATGGAGTTGGGCTCAAGCAGTGGGAGGGCCAGGCTTAGAGCCCCCGTCTTGGCGTTCCTCCTTGCTGGCGACTGGGCAGTAGAAGAATGTTCTCCACACATATTTGGAATGTGGTGCCACAGACCTCAGAGTCTAATGGAATAAGAATTGCTCTTCATTATGATTCCCTTCCAGGGAATTCAGATGTAATTTTTTCTATCATGATAGTCAAGAAGCAGAGATAATTTTACAAAGTGAGTCTGATGTCACATTAAAAACTTCTTTTACATCAAATAACACAGGGAATTCAAGGTCTACCTTCCAAGTTTTAGACAAAGTGATCTCTGCTAAAGACGGCTCTGACTTTTCCCAAGATTGAAATGCCACCGGGAATTTTCAGGCAATGTTTACCACTATTATTAGCTCTGTTACAAGCGGAAGTTGAGTGTCCATGCAGAGTTTAGAAGAGTGGACACTCAGCTCTCCTAAAAAAGGAAGGCAGATAATCACTCCACGTGACAGATACTGCATCCTAGGTTCCCTTCCGCTGCTTCACATGAGCCAAACTTACTTCAAGAAAGAGTTTCCATTGCATTTGGACTAAGATGGAAAAAATTTCCTTTACCACCTTCTTAGGCTCTTAAAAATACTTTCATTGCCATGTCTCCCAATTTGTGGATTATGGAGAAGAAGCCTGTGATATTCTCAGAAGGAATAATAGAGAAATATGTAGCATCTTATACTCAGATATAGAAGAAGAGGGATTTCATAGACCAATAGAAATTTTTTTCAAGTGACTTCAGAGAAACAGAAATTGTTTCACTTTACCTCATGCAGGAGGATGTGCTTGCTTAAGTGTTTGACATGTGTGGGGCAAAGTTGGGCTGTTTTCAGGACTTGATAGAGTCACTGATAATAGTCTTCTGATGAGGAGAGCAATACTGCAGCAACCAGACTATCCAGTAGCAGAGTAAAGATGTGCTAGAAACTCCAAAGGAGTCACAACAAAGAGCTGACTTCTCCATGGACAGTGAAGACCAGTGAAAGCAGAGTGAGGTCTTCAACAGGTTGAAAGAAAATAACCACCATTATAGAACACCATACCCAAGAAAACTTTCCCTATGAATAGAAACAAGATCAGACATACAAAAGCAGAGAGATTTTATTGCCAGAAGGATTAAAAAATATTAATATATTGATTCACTGTGGCTTTTAAGATTTTCTCCTTATTTTTTCTTTTCAGCAATTTTACTATGATGGGCTTGTTTTCATTGCATTGTTTTTCTGCTTGGATATTCTCGGGTTTATTAGGTGAGGATCTCTGTTCCACATCCTGAAGAATGAATCAGACCATGATCAGTACTGATGAGAGCAATACGGAGCATGCAGGACAGGTCAGCACCACGAATATTCCCTTAAGGCTGCTGCCTCAGGCTCATTATCTGTGCCATGGCAGGGAGGAATTAGAACCTGATACAAGGGACCACTGTTGACTTTTCATAATGTGTTTTATTACTGGATACAAATCACATTTCAGAATACGGAATTCATTATTCTAAAAAGTTGTTCCTGAGATACAGAACTCTTCCCTGGTTACATTTTAATGGGAACTTCTACAAATCTCAATTAGGAGCCTAAATGTTAGCTCATCTTTATTTGGGAAGATCTGTTTGAGATGATATCAAGTTTTTTATATAATCCAAAATATTAGTAAAGTTCTCAGTTTATAGATTCTGAAGGATGAAACTATTATATGCAAAAGTATGGTCATCTATAAAATCTTGAAAAATCTGTGTTCAAAGGGAATAGGCCAAAGAAACAACTTTTGCAGAACTTTAAAACTGATGTAAAACACATTTTATTCTCAATGAAGTCTCTCATATGATAACTTTATGTAAAAAGTCTCTCTCTGGTGGGTGGTTTAAGAATTAGTAAACACATTTATGCTCTATCTCCCTTTAAAATGCTCCCTTTGGGAGCATTTAATGAGACCATTGGGTTCACTTACCAGGGCTTTCTCCCATCATTTTTAAAGTTTTCCAAAACATTATAGGAAAAATTGCTTTTGGAGTTCAAACGGGAATTTGCCAACTCCTGGAGGCAACATTTATTATTATTCTGTATGGCTCATTATGCGTTTTGCATATTCAATTCAGGATTATCTGTCAGGAATCCACCCTAGTGAAGAGACCATTCACCCGACCTCTAAAGGCCATCATTTTCACTTTGTGTCTTTGAAGAACTTCAGGTGATTAGGGGACAGAAATTAACACAGTTATCAGTCTTTCCTCGAATATTGGGAGCTAGTTTATTATTCATTAAGAAGATGCAGAGCAAACTGAGACACTTGTCACTAGTAGATAAAATGAAAGGCTGAGGTACAAAGAGTTTTTGCTCTCCTCCAAAATATAGATAAATACCATAGCAACTACCACTACAGCTGATAGTAGAGGAGTAATAATAATGTTCTCTCAACGCCAGGCTCTGAACTTGGAGCTTCCCTAAAGAGCTCTCCTTTCCGTGGCAGAATTCTGAACATGTTTTTGACTGTGGCTGCTTCTATTCATTTTTCCTAAGAACTGATGATAGATTGTTTTTGTTCTTCAAAAAATTCTGTTCCTTGATTTCCCTTTGTTTTTATCCTTTCTCTTTATTTTTTTTTCAAAACGGCATTTCTTTTCAACAGATTTGAGGCGGTACAGAGGACCAGTCACACTAAGCTGGAATCCAGAGGCAGAAAGGACTGTGAGATGTAAGTCCTTGGAGAGTCTTTGTACTCCACAGGGAGTAGCGCTGGCTTTGTTGCATCATATCCCATCTTGTGGCATCTTATCCCATCTTGTGGCTAAAGCAGATTCCTGGGAGATGTTTTTTTTTCAATCTGAAAATAGTGTAGACATCAGAGAAGTGATAAAACAATTAAAAGAGATTGAAATGGGTGAAGAAAATTGGAGGATGAGGGCAAGAAGACAGTTAAATTGATAACGATTTGCTCAAAGGAAAGAAGATAATAAAGTTTGGGCAAAACAGTAAATAACTAACTTTCACAGTGTTCCTTATTCACCTGGACTAAGAGGCCACCTTCTAAATGACAAGAAATAGTTTTCACAAAGCTGATTAATAATATTGTATTTTGTGGCTGTCGCTGTCAGTCAGTCATTAAAATATTAAGTCAGTAAATGTATGAGACCACTGAAGGTCTATAATTAGCAAATTCATCAACTGGAATCTTCCTGCTATGTCTGTTATAAAGGGAAATCATGTATATCATACTAAATTTTGTCTTGGTTAAAGTTATTAGTATTTATAGTTAAGTTAAAAAAGCACTTGGATATCTAGAGATATATTTTAATTACAGTAGTCCCCCCTTATCCAGGGTATCGCTTTCCATGGTTTCAGTTACCTGTGGTCAAACATGGTTCAAAAATATTAAATGGAAAATTCCAGAAATAAATAATTCATTAGTTTTAAATTGCATGCCATTCTGAGTAACATGATGAATCTCACTCCAGTCCTGCTCCATCCTGACCAGGACGTGAATCATCCCTTTGTCCAGCGTCTCCATGCTGTATATGCTATCCACCTGTTAGCCCATTAATTGGGAAAAAACATAATATATTTAGGGTTAGGTACTATCAATGGTTTCAGGCATCTACCAGGGGTCTTAGAACGTTTCCCCCCCAGATAAGAGGGGACAACTGTAGTCAAATTTTATATTTCCCAATATGGCTTTCATGGACTAAGATAAAATATTACTCAAGCTTTCAAACGAACAAAGTTCTGAATTTAGAAATATAATAGTTTATTATGCATGCTATCCAGTTCCTGAGGTAGGAATTTGATAACTGATGGATTACTAGTCTTAACCTAGATACTATTTATCTTTGGGTCAAATTATAATTTACCATTCTGTGCTTATATCTTACATACTAAATATCTAAATGGGCCAACAGGGTCCCATTTAGATTCCATCCATTTCCATCAGTATGAGTCACATGAATTTTGGAAGGCAAAGAGAAACTGTTATAGGCATGTACAGGGGCTTTGGCGGGGTGAGGATTTGCCAGTAGCTTCCAGGCATTATCCTTTGACCTGCAGCTGAGATGACTGGCATTTATCTCCTGTCAGTCCCTTCTCTCTTGCATTTTTAAAACCAGCAGGGGCTTTTTCTGATGATAGTTCCCCCTCATTCCTTTCAGTGATAATGTAGGCCTCTAATTTCTGGCTTATATTATCCAGGGTAGTTCCTGCTCCTCGCCAAACCCAGATCGATATGGTCCCTTTTACACTGTCCCTAGCCATTTAATTAATTCTTTTCCTATTTACACTATCAGTTAAATATCAATTTGCCCATCTTATACTTCTTTGCAAATGGTATAAGGAAATAATTATTTCCTCTTGAAGACTATTCCAAGTTCTTGCTGGTTTGAATTACTCTTAGTATATAAAATAGAATTTTCTTTTCCTCCCCTCAGGCCTAATACTTGGATATTTCCTTTTTCCCTCAACCTCGGCAAAACAATTAGCACCATAGATACATGCATATTTTCTGTGATCAAATATCGCCTGCAAAATAATAAATTGTATGACAAAAGACACTTTTGACAAACAGCTTATGATTTTCATTTGTTAAGTTATCAATGATAAATCCACTTTCTTCTGGATTTAAGTTTAAAATGACAATAGCATTTCTAACCAATTTAAAACAGGTTGCAAAAGTATTTGAATCGACTTTTTGTAAAACAAAACAGGTTTTTAATAAAACAGAAAGACATGTGATTTTGCATTGCTTGATGAACTGTTGCTCTTCCTAATTAGATAGTAATGTGCTCATGCAGAGGTCAGAACAATTAAGTTTATATCTATTTGCCAAACTGTGACAGTACTAGTCTATAACAATAGTTGATGGCACACTTTCAAAGAATTTTTAAAGATAATTGGAAAATAATATGATGGCCTTTTAGTGCAGAAAATGTTCTAAAATGTATAATGCAAACAAATTTTTTAAACAAATGAGTAAACATATCATATAGAAAAATTATAACTATTAAATTCTATTGGCACTGGTTTTACTTACTCCTCTCTCCCTCCTTCAGAATCTTCGCCATCTTTTGCTCTCCATACATAATCAGTGCCTGAAAACAAAAAAAATATCCTGTAAAGTCACACACATGAAAAAATTTATGGAAGAAACATATATATTAAATAGATCAACTTTTATCTCCAATCGATTTTCTTTGGTAAGTGTAAGAACCAGTACATGCTTATAATTGTCTTTTTCACAGACTTTATTTAATATAGTTATAGAATCTAAAAAGAAAAAATCTAAAAAGAAAAAGTGACATATTTTAATAGCCTAATTTACCTTCTTGACTTTAATGGAAACAGAAAATAAGTATTTTTTTTTAAATTGTCCTATTTTGAAATGATTCATCCATACAGATGAGTGTATCAATTTACAAGCACTGTTGAATTGATTTGTACATGAACCTGCTAACTGGGTTAAGAAGTAGAACGTAACGAAGGCCTTAGAAGAGCCTGTGCCTTTCCCTAGTTACAGCCCTCCCCACCCCCAGAGATAACGAGTAACCTATGTTAACCATTCCTTTGCTTTCCATTATAATTTATGTCCAAGGTAGTTATACCTCCAAAATATATTGCTTAGTTGTGAAAAGCTGAGTAGCAATCAGAATTTCTTTAATTTCATAAGGAAAGGACAAATTACCACATCCAGGAGGGGATCAGCCAAACAGAGTGGATCACAGCCTGACTTCAGCTTCCCTGAGAATTTATAAAATGCACACAAATTTCCTTCTGGGAAAGTTAATGGTCAGTGTCATTGAACGAGTCTTGTCGAACATATGCCGCATCTCAGCGGAAACATTTATCAGGGCTATAGTGCCAGCTAAATGCTGGACATCCAGCCCTAATAAGTTCAGGCAGGGTAGGCTACTCTGTGTGTTTTGCTTCGAAGCTTACCGTGGCATCTGCCAGATCTTAGGAGAAGGCCAAATAGAACACCTCTCTGGGATTAAGGAAATATTTTCAGCTGATGCAGGCAGTGGGGATGGAAGGACTCAAGCTTTATTGCCACATTGTCAAGACTAATGTTCTCAGCTTAAAGATGGAGCAAGGACTGGGGACATCTGGTGACAACAGCCCCCAATAAGTTTTTCTTGAAACGTAATTTGCAGCCTGAATTGATTATCCTCAGTGTTGTTGATTTCTTCTCTCCATTTATCTTTTCTCTCTTTCAGGAAATTTTCTTATTCAGATGTTAGACACCTAAAACAAGACAGATTTTCTTAAATTTTCTCTACAATTTTTCTCTCTTTACCTTTTTGCTCTACTTTCTGAGCTATTTACTAAAACTTTATCTTTTACCACCTCTTTCAATATTTTCTTTTTTGCTATTTGGGTTTCCATTTGAGTTGGCCAAGTAAGTTTCCAAAAACTTATTTTCTTCTTTTTATACTAGAATTCTCTTTTTGTTTTATTGCTGTGATAGTTCCTCTCACTTTTCTGTGGACATTAATGCCTGGAAGGACAAAGGCTTAGCTGCTGGCTTTCTGGGAGCTCCCTGGAGGCAGAGGGCTGGGAGCCACAGAATTCAGTGCAGTCATGCCCTTCACTCCACTAGGTGCCCCAGCCCAGGCAGGGCAAGAGCAGTCTGCATAATTGTGGATAGGAGAGGGGGTCAAGGCAGCAAACTCCTGTCAGTCATTTTTTTGAACATTTATATTTATTTTAGACCCAACTTGATCTCATTTTGGATGAATCTAAAACTGTTATTTGCTAAGACTTTGAGGATTCTCTGGTCAGTTTGGGTTGATTTTCATTTTTCCTGACTTCTAGTTTAGGATTTAGCTTTCTCAGGTCTACTAAATAAAGTAAATTAATATATGGGCCTGCATTCCTGTTTCCAGAATTTTATCACCGTTGCCTGCTCTTCTGTCACCCCCTCTTCTTTGTCTTTAAAAAACATTTTGTTTATTGTAATTTTATAGGGGAGACTGAATTTAGATGCATATTTTTAATATTATGATCTGGAAAAGCCCTAAGTGCCCCGATTTTTAAAAATGTATAAGAATGGAGAATTTCTAATCTGGTCATCTCTGTGAAATATGTTTTCACGGTTGATATAGATAAGATAGAAATTCATGTACTCTATTAAGATTGATTTTTTAAATACTCAAGAAAAACGTAACAAACTCTAAACATACGCTATTTATGAGCAGATTCTTAGCAAGAACTGTGCTTCTCTTTCTTGTAAGTGCCTGTAGGAACCTAATACATACTATGCCAACCTCTAATGACCAGCTCATTAGTTTCTTCACAAGGCGGTCAATTCCGACTAGTAGAGTTGTCCCCAGAATAAAACGCTTAATTCCTACACCTACAATATCATAAAAAGAACACTAGTAAAGGAAAAAGAAAATGGCAGTTTTCCTTAGATTAAGAGTATTGTATATTTTAGATTTTACCGGTCTTCAATATTTCCAAGTCTAGAGCAGTGTAGCTCTGATGCTATGGATGACGGAGAAATCTAAGGGTGCATTTCTGCAATTTTAGGACTGCTGATGTGCTGAGAAACTACTGTGAGAACTCAAGATAATGCAATGTAAAAAACTCCCTCAATACCAAGATAGAAATCAGCATCTTGTTGAGAACTGTGAAGTGTCTGAGATTTTCACCCTGCTAGCAAACTAACAAGTTAGCCTGCTACAGTTTTGTGGATGCTGACAGGAGATACATGACTCCTGGGTCAGAGACAAAGGGCTTTATTACTCACAGCAATAGCGGTAGCCAGAGTGTTAGAATTTTCTTGTTCCAGTTTGCCAAGCCCAATTCTCACAAGGCAGCATGGAGAGGGCCAGTTAACACCTGCATGTGCAATGTATAGGAGAGGAATCCTGACCCCAAATCTTTTTTATTGGACAGCAAAAAAGACTTGACCTTTCCTCCAATAGGAGTTATTATCTTTATCATACAGTACAGTAAATATATCTGCCCTCTGCTCCAGAGGGGGACACTGTCTGTATCTCTAAGGTTTTAAACAAATCTGTCCTTGGCTCCGAAAGGAGACATTATTTCTTTCTTCCAAGATTATCTGCTATAGAAACATTCTTGAAATGATCATCTGGAACAGAGCAGCCACTGCCTGGCTCACAAGATGTGCAGAAATGTGAGAGAGACTGATGGAGAATTTTCTCCCAACGCGCCTCAGCACACTTTCCAAAGGCTTATCCCATTCTTCTTCTTCTTCTATTCTTCTTCTCCCTCTCCTTCTTCTTTCTCTTCTTCCTATTCCTATTCCCCTTCCTATTCTTCTTCCTCTTTCTCTTCGTCTCCTTCTCTTTCTTTTTTTCCTCTCTTTCTCCTGGACTTAATCTCCATCATGAGACTTAGTGCTCTTTCTTAAATAAATTTAAAGGGAAAGTTTCTGCTATATATTTTTATAATACATTAACATATTACTATGGCATCAGCAGAGAATGATTTCATGAAAGAATGAATTTAGATGTCACTTTATATTTTTAAAGATTATAACCCCTTTGGTTTAGTGTATTTCTGTATATTCTGGATTTTTTATATATTCATAAAGAAGATTAACGATATCTTCCTGTTATCCTCTGTGCAGTTTAGAATTACTTCCCAAAGCTATTATATGAAAATTAATTATATTGTCATAACAAGGCATATCGTATTCCTTGCATAAACAGAGCACTATTTCTGCTGCAATATACAGAATCTTGTTTCATCCAATTCCTTTGGATGAAAAATTTCTTTGAATTATAATCTCATTTTCCAAGGTAAATATTTTGGAAAATCAGGTTGAAAAGTATCTACATTATAAAAATAGTTATTCTTAAGTAAAGGTTTAAAGATTTCTCCTCAAACTTGGCAACTCACCAAAGTAATATTTCTTATAATTGTCGTTATTTCTACATAATTTACCTTTAACATCCACATACTGATCTTATAGTGAAAATGTCAAAACTGACAAAAATGTATGACAAAATTAATATTAGCCAAATTTAATCTTGAAAGTAATTGTGTTTCCAACCTTTCATCTCTGCAAAACTTCTTTTGCATTTTATATGCTTTTATCTCATCTATGCCTGATGAAATCCTACATATATTTCAAGATCCAGTTTGAATGCCTCCTCCTGAAAAGTTGGCTATTTTACTCTGTTGGAATTAATCATTGATTCCTATTTTTTCCACTGTAGAACATGGTTGATATATATTAGGTCACCTCCACATTTTGCTCTATCACTTTTTTCACTTTTATTTTCTTTTCTGCCAGACTGTAGAAGGCTGTTGGGAAAAAAATTCTCTCTTGCACATCTTGGTGTCCCTTATATAATATTTATCATGGTAGTCTGTTTGTTTGAAGTCCTTATGCTCACAGAGACACAGAAATTTGCTGGAAACATACAAGTGTGGGTAGATTGTATGGTGGATTTTATAAGAATGCATGTGGAGACAAGCAGACTAGGAATCTAACGGGAAGAGCAGGACCTCACATCACAAAGACTGGATCTTAGTCTGGGAACTGGCAGTTGGTTCAGTATAAAGTCCATTCTACATAATAAGCACCCTGTTTGAATTTCTCACCTCTCTTCTTTTAAAAACTGCCCCATTTCATGGAGAGGAAAAGCCAAAGTCTTTACAGTGTTCTACAAAACCCTGGCTGATCTACTCCCAGTTTCCTCCACGATCTCAAATCCTATTACTCTATCCCTCTATCATGTTTTTCCAGTCACAGTGACATCTTTAAAGTCTTTACACATTCTGTTCCCTCTTGCTGGAATGCTCTTCATACAGATAACTCCAGAACTTGCTCCTTTACTTTCTTGAATTCATTACTTAGATGTCACCCTCTCTGATATTTTTCATTCACTTAATATTGCACTCTACTCTTCGTACCCTTTAACTCACTTCTCTATATTGTTTATGTTCTTATTACTTATCTTGCCTTATACCAAACATTGTATTAATTTATTTGGTCTATTGTCTATTACTCCACTGAAGTGTAAAATCTATGTGTATAGGCATTTGTGTCACTTTTTAAATTAAACTTTTAATTTTGATATAATTGTAGATTCTCATACACTTGTTAAGATACAAGAAATAGTGCAGAGAGATCCCATGTACCTTTTATCAGTTTCCTCCAATGGTAACATCTTGCAAAACAGGATAATGACACTGATACAGCCAAGATACAGATCATTTCCATCACCAAAGGTAGTTCTCTTGTTGGCTTTTATAGCCAAACCCATTTCTGCTCCCTCCTCACTTCCCAGCCCCTGGAAACCACTAATCTGATCTCCATGTATATACTTTCGTCATTGCACGAATGTTCTATAAATAGGATCATATAGAGGTCAACTTTTTCACTCAATACAGTTCTCTGGAGGCTCATTCAGGAGGTTTTGTGTATCAATGATTTGTTCTTTTATTATTACTGGGTAGTGTTCTATGGTATGCATGTACCACAGTTTGTTTAACCATTCATTCATTGAAAAATACCTGAATTGTCTCCAGGTTTTGGCTATAATAAATAAAGTTGTTATAAATACTAATGTACAGCCTTTTGTGAAAATATAAGTCTTCATTTCTTTTGGATAAATGTTGAGGATTGCATTTGCTAAGTCATATAGTAGTTGTATGTTTAGTTTAGTAAGAAACTGCCAAACTGTTTTCCATAGTGTCTGTATGACTTTACAGTCCTACCAGCAAGTTGATAATTCACTCTTTATATCCTTTTGCTCTTGTTGCTTTCTGGGATTGCATCTGAAGTAAACTATCTGCAGTTAAATCCTTGTTTCTGACTTTGCTTTGAGGGACCAACTCCTAGACACAATATTTCCATAATATACAGTCATGTGCTGCATAGTGATGTTTTAGTCAATGATGGACTGCATATACAATGGTTCTACCATAAGATTAGTACCATATAGCTTAGGTATGTAGTCAGCTATACCATCTAAGTTTGTGTAAGTACACTCTATGATGTTTGCGTAACAACGAAATGACCTACTGAGGCATTTCTTAGAAAGCGTCCCTGTCATTAAGCAACACGTAACTGTACCTTATTTCACACATTAAGAATTTGTAATAAAATTTTTTCTGTTTGCCTCTGGAATTACCAAGTCATTCACATCTAGGTCAGCTATAGGTATAGTAGCTATAACAATTTGTACAAAAAATAATTACATTGCTCAAATATTTCATTATGCATTTTGCTAGAGCATCAGAAACATGAGCTACAGGTAAATATTGTAGTATCTGCCTTTTGGTAATTTCTTGTCATTCAAGTCCCTGTCAATAAATAAGACAGCAAGGATAAACTGCATAAAGAAATGCAGCCAACTGTTTCTGACATAAGCTATGGAACCACATGTAAGTTATCTTTATATCCACCCAAACTAGCAAAGTTTCTGGCAAAACATTGATGCTTAATGAATATCTGCTATTGAAATTTTCAATCATATTTATGATTTGGTAGTATTAACAGAGACTTACCGCATCCTAGTTAATCATATCATCATTTGTCTTGCATGTTGTGTTTCATTGTAGTGAGCATTATAATAATCATTCTGCAGTTCTTATGTAGCCATCTCTGAACTCAAAAGTGTTGGTTCCCATTAATAATTATCACTATCTTAGGTGTACCAACTATTATCAACCTCAATAGAACAAAGTATTAAATGGTAAAAACTTTTTCTCTCTGAACTGACATGTTTAGTGAGTTCATTTATTATTTTTTTTCTAGGACCAGAAGAAATGGATTATACATTTAAAATTTAGATTTCTAGTAAATCACCATTCTCTTTCTGGCCTGATTTCAGGCTGAAAAAAAACCCCACCAATAAGATTATCTGATAAGAAGGATGGAAATAATATTGCTAGTAAGGAAAAAAATGGGTGGAGCATATGTATTTAAAAAATCCACCTGATTTTCTGTTCAGAGTTTTATCTATCCCAGATATACCTTAAAAATTCCTGGAAACAAACCATATCATTTTTGCTCAACATTATAAAATTAGAAAAAATAGGAAACAAAATTATAACCACACAATAAAGAACACTCTGATGAGCTACTTGTATCTTGATCTCTAATCTCTCTAGTTAGCCATTGCCTTAAAATAAATTCCTCCAGAAGAAAATGCTGAGACTAAGATATGAGTGCAAGTAGTTTATTTGGAAAGTGATCACAGGAAACACCCACAGATGAGTGGACTAGTAATACAGAAAAGAGATGGGCTTGCCTCTGCAGGCAATCCAGTACAGAATAACCCACTGTAGGATGACGTTAGATAGTATTTGACCAATTTGCATTCACCTCTGACTGAGGCCTGCCCCTACAGACGTTAGTTTCTGGCACTTCAGGACTACTCTGCTCACAGGCAGAGCATACTCCCGTGTATCCATAGAAATCCTCAAACACAGAGTCATAAATTCTCATATTAGGAAGCCATAGGTAGGCAATGCAAGAATAGGTTGCCAAAGGGGTGAGGATAAGACATCAACCATATCTACTACAGACCAGACCATTCCTTGCATTACCCAGATGCACTTGGGCCCCATGTTGATTGCATTATGCTTGTCTCCAATTCTATAAGTGATAATTTAAAAACAAAACTTAGCTACAGAGCTATGATCCTTACTGTTGTAGTCGGCCCAAAGCTATAACTGATAATCATTATTCCCTTTTTCTGTCACTCATTCTTCATTTCCCTCAACTATGGCCAGCATTTCAGTTCATCTAGATTGCTAGACTTGTGGATTGACAATTCAGATTTTCCTCCCTGAATTGTCCATGCCTCTGGTTGCCATGACTTTGTATGGCCACAGTTGCTGCAATTTTCTACTTACAGTTTTCAGAGGTCATGTGAACAGCAAGGGTTCACACCAGTGATCCTCTGTATTCCAAAAATACTCAGCCCTGCTTCAATATAGAACAACCTTATCTCTTCATAATAAGGGTGGTAAATCACTCACTCCAGTGGAATCATTCGTTTGTTTGCCTATTGGCCTATCTACATGAAAAGACCCTGGTGTAGTGGCCACAGCTTTAGGTTTAGTGGAACACTCATTGTGTCCTCTTGTAGTGTCATCTCCCTCCAGGAACCAAGAACTCTAACCCAGAAGAGCATTAAGTTTTGGGGACGGGAAGTATAAATTCCCCACTTATGCCACTGGGAATATTGGTGAGAAGGGAATTCTAGCTACAAGGAACACAGCATCATATAATGGCTTTTGGTTCCAAATATTGCAACATAGTGTCTCAATACCACAGAGTGTCATTTCCTAGCTGGCTCTTTAGCTGAGGCTTCACGAGTCCGTTTCCATAGTCTATCAAGATTTGGTGATGTGGTATATATGATAGAATTAGTGGATCTTCTGTCATATTTCCTTCACTCTAAAGACTGTCACTTGGTCTGTGCTATAGACCACGTTGGTAAATAAAACGCCACTTAATAAGCCCTCAGATAATAATTCTAGTCAAACTACTGTGGGCAGGAAAGGTAAACCTCCACACAGAATGTATATAAATGCTAAGAATGACACATTTCCCCCTCTAAGGCAGAATATGTGTGAATCAATCAACTTGTTTGTTGCCCCGAGGAATAATATTCTTTCAAGGCCCATCATGGGTCTCCGATGCTGACAGTTTGGATATTCAGCAAGAGCAGTAGCTTGAGCCGACTTGGCGGGAGAGAGTCCATGCTCTCGGGAACCTAGGCTGCTTTCATCCCTGCTGTCACGGCTATGCTATTCATTGGCTCCTTGTGATAGCACTGGTGTTCCACACAGTTTGTGCCTTTTTCCACAGTCCATTTACATGTCTCTGCTCCATATTTCCTCAACTCTAATCTTCAAACCTTGTGCCTTCCAGTCTCCTGGCCAATCAGCCATGCTATTTGCTACTGCCCAGGTGCCGTATTATCCTTATCTCAGACTACTTTTCCCATGAAAAGTAATTGATAACCATGTATCTTGCTAGAAGCTCTTCCCTGAGGGAGAATTTTCCTTTACCAAATCTTTCAAGGTCACCACAGAGTATAGTTGTGTGACAGTAGTCCATGTCTAGCTTATATTAGCAAATCAAGCCAATCCATCTATGAACTAAAACTGGGATTTTTTTCTATTTTTCTTTAGCTAATTGTGGTAGTTATAGGTAATTCACCCCCATAAGACCATAAGTGTGTATATGCTAAGAAAGAGACATTGTTGCAACAGAGGTAGGTGACATCAAGGTCTAGGACACCTGAATAAGTAACTTACTTATACCCTCCAGATCTTCTCAAGACTGACCAAGAAAGTTTTGCCTCCATCATATAATATATTGTTGCTGTCCCTGCCTGATATTGTTATCTGGTGGTTCTGACCATATTCAGCTCATGATGGGCATCTCTGGTCACATAGTCACTTGATATCCCACGGTGCTCAGTCTTGGCTAGAGCCCAGTAGTATGCCATAAGCTGCTTCTAAAATGGTACAGAGAATATGGCCCCACTCTAGAACCACGCTGCAAAGCTCCTATCAGAGATTACAAGCACCTCTGGTACCATTGGACTTGATAAGTCATATAGCCCAAAGCTAGGGCTGCTTATACTGCAGCTTGAAACTGCTGCAGAGCCTCCTCTTGTTCTGATATCCACTCAAAACTGTAAGTCTTCTGTTGCTCAGTAAATGGTTAGTGTAGTATTCTACAGTATACAATCTGATTCTCCAAAATCTAAAAAGACTTATGAAGTGCTATAGCTCATTTTTAGTGGTAGGAGATGCAAGGTACAATAACTTGTCCTTGATCTTTAAGAAAATGTCCTGCTTCCTGAATTGTTGTCATCTATTTCACCCTCTGGCACACATGTGATTACCATCGAAATTAGTACTCTCAAATCCCTGTCACAGGTTTATTAGTGGAATGTCAAATGATAAAGGTTCCTTTAGATTATATTGTGACAATGAGAAGGAAAGTTAACATAGTCCTAGGAGAAGATGGTGAAGATGCACTTATGTCTGTCTCAGGTAATTATTTTACAACATGATGCAAACTGTAAATGGATAAGACAGCTCACTCTGAAATTAGGGGTGTAATCAATAAAAGGTATCATGTAATGAATAATATCCACAGTCTGCAGCAGGGAGACAGCTTAAATAATAGTTTAAATGTAACTGACTTGGGGCTGGCCCCATGGCATAGTGGTTAAGTTTGCTTGCTCTGCTTCAGCAGCCTGGAGTTCGCAGGTTTGGATCCCTGGCACAGACCAATGCACCGCTTGTCAGGCCATGCTGTGGCAGTGTCCAACATAAAGTAGAGGAAGATGGGCACAGATTTTAGCCCAGGGCCAATCTTCCTCAACATAAAGAGGCGGATTAGCAACGGATGTTAGCTCCGGGCCAGTCTTCCTCACACACACAAAAATAAATAAAAAATAGATAAATAAAAGTAACTGACTAAAGATTTTCAGGAGCGCCAAATTTCTAGTGCTCATGAATTGTTCAGTAGAGCCAACTGTGATAGTGCCAAAAAGTATGTCAATATAAATTATATATGGGGAAAGTAAGAAAACGATGCAGTAGGGGTGAAGAAAGTTGTGTGAGTATATTATAGGCGTGAGATGTGCAGGATTGCTATGTTACATTTATGATACGTGTTTGTGAGTATTAGGGATATGTGATCACACACTAAATACATATTTTTTTAAATTGAAAAACTGATGGCATCAATTAGTCATATAAATGAAATAAATAATATGCTACTGATTGGGAGAAAATACACGGAAAACTAGCCTAGGTAGTATATCCTGAGAATGGGATTCTGGCAACAAGAATACCAATGCTAGTGATAATTGGGGGCCCCAAAAAGCTATATCAACCAGCATTTTCATATATGGTGGATGCGGTTGGCGTCTGGTGGCGGGGGCGGGGGGACCCTGGCTTATGTAATTGGCTAGTATTTAAAATATATGGGGAAAATGGTAATGGATTTAGTACTCAGGGACTTGAAAAAAAGTATTATACTAAAAGGCAGAAAATTTCAAGGCTGAGACGTAGCTGTAGAGGTACCTGGACATTCTCTAGCCTCTATTTCTTTGAAACTTTTTCCAAATTCTGGGAAAATAGTAAGTGGGTGAACTTTTGAATGAAAGACCCATACAGAGGCCTGCTCCTAGAGGGCACAGAAAATATCACCGCTTTTGTTGGTCTCACAGAAGTGGAGACAGGGCAGTTGGAATCACTGGAGTTTAGGAGTTTGATGTGAAGAGAGGGGTGGAAATGACCTCAATACATGTATTAAAATATCGGTTTCATTATTATTCACATATGGTGAGGCCAACAGACCAAGAGACAACTGCCAATGAAAGGATAATTTGCTGTACTCACAGATCCCAAGAGGAGGGGCTGCACTATGTCATGGGGAGGGGCCACACTATGTCATGAAGAGGGGGCACACATAAAGAAGCACCAGGTTTGGTCAGGAGGCAGAAGGAGTGAGGGGGAAATGTGGGCAAGAGCCGTTATTGTAGCTTCCATGGGAATAAATGGGCAAGGAAGGGGAAGCAGGCTTAAGATCGGCTAGTTTGAATAATTTCAGCAGGCTCTGGAGTGCAGGGGCTCGCCTTGGTTGTCTGGTGCCTGGCCCTGGGTGCTTGGAACAGAGCAATAGTGGCCCAGAGTGTAAGAGCCCAATACAGGAAGTGGTTGGAGGATATGGGCTCTGGATTTGTTGACTTGCATATGAAAGGCATGTTTGCATGTCAGTCCTTTACTATCTCTAGGAATTGGCTAATCTTGGGAGGAGCAATCCTTCTAGGGCCAGCAAGTTCGCAACACGTCAAAGCATCAAAAATATAGGAAATAAAAAGGCATGATTAATACGACACAGTTGGTTTTTGTCTCAAATATTTTTTTGGCATTATCTGAAATACCAGGTGGGAGTCTAAGGTAGAAAATCTTTGAAAAGCAGAAATGAGATTCTTGCAGTCTTGTAGTGCTTAGAGACAATTCTTAAACCATCAAGAGAAAAGGTGAATTAATAGCCCAGGCTCAGAGTTGGAAATGCTAGAAGGTTATTCTATGAGAGTCATATGGTAGATGTAAATGGAGCTGCATTAAAACTACAACCTGGCCTCAACAGAGTTCAGTCTCTAACTGGTTTAAGATGAATAGCATAAACTCTAGCAAAGAAAAACACAAATTCTGTCAGGAGTAACATAACATTATCGAGACACTAATTTTTGTACATCATATTCAAATTTCAATGAAAGTTTACCAGGCACAGCAAAAGACAGGACCAAATAACTGAAAACGTGAGAAAGAATATACAAAGCTAATGGACCCACATGCAATAATACAGATATTGGGGAGAATAACAATAACCCTAAGAAAAATGTGATAAATGTGATCAAGAAAATAAAGAAAACAATGAAAAAAAGAGATGAAAAGAAGGAGAATTTCACCAGAGAATTGGAATGCATAAAAATGAATAAAATAGAAATTTTAGAACTTAAAATACTTGAAATTAAGAACTTACTAGTAGTGTTTAACAGAAAATTAAACAAAACAGAAGAATCGACTAATAAGCAGGAAGATAAGTCATTTAAAAAAGTCTAGAATCCAAGTCAGAGAAAATTATATGGACAATTCAAAACAGAATATAAGAGATATATGGACAAAATCAAAGAGTCTAACATATGTTAAAATGAAGTTTTAGAAGGAGAAGAGAGGAAGAAGGTACAGAAGAAAGATTGAAAGTCACCAAGAATTCTCCAAAACTATAGTAAGATATTACAGTACAGATTCAGAATCTCTATAAACCTTAAGTGGAATAAGCATAAAGTTAATCCCTTGAGGCATATCAGGGTAGAAATGTAAAAAGCAAAAACAGCAGCTTGGAAAAAAATCCATTACCTTCAAAGCAACAACAAGAATCACAAACTAATTTTTTTTTAATAGTGATAATGGAAGCCCAAAGCTAACGGAATGACATGATTAAAGTGCTTGAAGAAAACAATTGACAACAAACATGAAGAATTTTTTGCTAGTACAATAGGAAATACTAAAATGATTCTTTAGAAAAAAGTAAAAGGATTTTAGACAAAAACGTTAAAATTCAAATACCCAAAAGGTTAATGTGTGGATAAATTTAAATGAATATTAATGCAACAAAATAGTAATAGTAATAATAACAATAATAAATGTCATAGGGTTTAAATAATTACATAGAGTTAAAATGTAGGCTAATGACACAAAAGAAAGGAGGCTAGTCAATGGATTAAGTATTTTAAGGTTCTAGAAAAATCAAGAAAATAGTTAAATTAATTGTTTGTTTTAGGCTTTAATTCAAGAATGCATGATGTAACATTTAGCTTAACCTCTGGAGAAATAATAAAGGAATGTGCAATCAACATACTTACAGAGGGAGGAAAGAAATAATGAAATATATTTGATTAAGTCAATCAAATCAAAAACAAATAGTAAGAGAGTAGATATAAGCTCAATATAGAACTTATTTTAAATATAAATGGACAAAACACCCTATAAGGCAAATGTTAGACTGGTTAAAATCTAATGACATTACACCCTAATATAGTAGATGTAAGTAATTTGATAAAATTCAATACCCAATAACACTCATTCATGTTACCAAAAAAATGAAAATAAAAATACAAGTAAGCCAGGAATAGAAGAGTACTTCCTTAATCTGAATAGGATTATGTACAAAAATTCTTCAGGAATCATATACAAAATAATGAATTATTGAAAGCAGTTCTCTAGAGATAGGGAATGAGAAGGTTTTAAGTGCCCTCATTTTACATTTCACTGGATAGAATAACTGAAGTCATATGGCAGGAAAGATCATTACATTTATAACAATTGGGATGAAAGAAAATAAATTGGCATTACTCACAACGGTTGATGATGTGTGTAGAAATTCAAAAGATTTTATGGATAAACTGTTGGAGATTAATAAATGAATTTAGCAATATAAGAAGATTAAAAATAGTAATTTATTTAGTATACCTGCAACAAAAAAATGAAAATTAAAATTTATACAATTTATACTCGTTAATAAACATCCTTAGCTAGGAATAAATCTAGTAAATGATAAGTAAGATCTCTCTACTACAAAATACAAAATATTATTGAGAGAAAGGAAAGAAGTACTGACCAAACAGAGAGCCATACCATGTGCATTGTTTGGAAGATTCAATATTTTTAATATGTTGCTTCTTCCAAAATCATTCTATACACTTAATGCACTTACAATTAAAGTTATAGCATGTATTTTTTTGGGTGGAAATAACAAAGTGATTCTAAATTTATATGCAAATTCAAAGGTAAGAAGAGCTAAGATAGTCATAAAGAAGAATGAAGCTGCAAGTATTCCAATACAGATCAAAACTTATAAAGTTATAATTATTAAGATGATGTGGAATTGACTCAAAGCTAGACAAACTACCAAATGGAACATAATATCATCTAGAAACAGACCCTCATAACACAATTTATGACAAAGATGATATAGAAGTACGAAGGAGAAAGTATGATCTTTTCAATTAATGGTGCCATGTCGATTTGATATTCAAATGGAAATATAATGTTTTGTGTGTGTGTGTAGATAGCTAGCTAGCTAGCTGGATAGATGTAGACTCTTCCCTTACAGTCACACCATACACAAAAATCAATTTAAGATGGACTGTAGACCTAAATATGAAACATAAATCTAAAGTTTCTTGAAGATAACATAAACAGATCTTTTTGACACTGGGGAAAACAATGATTTCTTAAACAAGATAAAAATGCACTTATCCAAAAAGGAAAAAAAACTGACAAACTGGAAAATATTAAGAATTTTTTTTCTTAAAAAGATACCATTATAAGAGTGAAAAAGAATGCAGTAATGTGGGAGAAGATATTTGCAAACCATACACATGACAAAAGATGGATAGATAATACAGGAGAGATATATAGACAGATAGACAGACAGACTCCTATCAATGAAAAAAAAAAAAAAATAAGACAGACATGCCAATAGGAACATGGACAAAAACTTAGTCACTTCACAAAACAAAATGCCTACATGACCAATAACAAATGAAGTTTCTTAACTTTTTCTAGTCAAGAAAATGAAAATACATATTCTTCCCTCTCAAAATATAAAACTAATAAATAGTAAAATAGTACATTAGTACTCTGATTCCAGTTTTTCAGTGTGATACTTTCTTATAGAGCAATAAATTGTCCTTTGATGATACTGAGTTTGTGCAAAGCTAATTTAGAGAACTAATTCTACCACATAAATGTTGGATATACACTTTTCTTTGGCACAGAGCAATAGACTAGATATTAGTCTGTGAATTCCATTTCATAACCCATCTTAACCAAATACTGTGTCCTTTGGTTAAGGCGTAATGACAGACCAGATTTAGGCATCTGACAGCCAATTTTTAAATTATTAAGCAACCTTAAATCTCTCAGATCATTTTAATAATCAAAAAAAATTTTAAAGGTAGTGTAATAAATAAAAATGATCTTATTGAAAAATACTAATATGAGGGGCTGACCCAGTAACATAGTGGTTAAGTTCATTCGCTCTGCTTTGGCGGCCTGGGGTTCATGAGTTCAGATCCTGGGCGTGGACCTACACACTGCTCATCAAGCCATTCTATAGCAGTATCCCACATACAAAACAGAGGAAGATTGGTACAGATGTTAGCTCAGGGACAATCTTCCTCAAGCAAAAAGAGGAAGATTGGCAGCACATGTTGGCTCAGTCCCAATCTTCCTCACCAAAAAAAAAAAAAAAAGAAAAGAAAATTACTAGTATGAAAATGTAATAGATGCCAGGCACTAGTCTGAGAGCTTTACACATATTAATTGATTTAATATTCACAATAATACTATGAGGTTTGTCATATTACTCTCCCCGTTTTAGAAATGACAATACTGAGGCAGAAAGATTGGAAATCTGTCCAAGATCACTGAACTTGAAAGTGGTAAACCCCCTATACAGAATTGGGCAATATGTTTTACATTAGTTAGTTTCTACTACTTACATTTTAGGGTTATTTCTGCTTTATTACTCTGTGTTTATTTTCTCTTCTTATTTCATTTATGAGCTGTTCCACTAATATATTACAGACATTTAGATCTAATATCAATTAGCAGTGGCTGGTACTTTAAAATTTGATTTACCAGGAAGGAAATTGTAAATGGTTTTATGTAAATTTTTGTATTCTTCAACATTTTATACATTGAGGAAAGTAATGCAAACTTCATAAGTATCAAAATAACACATCACAAATCTCTCTGTGACATATACATCAAAGAATGAATTCATCATGGCGTCTTTTTCATTTCTACTGTTGCCAAATGAAGGCTGTGAAAAAATGTTCATGTAGGCTCAGCATTCTTTAGACTCCAAAGGCAAAAGCTTTGCAGATCGTTAACTTTCTACTCCTTTTCTTTGAAATCTCTCTAAATTGTCGTTTCTTTGTCCATGAAAAGTAACTATTTATTTTACATTTTTACGTACTACTTACAAAAAATACAATTACAATGTATAGGTACTCTATATGTACCTGTATTTTGATAAAGGCAATTCTTTCTGTAGATTTTATTACTTCATAAATATTTGACATTCTTGTTTCTTTTGATAAATATGGTGAGGAAAGCAAAATAACTTTTTTAACCGGAATATTTTTCGCAAGTGACAGTGGTTTGGTTGGCTCAGGAAGAGGAAATGTATTAACTTACAAGGCAAACTGAGGAGTGAAGTAACCAGATCTTGGGAAGGGTAGGAGTGCAGGTAGGCTTCAGCATCAATCAGACAAGAATTTCAGACACCATAGGAATCAATCTCTTCATCTTTCATCCACCTGTGTCTTTCATATGGTTTGGTAATCTTTCACTCTGGTGTGCTTCTTCCATGTGTTAAAGGACATACATTCAATGAGTCTCAGAGCTCATATCTCATAGCATTTGCCACCTTGAAAGGGTCCCTGTTTCAGTTTTAAAAGGCTCAGAAAACTACACGATTATCCTAGTTGGGTCTGGGGCTCAGCTCTGGACAATGAACAGTGGTCCATGTAATGGGGTCATGTGTTAAAATGGAAGAGCCCATGGGAACTGTAGGGCTGGAGTGGCATGAGAAACAGTGTCTAAAAACATGGACTGCTCTTCCCGAATCAACAGCAGGGTCTCTGGCCTAACAAATCAATGGGTACCTACTGTGATACAGACCCTGATGATCGTAATGCTGGTGGTGGTACAGCAACATTTAGTCAATTGAACTGTGTTATGGAGAACAATGCCTAAGAAGAATTTGGTATGTTTTTGTCTTCCAGGTAGTTACAATGTAGTTGGGAGACAATGATATACTAAAGTATTGAATAAAACAAAAACCTTTATTGCAAGGATACTGATATAAGGAAATAGAATAAAATAATTATTGAGTCGTCCCCAGGAAGGTTAAACTTTAAAGAAATTATTTTATTAATTAATTGAAAAATGTTTTTGAGTAATTTTAAAAATCGTATACTAAGATTTCATTTTTATGAAGTTTTGATTAATATTTTGTGAAATAAATATTGTCATATATGCTAATATCTTGTTCATCAAACATCTTCCCACCATCCTTAAAATCCATTGATGACTCCCATATCTATCAGCTACCACTGTGATGACTGCCAAATAGTAATTGTATAGTTTCTATCATTTTTTCTACATTTATTAGTTGGCTTTTCTTGTAAGCAGGAGCTTTTCATACACACACACACACACACACACACACACATATTTGCACATACATATATATTTGGTTTAATGGATTCCTATTTTATTCAATGGGCTGTAGTCTAATACTCCATTTTTTTTTTTTTTTTGATGCTGAAATCATCTTAAATTTAGCCAGTGGGAGCCGCTTCAAGCTGGCTCCTGTGTTCTTTTTATGTGCTCCATTACTCTTTAAATATTTTTTAATTCCTTATTCTTTGGCCCAACACACTATTCCATGCTCGTCTTATACTTTTTTTGTGTGCAAGTCCTGAAATCAGCCATTTCTGAAAATCTCCCTGGTTCCTTTTAGTAGAGGATGGTATTTAGATACCAATATCCTGGCACTGGTTGTGCTCAGTGCTTCTAAGCTTTCCCAATAGACAGAGCTAAGAAATAGGTACAAGTATATAGACATATAGATATATAGTTGATCCTCATTATTCATGGGTTCCATTTTTGTAAATCTTCCTACTCCTTAAAATTTATTTGTAACCCCCAAACCAAGATCTGAGTGCTTTTGCTTCATTCATGAAATGCACAGAATGATAAATTTAAGTTGCCTTGCACACATGTTTCCAGCAGAGGTCAAACAAGTCAATGCTCTGTCTTATTTCAACTCTCATACTGTAAACAAGTGTCTTTTTTGCAGTTTGTTTACTGGTGCATTTTTTGAATTTTGCTTTTGTTGGTGATTTTGCTATTTAAAATGACTCCCAAGAATAGTGCTAAAGTGCTGTCTAACCTTCCCAAGTACGGGAAGCCTGTGATGTGCCTTACAGAGGAGCATGTGTTAGGTAAGCTTCACTCAGGCATGCATTATTAATGCTGTTGGCCATGAATCAACAATATGTATTAAATAAGGTGTCTTTAAACAGAAACACATAACACAAAGTTATGTGTTGATCAGTTGATGAAAATGTGACCAAAGGCTTGCAGGAACCTAACAGTTTTTGCCCTAGAAGCAATGGTTCAGTGTTTGCTAATTCCATCTTCACAGCAATTGTATAGAACATAAATACCCTGGTAACAAGAATCAGCTGTATATATACACACATACACATATATTTATAACTATTTTTATTTCCCTCTCTTTGTGTATATATACAAAGGAAATCCATGAATTCATTCTAATCTTTCCAATACTTCCAATTTCAATCCAATACCTTGGGATTCTTTTCAGCTCTTTACCTTTCCATAACTTCTAATCCCTTCTCAGACACTAAGAAACTTGACTCCCACAATTGTCAGTACGCTTACTTCTTTGCCCAGTTTCTCCCACTTCACAACCATTTTGGCCTTTTCTTTTTCTGTCTCCTTCACAGGCCACATCTCTGTCTGGTCTCTCAGAGTATTGCCTCCAAACCTCCACAGCACACCTTTCACCTTAGCGGTCAACTATCTCAGGCACTGGGACATTGTGCTGCGCCTTTCCCTCACCGCCTCTGCTGGGCTGTGAGGCTGACATCATCCCACCTGTCATTCCAGGGGTGGAAGAGAAGGTGGGAAGAAAAGGGAGGATGTTAAAAAAAAAAGATGGAAAAGATAAGAAGACAAGGAAATGCAGGGAATATTTATGACATATTTACATCTAAAAGAATGCCTTGAAGTTTCTGTTAGAGAAAGCAAATATATTTATCTGTCAGTTATAAAGATATAAATGTACATGATAATATGGAAGCAATGAAAAAGGTAGGATGTGCACTGAAGGGTGAAAAATCATAGAACACATATAATTGTACAGCTTATGCTGTTTTAAAGACCTTTATAAGCCTATGTATATGGCCTAGTGACATATGGTGCAACCAACAGACCTAAGACTTAATTGCCTACTTCAATGGATCATAATATCTTAATCAAATATAAGTAATTTAATCATTTAAACTATGTATTAAAATTTCTATCAAACAAGCAAACTCTTTGTTACTTGTGCAATTATTTATGCGTGATTGATTTTACTTCCTTGAGTTTTCAAGATCTTGGCTAAGCATAAACTAGTATATTCCTTCATGCCTTCTTTTTTATACATATATATATATTAGAAATACTGCTGAATTTTCATGAACCATACTAATTGTCAGACGATATACCAGAGAGAGAAACTGCTCAAGGGTGATAGTACACTGACTTAAATAAATAAAATCTCAAGGATTTAATCTCAAAATGGCATTGAAATCAAGTACACATTCTGTCATAATTTTAAATTTTTTCATTTAGCCTGTTACAACTTTACACTTAAAAATAACATGAAATATTAGTATTCATGTTTTCTCAAAGTGTATGGGTTATAGTGAAAAATTAAATCTGGGATAAGAGAGTGTTTGGAGGAAAAAAAAGAAAATAAAGCACTTTCTTGAAAAGATTACTATTCATTTATACAAACCATCTGAGATCCCAGCAATAGTCTTAAATAATTCTACCCTCCACATATGCCAGAAGAAAGTAATAATTATTTTTAGAGATTTGAAAAAAATCTTCACTTTTCTTAGTTAGAATAGTTTGAGTTTCTGTTCCCTAGAGAAAAGTCTCATACTTAGCATTCTGGCAGTACTAGTAGCAAAAATAACAGAGATTATAAGAGTAACTGATATTAATGAGCACTTTTATGAGGGAGGCATTACTCTGAGTACTTTACATTATCACGTCATTTAAGCCTCATGACAACATTAGGAAGTAGCTATTATTGTTGCTCCCATTTTACAGATAAGGCAATTGAAGTGCAGAAGAGTTAATTGACCTGCCCAACTTCACACTGTTAGTAAGTGGAAGAAGTCTGGTTCCAAACCCATTAAAAAGGACTCAAAAGCCGGTGTATACAGCCCACTCTGCTATTCTCCACCCCCACCGCCACGTCTCATTGAAATGCAGCGTGAATCTTAGTCCTTTAAAATACACTTATACCCAACTCTGTGCCAGAGGCATTTTACTAAAAATGTTAGTCGATTAGTTCTTAACAAATTCATTGCATTTTTGATGCACCAGTAGTGCAAAATTGTCAAATAAATCAATGACTAAGTCTTTCTGAAAAAGATAACTGTTTCCTTTATGATTTATGTTTTGTATTTTTGAGTTGAAATATAAGAGATTTATTTAAAACAAGACACGCAAAGAAAATGATAGATATAATGGACTAATTGGATCAATAGAAGCATACTCAGAGCCCTCACTGTTTTGGGGGAAAATAAAAAGAAAGAGTGAAGCACCTACTACGTGTCAACAGACAAGCCTTTCTTCGGGAAATGTCAGTTTTACACTGCCATCTACTCATCTCACTTTGTTCTGAAAGAGAGAAAATTGAGCACCATTTACTTTGTTCCCGAATCTCCTATAAATGCTCATACATGCCTCCATTATTTTGACCAGCAAATAATTTTTAAATATCCATTTTTTCCAGTTTGGTTACCTTCATTCTGGAATGAGAAGAGTCCTACAAGATGAGTTATATATTTCTAGAAGATTTTTTCTAAGAATTTATAATTGGTGGCCACTGGCAAGCCGTGGACAAGGGCTATGAACTTCAGGCATCACAGCCCCTTCTCTGGTTGAAATATTAGGATAGCACTTGACCAGCCAACTTTTACCCGTGTGTGTGTGTGTGTGTGTGTGTGCATATGCACACAAACGTGTTTACTCCTTAATTTCCTTTTCTTTAAAGAAAGAAAAGTATCACCACGTGAACGCATCGTTATTAGGGTGGCCCAAAGCACCTACTACTTTAAGTAGCAGGAGGGCTCTGCCAGGATTCTAGTCACATGCCTCAAAATGTATCAGTTTCGTTTCATCTCTCCTCCTAATATATCTATCTCTCCACTACCACAGTATGACTTTAAAACAAATCCAAGAAAGACAAATACTGTATGGTCTCCCTGATATGTGGAATCTAAAAAAAAAAACCAAAAAACAAAAACCAAACAAGCTGATAGATACAGAGAATAGACTGGTGGTTGCCAAAGGTGGGGGCTAGGGGGTGGGCAAAATGGCTGAAGGGGGTCAAAAGGTGCAAACTTCCAGTTATAAAATAAGTCATGGGGATGTAACGTATAGCATGGTGACTGTAGTTAATAATACTGTATCGCATATTTGAAAGTAGATAAGAGAGTAAATCTTAAAAGTTCTCATCACAAGAAAAAATTTTGTAACTACGGATGATAACTGGACTTATCGTGGTGATCATTTTGCAATATATATAAATAGCAAATCATTATATTATACACCTGAAACTAATATAATGCTATATGTCAACTATATCTCAATAGAAAAAAAGAATACATTTATGGAAGCTCATAAAAAACAGAAAAATGACAATAATCATTTAAATCAACCTATCAAACCATAACATAAATATGTACAATGTACAAAATTTGGTGCATTATATTATAATATAATGATATATGATTATATCTGATATAAATTACATTAAATAAATATATCTATACAAAATGTAAGAACAAAAACAAATGCAAGACATAATATCATATAATCTTAAAATAATTCATTTCTAAGATATAAGAATTTTTCTTTATCATCTACTATCTTGTCAGGGTTTTACTTTCCCTTTTATAATTAATTTGTTCGCATTTGGTTGATATGTGTTTTGCATCTCTTTTAATCTTATACATTTAATCTTATACACATTTGTATTTTACAAATATACATTTCTAAAAATAAGCCAAATCACTGGTTTTATAAGATTTTCCACCTTATGGAGTTTGCATCTCTTTGGTGTCTTTAATACTTCCCCCATCCCCATGTATTTCCTATGAACTGGTAGCTAGAAGTAGGTGCTAGTTCAGATTCAGGTTGAATTTTTTGGACAGTATTCATAGATGGTGCTGTGCACTTCCTATGGCATTATATCAGGATGTGAATAATGTCTGTTTGTCTCTCTTTTTGATGAGTTGGTTTAGTTGTGGGCAGCCTGATACATCACTACAAAATTCCCCATCAGCCTTCTATTGTATGATTTTAGCAGTTAACACTAATTTTTTAATCCATTGTTTCATTTGGGTTCTCAAAATAGTAATATTCAAAAATTCTATCATTCCGTCTGCACTTGTTTAGCTGGAATTCCTCTGTAAAGAAAAAAATCCTCTTTTATTAGTTATTTAGCTACAAGAAAGACAGGACAAATACTTGATTATTTTTCTTCATTTATCAGTGTTCTGAATAATAGATTGAACTCTAGCAATGATAAAAGTTGTCCAAAAAGAATTTGATTATTATTAGGCACTCATAGATTTGAAAATTGTAATGTTTTTTAACTCACTGCTTGCTATTCTTTTCAATGCTCAAATTGTCCTGTATTTGTCCATTTGTAGTTTCTTCAAATTGTCTCACAATTCCATTGTGGCCTGAGAGCAAACTTTGTATGTTATCTATGTTTTTAAATTTGTTAAGGTGTGTTTTATGGCCCAGAATGTGGTTTATTTTGGTGAATGTTCCGGGTGAGTTTGAGAAGAAAGTGTAATCTGCTGTTGGATGAAATACTCTATAGATGTCAATTAGATCCAGTTGATTGATGGTGCTGTTCAGTTAACTATGTCCTTACTTATTTTGTGCCTGCTGGATCTGTCAACTACTGGTAGAGATATGTTGAAATCTCTGACCATAATAGTAGACTCATATATTTCTCCTTAATCTATCAGTTCTGTTAGTTTTTACCTTATGAATTTTGATGCTCTGTTGTTAGGTGCATACACATTAAGGATTGTTATGTCTTCTTAGGGAATTGACACTTTATCATTTAACACCCCAAATATCCTTGATAATTTTCCTTGCTCTGAGTCTGCTTTGTCTTAAATTTATATAGCTATTCCAAATTTCTTTTGATTAGTATTAGCATGGTATTTATTTCTCCATTCCTTTATTTTTAATCTATACGTGTTTTTATGCTTAAGCTGGGTTTCTTGCAGATAATGTAGCAATTGAATCTTGTTTTTTATTCACTCTGACAGTCTTTGTCTTTTAATTGGCATATTTAGACTATTGATGTTTAAAGTGACTATTGATAGTTGAAGATATTAATATGGTAGTAGATATCTGCCATGTTTGTTAGAGTTCTATTTTTTGCCTTTGTTTCTTTCTTTTCTTTGTCTTCTACTCTTTTTCTGCCTTCTCTGGTTTTAATTGTGCATTTGATAAGATTTTATAAGATCCCATTTCTTCTCCTCCCTTAGTGTGTCAATTATACTCCTTTTATTACTTTTTTAAGGAGTTTCCCTTGAATTTGCAATATACTTTTGCAACTAACCCAAGTCCTCTTTCTAATAACACTATAACATTTCACAGGTAAAGCAAGTAACTTATAGCAGAATTTACCCAATTCTTCCCTCCCATTCCTTGCTGTCATTCATTTAACTTATATGTAAATTGTATTTACCACATGCTTTGTTGCTACTATTATTTTGAGCAAACTGTTTTCTGTTAGATCCATTAAGAATAAAAAATTTTATTTTACTTCATGTATTCCTTCGCTAATGATATTCTTTTCCTTATTTAGATCTGAGTTACTGACTTTTTTTTTCTCCTTTTTCTGAAGAATTTTTTAAATGTTTCCTGCAAGGCAGTTCTACTGGCAACAAATTTCTCAACTTTTGTTTGTTTGGGAAAGTCTTTATTCCTCCTTCACTTTTGGAGGATAATTTTACCGAATACAATATTCTAGGTTGATGGGGAGCTTTTAAAATTTCTTTCAACACTTTAAATATTTCACCTTCTCTCTTCTTGGTTGCATATTTTCTGAAAAGAAGTCTGATATAATTCTTATTCTTCCTCCTCTATAGGTAAAGTGTTCTTCTGCTCCTTTCAAGATTTCTCTTTGTTTTTGATTTTCTAAATATGATATGCCTAGGTGTAGCGTTTTTAATATTTATCTTGCTGGGTGTTCTCTAATCTTCCTAGATCTGGGTTTGGTGTTTACTATTAATTTTGAAAAACTCAATCATTATTGCTTCAAACGTTTTTCTGTTCCTTTCTCTTTCCTCTCCTTCTGGTATTCCCATCACTTGTATGTTTATCTCTTGTAATTGTCCCACAATCCTTAGATATTCTGTTCTGTATTTTTAATTCTTTTTTCCTTTTGCATTTCAGTTTTGAAAGTTTCTATAGCCATTATTTCAAGGTCACTGATTCTTTCCTTGGCCATGTCCAATCTATCCATGAGCCCATCCAAAGCATTTTTCATTTTTGCTACAGTATTTTTGATTTCTGGCACTTCCTTTTGACCTTTCTTAACGTTTCCATCTCTCTGCTTACATTATCCATCTATTCTTGCATGCAGTACACTTTTTCCAATGGAGCCCTTAGCATATTAATTATAGTTTTTTTAAATTCCTGGTCTGATAATTCCAACATCTCTTGCATATCTGAGTTGGGTTTTGATGCTTGATCTGTCTCTTTGTTCAAACTGTGTTTTGGGGGTTTGTAGCATGCCTTGAAAAGTTTTGTTGAAAGCCAGACATGATGTGCTGGGTAAAAAGAGATGAAGTAAAAAGGTCTTTCATGTGAGGTTTTATATTTATCTGAGCAGGAGTTGGGCTGTGGTTACTGTTTGCAGTATTTGCAGGTGTCAGAAGCTGAAATTTCCTCAGATACCCTTGTTTGTCTCCCATGTTGTCTTTGTGCTTTCTTGGAGACTTTCCTTTAGTGCTCTTGCTTAGAGATCTCATTCTTTTATTGAGCCTGTGCCCCTGGGCTGTTTCTTTCACAAATCCTTCTCAGGATTTGGGGGTTTTGCGTGTTTTGTACCCCGCCTTGGGTTGGACACAAAGGCTAGAGGGTCCTGGAGTTGGGCATTTCCTTTTGCCCACATGGAAGGCTAGAAGGGGCTAAAGTTGGGTACTTTCCTTCTCCCATGTGAAAGGCCAGAGTGGGCTGGTGTTGGGTATTTTCCTTCCTCAGGTTGTTAGGCTATGGTAAAACCCCAGGGAGTTCGGCTCTAGCAAAAGAGTTCCTCTTGTGGGCAGGTCTCGTTAAAAACAGGATGCTCTGGGTGTAGTTTCAAAATGGCAAATTTTCCCTCCACCTGTCAGAATCATAAGGAGATTTTTTTTTCCTGATCTTCCCTGTGAGATTTGGGAGTCTGGGGACCCCTTAAAACTGGGCCAGTCTGCGGTTTCACCCTCAAGCTTGTCCACAATGAGCATCCAGCAATTCATCATTTGTGGTGTTTGTTTTCCTACCCCAGTACTGGTGCCCATGGGAGCTTCTGCTCTGGGTTTCTATTCCAGTAAGTTGTAATCTCTGTAGCTACCTGTCTGTCTCTCCAATTTAGGGGCAGCAGTTTGCCCTGTGACCTCCATTCTCTGATGTATCTAAGAAGAGTTGTTGATTTTTAGTTTGTGCCGTTAATTTCTTGTTGTGAGGGTGAGAGTGATGACTTCCAACCTCCTTATATGCTAGACTGGAAACCAGCTATTCAATATTTTAAATAAAACATATTAATGCCAATAAGAATCAAGATTTTCTGTCAAGAAAAAAGAGACAGCCTCTGTTCTGTCCAGCCCAAATAACAAGCTTTCCCCCAAACTCAGGTCTTCACATAGGCTGGCCCTCTGCTTTCAATGTTCTTTCCATAACAACCTGCTACTCTTCTTTAGGTCACATCTTAAATGACACTTCAACAGGGGAACTTTTCCTAACACCCCAGATTAATATTTCACAATTTTATATGTTCTCACATCAATCTTTTTTCATTTTAGATGAGCAAAGATTGTAATATTATTTACATATAAGTATCTATTTAAAAACTTCCTCTCCCAATAGACCATGAAACCGGGAACTGTGTCTCTTTTTCCGTTTTGAATCACTTGTATATAACAGAATTGTATGGCATACCATGAAGAATCAATAGGTAGTTGCATGAATGAATGTGTGAATGAACGAATGGGTGCTATTTCCATTTCCATAACGGGCAGTGGCAATCATATCAGTCAAGCTAGAAATAAGGTTATTGCCGCCTATTTTATTTTTTAAAATGACAGCAATGCAAATTTTGCCCATCATATTCCATTCAATAAATGTAAGCTCCAAAACTCAACACTTTTTAGTTCATTAAGCTTAGTTAAACATGAGAGCGTTTCAAAGGTCCAGACATATCAAAAATAAAATCATAATGTGGACGCTCATTTATTCATTTATTCAGAGATATTCATTGTGTTCCTATCATATGTGCCCCAGATGTTACAAGTTCATGTAAGGGCAAAGCAAGGCCAAAGAGAAACAAAAAAACCACAATTATTAGAGATGAGGTTAAACCTCTTAGGCCAATTTGTTTTTGCCCTGATTTGAAAAACCTAACACCACTAGACCACAATGGAATTTGAATCTTGACAATACTGGGGTACAAGAGGAGTAATGGGAATCACTGTAAAGTTTCTGAGAAATTTTTCATGGCTCGTTTTTCCATTCGACTTTATTCCAACACTCATTAAGGAACACCTCTGCAGAAGGCGTTCTAATTAGTCAAGTTTCAAAAAATTTTGTTCAGTATGCTTTGCTCAGATTCCTTCTTGATGATTAATGTGCTCCAGAGGGTAGCTACCTGCCAAGGAGAAATTACACCAGTGAAGACAAGCCCAATGCAAGGTGTAAGGAGGCAAGACAAAAAAGTCAGAGCTGTCATTTAAGTTTTTGAAGACACCATTTCTTTTCTATTTTTCCTGGGAAAATCCCTCTCCAAAAATATACAAATTCACCATGGGAATGAACAGAACCAATATTTAAACGAATTCTAGATGCTTTCACAATTACATTGAGTGCTATATATATGATCATATCTGATATTACTTTTCAATGGTGTGTGATTTTATTTTATATTCTGTGAATCAGAAATGAAAAATATCATTTGCAGAAAATACAGCATAAACTCTGTGGAATAAAGGAGACTTAGGTGTGGTACTAGTTTCACCAAGTGAATATGATCCAAAAATTAAACAGAAGTTTACCAAAAATTTAGGCTAACGTTAGTTACATATTGGACTTGTTTATTCATACAATGGAAAATTTTACATTAGTTAAAATTAATGAAATATAACTACATTAATCAACATAGATAAACTCCAATGGCATAATGTTAAGAGAAAACGCACATCATGGTAAAACAGTTTTATGTAAATGTGAAAAAACAAAAATTATAGATATAATTCATATGTAGTAAAGTATGAAATCAAACAAGAAAATGTAGTACACCAATTTTAAGGAAGAGAGAAAATAAGGGGTAGAGGCTTATCTAAATTCATAACTGTAGTTACTTTTAAAATGAAAAAATTTTGATGTTAATGTGATAAAATATTAATGTCTATTTAATCTAAGCGGTAGGTGTATTGGTGAGTGTTAGATTATTTCTGTATGATTGAAATATATCTACAATATATGTGTTGATGTTAAAATAATTAAAAGAAACTACTTTACTTTGCCAGTCATATTTAGTACTCATTTTTGTGGTTATGTTAGGAATAGGATATTTCTTACCTGCCATATTTTTCTTGATAACTCAGTCAAGGAAACAAAGTAAATAATTTGGCATAGAAAGCATTCCATTATAAACTTCAGAATACTGTTATTTATTTAAATGTAACCAGATTTATGGCTTCACTTAAATCTATTTTTTTTTAGTTGAAATGTAGACACATTTTGTGTGGAATACAAATGTTTTGTGAAACTTATGAACTCATTGGTAACTCTCACTTATTTGAAATACAAATTACATAAGGATTTTGTAGACCTTTAAGAATGGCACATTTAAGAATGGTACATTGTAAAATGGCATTGCCTGTTATAGTTTATTCTCATTTTTCAAGAAGATGAGTATCTACATAGTATTTTCTTTAAACTTAATGTATAATCTTGAAATGGTTTCACATATTAGTAGATTCAAATTTATACTTTAATATCCTTATGCTTTAAAAATATTCTTATGTTTTAAGTTCCAATTATATTTTTAAATATCAAATGTAATTGTTCAAGTGTAAATTTAAAGTAATTTTTTTGAAAAGGTAATGGTCACAAGATTGGAGCTGGGCTGCCATTCTGGGTGTTCTTGGCATGACCTAAGTAAACTCTCACGTGCTGGATCAAGACTTCAGGCACAGAAGCAGATACAGGTGTCTGAGGTGACCTCAATGGTCATGAGAAAAACTGGGAAATCCATGTCACATCATACACAATCTAAAGTAAGGTAAAAATTGAAACTACCAGTAAGTTAGAGTTGTATAGTGGAAATATAATAAACGAGAAAGACAATTGGAAATCAATCCCCAAAAGAGAACATACACAAAGAATAATCCAGTCTTAAAAGTAATGGTTTACGTAAAACTAATGGTTCATGAACTCAAAGTTGCCCTGCATTAAGAATTAGCCTCTTGCCCCTCCTCTCCACTGAAGACAAGAGATCCTGCAACTTCCTTCCATGGATCTGGTACCTTTTTCATTCCTTTACTATTAAAGAATTATTTTAAAAGAAAACCCCACTCCGACTCAGCCCTATGGGACAAAGATCATTACCCATATTTTACAAAAGAGAAATTGCAATTCACAGTGTTAATGAAGTTTTTCAAGGTTATTTAGTTCAAAAGAGGCAGAGATAATTTGAGTTAAAGTCTATCTGCCTCTATGTGCAAATTCTGCACAGTAAACCACCACACTTAATTTTTTCCCCATTATCAACTGTTCCTAGTCTTCTTTATCGAAACCTTGATCTAGACAGTTGAAAATCAATTTAAGAATTATTGTTTTCCACAGACTGTTACTGAAATTTAATCAATCAACTGTTGCTTAGACACAAGAAAGCATAAATACTTGTTGAATCTAGAATGTACTAATTTAGCTGAATTATGATATTATATTAATTTCAAAGAATATATTTAACAGGAACCTCTCAATTAGAGGGTCACTAAGCATAAATAAAGTGTGTAGATATTTTTATACTTTAATATTAGTGGTAAAGCAGAACTAACTAGTTGAATCCTGGTGTGGAGGGTCATTAAGGTGTGTTTTTGTATTGAGAGAATGGTGACCTCTCAGACCAGAACTAACCCTAAGGAAAGAGAGAAATAGTCAATAAGAAAAGAAGCCTCAGCCATCGGTAGTTCAGGACAGAGCATGGGTTTGGCATAATCGCAGAGTTTCTCAATCTTGGCACTAATGCATTTTAGACCAGTAATATTTTGTTGTGGGGGCTGTCCTGTGCATTGCAGGATGTTCTATGGCACTAGATACCAGAGCAATATCCGCTGAGGTGGGGCAAAATAGCCCCTGGTTGAAAACCACTGTTTGATGTGTTTTCATACCAACCTACCCTCGGCACTTGTATGAGTGCTAGATAGAGAAAGGTGTACAAGTTAAAAGTAAAAGCGCTGTTCTCGCTTTTAAAATGGGAGAGAGGAGAGTCATTGAGACAGAGTTTTGCTAAGAGGGTGAGTAATTTGAGGAACGCTACCCACCTCTATGTGAATCACAGAGCTGTTTCAGGACGTTGAAAATTTCAGACATGACGATGTCTGTTCAGTAGCAGTAGTTCCTATAAGAGGACAAGTTAACTGTTTACTTTGCGCTAGTAGGAAGAAATTTCATGGATCTTGGAGCAGAGAGCTACAAATATTACAAATGAAAACTGTACTTTGGGAAGATGCTAGGACAGCAGATGCTAGGAACAAGATCTCCTTTATGAATATAATGCACATCTGCTGGGACCGCATCATAAAATTTGTTGAGGAAAATATTGAAGATATTTGCAATAACCAATTGGAGAAAAATAAAATCAATACACAAGGCACTACTTTTTTTCTAGTCTTTTAGTTGCAACTTTAAATTTTTTTGTTTAATAGTGATCATAAAGATTTAAAAACAGATCCTTGATTTACTTTGAGCTTAGTTTGAGCATTTTACCACTCCACAAAAATGCAAAAACAGTTTAATACTATTTAGCAGCCCCCACATTGTAAGATTATTGTCTTATATTTTACTTTTCATGTTATATAAATCTATCTCTCATTATTTTTAATCTCTCAATATTAATCTACATATGCTCAAACATGTTTACTCCTTCTGATAATCTTCATGCTTTTCTGACAGTTCTGTACTTCCATCTGAGATTTTTCTTCTTCAGTCATTTAGTGTTCATTTTAGAGAAGATCTAGTGATGAACTATTTCAGCACATGATTGTTTCCACCAATTTGAAGGGTATTTTCACTAAGTATAGATTTCTAGGTGGTCAGAGTTGCTGTTGATGCTTACTTTGAGTATCTTAAAGATTTTGTTCTTTTATCTGCTGGCTTTCATAGTTTTTGATGAACATTTAACCATCAGTTTTGTTTTTCCTTTGAAGATAATGACTTTTTCCTCTGGCCACTTTAAAAATTTTCCCTTTGTGTTTGATATTTAGCAATTTGACTATGATTTGCCTAGATGTGGTTATCTTTGTATTGATCCAAACTGGATTTTACTAAGCTTTAAAAACATGTGAGTTGATAGCTTTCATCTGATTTAAAAATTCTAGGCCAATATTTCTTCAAATATCGCTTCTATTCCATGTTGTCTATCCTCTCCTTCTAAGAAACAGTTACAATTCCATTATTCGATCATATTCCATATGTTTCTTTCTTTCTTTTGTTTTTCATTATTTTTTCTCTCTCTGCTTCAGTATGTATAATTTTTATTAACTTGTCTTTGACTTCATTAATTCTTTATTCTGCTGTACCTAATCTGCTGTTAAATCAATTGAGTTAATGAATGACTTCACATATGTTCTATATTATTATATTTTCCCCAGATTTCTTTAATATATTAATTAGAGTTATTTTGAAGTCTTTTTTATCCTAATTCCACTATCTAGATGATCTCTGGGTCTTCTTCTCTTGACTGTTTTTTCTCTGTATTGTCAGTTCTCTTTCTCTTGATTTTTCATGTGACCATTGCGAAAAATACTATAAAACAGTTTTGGATTATGCTGTCTTCCTCCAAAGACTGTTAAATTTCATTGTGGCAAGCAGTTAAATCCAAGCACATCTTAATCCTTTCAGGTTTTGTTTTAGGCTTTTTGTGTGTGTGCTTGTCTGTGAGGAAGATTAGCCCTGAGCTAACATCTATTGACAATCCTCCTCTTTTTGCTGAGGAAGATTGGCCCTGGGCTAACATCCGTGCCCATCTTCCTCTACTTTATATGTGGGGTGCCTGCCACAGCATGGCTTGATAAGCAGTGCATAGGTCTGTGCCCGGGATCTGAACCTGCGAACCCCGGGCTGCTGAAGTGGAACACATGAACTTAACCACTATGCCACCAAACCGGCCCACATTAGGCTTTTTAAAGTTACTCTGTTTTGCTCTTGCTTGAAGGAATTGATTCTCATTCTTATAAGATGGTTCTATTGAGCCTCAAGCTAAAGTTCAGTGTATTCATCAAATTCTTTCCACTATAGCTGGGGCCAATGCCATTTTTCATCTCCCAAGTACAATTTGGCCTCTGTGATCGCTGCTAAGATCTCCACCTTCCAGAAGCTATTCTATGTTAGACCATCTGCAATCTATCCCTGTGCAGTTACAGTTTAGGAATTGACCAAGGATCCAAGGAAAATTTTCATGACACTTTGAGGCTCCTTCTCCATGTCCCCTTCTGATATGGAACCCTACCCCTACTATTTCAACCACTTTGACACCCTGGAACTCCATCTCTCTTTCTTCTGCCTAGTGAGATTGTCACTCACATCTTGGGCTCTATGTAGCAGCCTGGTAATTGGAAATGCTCTTGGAGGAAAGCTGGAATCCATGCAGCCCTAACCTCCTATACTTCCTTTTTTCAAAGACCATAATCTTGCACTGATTGCTTTCCAATGCTTGAAAACTGTGTTTTGATTGTTACAGCATTGAGGAAAATCTAATAATATCCCAAAGATGTCTTTTAATATGACCTCATGTAAAATCTTAGTCTTCTGTGGTTAAAAAAACAAGGTTTTCAGAGGAAAAATATAAATACAAAGAAAAAAGTACACATTATATAGTGGTAAAGAAATATTCTTCCACACCTGACTTGGAGTCCATATTCAATCTAATCTTCAGTGATTTTTACATCTGCAGTATTATATAAGGAAGATTAATATTCATAACTATGATTCCAAAGCACCATAAATATTGAATCATCACAACAAAATTAAATAGCATCTGGTAGGTTATACTTATTAAGCTATATGTGTCTCTTACTGATACTCTATTAAAGATGGTCTTTAAGAAAATACATTTAAAAAAATTAACCATCTTTACATTTGTATCCTGAGAGCATAAGTCATTTTTTTTTTCTCCTCTAAGGCATGAGTGCACTGACTCAGAGTTTTTACTAATACCACTTGGTGCTATCAGACATCACCTCACAACACCCTGATGAAGAAATATAAAATATGTTTCTATTTTGAAGGTAGGAAAGGAAGCTCAAAGAGCTACTTCACTTGCATAAAATATCACAAACAATTAATGGTGAATAAAATAGTAAAAAATACATATTTACAAATTTCCATTATAATAGCACCCTTTCCAATATACCACACTGCTTATATTTAACAAAGTTTTGTGTATGCTTGTCTGTGAAAGAGAAGTGAGGGGTGGGGATCGTGGTGAGGAATAAAAGCCTTATGGTTAACCAGATAACTAGGGAACATTATCTAAGCAGTAAATCCCCAAAGATTCCTATTAAGCTGGGAAAACTTTTTTTTTCTTTATGAGGAAGACTAGCCCCGAGCTAACATCTGTTGCCAATCCTCCTCTTTTTGCTGAGGAAGATTGGCCCTGGGCTAATATCTGTTACCATCTTCCTCCACTTTATATGCGGGACGCCTGCCACAGCATGGCTTGACAAGCAGTGCGTAGGTCTGCACCCAGAATCTGAACCTGTGAACCCAGGGCCACCCAAGGGGAGCACGTGAGCTTAACCACTATGGCACTGGGCCAGCCCCATATAGGAAAACTGTTTTTGAATCTCTGGCCCACAATCTAAAGAGGAGTTCCAGGAGCCTGCTTCAGGAGTCTCCCAGAAAATTTCTATATAGTCCTGACTGGAGGCTGCAGTGTTGAGGGGCTGAGGATGGTTTTTAATGAATGGTGTTACCTCCTCAATTTTGAATTAGTTCTTTCATTTTTCTTTGTGGTTTACACTTTGTATTTTACCCTAATTGCAAGAATAGCTTGAATAAGATTTTTTGACTCCTCTTCTTTACTCTCCTAAAGGCATTCATGAGTTGAAAAAGAACCCAAATTCAGGCAACAGAAAGATTTTCAAAACATATATTTCACCACCTTTTAGTTTTAAATTGGGAATTTTCAGCATGAAAATTATCGGGTGTGTAATATATCAGTGTGCTTAATGAGAATATAGTGATGTGGCAAATTTAAATAGCTTTGTTAAAAGTCTGACTTAGAAACCAAAAAATATATCTTGTGGTTGAATTTAAAGATCTCTTTAAAATATGCATGTATTCTCTCCCCTTTCCACCACCTGAAATTATAGATTCTCTTTACGGCAGCAGAGTGCATGAGGCAGCATGGAACATGTCATTCTGCGTGCACCATCCCATGCACATTTATTTTTTCCATTTTATGTTAGTGAGTAGACACAAGCTGCTATATCTCCCGGGGAAGATTGCTGCATTTCTTGGTGGGAGGCTTGCAAAATGAAGGGATTTCAAAAGTTGGAAAGTTGAGTTTGCATCTGTGGCATACCACCTTTCTTTATAAATGAAGGCATGAGCTGCCTTTCATTTCTCTGGAAGGAAAATGCCACCTGTCATAGAGTGCTGCAGCCCCTGCTTATATTTTGATAAGCAATTTCCACTCAGGTTTTCTTTTCCTAATGAAAGGTCTAAACTGATTGAAAAGATTTTTTTAGCCAGTGTACCTAATGGATTAGGGAAAAAAAATTGTCAGAAACTAAAAGGGTATTTTTAGAAAAATATTTATATTGAATGGTAAAATTTTACAGGCAGAATGGATTTTTGAATTTGTCTAATTCTCTCATTTGCACATAATAAAGCCGAAACTCTTATTAGTTCAATGTCACTCATCTACTTAGTGACAAAAGTCAAAGCTAAGACCCATTTCTCTTAATTTCATTGATGTTGTTCTTTACTTTAAAAACCGAATAAGTTTCAAGAGGATCATGTCCCAACTTATTCCTATTTTCAAAAATAAAATTACTTGTTGTGATCTATAGTAAAATCTCTCTGAACATTTTGCTCCATTAATCAATTATATTATGTTTAATTTTGGTAGATTTTTAACTAATTAAACTACCAACTAGATTTTGGTAGATTTTTAAAAATAATTTAAATAAACATTCAACAATAATGGTCTATAGAAATAGATTGGAAACTGCAAAAAAGACAGTTATGCTTATCTTTTAATTTATTATATATCCAGTACGTGCCAAAGTACATCGGACATGGGAGATTCACATTAAATATGTTAACTATAAACATATTTAATAATTAAATATATGCTATAGTCTGAAGAAAACTTAATGAAAACTGACTTTCAATACTTCATTGAAGAAGGCAAACATTTAAACATGTTAATATAACACAAATTCCAATGAAACTAATTTATGAACACATCATTTATGTGAAAGTTGCAGTATTACTGAGTTGAAGATGGAGATTTTCAGAAGATGGAGATTATTACCTATAATCATAATTATATTCTTATAAATGAGCTATTGTTTCACAGTTCCAGTTTCATATGATTGCAAAACATTTAAAATTTTCTCAGCTATTGACGTAAATGTTAAATTATCTGAAGCTACGACTAATCATTGAAAAAGTTGCTATAAAGTATATAAAGCTTTCACAGTTTGACACAGCTTTGATTCACAGCTTTGAACCGATGAATAATCAACGAATAAATACGAATATCTGAGCAACCTCTGAGGACTCACAGTATTCTTTCAGTACACCTAAGCTAATAGCTGGATAGTTGACTGGAAAGGAGGCCAGTTAGAGGGATTTTAGCTTAGGTCCTTGGAATTCTATAGATGTTAATGTTTGGGTCAGATTTTATCAGGTAAATCTAGACTTCAGCCTGGTCCCCAATGAGTAAAACAGTGTGAAAGATGTTTCTTCAGAAAACTGAACATTTTTCTTTTGTGATAAAACGATCCTTTACTGAAGATTTACACTTTTCCAGGTAATGGGACTATCTCAACTAGTCATCATGATAATTCTTTGAGATAAGAACTATTATGTCCCCACTTTATAGGTAGTCACACAACTAGCAAACGGCAGAGGTGAGATCTATAGAGAAAAAAATTAATGGATAATTGCCTAGTTAATTTTTACCCTAAAGAAGTCCTTATCACTTAGCTCAGGAACAAGAAAATAATATTGTCATTTAGTTATGTGAATGAAATGTCTATATTGGTTTTATATCACTTTTACATGATAGATCTATTACTGAAGGGTATAAAATATCAATTGTTTAAATCTGGTCATATACCACATCCCCTGTAGTACATCACACTTCTAGAAGGGATCTTAGAAACCGCGTAGGTTAATCTACTCATTTTCCATTTGAGTGGACTGAGGGAGAGAGAGGGAACTTGCAAAGAGACAGGCAATAAAAATAGTAAACAGCAAAGCCAGGATGAAAAACCAATAGTCCTCTACCTCAGATGAATATTGTGGTTTCTAAGTCATGACGTCTATTCTACTTGGAGACACAGGACTGACTCAGAAAATGATGCGAATTGAGTCTAATAGTCATGATAATGAGGATAAGTTCCCTGGAAGATTGGTGGTACTCTTTTTTTATAATGGTTTTATTGAGAAATAATTCATGTATCACATACTTCACGCACTTAAAGGGTACTATTCAACAGTTTTTAGTATGGATAGCTTTTGTGTATTCACAGAGGTGTGCAATCATCACCAAAATAAATTTTAGAACATTTTAATCACCCCCCAAAAAACCTCATATCCATTAGCAGTGACTCCCCACTGATCCCCAACCTCTGCTCCAAGCCTTAGGCAGTTACCAGTCTACTTCCTATCTTATATTTGCCGATTCTGGACATTTCATATAAATGGAATCATATAATATGTGGGCTTTTGTCACTGGTTTCTGTCATTTAGCATGTTTTCAAAGTTCATCTGTGTGGTAGCATGCATCAGTATTTCACTCCTTTTTACTAATGAATAATATCCCACTGTGTGGATATATCACATTTTGATCAATTATTCAGTTGATGGACATTCGGGTCTTTTCCGCTTTTTGGCTATTATAAATAATGCTGCTATGAACATTCATGTACAAGTTTTGTGTGAACAGGTGTTCTCCTTCCAATTTGGTATATATCTACAAGTGGAATTGCTGAGTCATAAGGTAATTTTATGTTTAAACTTGTGAGGAATTGTCAGACTGTTTTCCAAAGGATTGCATCATTTTACATTCCCATTAGTAGTGTAGGAGAGCTCCAATTTCTCCACTTCATCTCCAACACTTGTTATTATCTGTCTTTTTTATTGTAGCCACTCTAGTATGTTTGAAGTGGTATCTTGTAGTTTTGGTTTACATTTCTCTGATGGTTAATATTGTTGAGCATCTTTTTATATGCTTATTGACCATTTATATCTCATCTCTGAAGAAATGCCTATTCAGATACATTGTCCATTTTTAAATGGGTTATATATATTTTTATTATTGAGTTATGAGTGTACATTATATGTTCTAGGTACAAGTCACTTATCAGATATATGATTTGCAAATATTGTTTCCCATTCTGTGGATTGTCTTTTCACTTTGGTGATGGTGTCCTTTGAAAACATGGTGGCATCTACTTTTATAAGTTATATTTCACACAAGATCCGTATGGGAGTGAAAGATGCCAAGGGAGTAAGATAGGCTGCATCCCTCTTATAGAATGCAGAGGTCAGGACCAAGAATTGTATAGCATTTAGGGCAGGACACAAAACCCAACAGTCAGTAATCACCAAACATGCATGTAATGACCTTCAAAATTGACTTAACATAATGCATTATGGCTAAGGTATGGAATAGTATGTCAAAACTCAGAATTTAATATATAGATTTATATACACGTGCATATATGTATATGTATGTGTATATGTTTGAGTTGACCATATACTCACATAGTATGAATTGAGAATTAGCTGACACAGACAGGCAAAAGAACTAATAACACACAACAAGTTTCCCCCTGCATTTCTGCCACAGATAATTTTGCTAGGCATCTTAGGACCAACACAACTTTATGAAGTCAAGAAAGCTGTTTAGTGGAACTAAAGACCACTCATTTGCTTCTTTTCTACGTTTAGGTAACACCCTTCCTCCCCCAGCTCTGACTTATTTGAGTGCAGGGACTTCAATACCCAGTTTGAAGGAGTGGAAATAAACCAGGAATAAATGAGTGGAAAGAAAGCCTTCATTACCTGTCCTTTTAAGGTACCTCAATTCTCTCAGCTTTATTATTTTTGGTTAGATTCCAAGGAGTTGTCAGATACTATTATCTTGAACTAATTACTGCCCAATATTGATTGATACTCAGCTCAGAGAAAAATATTTAAAGAAGGTGGCATGAAGCATATGTAGTCCATTACTTTTTCCACAGAATCTAAAATCTATACTTTGATCAATTCTTATCAACTGAGATGAGGGTATCCAGACTACAATATCTTGGTGCCCCATGAGATTTTTTTTTTTACTGAATTGTATCTTTGATGTAACACACCTACATGGAAGGATGCTATAAGACAGGCCTAAGGTGTCTGTATGTGTCTTGAAAAGAACTTTAAGTGGTGGTGGCTGATGAACGTTTGACAACGAGCTCTCTAGGGGACAAAAAGTCCTCATTTGTAGCATGTGCTGATTCCCATGGTGTAGATTCTTCCACAGTGGCAGATTTCAAGATACTGATGTAGCATCACCGGACTCGGAGTGGGGAAGAGATGCTTATAGCTGAATCCCAGGAAGTGGTGTGAGCTAGTGTGTCAGCTCCTGAACACCGGTGCTTTCAGAAGAAGCATATTCCTTACCTTATGGACACGGTACATTACATACCAGACCAAAGTTTAATTCTTGCATTTCTGCTACGAAACTGACAGCCAAACTGAAAGCTAATTTAAAACCACGTATCTCAGCCTTCATGGTATTCTATTTGTTGTCTCATTCCAGGACCATTTCTAACTAAATCCTTGTTTTTATTCCTTCTTTTATGCCTACTTTTAATTTATTCCATCTTTTAAAATTCTATTTGTAAGGTATCTCAGTTATTTTCTGGAATGAGCTATAATAATTTTAAATAAATTAATGAATAATTCTTATACAACTTCAGGCACAGAATGGAAATTAAAGAAGAAGGACTGGATAATCCCCGGGATGAAAGTGCAAAAAAAGAGGTTGCACATCAGCCTCTCCTCCATCCAGGCAGGAGCGATTCACTTCTCTCTCTGCCCTCAGAGCCCTGCCTGTGTACTTAGGTGTGTCAGGATGAGCTCTAATGTCATTCAAATTATCCTTAATTTTGTAACTCCAAAAGCCTCTGGTTCATTCTGAAACTAAATTCTACTGATATTCAATACAGTTTGAATAAACTGTAATTTTATGCCTATGTTCAAATGATTTTAATATTGTACTCAATTTTAGCTTTTGCAGATTGCTATTGGCTCGTTGGTGCTGACAGGCAAACCTGTGGGTGCATATTATTAGCTTTTTATAAAATGACATTTCATCTGTAGTCAGAGTAACAAATTTTGAATTTTATGCATGAAAAGATTGATAGCTGGCACAATTGTTAATTTCTGCAGGCTTCCTGTTGGTGGTATACGATTTGGAAAAGACATTTGCATTTGTCCTCTAATAAAAGAAGGCTCTATCCTCTCCTTTAATTTTTGAAAGCATAATACTTTAAGCATCTCTAACTTAATAGTCCTAATACCCAGGGATATTTTAGCAATTCATATGAGCAGGCGGCTGTGGCATAGTAGAAAAAGTCCTGGGTTTGTCGGGACTTGGGTTTGAATTCCAACTATGCCTTGACGACCACTTGACCTGGACAAGGTATGTAATATCTCCAAGACTCAGCTTCATGCCATTTACCCTTCAGGGCTGATTTGAAGATGAAATGAAATGATAGGTTAAATATCTCTAGCATAGTTCCATTTTGGCAAACGTGAACATTTACGAAAACCCTCTCACTAATCTTTTCATACATCCTTTAGTGCAAAATGGCTCAGTCATACTCAATGGCTTAGTTTAAACCAAATGGCATGGGAATTGCTTCTTCCCAAATTCCTTAAAGCAGCTATACTCCTTCTTTACTTTTGTCACCAGAGCAAATTTAGGTAAAATATTTTAGAAACAGGCATCTGGAAGAGAAAAAAAATCTAAATCATTATTCTTTGTGCAAGGCCTTTGTGCTACAAATATTCTAATTTAAAAAGGCTGCTTAGTTTTGTTTTTTTCTATTGCTTAAATATCTGAAAAAACACATTTCTGAGTATCTTAACAGATAGGAAATACAGTGACCTATTAAGCATTTGTGAATAATTACATTATATCTTAATTACATAATATGGATAGTCTTAGAAGTTAGATTTAAGGGAAAAAGACTAAAAGAAGATGCTTTAAAAAATTCTATGGATCTGTTCATTCAAAATAAAGTTTACTGTGGAAGATACTGTCATCACTTTATTTTTAAGATGTGTTGAGGAAGGAAAGTGTCAGATAGTGAACTTGTGAAAGAATAATTTAAATGCATTTATATGGTACAAAATACACCTCACAAAAAAACAAAAGTTATTGGATTCTTACTTTCAATTAGAAACTGTTAAATTTAAATTCCAGGTAAAGAAGATATGAATGATACAATATTTATCAGCTAAAAGGCCATAACAATTAACTATGAGATTGATATCTCATCATATGTCTGCTTCAAAAATATAGTATACTAATGTATCATTAACAGATATAGTGGAGAGAAAACCCCAAAACTTCTCTTGGAACAGAGTGGACTGTGGAATAATAGTACAAAGCAATAAAGCATCTTTTTATGAATATAAATGAAGTTTAGGAATATATAAAGCTAATTGCCCCTTTATCTTATTATTTAATGTATATAAACATGTAAGACAGTATTAACATATGGACTTGATGGCTCATAACAATCGTTACTAGCAGTATATACATATTTACATCCATAAAATTATTAGCACAAAATATATTGTTTTGAAACTTTCAATGGATTTTATCTGTATTTCCAAATAAATGTCACAGATTTGATCTCTCATTTTCAACCTATCTGAGCAGCCTTTAATGTATAGAGAAAGGGGCAAAATTTCTTCTTCTCTCCCATGTTCTTAGGTTGACTTAAGCCTCTGCTCAGGTACTGGTCTAATGATGCTCCAGGTTCTGGAATGCCTGGTCTGTGATCTCATTAATTTCAACAAAGAGTATATACCATTCTGTATCTCCTTCGTGTCCTTGAACACAGTCAGTGATGCAAAAACTGTGTGTTCCCTTGTGGACCTCTGCATCCTTCCCCCTCCAAACTTTAAGCAAAGCATGAACTGAGCACTTTTGCTCCTAGGACTATTAATTGCTCTGGCTATTACTTTGTTATTTTCTTCTACGGCAACTATGCCCAGCATGTGGTAGTCTCCCAACAAGTTAGCACCTCCCTCTCTGAGAGGTGTCGTGAGATCAATTTAGTAAGCTATGCAAGTGCGAAGAGATACTGTTTTCAAAGGTTCATATTATTTAGTCCAAAATTTGTACATGGCTTCATGTAAAAATGTGTTTATTATTTTATGAGCTTGTCTCAGTGCCAGCTGTCACTGAAAGGATTAGAAAAGAGGAAATTGTGGGTAGGAGGCAATCGAGTGCTTTCACACTTAGAACAACTGTTTCCATCTGCTTTCAGAATAATCTTTCTCAAAGAGAATGTAGAGACTAGAAAATAACTGGCAAAGCTATTCCTGTAGGACCAAGCTGATCCCCCGACCTTGGTCTTCCGGCCTCCAGAACTTGGAGAAAGAAATTTCTGTCATTTATAAGTGACCTTCTCTGTGGTATTTTATGATGGTAGCCCCAATGGGCCAAGACAAGTGCCTTAGAGATAGTCTCTAGTCTCTTCCAGAATATCTCACTAGCACCGTGGGCTAGCAGTGTGATTTGCAAGATGACTGTAATTTTGGATGGCTGAAATGTACAGAAAAAAGATTTTCTTAGTGTTTAGCATTTCATTCTTTTTTCTGTTTGTTTTACGACAAACAAGGGCATGACATGAACTGTTTTCTACCAGTGGTTAATTAATTCAATAGTTAGCTTTCAAAAAAAGCGAGATATATTGGTTTGACAGATAATTTCCTCCAGGCACTGTTCTAGACACTAGCGGGATGGTGATGAATAAAGCAGACCCATTTCCTTCTCTCCTGGAGTTAATATTTTAGTCAGACATGCAGCTATACAGATGATTTTTGCATTTGAAATGGCTTTTCCACAATGTGTCATATGCTGAATTTAAGTATTCTTTGCCTTAAAAGTCATTTCAATGAAAATTCTGGTATTTCAATATACTGATTGATTTTAAGAGAATAATAGATTTAATATATTTATTTAATACAGAATTTTAGTGCACAGAGGTACCTTAAAGGTTATCAGACCAAATCTCTCGTATTACATACGATGACACTAATAAACAGAAATATTAAGTAGCTTGCCTAAAGTCACACAGGTAACTGCTCCATAGTCAAATTGAATATTTCTCTGGTCCCCTGTATACCGAGTTTGAAAGAAATACATTCCACATTGTTATACTCCTGGAACTAGAATGGACCATTGTATGTCAACCTTACCTATTTCATAATCACTAAATCCATGGCATAGAGATCAAGAACACAGGCTCTTGAGACTAATTGCCTGCATTTTAATCATGGCTATTCACTTCCTAGGAAGTGTGTCCTTGAGCAAACTACTTGAATTCAATCTACCTCAGTTTCCTATCTACAAAGAGAGTAATAATATGAAAATTAAATTAATTAAAACTCTTAAAGTGCATGGAAAACTCTCTCATATAACAAACAATTTATAAATATTAACCATTGTTATTACTCTTATTGCTTTAAAGTATAGTGATTACACTATTTCATCATTTTTTCTCTGTTTATGGAAAAGTAAAACATATTTTATAGAATGTAAGGGAGCCCTGGATTCACATGCAGGCATACCTCAGAGATCTTACCAGTTGAGTTCCAGACCTGCAATGCAATAAAGCCTCTCATACAAAATTTCTGGTTTCCGAGTGCATATAAAATTTATATTTACACTATACTGTAGTCCAGTAAATGTGAAATAGCACTATGTATAAAAAAATTACATAACTTAATTTTAAAATACTTTATTGCTAAAAAATGCTAACCATTGTGTGAGCCTTCGGTGAGTTGTGATCTTTTTGCTGGTGGAGGGTCTTACCTCAACTTTGATGCCTGCGGACTGATCAGGGTGGTGGTTGCTGAAGGTTGGGGTGGCTGTGGCAACTTCTTAAAATAAGACAACAGTGAAGTTTGCCACATGGATTGACTCTTCCTTTCACAAATGATTTCTCTGTAGCATGTGATGCTGTTTGATAGCATTTTACCCACAGTAGAACTTCTCTCAAAATTGGAATCAATCTTCTCAAACCCTGCTGCTCCTTTATCAACTAAGTTTATGCAATATTTTAAGTCTTCTGTTGTCATTTCAACAATCTTCATAGTGTCTACACCAGGAGTAGATTCTATCTCAAGAAAGCACTTTCTTTGCTCATCCGTAAGAAGCAACTCCTCATCTGTTCAAGTTTTATCATGAGATTACAGCAATTCAGTCCCATCTTCAGGCTCCACTTCTAATTCTAGTTCTCTTGCTATTTCCACCACACCTGCATTCTTTCTTCTGCTGAAGTCTTGAACCCCTCAAAGTCATCCATGAGGGTTGGAATCAATTTCTTACAGACTCCTGTTAATGTTGATATTTTGACCTCTTCTCATGAAACACAAATGTTCTTAATGGCATCTAGAATGGTGAATTCTTTCCAGAAGATTTTCAATTTGCTTTGCCCAGATCCATCAGAGGAATCACTATCTATGGCAGCTATAGCCTTACAAATGTATTTCTTAAATACTAAGATTTGGAAGTTGAAATCACTCCTTGATCCATGGGCTGCAGAATGGACATTGTGTTATCAGTCATGAAAACAAGATTAATCTCCTTGTACATCTCTTGGATGCCCAAGTGCATTGTCAATAAGCAGTAATATTTTGAAAGGAATCTTTTTTTCTGAGCAGTAGTTCTCACCAGTGGATTTAAAATATTCAGTAAACCATGTCATGAACAGATTTGTTGTTGAGAGTAGCCCACTTCATTAACGATCTTAGCTAGATCTTCTGAATAACTTGCTGCAGCTTCTATATCAACACTTGCTGCTTCACCTCCCACTTTTAATTATGGAAATGGCTTTTTTTCCCTTAAACCTCATGAACCCACTTCTGCTAGCTTCAAACTTTTCTTCTGCAGCTTCCTCACCTATCTCAGCCTTCATAGAATTGAATAGAACCAGGGCCTTGCTCTGGATTAGGCTTTGGCTTAAGGGAATGTTGTGGCTGGTTTGATCTTCTATCCAGACCACTAAAACTTCCTCCATATCAGCAATAAGGCTGTTTCCTTTTCTTATCATTCTTGTGTTCACAGGTGTAGCACTTTTAATTTCCTTCAAGAACCTTTTCTTTGCATTCACAACTTGGCTAACTCTCTGACACAAGAGGCCTAACTTTCTGCCTATCTCAGCTTCTGACATGCCTTCCTCACTAAACTTACTCATTTCCAGCTTTTGATTTAAAGTGAGAGAAGTGCGACTCTTGAACACTTAGAGGACATTGTATGGTTACTGATTTGCCTAATTTCAATATTGTTGTATCTCAGGGAATAGGGAGGTCCTCAGAGAGGGAGAGAGACAGGGGAATGGCCTGACGCTGGAGCAGTCAGAACACACACTTTTATCAATTGTTGGCTGTCTTCTATAGGCGTAGTTCATGTCTCCCAAAAACAATTACAATAGTAACATCAAAGATGACTGATCACCGGTTACCATAACAAATATAGTAATAACGAAAAAGTTTGAAATATTGTGAGAATTACCAATATGTGACAAAGAGTCTCGAAGTGAGTAAATGCTGTTGGAAGAATGGTGCCGATAGACTTGCTCGACACAGAGCTGCCAGAAACGTTCAAATTGTAAAAAATACAATGTCTGTGAAGCACAATAAAGCAAAGCACAATAAAATGAAGTATGCCTGTATTATATCACCTTATGCAATTTAACATTCTGAATATATGGTACTAAAATGTATAGGCATAGAATACACCTGGGGCTCTTATTTCTTATTATTGGGTAAATATTGGTAGGATCCATCAAGCTAGAGAAAACATACTGGGGATGGGGAGAGGTTACAGATGATAAGGTGGTTTAAGACATATTTATTTGGTGCCACCTAAGCCATCGTAGACTGTTTGAATAGTGGTATATGGGTCTTGAACTTGGGAGAAAAAGACATTAAGATATAGGAATAGAAATATGTATTTTTGAATCTTAGCTCCACTCTTTACCAACTGTTAGTCCCAGGACACAGCTATATTTCTGAATTTCAGGTTTTTAATTTGTTAAAATAAATGAAAGTAAAAATACCAAACTAAGTTGCGAATAATGATACATTGTGTGTGAAATTGCACTGCACCATAGGTTTTAGTTTACCCTTTTTCTGTCTTTCTTTCCTTCTCAGACCTCCTCTTACCTTTCCTATATGGTATATAGGGGGGAATATCATGGGTATTGGAGACAGAAAGACCTTGGTTTGAATCCTGATGCTATCACTCTCAATATAGTGACCTTGAACACAGTACTTAATCTTCATGAAATTTAGTTTTATCATCATCTATAAAATAGGCATGTAACTATGCACTGATTTTGCCAGGAATAAATGACAATTTTAAAATTATGTATTATTATTTAATTTATTATTACCATTTAGGTAATATTCCAGAAAGATAGATGTTTGCAGTATTATTATAATTTCTTTTTTTTTTTGTATCACTTCTATTTTCTACCTATAGTTTTTCCTTATTTCTTTTTAATTACTTTGAGAAAATCTAAAATAATTACATTCAAAAATTCTTCATAAGATCTTGATTTCAGTGTTCTTTTATTGTTTCATGTGGGTTTTCTATTATTGGTCACAGCAAACTTAAGTGATGTCTAAATGCAGCTTTCTATTAATAAATGAAGGCAATATAAAATGTTATGCATGACTTACTTGGTTGACATACTTTCTCATTTGTTAAAATAAAAGAAAAAGAACCCTTCAGAGAGATTAAAATGTTGGTTAGAGTGTATCCAAGGGTTTCTGAATTTTCAATTTACTTGATTCTTTCTTTTAATTCTTTCTTTAATTTCAAACTTTGAACACCACAAGATGAATTTTTAAATGCAGTCAATGCAGAACAATCATTTTAATAATGATGAACTTTCTAAGATCCAAGAAATCAGAAGAATTAGTCTTTATTCATTCAACAACTTGCTCATTCTATTAAGTTAGTAATTTTTTTCCTTAATCATAAAGCATAAATAATATCTGCCCTTGCTTACCTCTTGGGATTACTGAGATGATGAAATAATTGATATATAATTTTTAAAATTCATAAATAAGTAAAATATTGTTAATAATACCTTAGGGAAATATTAATATAGAAGCAATTAACACATTAAAGGATAACAAATTATTCTGTTGTATAGTTGACAAAAATCTGTTGTTACTAAATAATTTGTATAATCCAGCAGAGGTTTCTATACTACTTTTTAACTCCAAAAGTAAAATTTTCAGGGAATATACTGTTTAGGTAAGATTTAGAATGTTAAGCATATTGTTGGAAGAAGAAATGTGAATGCTGCTAAAAAATAAAGTTTTTGGCAGTTCATTTTCAAAGGAAACACGTAAAACTCTAAAGTGTCTACCAGTTGTATGGTACTAAAATAACCCTATCTTTGTTTTTCAAAATTTTATCAATAACCATGCAGCTGTGAACTGCACATGTTGAATTAAATCAACATGTTGGAAGAAAAGGAGTTGATGATGGCACTAATCACTGAGTATTTAAATGATGTAAGAGCTGAGAAGACGAAAAAAAGGAGACAGGAAAAAATAAATCACGAAAGGCAGACAATTAGTAACTAGAGCAAGCCAGTGGCTATAATGAACATATTCTGTAAAATGGCATGGAAAGTGATGCTTAAAATATTATGCCTACAATTAATTATTGCTGCTTCTCTTCTTAACCAGAGGATAATATACTGAATTTGTAATTTTATTATTCCAAACAAATTGGTTTTGTACATAACTGTGACAAATTCCTTTAAGGTCTTCATGAGATCTCAGTACCAGATATGATCAAGTGCTATAAAGTGACTGGGATATACTGCAAGATGGTTTTAAGTGTAATTACCAAAATAACAAGTGTTTTCAAGAATACTCTGTTATTTAAATCCTAAGTTAAATATCTCTCTAAAATAGTTAAAAACTGAAAACAAATTATCTATATTATTCAACTCAGCAAGCTAGGAAAGATATTTAAAAGAAGCTAAGGAATTTGGCAAGAAAAAAACCCAATTAATTTTATAAATAATTGAAATAAAAAACAGAGGAGACAAAAAGGAAGCCAGTAATTAAATGGTAGAACAGAATACAACTTTATTGATAATCACATTAAATGTTAATGGGGTAAACACAACAACTAAAAAGCAGAGACTGACAGAATGAATTAAAAAAAAGACTCATCAATATCGTTTCTAAATAAATGAGTTTTAAATATCAATGCACATAGAGGTTGAAGGTAAATTGATGGAAATGTGTATCAAACATACAGGATAATAATGCTTGTTTATATAAAGGTTGTCTATATTAACATCAGATAAAATTGACTCCAAGACAGAGTATGTTATGATAGAAAATAAGGAACAGTTCATAATGGTAAAAAAGAGTTTATTCATCAGGAAGACATAAAACCATAAAGTGTATGTGCCTAACAAAATAACTTCAAAACACATTAAGGGAAAAATTAAATAATTAAAGGGATTTAATTTAGTCCATTTTACAATCATGGTTGGAGCTTTTATCACCCCATTCTCAGCAGTTGAAAGAAAAGTAGACAAAATAATCACTGACAGAAGTGATCTAAACAAGACTACTAATCACCTTGCCCCAATTGATACTAAAGGACAATACATCCTAGAACTTCAGGATATTTTTTTTTCCCAAGAGCACATAGTGTATTCACCAAGAAAGCCCATAGACTGAGCCATAAAACACATACCCATAAATTTAAAAGATTGAAATCATATAGATTATATTCTCTGACTACTATGAAGTGAAATTAGAAATCAATAATTTTCTGATATCTAGGAAAACATCAACTATTTAGAAATTAAACAACATACTTCTAAATTATCTATAAAGCAATAACAAAACCATAAAATAAACTAGAAAATATTTGAATTAAATGATATTGAAAGTACAATTTCAAAATTTGCAAGATACAGGAAAAGCAGTGCTTTGATATGTGTATAACCTTAAATGCAGATATGCAGAGCAAATGCTGAATACATAGAAAACAGGAAATAATAAAGATAAGAGTAAGAATCAATCAATAGGTGAATAATAGAGATATTAATAATATGTAAATAACAGAGAAAATTACAAAACCAAAAGTGATTCCACGGAAGAACAATTAAACCGATAAACTGGTAGACAGGCAAATTAGAAATTACTAATTTCGGAAATGAAAGCTGGAGAATTGTGATAGATACCACAGTAATAAAAGGACAGTAAAAAAATTTATGACTAATTGTTGGCTAATAAATTTGACAACTTAAATGAAATGAGAAAAAAAATCCTCAAAAAATATGCTGTACCCAAACTGATTTAAAATTAAAGAGAAAATGAAAAATCACTATATATCTTAGGGAAATAGAACAATTCTAAAAATTCTGTCAATAAAGTAGACTTTAGCCCAGACGGCTTCAATGATAACTTCTCCCAACTATTTAAGAAGAAAATACCAATACCGATACCGGCTCAAGACAAGGTTGACATAAGGAAGCCATATCGTAGAACAGAAACCCTATCGTAACTGTTAATGACCTCTGACTAACTAACCCAGCCAGATATGCACCCTTGAGGAGCTGTAACTCCTCGGTAGATTTTACAACCCCTGCTTGTGCAGGTACCTCCCAGCTGTGATAAGATGATAACTTTGTTCTTTTGAGTTCCTTAGGAATGTGATGACCCGCGAACAGAGAGCCTATGCTGATAGCCATCATCAATGACAACTGAAAGATCTGGGTATAAGGCGTTGCTCCAGTCTCTGATGCATACCCAGTAAAACAAAAGACTATCAGAAACTACTCTCTCATTTTAAAACCCCGAGACCAGATGCCTCCCCCACCCAGAGACCAGCTCCCCCATATAACTGGCCTGTAGTCTTTGTTCTGTAAGATGATTCTTTCAGACATTAGTCAGCCATCTTCCCTCTTGCTGGCAAGCTATGATAAAAAGTCTTTTCTCTCCTACCACCTTGCCTCTTGACTATCGGCATGTCATGCGGTGGGCAGATGAACCCCATTTTTGGGAGGTAACAATACCACACAAACTCTTCCAAAAAAAAAACAAAAGAGGAGGGAACAATTCCAACCTCATTATATGAGACCAACATCACTCTAACAATAAATAAACAATTTACAAAAAATAACAAAATGAACACAAAACACAGAGATAATAAAAATGTACACAATATCTCTCATAATTATAAATGTAAAATTATTTAAAAGGGTATTGTCAAGTCAAATCCAGCAATATTTAAAAAGCTTAATATACACTGAACAAGAAGTTTTTATTCCAGTAATGCAGGGTTAGTTTAACATGTGAAAATCAACACATTTTACCATAAAAAGAAGAATGAAGGAGGAAAAAACTTGTGATCTTTTCAGTAGATGTAAAAACATATAACAAAATTCAACAAATAGGGGCTGGCCCGGTGGCGCAGCGGTTTCGTCCGAGCTTGGCAGCCCGGGGTTCGCGGGTTCGGATCCCGGTCGCCCGCCGACGCACTGCCTGTCAGCCATGCCGTGGCGGCGTCCCGTATAAAGTAGAGGAAGATGGGCACGATGTTAGCCCAGGGCCAGTCTTCCTCAGCAAAAAGAGGAGGATTAGCAACGGATGTTAGCTCGGGGCTGGTCTTCCTCACCAAAAAAAAAAAAAAAAAAAAAAAAAATTCAACAAATAAAAAATTCTTAGCAAATTAGAAATATAAAGAAACTTCTTCAATCTGATAAAAGACATCTACAAAAAGCCTACAGTTAAAGTAACACTTAACACTGAAATATTGAACACTTTCCTCCAAAGATCAGGAAAAAGGAAAGGCCACCCACTTCCACCACTGCTATCCTACAATGTACTAGAGCTCTTCTCTAATGCAACAAGAAAATAAAAAAGAATAAAGATAGAAAAGGAAGAGGTAAAACTGTTTATATTTGCAGATGACATGATTATTTACACAGAAAATCCTGAGGAATCTACAAAGCAATTACTAGAACTAATGAATACATCTAGCAAGGTTGCATGATACAAGGTTAATAAATACCAGCATTAAATAAATGTAAAAAGAAGTGAAGAAAAAAATACCATTTACAATAGCATCCATAAACATAAAATGCCTTTGAATAAATTTAATGATAGATATGCAATGCCTCTGTATTAAAGCATACAAAATATTGCTGACATAACTGAAGACAATCTAAATAATTGGACTTATATGGAAGATTCAGTATTGTTAAGATGTCAATTTTACCCAAATAGACTTACAAAGTCAATGCAATCCAAATCAAAACACCAGAAGACTTTTTTTCTGTAGAAATTGTCAATTGTAAAATTTACATGAAATTGCAAAGATCTAGATTAACCAGTTATCTTGAAAAATAAGGCTGTAAGATTTATATTATCTGACTTCAAGAATTACTACAAAGCTACAAGATAGTGTAGTACTGGCTCATGGACTGACAAAAAGATCAATGTAACTAAATAGCTCAAATACACACTCACATTTATGCAGATATCTGACTTGTAAAAATGGCATCACATTAGTTAAATAGGGGAACAGGTTTTTTCCACCAATTTGCTAGAAAAGCTGTATATCTATATGGAAAAACTAAAGGGAGAGAAATTTGACTCCTATTTTACATGCTGCAGAAAAATTGATCAAATATGGGTCATAGATTTACAGGTAAAAGCTATAAATGTAGAACTTTTAGAGGAAAATACAAGCAACTATCCACATGACTTGGGAGACATGAGCTTTTGTTTTGTTTTGTTTTTTTGGCCAGTTCACAAAAAGCAATCACCATACATACATCAAAATTTTAGGACAATGTGTTCATCAAAAGCATCAATTAGAAAATAAATGTGCAAACCATAGAACAGACAGAAATACTCACCAAAAAATATGAAGAGGTCTGGTATCTAGCATTTATAAAGAACTCCTACAACTCAATAATAAAAAGACAAATTGCCCAAGCCAGCCCTGATGGCCTAGGGGTTCAAGTCCAGCACACTCCGCTTTGGCAGCCTGGGTTTGCTTCCTGGGTGCGGAACCACACCACTTGTCTGTCAGTAGCCATGCTGTGGCAGCGGCTCACATAGAAGAACCAGAAGGACTTACAACTAGAATATACAACAATGTACTGGGGCTTTGAGGAGGTAAAAAAGAGAGAGGAAGATTGGCAACAGATGTTAGCTCAGGATGAATCTTTCCCAGCAAAAAAAAAAAAGACAAATTACCCAACAGGGAAAACATGGGCAAAAGACTTGAACAGAAACTTAAATAAAGGAGAGAGAGATACAACTTGACATAAGAGATATGAAAAATGCTCAATATCATTATTAATAGGGAAATGTGAGAAATGTAGACTAAAACCACAGTTAGGTACGCATAACATATTTCTTGCCATATATATAAATTACTTCAAATACATAAAGGCCCACACTGTAAAATTTCCAAAAGAAAACATAGGGGAAAAAGAGATGACTTTGGATTTGCTAAATTTTAAATAGAGCACAAAAAATGAAACACTACAAAATTAAAAAGTCAGTAAATTGGACTTCATCAAAATTAACACTTTGGCCTTCTAAAGACACTATTATAAAATTGAAAAGGCAAGCCACACTCTGGGAGTAAGTACTTTCAAAATCTGTTTCTGACAGTGCACTTGTATCTAGAATATATAAAGAACTCTCACAATTCAGTAAAAAGACGACAAACAACCCATTTAAAAAAAAGATATAAATTGTTCCCCCACTCAAAATAAAATATTAGGGAATTTAATACAAAATAGGCAGAGATTTAAAAATGAATAAGCAAATCAAAAACTCCAAAAGCCTTTTCATTAGCTTACTTTTGTTTGATGGATGCAACAATCTTTCAAAATTCTCTGTGGTTCCTAATTATTATTTTCATCTAATCAATGAACTCGCTTAGTTTAAAAATAACTTGTTCATCTTGGTCATTTCTGCATACCTCTTCTGCTCATCAGGTATTTTCAAAAGATTTCTGATACATTTTGACTGCACTCAAAGATACGAGCTGATAGGCAAAGTTAAATAGTGGAGCGTCCTCTGCAGTTTTAGGTTATTTTGCTAAAAAGCCACAGAAGCGCTGCCTGGTTGTAGGCTCAATATGTACTGGGCCATCGTGTGATGAGGCAAACTTGCCTTTGCAGTGAATGGTGACAAGTGGGCAGACTGCCTGCAGTCAGACACCATGGCCACAATGCAAAGGACTTTAATCCAGGAGTGGACATTTTATGCATTTCACACACAAAGACACACTGCAAAAAAGAGAAGAAATAGTTCATATTCGGAAAATGTCACATAAAATCAAAGAACAAAGTAATCCTGTTTCTTCTTTCTAGGTGAACATTATTTTCCAAGTAACATTTCCTCAGGGCCATTCCTGCTTTCATGTCTGTAATCTACTCAGCCTGCCCTGTCCTGCTGCTGTTAGTGAGCCCTTCACCATCTCTCCTGGAGATACAGCTTCCTCAGCCTTGGCTAACAAGAGCCTGACATCATTTAATAAACACAGGGTAAGATTGACTCACATGAAGCTTTTACTCCTTCTGTAGCACATTTAATAAAAAGGTTATTTAATTTAATTTATTTTAAATATATAAAGCAATAAGAGGGAAAACACATAGTCATAGCATAGCAAGTACAACTTTTAACTTAATCAAATTGACTGAGAGAATGGGACTCCTTCCTGGGAACTGGGGGAACAGTGATGTCTTTGAAGAGGATTAGGTGCTACCTGACATCCCCCGCTTCATCCCAACTCTTTTGACTACAAATGCACCAATTTTCTCTTCATCTATTCAAATTTTCACAATTCCTTGAGAACTAGCAGTCTACGCTGTTGTTGACTGCATGTTTAGCTAATCCTCACATTTTACCTACATAGGTCTTGTCTACTCAATTAGGTTAAGTCTGAAGATTGAGATTTTGTATCGCATAGAGAATACACACACACAGAGGATACATATACATGGAGGATAGTTCTAGCCTTAAAAGAAGTAGAAGTCTTTTGAATAAACCTCTCCAAAAGTAGGTTGTATCTGTATGGAGGAATCAATTTGAATATTTTCAAGTGATCTCTTACATGCTTATGTTTTTTATAGTGAGACAATGATTTTGTTTCTTCATGGTCTTTGCTTTTTAAATGACCTGCTAATTATGAAAGCTTATATTGACATTAGTAAGTAATGCCATATTTCTGGCTAATTGTCCATTGTTATCTTTGATGTGTCATTCAATATTAGGTACGTTCTAATAATTATTATACCTTGATGAAATACACATTTCCACTTCAAAATAAAATGAATTAAAAGCAAAAGGTTTCTAGCATTTGAAATCATGCTAGTGATAAAATCATCTACCGATAATTTGAAATCATCTAGTGATAAAAATAGAATGTCTTTTAGGCAAAAGAGTATTGTATAAATAATTTCCTTTCAAATTCATGAATGGAAGTCACCTTATATATTATATTTTTTTGATAACAAGATTGTATAGGGAACTCTTGGCATCCCTTCAAAAGCAAGGCCTTCCATAGTCTAGAATAGAAGAGTTTTGCTAAAATTATACTAACACTACTCAAAATTTAGATTTGTAGACAAAGCATAATTTACTTTATATTTGCTAACTCTAGAGAAAATGGATGAGTCATACCTAAGAACAATTTAACAATTAGCATGTATCTAAGGCCCAGAAGGTATTAGACCAAAGTAGTAGGAGATTGCTCTAATAAATACTACTTTGAATACAATGATACTGAAAATATTTCTTTAAACTGTCAAAAGGCAGCATCATTATGACAGTGGAATGCATAGATGTAACAAATGAAAATTCTGCCCATGATAAAAATGTTTTGAGTCATATACTCATCTAGGAACTGATATTCAAATATATATGTATATGTATATAAATATTGAAATTCCTCTTTCAGCATCACGTTTTGGAAAATAAGATAGATGTTATTCAAATATGAGTTTGAATCTCTGTTCTGTCACTTACTATCTGTGTGATCCTGGACAGCTTACTTATCCTCTCTGAGCCTCAGTTTCCATACACATAAAATCAAGATAATGATAATACCAAGTTGCAATGTTTTGGGAAGAATTAACATATTTTCTTTTGCTCAAAGTTAACGTTTAGCTAAAGGGAGTAACTTGGTTGAGACTCTTGGAATTTGGTTACACAATTGAACCCTTACAAACTGGCAAAGGGTAAAAAGAAAAAAAAAAAAATGGAAAGAGCACATGAGAAAGTGTAAACAACATCCACAGTGAGACTCATTACCTTCTTTGGGACTTAGGTCCAAGATAACTGGGAATAAATTTAACCCGACAGTTCCCTTATGTTGGTAACAGTTTCCTTACTTGTAATTCATGCTCCATAATAAATCCCACACTGCAAAATAAGCCTCAAAAATTCTTCAGGGAAACAAAAATCATTCTAACTCAAAAACTACAGCATACGCTAAATACATATACTATTTGCAACTCTGTTTATAATTTTAAAATTATAATTAATTGAAATAAAACTTTAATACCACAATTCTAAAGTCATATATGGTTTTCAATTTTGATGAATAATTGTCAAGCACAGCAGATTTAAATTATATCTAAAAGTAATAGATATTTGGCCAAATTACCTAATTCATTAATAGGGAAGTATTCATATGTGAAGAAAACTATGTTTTGTATATTGCATGAAGTATCATAGATCAGGGCCTATGTACTAACCACTCGTCTTAAAATATAATATTGTTAATAATTCTAAGGACCCCACTTTGCTACTTGTTAATTGCATTCCACTTATTTACCCCTGTGGCTCTCCCATCAATGTTAACTGCTTCTCTGATTTTTCTGTTTATAAATCCTCACTTTTATTATAATTTTACCATATATGTATGTACACCAAAGCAATATAATATTAAATTATATAGATGTATACATGTATGTAAATTTTCTATGTAAATAGTGTAACGCTGTATACACTTTATGTATTGCTCTGCCATTTGCTTTGTGTACCCAATATTATGTTTGGGAATTCCATGCTTATTTATACCTCTAATTCTCATTTACCTACTCTTGTTTCAGTATAGTATGGCACTGACTGAATGAGTCAAAGTGCAAAGTCCAAACAGGTAGAGCATTTTCAGTTTTTGTATTAAAATCAGTACTGCAGTGGTATTCTTGCAAATGCCTCCCAATGTCCATTTACATGAGATTCTCTTTGGTACTTTCCTGAGGTTGAAAATGCTTGGTCAAAGTATGCATATATTTCAAATTACCTAGATAGTGTCACACTTCTTCAAAGTGTTTATACTAACGTACTTGCACAAATACTATACATAGGAGTTCCCATTGCTGCATGTTTTCACTAACACTTGGTCCTTTCCACATTCTCTACTTTCTGTTGGGTTTAAAATTGTATTTAATTTAGCATTTCCTATATTACTAATTAGGATGGGCATTTTTAATGTATTTATTGACCACTCATATCTCTTTTCCATGAAATTGCTGTTTATATCTTTTGCACATTGTATTTATGTTTCAAATTTGTCAATTTTTCTATGACTTTTCTTTTTTTCTGTTGAGTTTGGACATATTCTTATTCCACTACCATTTTTTTCTTTGTTTGTTTATCTCACTCATTATTGAAAGATAGTTTTGTTGAGTGTAAAGTTCTAGGTTGGCAGTTCTATTTCCTAGCATTTTGAATGCATTGTTCCAATACATGTCAATTTTCTTGGTGATTCCTTTGTATGTGATCTTTCCTTTCTTGCTTGCTGAATTTAATATCCTGTCTGGTGCTCTGCATCCTCATGGCAATAGGACTAGATGTGATTTTATTTTTTTATTATTATGAAAATTCACTGAGCTATTTGAACTCAAGCTTTCAAGTCCTTCTTTTTTTCTGGAATATTCTTAGACATTATATCCTCAAACTATCTGTCACCTCCCTTTTTGGAACTCTGTTTAAAAGAATATTAAATTTTCTCATTTTATTCTACATATGTCTTAAACTCTCCTTCATATTTTCCATCTCAGCTTATATCTCTACAGTGCATGACATGTAATTCATAGGTATAACTTATGGTTCAATAATTTTTTAATCTATCACAAAATCTGCTACATTATTCATCAATTGCTCTTTATTTCAATTATTATTTTTTAATTTCTAGAAGTTCTTTGGTCCATTTAAAAAAAATCTTTCTGGCTATTTTTAATAGCCTTTTAATCCACGATTATTTTGTTTCAAGTTCATCTTTTATTTTTAATAATTTTGTACATAATTAATCATTTATGTTTCATCTCTGATAATTCCTTCTGAAATCCTTGAAAGTCTTTTTCTTATATTCACTCATATTGACTTCTTTGTTTTTTAATTCTTTATTTTGAGTTCATTTTACCTAAACATCAGCTTGAGGGTCTTTATTTGAAGAGGTTTCCATTCGGAAACTTTGAATTTACCTCTGTGTGTACCAAGGTACACTTCAATCCTTCACTGGAGATCTTCTAACCATGGGCATACTACACATTTAAGCTCTAGACCAAAGTGAGGCAGGCCTTCATTACCAAATCTCAGGGGAGATCATTTTAATCTGGAGCTAAAACACAGATAGACAGCTTTCCTTTGGGTCCTGTTGCTCACAGTTGTATTTGAATTCCCTCACTCCCAGTCTTTCTCTGAGCGGGTAGTCCTTCATTGTCCAACGTATTGTTACTTGTGAGACACTTAGCCCTCCTCCCTCTGCAGGGAAAAAAAAGTGTTTATTTTTTTCCTGACACTGATCCAACCAGTTATTTCTTTTTCTGTTTTATTGCTCCTTGAGGATTATCTTTAATATTTTGTGAGCTTAGCATGACACTTAAATTCATGTTTGTTATAATTTACCCAGAATCAGGATGTTTTTAAGCAGGATATCCAGTCCAGAATACTTCTAAAAGCAGAAGTCAATTAAGTAATATTGGCATTATTTGAGATTATTGATAATATACCATAATTTGGTGATGAATTATAATTAACATTTCACATGCTTTCTGTTCTAAGGATTTCTAAAGAAAAGCAGCTGTTAATATAAATGGTATAGTCTTCTCATTAAAATCAGCTTTTATATGAAAATGACATTATACATCTCATCTAACATTCAACTGGATAAGATTTTCTATCCTGGTCCCATTCAAAAGCACATCACTGACATTCAGTAGAAAACATTTAGTCATTTGTTTTACAAGGAGACATTGGGCTTCTCTATGAAATTGAAAGGAATGTGAAAAGTAAGGCAAAAATATGCTTCAGGTAAGAGAGATTGAGAGAGAAATTATTTTAAACATTCCCACCAACTGGGGCTCAAGTGAAGCTTGTGGGAGGCACACGTTTACCAGAGTAGAATGGGCAGAAGGAAAAAGGAGAATTTTCATTTTATGTGTAACTGACTGAAAATCAGTTTAAAGATGAAGATTAGAAACTACAGCTGGGAAAAACAAAAAGGATCAAATTTTAGATGCCTTCTAAAATATATTCCAGCTTCAATTTGAGTAGAAATGTATTCAAGTTAAGGGAAAATAATCCACTTCTATTTTAAGCTTCTTCATTTTTTATTTTGTTCTGCTGACAAAACTAAGAAACAGCTGAGCAGATTGAAACATGTGTGATGTCATTGATAAACAGTCACATCATGAGCAGGCATCACACTTTTTAAATTTAAAATGTTACTTCCCCAATTCTCTTATCAACATTTTCTGAAAAAAGACACTTATTATACTACACATAATTCATAGATACTTTTCTCTTGTCTTCGGGATAAACCTGAATGACAATTTTCATTAATATTAACTTTCCCATTGTTTTCTTGTAAAATTGCTTTTGATGGGGGATGACTCTGAAGAGCTAATTAATAATAGATTAACACTGCAGTCTGATTGATTATTGAGAAAACAGTTGAATTCTTCATTTTATAAACTAAGTATTGACAACTAGAGCACATGCTTGTCACAATTGATTTCAGTAGCAAAACCTCAGCAAAATGTCACACTCCAGCTACTTTGCCTGTTGAAGGTGATACATTTTACAACAATTTGTGCTGAGAACTGGTGTTTTCTCACAGATATTTCCTGCTGCATGATCTTTTGCTCATTTCCAGCAATGGCACTAGGTTATTAAACTGTACAGGTTTGATTACTTTCACAGCTACTGACATATACCATTAAGGAAATTGGAGATATTGTGGTAAATATTACTGACAAGACCCCGGTGTTCGTAGATCAACTATGTGGACATACCCAATAATAGGGGTTCCTATTAGATTAGATTTTAAAGAAGCTTCATTATATACCTGAACTTAAAAAATCCCTGAAGAAAGTTAAATAAGTATGTTTAATTATTTTAAAACTAAAAGAAACTTGTCAAGTTTTTTTTTTCCTTTTTTCCCCAAAGATCTGCCTTTTCACAGTCTAAGTAGATTTTAAATGTCATTTTGATGTTTGAGGCAGGGAAGGCATTTCTGAAGAGAGGTCATTAAAACAGAAATGTGAGGGGCTGGCCTGGTGGCGTAGTGGTTGAGTTTGGGCACTCTGCTTCTGGCGGCCCAGGGTTCACAGGTTCGGATCCTGGGTGTGGACCAACACACCGCTTGTCAGCCATGCTGTGGCGGCGTCCCATATAAAGTAGAGGAAGATGGGCACAGATGTTAGCCCAGGGCCAGTCTTCCTCAGCAAAATGAGGAGGATTGACAATGGATGTTAGCTGAGGGCTAATCTTCCTCACAAAGCAAAAAAACAAAAAACCCCACAGAGATTCGAATGAAGTGATGAAGTAAGACAGGCAAAATCTTAAGGAAAGGCATTTCTTGTGCGGGTAACGGAAAGTGCAAATGTAGCTTGTCCAAGGCAATAAGTGAGATTAGAGGGCAAAAGTTGACTTCGGGGAGGTTAGCCATGGTGTGAAGTATGAGATTAATTCTAAGTGTGGTTTAGAAAAAGCATACAGCATTACTGACTGGAATATTCTTTAATGAATTTTGTATATCAATGTTAGTGTTTTTTATTGCTGTCTTAAGCCTAAAGGCAAAAAAAAAAAAAAAAGTGAACATGTAAATCAAAAGTTCTACCTCTGAGGTAAAGAGAAATTGGGAAAAGTTGATCATGTTTTTCTTCAAACAACAGAAAACGTACTCCCCAGTGTACCCAGTTAATCAGAAACTATGTTACTAAAGATAAATTTTATCCATCATATGTGATGTTGTGAGGGATGAATCTGTATTCTCTTCTCATTTGTATTTATAATCTATTTGCTATTCGATTCAGTTTGGAAAGAATTACATTTTATCAGATAACTGATAACTGATTTTGTAAATGTTTTTAGTACATAAGAGTTTGTTCTCTTAGCGGTTAATAAACATAAGTTCCTTTTAGAAAAGATTAGGAAGTCTCTACGTCTTCTTAAAATAAACTGCAAGGCAATTATCCTCTTTCTGCATCTATAATATAGAATGCAGAAATATGTGGTTTTTTATTTGTTTGTTTTGTTTCTTGAGAAACTGATTAATTACCCATTTATAGATTTAGCCGGTTCTGTACTTCCTAAATAAATATGTAGCTATGGAATGTGGTTACTGCAAATTTTACTTCAGGTTTTGTCTTTCTAGCTTGAAATAGGAGAAATGAAAACAACTGTCTTAAATCCTAAAATGGCTGAAATTAGAGGCTATGCATTTGGTTAGAACATACATTAGCTTGAAATACAATTGAATTACCACTGATGGTTAGAAGTAAAAGTAAAAAAATTATAAATGATCTCATTTGGCTGAAGGACTAATAAGTTTCACATTATAAGAAAAAAATGAGAATAAAAACACACATACACAGTACACAAATATATAATGAACAAAAATGTTTTAATTCTATATACTTATTTTCTCCAATACATTAGTTAATTAAAATAATTGAAGTCAATAATTAAAGTGATATCTTTTCAGAAGTAAAGAAAAATAGAATCTTAAATTTTCAGAGTTTCATTCTTAAAATAGAAAAAGAAATAACATAAAAAATACAATATAAGTGAGCAACTTCTGCTTTCAGATATAAAGGAATAGCTTGTAAAAACCAAATATCCTGTCAAAAGAAGGCAGGGGAAAAAGTCCAATAAACTATAATAGATGAGAGAGAGAGAGAGAGAATGAGAATACTTGTTTGAAGGCATTTGAGAAGTGTTGTGACAAGCTAGACTTGCAGGTAAAATTTCCAGAAATGGAAGCAAGGTAAGACATCATTCTGCAGTCTCTGGTAACCTCAGGGCATTTGCACATTCTACATATGAGGCAAGATGCTAGGGATCCAGGCAGAGTGCCTCATTGGAGGCTACTGTTAAAAGGCAGAGAAACTGACTATGTTTTGGGTAGTTGCCCAGGGCTAGAAAAATGAAAATTAGAGAATTGTGAGACTAGATTCTTGGAGTTAAGAATGAGGGGGTAGTCCAAAATATGAACCCTGCAATTTGTTGCTTTTCCTGTAAAGTTATTTACTACATTTTGCAACTGCATAGAGCAAGAGGCTAAAAACAGATTACATTTTCCAAACTCTCTGCATGGTGAGGAGGAAACTTTTGTTCAGGACCAGCCATAGGGAGGGCTGGGGAACACCCTAGTTTTTCAGATAGAGTCCCTGGAAGATTTTGTCCCAGAAGTAGAGGCAATCCAGAGGCCTGTAGTTGGAACATTGCCAACATTGTAATGCAGAATTTAGACAGCTTTGACTGATTGTATTGAAGTGATCAGCCCCCTCTCTCTGCCTGAAAGGGCCGACATTCTTTCGGAGAGGAAAATCACTCCAACCTCCAATAGCCAGCATGCAATTGCAAATTATGAGCTATGCCAAGAAAAACGTTCCAATACCACTGATTTATAAGCAGACTTAGGAAAGCTTAAATCAGATCATTTCAATTATTATCAAGAAAACACTGTTACTTAAAAATAACTCTAAAATCAGTTTTACAAGAACTCTAAAGTGAAAACTCCAAAAACGTTATCAAGAAAATCTAAAAAGAACTAAATGAATGGAAGGATAGATCATGCTAATGGATTTTAAGACTCAATATTTTAAAGGTATTATTTTTTCCACGTTATTCTACAAATTAAATGCAAACTCAATCAAAATCCCAACAAGCTTGTATGTATTTATATGTGTGCGTGTGTATGTGTGTGTGTATACTGACTAACTGGCTAAAATTAATTTGGAGCTGCAAAAGACCAAATATACCAAGAAAAATTTGAAGCAGTACAAAGCTAGAGAATTTTTTACTGTTAGAAATCAAGAAAAACAACATATAGTAATTAAGACAATGCCACATGGGTTACATATGGACAAGTGGACTAATGGAATAAAGAGTGTAGACCCACAAATAGAGGGTAATTTGGTTTGTGACAATTGTCATATGATGGTACAGTGAGGGAAATGACAATCTTATAAATAAATGTGCTGGGACAACTAGACAACTATATAGATACACATTAATCTTGCCCCCACCACAAACCACTTGCAAAAATCAATTTTAAACTGATTGTAGATCTTAACATGAAATATAACTACATAAAACTTTAGAAAAAAAATCCATAGGAAATATCTTTATATTATTGAGGTAGGAAAGATTTCTTAAATAAGACACTAAAATCACTAATTATAAAAAAAATGATAAATTGGACTCTATTACAATTAAGAACCTAAGTCTACCAAAAGATATCATAAAGAGACTTGAAAGGCAAGAATGCGGAAAGATATCTGTTGTTCATATATCCGGCAAAGGTCTCACTCATACCTAGACTAGATAAAAGTCGGTAACAAAAAGATCAACAGCTCTGCAGAAAAATGGACAAAAGACTTAAACCCACACTTGACAACGCCATCAAGATAACAAAGATATGAGACATGTTTATGGAATTGATTTGTATTAGGGAAATTCAAATCAAAACCACAATTACTACTACTACACACCTACCAGAATGACTAAAATAAAAAAGATAGATAAAATCAAGTATTGGGAAAGATGTAGAGCAACCAGCACTCTCAGACACCAGTGAAGAATAAATTGGCAACCACTTTTGAAAAGTGTTGAACAGCATTGAATATAGCTAAAGTGTGCATACCCAGTGAGTCAGCCAGTATATCCAAACGTAAGTATGTAAATATGTTTGTCAATAGAAATGTACAAAGATGTTCATAGCAGTATTATTAATAATAGCCAATGTGTGTTTTGGAAACACAAAAGTAGATTTTAAAATATTACTACTTATAACAAATGGATAAATCTCAAAAATACAGCTTGAATGAAAGAACACAGGTACAAATGAGTGAATACTACACGATTCTATTAAAGGAAATGTCATTAAGAAGTAAGACACATCCATAGAGTAAGACAACAGAATAGTGATTAACTTTGTTAGGAAACAGTGACTGGGAAGTAGATTTTTTGGATATTGATAATGATCTATTTCTTATGTCGGTGCTGATCACTGAATTCACATGTTTGTAAAAATCAAGTTGTACTCTTGTGAACTGTACACTTTTGGTATGTATATTCTAAGTCAATAAAAAACATTTAAAGACTAAGATTGAAAAAACAACAAAAAGTGGATTTGACCTATTTTGTCACACACATCTGACCAAGAGAAAGGTCATTTCTACTTCAAAAACAGGATTTATAGTAAGAATATTGTGGCAATATGTACAGGTGACTTATTCTTAGCACAAAAATCAGTGTTATTTTGTATGTACATATTCTAAAACTGGGCACGATCTTCACATGTGATAATGAGGTTTGTTTATCTTATGTGTGTATGTATAATGGCTTGTAATTTTCTTATTCATTTCCCTATAGGACTTTGTTCCTTTGTCCTGAGAGAAGGCATGCATTTGTGAGTCTGCAGTAAAATACAGCTGCTTGTAATGACTAGACCCTTGTAATCATCTGTTAGGGCAGAGTGATCTACTTTTAAAGCAGCCTCACCTAGGTTCCTGGGCTCCTGTGGAGACTCCACATATACAGGGACTGTGCATAAACTTTATGATTTTAAACAGTTCTTTCTGGTGTAGATGATACACTGCCCAATACTTTCTTTTTAGTAGTCATTTAAAAAAATAATTTTGTGCACGCTGACTTCATTAGTGTATATTATTTAATTTACAAGAATATAAAAATGAATTATTTTAACAGTGCAAAAGTAAGAGCAAGACTATTACTTCAGATGCTCAGTTCTCCAGTTTACATTTTTGGAGCACCCTCAAAGTTGTCATTCTACAGCGAAATCGCCATCCTTTCAATCTCTTTGCATCAGAATTAGATGTTAGGGCGTTATCAGAAAACATTAAGTAGTATTTGAACATTGTTAAACACAAGTAAATGACATGACGAGAGCTGAGGAAAACTAACCTGGCAGTAGATTGTAGGTGGATTAGAGAAAACAGGGCGTGGAAGAGAGAAGGCCAGACAAGATATAATTAGTAAAACCTAAACAAGAAGTAAATATAACTTAAACTAGTCTGGTGGAAGTAAAAATAGAAAGTAAAAATGAAAAATGATGCAAAATAATAAGCAAATATGAATACTCGTGTTGGGAACTAGGCAGAAGGATGCATCTGAGGTTTTGTGCCTGGCTAACTGGGTGAGTTAAGGGTCTTCAATTTACGATCAGATGCCTGTGTATGTTTGGAGTTTACTTGAAGATTTCCATTCTTTTGTTATCTCAGACGTTAAATGCACTTCATCACTGCTAACCTTTTAATATTAGATCTTTTGCCCCAAGATACCCTGATAAAGACCAAATCAAGGTGAGGTAAGGCGAAGGGGCCAGAGAGTTTCCTATTAATGCAATGTCCAAGATTCAAGAGGGAGAGAAAGGGAAAAAAGGTTGAAGCTGAAACAGTGCAGTTTGCTGCAATTCATGGTCTCTCCACTTCTCATCCCTATGCTTGTAATGGCACAGGGGAGGACATGCCAGGTGGAGAGGTACCACTACCCACGCAAGTCCTTGTCATGAAAAAGGGAAAGTTGACCGTGTTGACCGGCGGCCTTCTCCCAGCCCTCTGGTAACTCAGAGGAGATGTATGGAGCACAGAAAACATGCTTTATGGAGGCTGTGTTGAAACAATAAGGACATTACATCTCTCCCCCAAATCCTTTCTTTCACTCCTTTTGACAAACCAAAATTTCTGGCTATAATAACATGATACAAATTCTTCTATATTGAATCTGACATTTGATGTTGAAAGGCTTAAAAACATGTTATTCAGAGAATGAATATCATGAGATTCAAAATTTGAACGTGTGCCTGTGATAAGTAAAATGTGAACCCAGATGCCACGCCAAATTATATTATTAATTAAGCATTTGAAATGAAGAACATTTTTATGGATAGAATCAAAACACTTCTGTAAAAATGTAATTTCAGTAAAATTGTGATGCTTAGGGAGTGAAGCTAGAGTCTTAGCAATTCGGGCAAAGTATATTCACTCTACATACACCAAACAGTATTATTCACACTGTGAAATTGACGGCAGTGATTTTATCAATAAGTGTGGTTTTTACGTAAAGGTGCAGACAAAGGCTGTGCTCCAAACAGTCTGCAGAGAGGTGACCCATAATAGTGAGGAAACGATACTTCGTGCAGAGAGCGCACCAGCCAGAGCCTCTCAACCAGTCTGTAAGCATTAGAAGATTGTGACGGCAGAGCAGTTCTGAGTTGGCCGGCAGCCATTCAGTGCAAGGCAAACACTGCTTGTTTGCAGGATGGTTTCCTCATTTCCTCGTGTCAGGTTCCTGACAGGAAGATTTATAAGTATGTACTGTTTGGCTATTGCATGCAAACTCACCAGCTTCCTTATTTGCCTATGGTTTGGAACACCAAAGTGATTAGCCTACTGCAAGAAAAACAGTATAGCCTCTTTGTACTAAGCTTTCTACTCAAAGACTGTCTAAATATTGATAAAAAGTGACCAAAATAAAATTTTACAAGTCCTAGTCATTGAAAGACATCGTAAACCACAAACTGGGAGAATATATGAGTGTGTGTATGTATGTGTGTTTGTCTAATAAAGTTTTAGCATGCGGAGTATAAAGAACTCCTAAAAATCAATCAATAAAAAAATATAAAACAGCCCAATAGAAAAATAGGCCAAAAGCATGAGACAAGAAGAGACATATAAGGCCAATTAGCATAAAAAAACTGCCAGAAAATCAGTATTAATCTAGGATATATAAATTAAAACAAAAATGAGAAACAATTTTATACTCTCTAGCTTTTCAAAATTAAGAATTTAAATAATACAACCATGATCTTATATATTTCTACTGAGAATGTAAATCCCTACAACCATTTTGGAAAATAATCTGGCACCGTCTCATAAAGCTAAATATTTGCAGACCCCTTTCCCAGTAGTCCCATTGATAGACCTATACTGAAATCTTTGCCTGTTGCACCATGTACAAAAGCATGTTCTCACCAATACAGTTTTTACTAGAAAAGAAACAACCTAGAAACAATCCAAATTCATAAATTATGGTATATTAACACAATAAAACATTATACAGCAGAGAAATTAATGAATTACAGTTGCACAGAGCAACATGAATGGATCTTGGAAGCACAACGTTGAGTAAAAGCAGTAAATTCCACAAGACTACCTGTAGTATGTCATCTTCCTTTCACTAATTTAACAAGAAAAACTAAGCAACTTATCGTTGTGTTTTTCTTTAATTTTATTTATTAAATTTTTTTTTGAGGAAGACTAGCTCTGAGCTAACATCCATTGCCAATCCTCCTCTTTTTTGCTGAGGAAGACCGGCCCTGGGCTAACATCCGTGCGCATCCTCCTCTTCTTTATATGGGATGCCACCACAGCATGGCGTGACAAGTGGTGTGTATGTCCGCGCCCGGGATCCGAACCTGCAAACCCCGGGACGCTGAAGCGGTGCACACGAACCTAACCTCTATGCCACCAGCCCAGCCCTTAAGCAACTTACTGTTTTGAAAAACATATGTATGATAAAACATAGAGGGAGGTAGAGAGAGAGACAAAAATTAGCAATAGGTAATGCAAGTTATCGATTATATCCTAGTCCTTGGACTGGGTGGTAGGTTAATGGTTGTTTATTATATCATTTTAGTTTGTCAGTCATATTTATGTTACTTTTATCTATTTGTGTTTATCCAATACATTGAAATTTGATACAGCAAAAATAGAGAAAGCTAAACTGCTGTATACAACTATTATTTCCTTAGTACTGGGACAATATCAGTTTCCTTCATTAGATAGTTTACTTCACATGCTGTCTGAGAAAGACGATACTCCATATGATTTTTCACAGACATATTTTTCATTTTCTTATAATTTTTTATTAAGCAAACAGCAAATCAAATAAGAAAGCTTTCACTGTAGGATTAGAGTTCATTACATATGGGTTAATATGGTGAATAATACGTTGAAAAACAAGCAGTTTATGTTGGGCAAAGTAAAAGACAGTTTATTTTTTCCATCATAGACAATCTTACAGAGCATGGAGGGTATATGTGAGTGTGTATTTCTTCAGAGAAGAAAGAAGCACATTTTTGTGAAGATGAAGTCTATGTCTACATGCAGATTTTTATAAACCTAAAGAATATATTTTTAAATGTCAAAATTGAAAATTCCTCATAGTCATTCAGATTTTCAGACTGTTTTTTTATAGTCTCATCATAAAAGATTAATTAAAGATCTATTTTATGCACTTCAATAAGCCTTCAAACGGAAATTGGTTTTCATGACATTGATGGTTTCTTCAACCATGTATTCAAACCATTTATAAATGGATTTGTTATTCTTGGGAAATTTTAAGTTGCCACTTTCATATAAGAAATATTTACTATTTCTAAAATAGCCAGATGTATCTTAATTACATCATAGCTTTAAATAATTAAAGAATATTACTCTGCCAGTTTTAGGTAAAGATTAACCATTCTACCGAAAAGGGGTATAAAGGGCCTATCTGTAGCTAATGGAGCTGACATGATTTGAAAAGGACAAAGTTCAGCACCACACAAAGACTTTAATAGTGACCTGTATTACAGGACTGCAACGAGAGAATTAGAGTGTCTTACAGATGAGAAAGGGCTTACAGGCAAATCCAAGTAATCCATCCAAGCAAGAGATTCTGTTTTCAGCATCCCATAAAAGTTAATTCATTTATCAAACAAAATTAATATCTTTTGTGCAGTTCAAACTTTTTTCTTAAATGTAGTATAGTAATACGTGAAACAAGTAACTAAAATTAGAAGTGTATTAAATTAAATCTGCCTATCAAATATGGCCTTGATTTTAGTGTTATTCACCATGAGATAAAATTCAACTATCGTAGAATGTATACACAAATTGCTCTGACATTCTTTTTTTGGGATCACTATGCTGCATGGCAACTAGTCATTAGTTATAAATGATGAATAGTTTAGTAACCCATCAGAAAAAGCATTGCTTCTATACAACCAAACCAGATGCTAGTAATTTTCTTCTTCTTATTCTATTTGTTTTCATATATGTTCATGGTGCACTACTAGGGGTAATGGGAAAGATTTTCCTGATTAAAAAATCAAAACAAAACATATGTTAGAACCAGCCAGAAGATGGGCTTTAAACTGTAGTTAGGCACAAAAAGTGTAAACAGAATTGCCTGACAAAATTATATTGGAAATAAGACTGAAAGTATAACAATATAATCACGTAACAGATATTAATCATTGATATTTGACCCTCTAATGCAAGTAAAACATTCAATGCCTAGTACATACTAAAACCAAAACTAAGTAATTAAATTACTAAGCAAATGCCTATTCTCAATGTTACTGTTGCATTTTTGCTTTTGAAAATAGAGGAGGGAAAGTTGGACTTAGAATTCTGGGGAAGAAAAGGAAGGTGCACTTGAATAAGAGCAAGAATTAAGAAGGATGCTGCTGAACACAAATTTAGCAAATCTGCATGGTGAGACAAGTAAACCTGCAGGTGGAGTAGTTAGTCATACCCTATAGCTCAGTAAACCAGCAAATATAAGGAGTCTGTGCTGTTATTGTCATAAATTATTTATAATCTATTATTGGAATCTCAAAATCACTTTCCAAGATTGATTCTCAAACCCTGCAACAGCTACTGCTTAGAATCATACAAATAGGAAAAAAAGGATACTCACGTGTGTGTGTGCGTGTGTGTGTGTTGTATACACAGTTGAAGTAAACTAAGTATCTATCACAGGAGAAATTTTTAAGTAATTTATGTTAAATTTATACACTAGAATAAAATGTAGATAGTAAAAATAGCTACATTATGTTACACCCGTTGACTTGAAAAAAAGTCTATGATGCATTAAAGGAAAACATAGTATTTTAATTAATCCAATAAAAGTGATTGGATGAAAAGAATGTGCGTGACAGAGAGAGATTAAATGTAACTATATTTGAAAAAGCAATATAAAAACATTTTGTCCCAAATTTTTATTCAAGAACTTGTCCCAATTTTTGGTTCAAAAAACAGTCATATATAGAATATCCCACAGTGTATCTTGCAAGAAGGGTGTAAAAATGAATGCATTGTGGTATTCTTCCCTTCAGGTTCTAGTTGTAAAGATGTTCTACTAAGTAGTCAGCAAAACAGGTTTAAACAATGTAATCTGTACTCCTCTAGTTGCACATAATTTAAAATTCACAACGCTCCAGAGCTGATTAATTACATATAAATTTTATTTTCCTTTGTGTGTAATTCAATGGATAATTATACCTAATTGCATTGTGAGAGAATAGGAGTTCCTATTATATGAAATTAAGGATTTTAGAAGCTTTCAAAAATAATTTTTAAAACAATATTTGACTTGTAAAAATTCCTAATTAGCCAGAAAATTTTGCATCGGCTCTGTGCACATTTAATAATAATGTACATCTGTTTAATTTGATTTCTTCTGAATATTTTTATGTTAGAAAAACACAGGAATCTGCATGTTGTAAATGAATTCACTTAACTTTTTCTGGCCATCCCTACACCCAGAAAATAACCCTGTGTATAGACTGTGCATAATCAATTTTCCCAGTGATTACTTTTAATTTTTTATTTTACTGTAAGTGTAAATTTCTTTTAGGCCATTGATGATTCATTTCCTAATATTTTCTAGATCTATAGACAAGTTTTGTTTAGAGGTTTTAAACTTTTGTGACACTTTCCAGTCAATTTCAGAATAAATTGAGTTTCTTTCCATTCCTATGAGATAAAGGATTAGCTTTTCTGCTTCGGTGACAGAGCTCTAAGAAACTGTGAAGTAACTGCTATTTACCACGAAAGCGCTCACCTGCAACTTAACTTTGGCTTTGGCTGCAAACGTATATGAGCTAATCTGGCGGTGGAGTGATGGGGGTGAAATAGATGGGAGGCTGTTATTTTCACCTGTAAAAAAATCTTGAATACCTAAATATATTTTGGACCTTGAATTAAACTGTTAATCCTGAATTAGACAGAGGAAGCAACCTCCTTATACAATTAATGTTTTCTCTCAAATTGCCGGCTATTATAACAAATGCATCTTTCCCATTGAAGCTTTTCACGTGCAGGGTTAAATAGGGTAATATCTATCCCATTATCCCATTGTCTTTATAAAATACATGCAGCCTGCTACCTAGGAAACTTGAGTGTAGGAGGAGCTGTTCTGAGAGATTGCACATGGCTCCAGTTGCCAAGGAAACCCGTGCCTTTTTTCCTGTAAATGTGCAAAGCAGTTTCCTTATTAGGAACTGGGTTAACAGTGTTCTCAAAGGAAAAGCTGAGTGAGGAAGGTAGTAAGTTCTTTTCATACATACGAACTGAATTGTAAACTCTGTAAAAACTGTGATGAATTGTTTTCAGCATGTAGGTTTCAGTGATAAAAACAAAGTCTTGTGGATTATCACATGCGGTTTTTATCTGACATAATTAAAAATATTAGACAATGAAAAATCATGCTCTTAAATGAAAAATAGACCATACAAGCACAGAGAAAATGAATTTTTTCTGAATAATAAAAGGGCAGATACTGAGAATATATGATACTTATCCAAATCCATATGAGTGTTGACTATGCACTTTTTGAATGATGCATCATAAAAATATTTTCCCTTAAATACCTTTATATGTAGCAATTCTAATTAATTCTTTAAGTTTGGCCCTCTATTTTTTACATCACTCTGTTATTATTGTGCCAAAATCACATATTTCGTATTCTACTAACATTCTATTTTTTATGCTTTTGTGGTAATTAAAATACTCTAAAATACAAAATCCCAAGTCACATATTATAAATATTACATCAGCATGATCTATCACAATTTGTGAGCATTTATTAAGCCACCACCTATCAACTATATAAAACTTTAATCAAAATTTCGTAATAATATTCTTCAAAAGACCATAAAAAAGTATGTACTATGGGAGAAAGAAACCCCAAATGTGAGAATCTTTGCATACTTAACAAGAAGGTCATTTCTTGGAAACAAAAGCTGTGCTCTCTATGTTAAAATATAAGCTTTGAGTACTTAGTCATCCAACCTAAATGTAGACAGTTATGTGCAAATATTTTATTGAGAAAATAAATGGAAAAGTTTAAGTTTCTTCCTCTTGGGATATAATTCATGAAGAACTATAATTCTTCGAGTAGTCTATTGACCATCCAAGGTGTATGAAAGTAGGTGCCTTTGTATGTTGCTGATGGAGTGTGTTTTTTAACAGCTTGTGTAAAGTGCAATTGGGAAAAATATCTTAAATGCCTTAAAATGTCATTAGTTTTCACTGGACTCAGTAATATTTTAAAGCAACTTTCTAAACAACTATATGTACAAGGATACTAAGCACACTTTTTTAATTTAAAACAAATCTAAATTCTAATACTTGATCATCGATAAAGTTATGATAAAAGTATACAATAGATACTGTGCTGATATTCAGCCATTAAATATAATCATAGTGAGAAAAATACACAATCACATGGAAAATGTTCGTTATAGAACAATAAGTGAAAAATAAGAGATATGAAAAATATGGCATAAGAAAATACTGGAAATATATACATCAAAGTATTAAGAATAGATGGTTTTATGCGCTACTTTTTCTTTACGTTTTTCTACTTCTGCCAAGTTGTTTGCATTGAACATTTATTACTTCCGTATTTAGACAATGTTTTAAAGTGTTATAAGGCCAAAGTTCATGAAGAGTTTAAATAACAGAGAGAAATACGATATAATGTCAAATGAAGAAAAGCAGGTTTGCACAATGTACAGACACAAACACCACAATGAGAACAGCCCCGTTGTGGGCCCTCATCTTGGAACTACTGAGCAGCCTGTTCTCAGCCATTGCCCAGAGAAGTGGGCCATATGTAGGAAGAGGACACAGCTCTTAACACCAGCTATGGAGCTGTGGGCAGGGGCAACTACAGGGAGATGGTAAGACTGAGGCATTGGAAGTATAGAACACAGAATAAAAGTAAAAAAACCAACCTCCCGAAACCTCCGGTTGAGAACAAGATGTTACTGAATGTGAAGCCCCCAAATCCTACTTACAGATTACTATAACAGGGATAGTCCTGTGGAAAATTCAAATGATAGGAAGGCAGGCTCATGCTTAAGAACTTGGGGAATGTTGTGTGATGTGTTCTAATTTCATGGATTTGTTTGTTTTTACATTTATGTGATTTATGTAAAAAATGCATTTCACTAAGATCTGAAAACTCAAAATATTTTCCTAATGAAAGCAGCATTAAGATGAGACTTGGGGATGGCACTAGAGTTTGAGAATCTATAGGTAGCCAGCAGGCTAACTGATAACGTGAGTCCTAAATAGCCTTATATAGCTTGTAATACATGAGTCCTAAATGGTTTCACATACATGCTGCATCTATAAGACATGTATTTGGAATATGAGGTGCTGTGTTTATGAAATACCCCCCTCCCCACCAAACACGCTGGCGAGAGGAATATACTCTTGAATGAAAGCATCCACCAAAAATTGTAGCCTAGCTGATAGAACAGATGAGAACAATGTTGAGCAGAACCCAAAGGAAAGATCCTTTCAGAGACATATTCAACGGCAGATAGGACATAAAATTTCAAAGTCTTTGGAGTCTACAGAATTAAATACTAACATATAATTATTGAAAAATTAGTGACTCTGAATTCAAGTGTGCAACCCAGTGATATCAGTGAATGCTGAAAGTGATAACAAAATCACCCCATCATTATTTTTGAGAGGTTCCACAACAAGCAAAGTGGGTAAATACAATGTTTACTCCAAGGTATATCTGTGGATATCTACCTGCCAGAAATACCTACCTAATAAAAGCCACACAACAAGGAAGACATGAATAAATAGCATTGAGAAAAATTAGCAGTAACCTGTTGATGAGAGAAACTAAAAAACAATTGCTGAATTCACCTCGACTGACCAAGGTATCTCAGTGGATCTCATAAGCTGGAAGAAATATGTTTCTCATGTAAAGTAGGAGGACACAGTTTGACGATAATGACAAGACACTCTTCCCAGACACTCTTGCACTGAAACCACTGGGAAAGCTTGTGTAGCCCTAATGCAAGTTTCCAACAAAAAAAAGCAAAACAAGGTAGACTCCTAGGAGGATACGAAATACGAAAGCTAACAACCAGCTCTCTGGAGAAGAAAACTCTACTCTGTAGCACTTGCCAATGTCAGCAGTGTAAATTCTTCCACCACAGCCAGTTTGAAGCTATCAGTAGGACATCACTGAATGCAAAGAAAGGAAAGAATGTGCACAATCAGCTCTTGCCAAGTGGTAAGAGCCAGCCCCATCCCACCAATGAGAACCGTTTATCTTTGCAGCTCTTAATGAAGGCACAAGTTAAATTTTTCAAAAAAGCAACACAAAGTAAAGCTGGTGTGACTCATAGTTTTATGTTAGAATGCTCTTCTTTTAAGCAGTAAAAGAAGAATAAATTGGAAGTCTTTACCTAAATAGGAAGTAAGGAGTTTTCTAGACCTTGGTGTTCTCAGATTTCCAGTAACCTAGATCCAGGGATAACACACATATAACACAGACTAGTCACTACTGTCTACAGATAATTTGAGAATTATGATAGTTGTAAAACCATACATCACTATCAGTAAGAAAAAGAGGAGCAATGATTAAAGCAGCCCCAGGAAAAAGGTTTCCAACTTTTTTCATGTCTTTTAGTGAGAAAACATTCCCGGGAGCCGCAACAGGGCCAGCCGGGCGACCTCAGGTGTGATGCAGATTACAGTTTCGTAAAAGGTATCATCTAATACTGTTCCAGGTTTATGTCCATTCTCCTGTAAATTCAACCGGATATTCCAAAGTGGTTCCCTATGAAGGGAAAAGTCATACAAAATAAAACGAATTATCTGACACAGTCAATTAAAATGTACTCTCAGTAGGACTGCATCAACACATAAGAAACAAATCCCATGAGAAAGTCCAAATTTATCAGAAAGATTGGGGCATGCTAATATGACATGGAAAATGCTGCAAGTAGCAGAACTCAAGCTCCAAGGGCTTTCTCTAATAACGGTGCCCGGTTTAAAACACTAAAAACAGAAAATTTTGTGATCTTCAAAACTACAGTGATTTGGAGATAAACTGTTTAGAGATGGAAAGATTTAAAGAAGAAAGAAAAGGAAGAAAGAGATGTATTTGTGATTGTCACATGGAGGAAAGTATAGCACGGTGTGGAAGATTTCCCACTGAAATCCTTGTAAGCAAACGTAAAAGTTTGAATACTTGTGCTGATCTCTTTCTAGAATTTACATCAGGTTTACTCAAGCATGGCACCATTGACATTTTAGACCAGATAATTCTTTATTGTGGAGGACAGTTCTGTGCATTTTAGGATGTTTGCCAGCATAGCAACCCTCCAACCACTCTATATCAGTAGCATCTCTCTCCCATCCCAATAAATGACCATTAAAAGTGTCTCCAGGGGGCTGGCCCCATGGTGTAGTGGTTGAAGTTTGGTGTGCTCTGCTTTGGCAGACTGGGGTCAGTGGATTTGAATCCCAGGCGTGGACCTACGCACCACTCATCAAGCCATCCTGTGGCAGGTGTCCCACATATAAAGTGGAGGAAGATGGGCACAGATGTTAGCCCAGGGCCAATTTTCCTCAGTAGAAAGAGGAGGATTGGCAACAGATGTTAGCTCAGGGCTAGTCTTCCTCAACAACAAAAAAAAGTGTCTCCAGGCGTTGGTAAATGTCCCCCGATGGAAAAAATCACCCCTAATTGAGAACCATTGACTTGTATCTAATTGAAAGCACTTTTGTTCACTTGTGTTTGAAAATATTATTTTTATGAGAATGGAACAGATTAACAGCCATTCAATTTGGCCATAAAGATTTCTCTAAAAATTTTGTTGTGAGTTTTGCCTGAAATAAACATAATAATAATAAGCTAACATTTACACAGCACTTTTTGTGTGTCAGGCAGTACTGTAAGCACTTTCTATAGATAAATTATTTAATCCTCACAATCCCCCACTTTGTACACGAAGGAACTGAGGCAGAGAAGTTAAATTGCTCATGATTACACAGCTAGTAATTGGTACAGCTGAGACAGGTACCGACACACTGTGTTTCTAGAGTTCTTTCACTCGTGCACTACGCACAGATAGAAAATGACTGTCCATGAAACCAACTGACCTGTAAAATCTATGCCTTCTCATTTAAAAATGTTAGAATGATTCAGTTAGTCTTAGCTCTGGTCATCTTTTGCCTGAATTGTTGGAATAGTCTCCTAAATGGTCTCCCTGCTCCTACCCCTCCTCTTCCTCTGTAGTCTCTTCTCCACAAAACAGCAAAGCCATCCTTTTAAAACTTTAAGTCGACTTATGCCACTTCATTTCTCAAATGGCTTTGCAATGGCTGCCCATGTCCCTCAGAGTACAAGCCCAAGTCCTTACCATGACTATATGGTGCCATGTAATCTAGAGTGCCAACTATCTATGCCCTAGAACCATCTCTCTTAATCTGTTGACCCATGACCCTACCTTAGTGCCTTGGCTTGTCACCACTTTTGCTCCCTATAAGGGACTCACCCCTCACCTCTTTCAAGCCTCTGTTCAACAGTCACCTTCTCAGTGAGCCCTCCCTGGCCACTATACGTGCAGCAGCGCACACACCTCTTCAGCTCTCTCTCTCCCCCTTTCCTTGTGCTATCATTCTTCATAGCACTTATACCTATCTGAACTACTACATATTTATTCATTTTTATGTTTTTTTGCCAGTTTCATCTTATAGAATGTAAGTCCCATAAAAGTAGGTCACCTGCTTTGTTCACTGCTGTATCTCCAGCACTTAGAACAGTGCCCAGAAAAAAGTAGTTGTTCCACAAATATTGCTGAGTGAATACAGAATATAAAAGTGAGATGATGGCATCAAGTTCACAGCACTTAAGTAAGATAATAAATATAAATATGGCTGAATAAAGGCCCTTACTGCCTTCAGTGATAAAGCTTGTAATTAACCTAGTGGTACAGCAACATTGTCTTTTTAACTGAGCAAGAAGATATTTAATAAGGTTTCATGATACTCAACTGGAAAATTTAGAAATGTTAGTCCTAATGGTGGACTTATAGTTGGTTTAATTACCTGTCTATATTAATCCCCAGGCCCCTCTGAACTATCAGAGACTTCTTGCTTCTAGACTGTGTCATGTAAACACATTCTAACCCCACTGATTTTTTTCCAAGAAATACTATGCATACTCTCAAATTTTAAGATCACACAAAACTAAAGAGGGATAGAAAATATTTTGGATGAGTTCAGAAAGAATAAAATAGATTTCAAAACTTTTTCACACCTTTAAATTCAGTAAAGATTTAACATCCCCAGAATAAAAATAGCCCCTAAAGTAAAAAAAGAAAAAGACAAATAAACATAGAAATGTGCTAAATTTATTATTAGGAAACTCAATATTTTAAAATAAATTTAAGGATATTAATCTTCATAAGTAATCAGGGAAATCCAAATTGCAACATGCAATGATAAATTTCATTTTTTGTCACATTGACAATAGTTTAAAAACCGATAATTTTCAGTGCTTACTGGGAAAAGTATAGTCTCACTTAGTATGGATGGGAGTGTAAATTGGTACAATTTATCTGGAATGAAATTTGATAGTGTTTATTAAAATTGAAAATGTGTGTATACTTTGAGCAATTTGCTTAAAGTTCCTCAATATCTGCATAGGTTTCTAAATTTGGGAAAACACAGGGCCAATCACACCTCCTGCACAAAAGCTTCAGTGAAGCAGAAGCCCTTTCTTGAATTTTTTAACAACACCATTAAGCCTTGGCCAGTCTGATACTTCTGCCCAGTTCCTTGATCCCTGAGAGAATTGACAACTATGTAGGGACAGAGAGAGGTCATTTGTGGTGGTATTGGTGGGATTAAGGGCCCAGTGTTATAGTGAAGATTGTTCAACACTATTTAGCCCTAATGTTTGTAATGTTTCATGTTCAGAAAAATAATGAAATTCATATAATTTAAGTCTCAAAAGATGCACAAGCCCATGATGAGACACTGGCTATTCATTGCCTTTTCTTCTTCTCTTTTTCTGAGTTTAGTTCTCTAAAATTCCTGATGATGCTCTGAACCACACAATAGTCTTACGATAAAGTATTTTTCTGCCTAAGCTAACTAAATTGATTCCAATATTGGTATCAAGAACCATGACTAAGACGATGTACCTCCCCTTGGACCATCAATCTTACTTCAACTAATCTAGTATTTAGAGATACTTGAACAAATGTGAAGAAACCTAAATACGAGAAAGTTCAATTAAGTAGCCCATGATCACACAGCTAATAATATAATAAAATATAATGTTATATTTTATATTAATGTTATGTTTTATATTAATGTTATAATGATATATAATTAATATATTATAACATAGCTTATAATATTGTAAGCCATATTATTTATAATGAAGACAATATGAGATAGCTTCCATTGGGTAATTGTGAAATATAGCATTCTTATAAAATGGAATGTGTTGCAGGCATTAGAAAGATTTTCGTTTGTATCAATATTATTTGTAATATTAAAAAAAGTTTCAAAGCAGCATGCACATGATCTCATGTTATTAAAAAAAGAGAAAGAGGAACCTACACATTTATGGCTACATATGAAACTGTTTGCTTAAAGAAAGAGATGTATGCCATTGTTTGTATAGGAAAAAGGTATAGAAAGATATCACTGATTTCCTAGTTTATTAAAAGTGGCTATTCTCTTTACCTATATATGAAATAGAAGTGTTTTTAAAAAGTGAGAATGTGATCTTACTTTCAGGAGCAATAAGAATGGGGAATTAATACTAATGTTCTAATTAATACTAATTTATTGTCTACCAATCAACACTGGGGCAGAGATGAGCCCTGTCTTTTTTTCCTGTAGATTCCTCTAACACTTTAATCTAAGACAGTCATAAGTCCTCAATTTTCTTTTTTCCCCTCAGATTTATTGAGGTATAATTGACAAATAAAGTTGAAATATATTTAAAGTGTACAGCGTGATGATTTGATACATGTAGACATTGTGAAATGATTCCCACAATCAAGTTAACACATTATTCACCTCACATAGTTACCTTTTTATGTGTGTGAGAACACTTGAGATCTACTCTCTTAGCACTTTAAAGTATACAACACAGTGTTATTAACTAATGTCACCATGCCATACATTAGATTCTCAGAACTTATTAGTCTTGTAACTGAAAGTGTGTACCCTTTGACCAACCTCTCCACATTTCCCCCAGCCCCCAGCTCCTGGCAACCACAATTGACCATTCTACTCTGTTGCTGTGAGTTTGACTTGTTTTTGGATTTCACATATAACTGATACCCGACAGTATTTATCTCCCTCTGGCTTGTTTCACTTAGTATAATGCTCTCTAGGTCCTTCCATATTGTTGTAATGGCAGAATTTGCTGGTTTTTCTAAGGCTGGATAATATTCCATTGTATATAGGGCATACTTGGAAGACACTGCAGGTTCGGTTCCAGACCACCACAGTAAAGTGAATATTGCAATAAAGTCACACAAATTTTTGGGTTTCCCAGTACATACAAAAGTTATGTTTATACTATAATGTAGTTTATTAAGTGTGCAATAGAATTATGTCTAAAAAAAGGTGTACATACCTTAATTTAAAAATACCTTATTGTTAACCATCATCTAAGCCTTCAGTGAGTTGTAGTCTTTTTGCTAGTGGAAGGTCTTGCCCCAGTATTGATGGTACTGACTGATCAGCGTGGTGGTTGCTGAAGGTTGGGGTGGCTGTGCCAATCTCTTAAAATAACACAACAGTAAAGTTTGCCACATTGATTGATTTTTCCTTTCATGAACGATTTCTCTGTAGCATGTGATGCTGTTTGATAGCCTTTTGCCCACGGTAGAACTTCTTTCAAAATTAGAACCTGCTGCTATTTTATCAACTAGGTTTGTGTAATATTCTAAATCATTGTTATCGTTTCAACAATCTTCACAGCATCTTCACCGGGAGTGGATTCCATCTCAAGAAACCACTTTTCTTTGCTCATTCCCATCTGTTAAACTTTCTCATGAGATGGCAGCACTTCAGTCCCATCTTCAGGCTCCACTTCAAATTCTAGTCCTCTTGCTATTTCTACCACATCTGCAGTTACTTCATCCACTGAAGTCTTGAACCCCTTGAAGTCATCCATAAGGGTTGGAATCAATTTCTTCCAAACTCTTGTTAATGTTGATATTTTGACCTCTTCCCATGAGCCACAAATGTACTTAATGGCATCTAGAATGCTGAATCCCTTCCAGAAGGTTTTCAATTTGCTTTGCCCAGATCCATCAGAGGAATCACTGTCTATGGCAGCTATAGTCTTATGAAATGTATTTTTTGAATAATAAGACTTGAAATTCAAAATTACTACTTTATCCATGGCTGCAGAATGGATTTTGTGTTCTGGGGCATGAAAACAACATTACTGTTCTTGTACATCTCCATCAGAGTTCTTGGGTGACCAACTGCATTGTCATATTTTGAAAGGAATATTTTTCTCAGCAGTCAGTCTCAACAGGGGGTTAAAATATTCAGTAAGCCATGTTGCAAACAGGTGTGCTGTCATCCAGGCTTTGGTGTTCCGTTTACAGAGCAGAGACAGAGTAGACTTAGCATAATTCTTGAGGGCTCTAGGATTTTCACAATGGTAAATGAGCATTAGCTTTAATTTAAAATGACCAACTGCATTAGCCCCTAACCAGAGAGGCAGCTTGTCCTCTGAAGATTTGAAGCCAGGCACTGACTTCTCCTCTCTACCAATGAAAGTCCTAGATGGCATCTTCTTCCAATAAAAGGCTGTTTCATCTACACTGAAAATTTGTTGTTTAGTGTAGCCACCTTCATAAATTATCTTAGCTAGGTCTTCTGGGTCACTTGCTGCAGCTTCTACATCAGCACTTGCTACTTCACCTTGCACTTTTATGTTATAGAGATGGCTTCTTTCCTTAAACCTCATGAACCAACTTATTCTAGCTTCAGACTTTTCTTCTGCTGCTTCCTCACCTCTCTCAGCCTTCATAGAATTGAAGAGAGTTAGGCCCTCACTCTGGATTAAGCTTTGGCTTAAGGGAATGTTGTGGCTGGTTTGATCTTCTATCCAGACCACTAAAACTTTCTCCACATCAGCAATAAGACTGGTTCACTTTCTTATCATTTGTGTGTTCACTGGAGGAGCACTTTTAATTTCCTTCAAGAACTTTTCCTTTGCATTCACAACTTGGCTAACTGTTTGGCACAAGAGGTCTAGCTTTCTGCCTATCTCAGCTTTCAACATGCCTTCCTCACTAAGCTTAATCGTTTCTAGCTTTTGATTTAAAGTGCGAGATGTGTGACTCTTCCTTTCACTTAAAGGCCATTATAGGGTCATTAATTGGCCTAATTTCAATATCATTGTGTCTCAGGAAATAAGGAGGCCCAAGGAAAGGGAGAGAGATGGGGGGGGCAGCCAGTAGATGGAACACTCAGAACACACACAACGTTTATCAATGAAGTTTGCCATCTTATATGGGCACAGTTTGTCACACCCCAAAACAATTACAATAGTAACCACCACAAAGATGTCTGATCACAGATCACCATAACAAATATAATAATAATGAAAAAGTTTGAAATGTTGCAAGAGTTACCCAAATATGACGCAGAGACATGAAGCAAGCCAATGCTGTTGGAAAAATGCCGCCGATAGACTTGCTCAATGAAGGGTTGCCTCAAACCTTAAATTTGTAAAAAATGCAATATCTGCAAAATACAATAGAGCGAAGCACAATAAAATGAGGTATGCCTGTATATCACATTTTCTTTACCCATTTATTTGTCGATGGACACTTGGGTTATTTTCATATCTGAGCTATTGTGAATAACGCTTCAGTGAACATGGGAATACAGATATCTTTTCAAAATGAGGATTTCATTTCTTTTGGATATATACCCAGAAGTAGAACTGCTGGAATATATGGTAGTTCTATTTTTAAATTTTAAAGAACCTCCATATTGTTATCTGATATGGCTATGCCAATTTACATTCCCACCAACAGTGTACAAGGATTCTCTTTTCTCCACATCTTCATCAACGTTTGTTATCTCCTATCTTTTTGGTAATAGCCATTTAACATGTGTGCAATATCTCATTGTTGTTGTGTGCGGTGTCAGGTGATTTTGTGGTTTTGATTTGCATTTCTCTGATGTTTGGTGATGTTGAACATCTTTTCATATATCTGTTGGCCATCTGTATGTTTTCTTTAAAAAATGTCTATTCATATCTTCTGCACATTTTTAAATTGGGTTATTTGTTTTTGGGGGGTTGAGTTTTAAGAGTTACTTATATATTTTGGATATTAACTCCTTATCAGATATATGGCTTGCAAATATTTTCTTCAATTCCACAGACTGCCTTTTTATTTTGTTGATGGTTTCTTTTTTTTTTGTTTGGTGAGGAAGATTAGCCCTGAGCTAACATCTGTTGTCAATCCTCCTCCTTTTGCTGAGGAAGATTGGCCCTGGGCAAACATCCATGCCTATCTTCATCTACCTTATATGTGGGACGCCACCACAGCATGGCTTGACAAGCGGTGCATAGGTCTGCGCCCAGAATCCCAACCTGTGATCCCCGGGCTGCAGAAGTGGAGTGCACAAACTCAACCACTATGCCACTGGGCTGGCCCCTGTTGATGGTTTCTTTTGCTGTGCAGAGGCTTTCTAGTTTGATATAGTCCCACTTGATTAATTTTGCTTTTGTTGGTTTTACTTTTGATGCCTGATTCAAAACATCATTGCCAAGACCTAAGTCAAGGAGATTACCACCTATGTTTTCTTCTAGGAGTTTCATGGTTTCAGGTCTAACATTCAAGTCTTTAATCAATTTTGGGCTAATTTTTGTGTGTGGTGTAAGATAGTGGACCAGTTTCATTCTTTTGCATGTGGCTGTCTGGTTTTCCCAACACCATTTTTTGAAGACACTGTCCTTTCCCCAGTGTATATTCTTGACTCCTTTGTTGAAAATTAATTGACCATATAGGCATGGATTTATTTCTGGGCTCTCTAACCTGTTCCATTGATCTACATGTCTGTTTTTATGCCAATATCATATAGTTTTAATTACCATAGTTTTGTAATATAGTTTGAAATCAAGAAGTGTGATGACTTCAGTTTTGTTCTTCTTTCTCAAGATTGCTTTGGCTATTTGGAGTCTTTTGTGGTTCCATACAAATTTTAGGCTTGTTTGTCCTATTTCTGTGAAAAAAGCCCTTGGAATTTTGATCATTATTGCACTGAATCTGTAGATTGCTTTGGGCAGTATGGACATTTAAACAATATTAATGCTTCCAATCCATGAGCATGAAATACATTTCCATTTATTTGTGTCTTCTTCAATTTCTTCTCTTAATGTCTTGTCACTTTCAGTATGGAGGTCTTTCACCCCCCTTGGTTAAATTTGTTCCTAGGATTTTATTCTTTTTGATACAATTGTAAATGGAATTATTTTCTTAATTTCTCTTTAGATAGTTTGTTATTAGTGTATACAAACGCAGCTGATTTTTGTGTACCAATTTTACATATTCCAACATTACTGAATTCATTTATTAGTTCTAACAGGTTTTTTATGTAATCTTTAGGGTTTACTGTATGTAATATTATGTCATCTTCAAATAGTGACAGTTTTTTTGTTTTGTTTTGTTTTTTTTTTTTGGTGGGGAAGACCAGCCCTGAGCTAACATCTGTTGCCAATCCTCCCCTTTTTGCTGAGGAAGACTGGCCCTGGGCTAACATCCGTGCCCATCTTCCTCCACTTTATATGGGACGCCGCCACGGCATGGCTGACAGGCAGTGCGTCGGCGGGCGCCCGGGATCCGAACTCGCAAACCCCGGGCTGCCAAGCGCGGACTAAACTGCTGCGCCACCGGGCGGCCCCCAAATAGTGACAGTTTTACTTCTTCCTTTCCAATTTGGATGCCTCATTTCTTTTTCTTGTCTAATTGTTCTGGCTAGGACTTCCAATACTATGTTGAATAAAAGTGGTGAGCATGCACATCCTTGTCTTGTTCCTGATCTTAGAAGAAAAGATTTCAGCTTTTCACCATTGAGAATGCTGTTAGCTGTGGGTTTGTTATATACGGGCTTTATTATGTTAAAGTACATTCCTACTACACCCTCTTTGTTGAGAGTTTTTACATAAATTGTTGAATTTTGTCAAATGCTTTTTGTTTATCTATTGAGATGATCATATGATTTTTATCCTTCATCTTGTTAACATAGTGTATAACATTGACTGATTTACAGATGTTCAACCATCCCTGCATCCCTGGAATAAATCTCACTTGATCGTGGTGTATGATCCTTTTAATGTATTGTTGAATTCAATTTGCTAATATTTTGTTGAGGATTTTTGCATTTATGTTCATCAGGGATATTGGCCTGTAATTTTCTTTTCTTGTGACACACACAAATTTTCATTAAATTAAAAAGCATGGGTTTGCAGGAATAGTTGACACATGGGTATTTATTTAATTATCTTTATGGCACAGTATTTTCCTTAAATATCTGTGTCTATTGTTTGGGAGGTTACTTCGTTTAAGTTGTTGACATTATTTTCTAAAATATTCCTTTTTATTTTACATACCTAATATACACTGATATTTGCTTTTATTTTTCAGTTGTTAAACTTTTATTAACTTATTGGGAAGTATGGAATAACAATTCCAATATGCCAAAAACAAATACAAAGTTCATAAATACGGCAGACACTGGGTTTAACAAACTAACAGTTTGTGAATTAGTCTTCTGCTATGGTAGACAGAATTCTAAGATGAGTCATCCCCTTCCCCTATTCAAGATCCCCCACTCCTTGGTGTACACACCCATTTATAATTCTCTCCTCTTGAGTGTTTCTAAAACCTGTGTATGTGATAGAATATCTCTTCAGTGAGTAGATTACTCAGCTGATTTTGAGGTAATAATAACGGAGACCTAATCTTATCTAACCTAGATCTTTTTCTGACCCCATTCAAGTTGTTGTCAGCACTTAGTTCCTTGCTGTTTATAAGATGGATGTCCCTATTTTCTTGGGGGATGTTCACAGAGGGTCTCTCTTACCTTCTAGAGACTGCCTGAAGTTCTTGCTCACATGATCCTATCTACTACATGACAGTTTTCTTTTCTCTTCAGGCCAGAAAAAGGAATTCTTCTGATGCTTTTTTCATTTTTCGTGTCATTTTTCTGATAAAACTTTTGTGTAAAGGGCTCACCTGATTAGTTCTCATTTAAAAGCATGCTTTGTGAACTATAGACTTTGAGAATCATTTAGCATGGCCATATATTTAATTAATTGAGTTAGTTATTTATCTATTTGGCCTGTTATGTAGCACTTGACCTCTTCAAATTTTCATCTATTATGTAAGCTGTATATTTCTAGGTGATTCTTTTTAATTTTAGACTTACATAAAGTTGCAAAAATAGTTCATTGACTCCCCACATACCTTGAATCCAGCTTCCTCCAATGAGCCTCTTACATAACCATAGTACCTTATCAAACCAGTAATTTTCTTTTTTGATGTATAGTTCTAGAAATTTTATGATAGATAGATAGATGATGATAGAAGGAGAGAAAGAGAGAGAGGTCCAGGACAGAAATTGCTTCATAATCTCAAAGAAAGTCCCCAGTGTCACCCCTTTATAGATATACTGTCTCCCCAACCTAAAGTCCTGGCAACCTCTGATCTGTTATCCATCACTATGATCTTATAATTTTGAGTATTATGTAAATGGAATAATATAATATGTAACCTTATGATATTGGCTTTTTTGGATATTTTCACTTTTTAAAAATCTTGGCCATTCTGGCAACTGTGCGGTGTTAGCTTATTGTGACTTTAATTAACATTTCCCTAATGACTAATGATGAATATCTTTTCATGTGGTTTTTGTCGTCTATATATCCTCTTTGGTAAAATGTCTCTTCAAGTCTTGTTTCTTACTTTCTAATGAGATTATTTATTTCCTTACAGTTGAGTTCTACAAATTTTCTGATATGGAACAATTTCTGAAAATCCACAAACTAGAAAAAAAAGCCCACTTCATCCAGGGTGAAATCTGAATATGCCTATAAGTGTTGAATTCATGGTCAAAATTAAGTTCATGATCAAAGAAATTAAATTCATGGTTAAAAACCTTCTGAAAAAAATACCTCCAGATCCAAATGTTTTCACAGGTGAACTCTACAAAATTCTACAAAATCTCTTCCAGAAAAAAGAAGGGAAGGAAACATTTTCCAACTAATTTTATGAGGCTAACTTTACCTGATATCAAAATCAAAGACAATACCCAAAGTAGCAAAACTAAAGACCCACGTGATCATAGATGCAAAATAAATAAATATCCCTTATGAAGATAGACTCAAAAGTCCTAAATAAAATATTAACAAAAAGAATCTAACAATATATAGAAAGAGTAATATGCATTGACAAAGTAGGATTTATTCCAAGAATGGAAGGCTAGATCAACTTTTGAAAGTCAATTGTTGTAATCTATCATAATTACAGTCTAAATAAGAAAAACTACATAAAATAAGAGAAGAATTAAGGGTATGTTGATATAGATATATATTTATATGTATATTCTCCACATATTTACAGTTTCCAGTTCTTTTCATGCTTTTCTATATATCTTGATTTTCTTCAATCTAAGTAACTTCTTTTAGTATGTCTTGTACAAGTCTGCTGGTAGTGAATTCTTTCTGGTCTTGTTTATCTGAAATTTTATTTCATTTTCATTGTTAATGAATATTTTCATTGTTTACATAATTTAGGGTTGATGTTTTGTTCTTTTTCATTATTTTAGCACGTTAAAGATTTCTTTTCATTTTCCTCTTTCCATCTTTCTGACAACAAAAATGCAGTCATTCTTTTTGCTATTCTACTACATGTAATGTGTCTTTTTACTTTAACTACTGCTTTAACATTTTTCTTTTCTTCGTCATCAGCAGGTCAAAAACTACTGCTTATAGTTTTTGCTATATTCGCCTTTTTTGAGGTTTGCTGATCTTCTTAATATGGAAAATATGTGGCCACTATTTTTTCAAATATTTTTTTCTGATCAATCATCTCTTTTCTCCTTTTTCTGATTCCAATTACACATATATATTAAACAATATTGTCTCACAACTTATTAAGACTCTGCTTATTTCTCAAACTTTTTTCTATTTATTCTTCCAATCAAAGAATTTCTAAAGATGTAATTTCAAGTTCACTGACCTTTTTTTCTCCCATTTCCAACTTGCAATAAGCTCATCCAGTATTTTTTATTATATGTAATTATATATTACACTTTTAATTTCTCATATTTTCACGTTTTTCTTTTTTGTATTTTCTGTCTCTTCACATATTACCACCATATGTTTAATTAAGTCCTTGAAAATATTCATTATAGCAGCTGTATGTTTTATATTTTTCTTGTCCTAATTCTAATATCTGAAGTATCTAAGAATTGATTACTATCTACTGCTTTTTCTTTTCTTTTTTGTGAGGAAGACTAGCCCCGAGCTAACATCCATTGCCAATCCTCCTCTTTTTGCTGAGGAAGACTGGCCCTGGGCTAGCATCCGTGCCCATCCTCTACTTTATATGGGACGCCGCCACGGCATGGCTTGACAAGTGGTGCGTCTGTCCGCTCCCGGGATCTGAACCGGAGAAACCCCAGACCACCGAAGCGGAGCGCAGGAACTTAACCGCCATGCCACAGGGAGGGCCCCTCTACTGCTTTTTCTTTTGATGGTGGGTCACATATCCTTGTTCCTTTGCACATTTGATAATTTTTTGCTGTCAGCTGGACATTGTGTCTGATAGTTTCAGGGCATCTGGATAACGTCAAATTCCTTTAAAGTGTGTTGAAATTTGTTTTGTCAGATAAATTGCTGGTGGGTAATTTTGGTCCCATCAGCCTTGCATTCATTTGTTGCTAAGGCACATCTATTTTGATTTGGAACTTAGTCCCATGCCTTGGCCCTTACTCTTGGATGCGGTTTTTACTAAAAATTACGGTCTTTCTGGAGTCTCAACTAAAGGCCAATGTGCTGAGTAATTTCTTTCTACTCTGGATGAACTGTAGCTCCACCGTCCCCCAGCCCTGCTGGTGTCTCCCTGTTCAGCTTTCTGGACCAGAGTAACCATTTTCTGCTAGGAATCACAGAGCTTCATCTTCTGCTTTTTCAGACTGTCCATTGGCCTAGGACAAAGTAAATTCATGCGGACGTATTGATAACCTTCCCCTCAACAGTTGCCCCTTCTCAGATACCTTGTCGTACAAATTCCAGTTGCCTCAATAGCCTGTAGGTCTGGACTCTTGTCTCCTCAGTTCGGCAAGTCCCCTACTCAGGTTTGTTCCATCTCCCTGCTCTGTGTCACTCAAGTACCCCTAGAAGAAGGTCAGGGCTCACATTGCTTGTTTTTCTTTCCTCAGGGATCACAGTCCCCAACTGCTTCTTTTTCAGTGTCTGAAAATAGTGACTCATATTTCATACAATTTTGTAGGTGTTTTTGCTGGAATGCCATGTCTTGTTACTCTTTCAAAGCGAAAGTTACTGCTCTTTCAAAGCAGAAATGTATTTTACCTATTTATAAGATGAAGACATTTAAATTAAGAAAAGCTAAGTTATTTGCTTATTGTGACAAAGTAACTGATAAACAGAAATGAATTTTAACCCAAGTCTTCTGATTTTATATCCAGGGTATTTCTACTATATCACAGCTGCTTTGCAAATGAATAGCACCAGAGAAATATGGATTGGGGTAGGTTTTCTAACTTAGTAGTTTACAAACTTTTCAGTTCATGGCATAATAAAATCACAAACACTTTGTAAAAAATAACTTTCATTTTGTGACTCTTTTTTTCTAGATATTGAATGCATACACAGCTACAAAAACAAAAATAATGATGGTCTACTAGGGTTAATATTTCATAAAAAGAAAGACTTATAATCACTGAAATGGTATAAGCAAACATATCATTTCAAATAAAGGAGAATTTTATCAAATAAATGAATTTTGTTTTATCAAAGTCTCTCTTTGATGTACTTTATCTTTCCTTGGCCATGAAGTAGAGTAAACTTCAAACTGGACCAAAGTCTGTCTGAAGGCAAGTAATTGGAACTAACTGACGGTACGTTTTATTTAAAAACACACACGCACACACTTATTATAGCATTTTCTTTGTGTCAGAAAGTATTCTCAGTGCTTACAGCTATTCATTGAAACATCATAGTCATGTAATGAACCAGGTCCTATCACATTCCTCACTTTGCTGATGATGAATCTGATTCGTGAAAAAAATGAAACATTTTGCCCAAGTTCACCCAACTAATAAGTAACAGCTAAAACTGACACCCAGAGAACCAAAATCTTAAACTTTGCCCCTTTTCTCTGATTATTCCTTTTGAAACAGGAATCTTAGAGTAAAAGTAGACATATACCATGAATAATGTTTCAGAAATTATCTTTCCAAATCAATTTTTGGATAGCTATACATTTCCCCCATAAGGTACTATTGTGTTAAAAGAAGAGGTGCTTTATTTTAATTTTTCAATTCTTGAAAATTTTATCTCAGATAAAATAATAATAGACCATATAGGATGGAAAAATAGGACATTTTTCTAGTTCTGCATTTCTAGTCATAAATGAAGGTTAATATTCGAGAGCAGATGGAAGAGTACATCATTAAAATAGATAATGTTCACTGCAAACAGATTTAATTCAGAAGGTTAAAATTCCAGTTAAGATTAGTCTTTAAAATGTAGCCCTTTTTAAGAATTTAATCTAAATAAATATATGGTGCAAAGGAGCATTTAAAATAGCTCCCTGAAACGGAGGAAGTCATGCATCAAAGAGAATGATGACGTAGTGCTCAAATGCAAATAGAAAGTATTGATTCAGGCTAGTAGCTTCTGAGTAAGAAGGAAAGAAATAAATGTTACTCTTGCAGTTTATATTTTATAAGAAAATTAAACATATTTCCTAATTAAAGTGTACTCATTAATAAACATTCAACAATTTAGATAACAATTAGAAAATAAGCATATGTTGCAGCTTATCATTGAAAATTACAAGCAACAAAAATAGGAGGAAAGAATAATTTGCAAAGAGTTATATCAGAATATCTAGATATTTTATGCCTTATTCATATTTTTAATCTCTGAGGAAGAAGACATTTAGATGATTTAAGTTAACTTAGACATTAATGACTGATTTGCTCAGATTTTGGTGGAAAAACTTTCATTTACTTGGAATCCAAACAGTAGGAAGTGAAAATAATTAGAATATTTTGCTACACATTCTTTTATGTGAAAAACAAAACAAATATTAAGCTTGCAGATATCAGGATTTTTCTTTTTAGGTGCTTACTATAGAAGAAAATTTGCCAAAATTAAGTCAATATACAGAAGGCTATCTTCCAAAAATTTTTAATAGTGTAAGACTATTAGAATGGCTTTAATATAAATTCCAAAGCAAGAAAATGTTATGGTTGAATTTTAGCCCCTAGATAAAACCTGTACTAGAGCTGTACTATGCAACTCCTTTGGGATACCTTCCTTCACCTTCTATACCTATCCCTTTAGAAAGCCACTTGGCCTATTTTCTGTTCAATCTGGAAGGAAGCTAAACTGAATCAACATGCATTGTGGTATGTGATTGACTTGGTTTGCCTGCTCTTTCAGATGGTAAAATGAAATCTACTAATCCTAATGCAACATTCTGCCCAGAGAATCATCATAAGCTAAAAATCATTCATAAACATTTACTGTTAGGTGTATCTCATTTTGTTGTTTTTGGGAAATTGACATTTCCCATACTCTGACTCCCAGTCTAACAAAATAGCCAATGAAAATCCTTTGTTGAAACAGTCTGTGTAAGTGGAAACTAGTTTGTAGCAATTGTGTGTCTTGAAACCACAGTCTCCTGGATCTCTCTCAATCTCTATTTTCTCAGCTCCTTTGCCAGCTCATTGACCTCTGCCCATGAGTTAGATGAAGAATATTCTCAGCATTTGGCTGTAGGCACTTTTCTTTTTCAACTCTACAGTCCCAACCTAGGAAATCTCCTCAATAACCATGCTTTCAATTACTGAGTATGTTAACAAATCCCAAATTCATATACCCACCCAAAAATTCCACTCTGAGCTTCAGGTTCTTATATAGAAGTGTCCATTAAATATCTTTACTTAGATGTCTCAAAAATATCTCACTCTCAAACCTGCTGGATAAAGTCCAAAAATATTAATGTAAGCATATTCTTTGCATTCCTCTAACTCTTCCATATTGTAGTTACTAAAGAAGAATCTGAATCAGCCTGCTTTTATCTTAGGACTTCTTTTAGTCTATTAAAATAAAGAGAGCAAGAACCAGAAAGAAGAAAGTTGATCTAAAGATTATTTTACATTATGTAACAGAAAATCTAACCAGAGGAAAAAAATTGATAAGGGAATTTGGGATGGTGGAGTCAGAAAAGACAAAATCCCACAGACTTACTTTGGGAGAAAATTTTCTTTGGAAATCGATAAATAGTGAGTTTGAGAGAGGTTTTGTAGTAGTGGCAACTATTTCTTTGAAGGATATAGTGAGCGACAGAAATCCAGATGTAAGAGAAATTTGTGTGTTTTCCAGGACATTACTAAAGCATGCTTCTCCCCCAAATTAAAGGTTGAATTTTCTTTATATTATTTTTGGAAACAGTGTTCTGTCTTCAAATCTACAGTTCAGAGAGATCATAAGATATTTGAATCATGTGCCTTATTAGTTAGAATCCCTTTTAAATTCATACAAAATAAAACCCAAAATAAGAATATCTAAAATAGATAAACATATAGTTCTCTGTTATGAAAAATAAGTCTAGAGGAACTTAGTCTCAAATTGGTGTGGACGCTCTAGATATATCCAGGATCCAGGCTTCTTCTTCCTTCCTCTTCTACCATTCTGGCACCAGCTAGAACTCCAGCCACAATGACCTAATTTGAGACAGCAGGAAAGGATAAAGCAGGTATGCCTCTTCTCATTAATTAAGTAGCCCTACTAGTAGTCCTATTCAACACTTATGATGTCATCTCATTGGCCAAAATCTAGTCACATGACCACATCTACTGCAAGTAAAATTGGAGTGTCTAGTCTTTATTCCAAGAGACAAGATGCTCAGCTAAGAATTGGAGTTCAGTTTCTAAGGAGAGGGAGAAGAACAGATCTTTAGTAGATAACAAGCTGCTTCTGCCACATACGTACAAACCTGAATCCATCATCTGTCCTATCCTCAGCCAGTTTTTCTATCAAAGTTCCTTGTCTTACGAAAACTACTCAATTGTTCTAGACCAAAACCCAGCAGTTATCACTGGAGAACTTTGTGTTATCCATCTCCATCACCCCTAAATCCAATCAAACACCATAGCTTACTCAATATCTCTCTCCACTTTCTGTCTTCACTACAACCATCCTAGTCTAAGCCATAATTCCTTTTTCTCTCATCTGGATTTAGAACATAAGCCTTGTAAATGCACTCTGTGTGGTCTTTGCCTTCCTCCCTCCACCTCCCAAATCCAGTCTAAATAGTATAAGCAGTGTACCTTTGTGTAAAGCAAACCTGATGATTTTACTGCCCACATAAAACCACTCAAGGACATCCCATTGTTTTAGGGTAGAGCTCCAAATCCACAAAATATACTACATAGCCTTGTATATTACAAAACCCACTGTTCTAGCTATCTATTGCTGTGTAACAATTATCTTCCAAATATGCGTCATTTCTGTTTCTTTTTCCTAACTTACTCTAATGGAAAGGCTTTAGTATGATATTGAGTAAAAGAGGTGAGTGGAAATTCTAATTTTGTTTCTAAAAACAGATGGAAAGCATGCAGTTTTCCAGCATTAAGTATGATATTAGCTATAACTTTTAGTTTTTGTAGATGGCCTTTATCACATTAAGTTCCCATGTATATATAGCTGGCTGAGAGTTTTTGTCATGAATGGCTTTTGAAGTTTGTCAAATCCATTTGATTTTTGCATTGATCTAGATAATCTTAGGCTTTTTCTTCTTTAACTAATTATTTAGGTGAATTGCATTAATTGCATTTCAATTTTTAAACTAACATTGCATTCTCAGAATAAACTCAACTTGGTCATGACGTGTTTTCACTGAAATATGTTCCTGGATCAAGTTACTCATATGTTGTTGAGTACTTTTGTATCCATGCCCACGAAGGATATTGCTCTATTGTTTTCTTTTCTTGTAATGCCCTTGTCTGGTTTTGATGATAAGGTAATACTAATACTAGCCTCGTAAAATTGGGAAGTAGTCTCTTTTACTTTGTGGAAAAGTTTATGTGGAATTGGTATTATTTCTTCCTTAAATGTCTGGATTCAAAGGCTTTTTGTTTAATATTTTTTAATATGAATTCAACTTATTTCATTGATAACTACCTATTTAGGTTTTCTATTTCTTCTGGAGCCCATTGTGATACTCAAGTATTTAACTGTTAAGTATTTGTTTTGGTAGTTTTGTCATTCAAGGTATTGTTACATTTCGTCTAAGCTGTCAAATTAATGAGCATAAAGTTCTTCATTGTATTTCATCATTATCGTTTAACGTCTATAGTTTTATTAAAGTGATGTCCCATCTTTTATTCTGGATATTGGTAATTTGTGTCTTCTCTCCATTTTTTTCTTGGTATTGACTATAGGTTTTAAAACTTCATTGGTCTGTTCAAAGAATAACCTTTGGCTTCCTTGATTTTTATCTATTATATTTTTGTGTTTTCTACTTCATTGATTTCTGCTCCTTCCTCCTTGCTATGGGTTTAATTTACTCTTCTTTTTCTAGTTTCTTAATGTGGAAGCTTAGATTATTATTTTAAGACTTTTTCTTGTTTTCTAATATATGCATGTGGTGCTATAAACTTTCTCCTACTAATTTTTTACCCTCTACTACTACCTTCCACTACTTTAGCAGCATTCCACAAATTTTTATATATTGCATTATTTTTATTTACTTCAAAATATTTTCTGATTTCTTCTTTTGAACATTGGTTACATAGGTAAGTGGAATTTTTTTTTACATTCCAAATATTTGAAGATTTTCCAGCTTTTGGGGGAATTAAATTCTAGTTTAATTCCTTTGTGATTAGAAAACATACTTTAAATGATGTCTTTTCCTTTAAATTTGATAAAATTTCCTTTATAGACCAGAAAATGGAGTGCCTTTAAAATTGTCCTTGTGCATTTGGACAGATGTGTATTCTACTGTTGCTGATGGAGCATTCTATAATTATTAATCAGGTCATGTTCTTTTGTAGTATTATTCAGTTATTTGATACCATTGCTAATTTTTCTATCTACTTGTTCTATCAATTATAGAAAATAAATGCTGAAGTCTCCAATTATAATTGTGGATTTGCCTATTACTCTTTTCTGACCCATCATTTTTTGTTTCATTTATTTGAAAACTCTGTTATTAAGCACATACATATTAGGATTGTTATATCTTCTTCTCTTATCATATCATAATGTTCCTCTTTATCTCACATATTATTTGTCCTGAAAACTGCTTTTTCTCATGTTAATATAGTCTCTCCAGTTGTCTTTTAATTAATGCTTGCATGTTATATCTTTTATAAACTCTCACTGTTAAATTATCTATATTACACATTTAAAGTACATTTTTAATAGACATTTAATTAGTTCCTTTCTATTAAATATACAGCACTGGTCTTTGAATAGATTTTTTAAAAATCATTTGCATTTATCAAAAGTACACATAGTGTTGAATTTATGTCTACCATTATTTTTAACCCTGGTCTCCTTTGTTATATTTTTAAACTTTCTGCTCCTTTTTTCCTATCTTCTTTTGCATTATTTGAATATTTTTTGTATCTCATTTAAAATTATGTATTCGAGTTTTTTTTTTTTTTAATTACTTTCTGTTTGTATTGTTTTTGGTGGTTGCTTTAGGACTTATAATATACATACTTACTCCAGCCTGTTTAAATCATCCTTTCTCTCTATGTAATGTGTCATTTATGTTTTCTGGCTGCTTTCAATGTATGGTGTTGATGATGATGTATTTGGCCATGGTTTTCTTTACATTCATCATATTTGGAGTTTGTTGAGCTTCTTGACCTGAAAATTTGAGTCTTTTAGCAACTCTGGGAGGATTTTGGTCATTATTTCCTCAAACATTTTTTTCTGACCTATCTTCATCCCCTCCATTTCTAAGCCTCCAATGATAAAAAATATTACACATTTTAATATTGTTTCACAGATCTCTGAGATTTCTTTTTCTTACTTTCTGTTCTTCAGATTGCATAATTTCTGTTGCTCTATGTTCAAATTAACTAGTTCTTTTCTCTCGTTTCCTTCTTGCTAAAATCCAATGAATTTTTATTTCAAATATTGCTTTTTCATTTCTACTGTTAATTTGATTATTTCTTACAGTTTCTATTTCTCTGTTGAAAATTTCTATTTTTCTGATCATTGAATTAGAGCCTACCTTATAACGGCTGCTTTAAAGTCATTGGTCCCTACTCAGGCAGGGAATCAAATTTGAAGCTCTGCCCAACTGCCGAGTTTAGTCTCCAGTCCTGACTGGACAACGAGTGTGGCCAGCAGAGATCCCAGTTAGCAGACCCACCCATCTGCAGAGCCAAGTCTGTGGTTCCATATGGCCAGGGAGCTAGGCTGGCAGTTCTACCTGATTTGGGTCCCCAGCCAATGAGCCGTACCAGCCATGGAGCCTATTCTATGGCCCTGCTGTGGCAGGAAAGCAAATTTGGGCAGGCCCACTGAGTATAGCCTCCAATCCCGCCCAACCAGGAAGCCTGACCAGAGAATTCTGGGAGCCGTGGAGCCCATCCTGCAGTCCTGCTTTGGCAGAGAGCCAAGCCAGCAGCCATGCCCAACAGTTGAGCATAGCCTCTGGCCTTACATGACTAGGAAGCCTAAACAGTGATGCTGGGCAGCCACGGAGACCAGCCTACAACCCCATGCAGCACCGGAGCCCAGCCTATGGCCCTGCTCAGTTCCTGTGAACACAGCCTGAAGCCTTGCCCGAGCAGAGAGCCCAGACAGTGACCCCACTCAATCACTGATCATAGCCTGCTGACCCACTCAACAAGGCAGCCTGGAGAGTGACCTGTCTGACTTGTGACCACAGTCTCTGGCCCCACTCAACCGCAAGATACAGCGGGAAGCTCTTCCTGACCCCAAAGCCCAGCCAGTGGCATTGGTTATTTCTGTATTAGGTAATTCTGAATTGTATACTAGATAGTTTGGATGTTATGTTTTAAGACTCTTGGTCCTGTTAATGTCCATTGGAGAATATCGTATTTATTGTTATTTTTGTTCCAGTAGACAATCAATCCATTTACGTTCAGATTGCAAATTCTGTCTCCCTTCTGTGGACAGTGGTTCTAATATGAGTTCAGTTTTCAGAGTTTTGCTCTGCTGCATTGTTCTTGTTCCACTTATACACAGCACAGGGTCTTGTGTCACTTCATGCACAGAATTCGGACATCCTCTACCCTACCTTTTCCCTCTACAAGATTTTTCCACACTTTCTTTTTCTAGTAATATGGCTAAAAACATGAAGTGGTCAGGGCCACCCATGGGAAAAGTTGCAAGAAAAAGGATAGAAAGAAAAAATGGTGATTATCCCCTGCTTTTTGCACCTCCTGTCTTCTTTTCCTGATTCTTTCACCCAGAAATATGGGTTTTCTCTCAGGGTTTTAGGTGATTATGCCACTACCACCACCTCAGTGCTGCTTCTTGACTGGGGCATAGAATGGAGAAAATAAAAATAAATTTAGAAAGGAAAATATAAACTGAGATTCCTTTCAGACATTATTGCATTTTTCTTCACTTTCCTAGTCTTTTGGCCAGAAAGAGGGTTTCTCTTAGGGATTTTACTTCCTAAACACACTAAGCATTTTTATGCTGGGGTCACCCTATGGCCAAAGGTGAGAGATAAACGTGGAAGAAAAAAAGGGAAATTCACCCCATATTGTCCATTCTTTAACTTTTGACTCTCCTATTATCTCCTCAGTATTATTAACTTTTCAAAGTTTTCATGGAGTTGCTCTGTGTATATTGTATTTTGGCAATAGATTTTAGAAATGAGGAGACAGGTTTCAATGCATTTATATCATCTTCATTGTCACTGGAAGTTTAGAGTTGGTTTTAAGCCTGTGAAACCAATAACTATAGTGAAAATTCACTTTAATAAACATTTTTCTGAAAGCTAACCAGTCAGAGATATCAAAATACTTTAAAAGTCAGCTAATCAGCAGTCAACTAACTCTAGAAAACACTGCCCTGTCAAGCCATGTTGGAAGCTGAGGTAAAGGGGAAAATATGTGACCCTATATACATATTTTAAAATACTTTTAAAAGTGTATTAAAAAAAATTTTTTTTAAATAGTGAATATTTTTCTAGAACATTAAAATAATTGAAAAGATCCTGAAAAATTGTAAAGTTGGTATATTAATATGCACATAATCTAAGTTTAAATATTTTATCTAGACTAAAATACAATTCATTATAATTTTACTTTTCTGGTTTAATGGAAGCAAATTCATCAATAATATTATCAAAATCAATTTCTTTACTTATCTTGCTTTGAATCAAAATTATCGCCGTTTGACAATTTTTCTCAAGCAAGTGATGATCTTAAATAATTTTTTTGTTTTGTTTTGTTTTTGTGGGGAAGACCAGCCCTGAGCTAACATCTGTTGCCAATCCTCCCCTTTTTGCTGAGGAAGACTGGCCCTGGGCTAACATCCGTGCCCATCTTCCTCCACTTTATATGGGACGCCACCACGGCATGGCTGACAGGCAGTGCGTCGGCGGGCGCCTGGGATCCAAACTCGCGAACCCCGGGCTGCCAAGCGCCAACTAAACCGCTGCGCCACCGGGCGGCCCCCTTAAATGATTTTTTAATTAACCTGAGCTTATTGAAACATCTTTTGATCCTGTCTATATTTAAAATTTTTATATTTTGTTTGGCACAGATGTTTGCAACTTTTGCATATTGCATTACATGTTATTTGTCTTGATTACTGAGCTTTTGGTGCCCCCGAAACGTGGTTCCTGAGTTCGAAGCCTCATTTACTTAACCCTGCTCCAGGCCCTTCCAACAAACACACTTCTAACGCTGAAATCAACCCACTCCTTTGTCTCTGTAACCTACACAGCCCTATATACAGTCAGCATTTTGCTGTGTGGGATGAGACCTGACCAGCATAGCTTGCCTTATGGTTTTAGATATTGAGTTTTGGGTTTTAGCTATTGAGTGGCTGTCTTCTCCATTAACACTAGGTACAATGTATAAATTCTGTCAAACTAGGTACTCTGCTACAAAGTAAATAAAAAGCCAGAACTTGGATTCATGTATTCTTCTTTTTTAGTTAGTAGAAAGCACAATAACTAGAACTGTTTCAGGTACTCACTAAATTGGTTTGTCTTAATTGCTCCTTTTCTTTCATTCAATGCTTACATTCCCATTTTTGGATCTAGCAGCCTATTCATAAGATCAGGCCTAATACAGCAATTAATGTTTGGCTTGTTAAGAAGCAACTACCACTTTTTATTTTTAATCTTACTTTTATTTCTCTCTATCCAGACTACTCTTTAGCCATACTTAGAGAATTAACAAAAGGTGTAAAATAAGGTGAAAATCTAATCAGTTTTGGCTGATTAGAACTAAATAACAAGAGGACCTAGTTATAGAATAAAATAGAAGTTATTTTATAAGGTAGGAAAATGAGAACATATTTGGCAAAAGCTAATGCTTTAGGAATATCTGGAAAGTAGCTCAATTTATTATTAATTCTTGTTTTTATGTAAGATTGTTCTTTGTGTATCTCAGATAGTAATTTTTTTGTCGAGGAAGGTTTGCCCTGAGCTAACACCTGTGCCAATCTTCCTCTATTTTGTATGTGGGTCACCACCACAGCATGGCCACCACCAAGTGGTGTAGGTCCATGCCTGGGAACCAAACCTGGTGCCCTGGAGGGCACTGAACTTAACCACTAGGCCAGGGGCCAGCCCCTCAGACAGTAACTTTTATTACTGTGTTTTATAATAATTTTTGTGTTTATTTCCAAAAAATTGAAAAAAACATGCCTTGTGCATCTTTATATACCTAATATTTAGCATATTCCAAAATTGATCAAATCTTTTCAGCAAACATAATTTGTTCACTGGTAAATATTAGTACAATTTAAAAAGAGAACACTTATCTTTTTAAAGGACTCAATAGCTTGATAAAATAAGTTACTTATTTTGCTATAATAGAACAAAACTGAGCCCTTTCAGCAATTCTATCTTCATTAGAAAGAGGATATTTATATTGGATAGTAAGTATTAGACATAATTTATATTAAAAAGGGCTTATATCTTTTAAAGTGATAAATTTAGCATCATTCATCTGTCAGAGTTTCTAAAAACAGAAGGAGAGGAACAAGTCATGTATTCTTGCCATCTATACTCTATATATGGGATTCTTAATTTATTATTCCTAGATTAGGTTATAGTGACCAGATCAGTATACCAGATCTTGCAAATATCTCTCTAAGAGACTGTTTTAAAAAAAAAAAATGTAGGGAAAAAGACTCAGGAACTCAGACTGAAATTATTTATCACAAGTGTTCTGTAATTTTGGTTTCCTAGACACATTTTGTTCAATGATTTCTTGGCTGAAATATCTCTGTGAATAATTTGTAATACCTCATATATTAAAATAATACAAGTATAAATATATCTAGTTGTCTCCAAGCATCTTCTAATCATAAATTTTTGCCCATAGTTATAGACAGTTGAATAGACATGTGAGACAGAGACAAAGCTCTTAGGAATTAAAACATAAGTAATATATTTGTAAAATGTTTTAAGTAATATAATTTGTAAAATGTACATGATGTACATTTTAACTATCTTTTAATCTGTAATATCTATTTTCCTAATGGTCTTAGTGCAATGGTATCTCTTTATTTAAATTAAAATTATTAATTAAAGGTTAGTATACATACCAAGTACACAAATCACATGTAAACGGTTCATTACATTTTTCACTAAGTGGACACATTTATGTAACCATGTAACCACCACCAAGATCAAGAAATAGAACAATCTCAACACCACAGAAACACCAACTTGTCTTCTAGTCAAAGCCTACTGTCTCCAGCTAATCACTTTTTTGCTTCTCCTAACCCCAAACATGACAAGAGGTTAATTTTGCCTTCTTTTGAACTTTATAAAATTTGGAATCACAAATTGTGTACAGTTTGTGTCTGATATCTTTGGTTAAATAAAAACATTTTGTAATCCATCCATGTTGGTGAATGTAGTTGTAGTTTGTTTAGGCTTCTCTGTGTATAGGATATCATTGCATCAATTTACTACTTTTGTCCATTCTACTGGAATAGTATCTTTTGTTAACAGATATTGGGATTGCTTATATTTTTAAAAAAAAATCAGTGTTAAACTGTTATAAACATCCTTCTACATGTCTTTTAATGCACATGTGGATAAACTTCTTTTGGATATATACTTGGAATTACTGTATTAATGCCTATGTATTAGTTTTAATAATTACTGCCAAATAATTTTCCAATGACCTTAAAAGTTGGGCAAAACTTCTTTAGATAGGAAACATAAAGAGATAAGCATAAAGGTAATAAAGCATAAAGGTTAAATTCAGCTGCAGTAAATTTAAGATCATCTGGTAATCAAAAGATATTAGTAAAGGAGAAAAAGGCAAGCTTGAACTGTTAGAGAAGATATTTAGAGTGTATATAACCAATTAGTGATTTGATCTCACAAATCAATGTTTAAAAGACAGTTCAGGGACCAGCCCGGTGGCACAGAGGTTTAGTTTGCGCTTTGGCAGCCCTGGGTTCGCGGGTTCGGATCCCCGGCCCCCGGCCGATGCACTGCTTGTCAGCCATGCTGTGGTAGCGTCCCATATAAAGTAGAGGAAGATGGGCACGGATATTAGCCCAGGGCCAGTCTTCCTCAGGAAAAAAGAGGAGGATTGGTAACAGATGTTAGCTCAGGGCTGGTATTCCTCACACACACACAAAAAAGACAGTTCAATAGATAAGTGGGAAAAACATTTGAAAAGGAACTAGACGAAAGTGGATATTCCAATTGTCTCTAGGAATCTGCAAATGAAATGCAAGTCCACTACACACTGGCCAGAGTGGTTCAAATTTAAAAGGTTGATAATACTAAGTATAAGATATGAAGGCATGGAAACGTAGAAATTCGTAAAATGGTCTCCTTTTGGAATTCTGAAACTTATCAAAAGCTTGCAGCATTCCAGGGACTACTTATTAAAAAACAAACAAAAAAGTCCAGCTGGATCTCAGGAAGAACAGCAAGCTTTGTGGCATTCTAATTTACCCTGGTCCCATCCCCTGATCCCCAGATCAGCAGTAACCTTAAAATAACAGCCCACAATCCCATTACCAGTACTGGAGTAATCAAAATTGGTCTCATTTGTGAAAAACTTAGTTGATCTATCTGGTGACTCCCTGGAAGACCAGCTCAAAAGGCTTGTCTTTATCTTATGTTACTTAGAACTTGATTAGTGCTAAAGCTGCTATCTGAGGTAGGGAAGTGGGTTATTTTCAAAAAGAAAAAAATATATATATAAATATATATACTGGCAAATGTTTTAATTACTGCTGCCTAAAGCAACAGATTATGGTGGCCGGGGCAAACAACAAACTGACCTAAACGATTAGGAAGAAAGGCTGGAGGAATGAGATATTTTGGAAAATAAGGGCATTGAAAAGCTCTGACATATTTCTGGAAATCCAGAAGGCCATGCACACATGACCAGGGCTGTGCATATGCTCAGGAAAGACCTGAAAAGGCCCTGACCTCTCACCTTTGGCTGACCTTGAGGCTCTGTGTAAGCAGAAGAAAATGAAAGTTAAGGTAGAGATGTAAACTGCCTGACTAAGTGCTGAATGGTGCCCCAACACACACACACAGCCCCCCTGCAAAGACAAAGGTCTTCTGTTTCTGGACATTTAAGGATATCTTGATCCCGTAATTAGCTGACCACTAAGCTAATGAAAAAAGACCTCAGTGGCCACAAAAGACAAAGAACACAGACTTTATAAGATTAGATGAGAAAAGTCACTAAACAGACAAACAGCAACAGCTATACCAGGCAGCAACAGCTATACCAGGCAGCAACAGCTATACCAGGCAGCAACAGAAAACCCTGGGAAGGGGAGAGAATATGATTTCCAGAGTTGCCACATTATAATAGAGAAATGTCCAGTTTTTGACCAAAAATTATGAAGCAAAGAACAAAAGAAGAAACTATGGCCCACACATGAAGGAAAAAAAAGCAATTAATGGAAACTATACCTGAGGAAGCCCAAATATTGCACTTATTAAATACTTTCAATAAGCTATTTTAAATATCTTCAAAGAATTAAAGGGAATCATGTCTAAAGAACTAAAAGAAAGCATGAGACCAATGTATCAAAGTATAAAATATCAATAAATATGTAGGAATTATTTTAGAAAAGAAAAACTAGAAATCTTGGAGTTGAAAAATATAGTAACTTAAACAGAAAATATACTTGAGGCCCTCACTAGCTGATTTGAGCAGATCAAAGAAAGATTTGACAAACTTGAAAGCAGAACAATTGAAATTACAGTCTGAGAAACAATAAAAAGGAAAGAAAAAACAAAAATGAGACGAGCCTAAGAGACCTATGGGACACTGACATCAACCATATCAAAACACACATAATAGGAATCCCAGCAGGAGGGAAGAAAGAGAAAGAGAAAGAAAGAATATTTGAAGAAATAATGGCTGCAAACTTCCAAATTTGATGGAACACATTAATATACACATCCAAGAAGCTCAACAAACTCTGATTGGGTAAACTCAAAGAGATCCACGCTGAGAAACATTATAATCACTTTCAAAGTCAAAGACAAAGAACCTCAAAAGCCGTGAGTAGTGATTCATTCCATTTAAGGGATCTTCAGTAAGATCAATAGCTGATCCTCATTAGACCATGGAGGCCAGCCGGCAGTAGGATAACATATTCAAAGTGCTGAGGAAAAAAAAACTGTCAAACAAGAATTCTATATCTGGTAAAACTATCCTTCAAAAATGAAGGAGAAATTGACATTGCTAGCAGACTTTTTCTAAAAACGATAAAGCAAGTCCTTTAGGACTTGACACAGTGAATATGTGTATTCAAATAATGCATGTGTGTATGTATATGTATGTGTGTGTTTGTGTGTAGGTATATGAATTTACACCTATGCATGTGTATGCATGCATTTAGACAGTGCCACAACTTACTAAACTGTAGGTTCATAATTCAGAATAAGGCTTAATAAAGCTTAAATATAGCATGGTTCAATTTTTCTAGTTTTCAAAATAAAATAAAAGGAAATGTGTTGAGAACAGCAAATGTGATTTTGATCTTTTGGGTGATGAACATGCATTAAAGGTTGGGTCTTTACAGTACCTTGTGTCTTAAGTATTACATATGCCACCATTTTACAACATATGTTAAGAATTTGTAAGTACTCATATTTGTACTTTTAATAAGATATTTAAAATATATAAACTGTAAGATAAAATCTGAATGAGGAAATACATTTTCCATGTAAAAAAATCGGTGACTTCTTTTGGTTTTAAGGGTAGAAACAATCTTCTACATCATAACTAGGAGTTGAAGTCTCATTTTAAAGTGTCCCAATCTGGACCATAACAACGTATATAGTCACGATACCAATTACCTGTCTGACACTAGAACTCACGCCCACTATTCACTCCTTATTTTGCTTGACTTCTCAGCAGTTTTGACAGTGTTGACAACCCCTGTCTCAAAGTACTTTCAGTCCATGGTTTCTAATTTCCCCACTTCCTCTACCACCTCCTTGTCAGCTGCTTTCTTCCTCTCCTTGCACCTTCTGGGCCCGCTTGTCATGACACACACTCTCCCTAATCAATTTCACCCAGTCCAGGAGGCAGATATTCAGGAAACTATTAATTATAACCATTTAAAAAAACAGAAGAATGTAATGTATACAATTTTCCAAAGCAAGAATCATGTTGTTCAATAAACTGAAATGCCTCTCAAGCCTCTAGTAGCATGTAATATCCATATGAATGGCAAACAAGTGTGCCCAACTAAATTGTGAATATACCCCAAGGAATGGTAACAGATTTAAAAGCTAAATGTTTAAAGTGATCTCTCTAAATATAGTTCCAATGAGTTAATAACAAAATTGCATTTGAAATTTTAGAACTGCTACAAAATTAATTGTTTTTGATTTGGTTTAAAACATCTGGATTAAATATATTCCACTACTTTTATTTTTATTTTTTGGCAATGACTGTGACGTAGGAATGTATCCTCTATCCATGTCACTGTTCTATAGACTAAGTAATGTGCCTTTCAAATGATTACTGCTGTATTTGTGATGGAATTACTATCATATGAATTTTATTCTCAACTCAATAGTTCTTCTTGTCTTCCCCAATAGGATCATATTTTTCTTATTTGTCTATGCAAGAGAAAATAAGACCCAAACACATAGTTAAAATATAGGTGAGTAATAAAAAAATCCAGCTTTCTTTTAAGTTTTGAAAACTGTAAGTTCTACAAGCAAATAAATTGACAAAGCTTATTACTTTTATTTTTGAGGGCCTGAGAGGAAATGAGGGATAACGTTAATAAACCCACATTTTTAAGCAGTTATGGAGAGAATCTGAGGCCTGCAAATATTGCAGAGTTCTCTCAGCAAAAGTGTATAATATTTTTACAATTACTCTGCTCAAATATTCAATAGGATATTGCACAATTACTTCCTTAAAAATGATGGATGGTGAGGGTAATTACCAATAGACAATTATCCTTAAGTGAACATTTCCAAGTGTACAATTAGTTGAGAGGGCAATTTCCATTCCATTTGAGTGAATTTAGATAGCTGAATCTTGCTGGAAGGAAAAGATTTATTTTTCTAAAACAATTACTAACACCAGGCATGCCAGTCATTTTTTATATGTGTAGCTTACAATCCTTAATACAAGCCCTGAAAGGAAGTATTCTTACATGGAGAGCAAATTCACAGCCAGAAAATGCCCCTTAAAGGCAAGTGAACATTGTGAAATGCTATTTAGACATGTATCAAAGGCACGTTCTGGAATTCCGAAAGAACACTAGACGTGATTTTCATAAAGGAACACACCTGTTTAATATAAGAAGCCAGATCAAAATGCATTTGCCCAAACCATAGGATGATATGTCCATCCTCATAAACATTATGATAAAATGAGACATAATCAAAACGTATGCCCTCTTCTCATGAAAAGTACGTAATATAATGAGGAAGAGAGAAAGAAAATTGGCTGTTTTAATATAGTGTGTTCTATGACTGTTAGTAGTTAAGAATTGCATTACAGTGCTAGTAACAAAGATCAGAAACAAGATTGAATTTTATTTTTCTCTCAATTAAATTTAAAGGTGCAAGGCGGACAGCCCAGGGCTGGTAGGACAGCACACGATCTTTAAGTTTTTTGCTTCTTGTCTTGCGCAAATGGTTTTCCTAAGGTCATCTTGTAGTCCAAGAAAGCATTTCGAGCTCCCGCCATCTGTATTAAGGGGCAAGAAAATGAAAAGAGAGAAGGTAGAAAGAGACGGGTGTCATTTTCTTTCCCCTTTTAATAAGTTTCTCCAGAAAACCCATCCAATAGTTTCTCTTACGTCTCACTGGCTGGATGCATTCTCATAACCACACCCAGCTACAAAAAGCCTAGGAGATCCAGTCTTTGAGCTGGAAGATTCCTTCCCTAATAAAATCAGCATTTTTTTTTTTTTGCTTGGGGAAAAAATGAGAATGGATATTGAATTGGCAAATTTTAATGATAATAACAAACTACAACCAGCAGTCTCTGTCACAATAGCAATGAGGTAAGTGCAAAATGCTATATTCCTTCAGTTATTCATTCATTCATTACTGCATCCTTTCAGAAATACTTATCAATTGTCAAATATATACCAAGTACTATGCTAGAACGGAAGTACAGAGATAAATTCCTGCAAAGAAGGCACAACATAGAGCTGAACAAATACACAGATAACTACTAATAAAATATAGAATCATGTCTGTGACACAGATAAGCACAGGTAGCTGAATTTATTCATTTTTTCATTTCAAAATATCTAGTAATTGCCAAAAAAATTGTCAATTTTATTTTGTGCTGGTAATATTCTATAAATGAGATAGAGGCCTTGCTTTTGTGACTAATACAAGCTAAATGTCAAGGTTTCTTTTTTCTTATTCTTTATCTTGAATCCTGATTAGGTTTCATCTCAAACCAAACCAATTAAAATAGAATCTTTTGAGTGAGATCCAGGCATGGATTTATTTGGTTTTTTTTGGGTAATTCCCCAGGAATTTCTAATTAGCAATAAAGACTGAGATCCAGTTGTCTAGAGCAGTGATTCCCAACCAGGGGCAATTTTTCTCCCTAGGGACATTTGGCAATGTCAGGAGACATATTCGGATGTCACAGCTGGGGATGGCGGTGACTACCGGCATCTAGTAGGTGGAGGCCAGGGATCCTGCTGAATATCTTACAATGTGCAGAAACTCCCCCCTCCCCCCCAACTAAGAATCATCCAGCCCAAAATGTCAGTAGTGCTGACATTGAAAATCACCAGTTCAGAGGGTCAAACTGGCAAGCAAACTGGAAGTTATAAAATAGGGCATCTATGTTCTAGCAGGGGAAGTACTAAATGCTGCTGGCATTTAGGAGATACATCACCCCAGCAGGGTTTTTGGAGGAAGTGAAATCTAGCTGATAGGAGTTAGCCACGCTAAAGTGTGAAGAGGAGCGCAAATGGAAAGAAATAAGTGTTACAGGCAGAGACCAGTGAATCTATAGGCCTAAAGGTGGAAGAAAGCAGCGAAGTACAGTGCCGTAGATAAAGGGGTTACTCAATTGGACAGAATAGGGGTTAACTTATGGGATGATGGCTTTGGAGGGCAAAACAGCTAGAATTGACAATGTTGCCATACTTTTCTTAAAATTACAGTCCAAAAGTTCCTTTAACTTTGTTGATTAGTGAGTCAAAAAGGAACCATCAAGATGAAGAGAACACGAACACGTGAGCTTCAGTAGATTTTTCTACTGGAGTAAAGGCCAATAGGAGTTTCCTTTCAACAAATCCTCTGGCCATGTCTTTCTTCTTAAAAATTGTATTCTATAGCCCATGGTATTCCTTTTTTCAAGTGCCCTTCTTTAGAATTTTCTGCCACTTCGAACATAACTCTAATAGCAATGTCATTAATAATAATAGCTCACATTTTTTGAGTATTCATGTGTTAAACTCTCTATTTGTATAGTGTTACTTAATCTTCACTCCCTCCTCGCTCCTCGCCCCCAAAAGCCAACAACAACAACTAAAAACCAGTGACTGTTAGGAAGGTTAAATAATTTTGTCAAGTTCATATGGTTGATAGGTGATAAAGTCTAAACATAAACCTCACCTCTAAGGTTTAAACAATTAGGGGCTGTGTTATATTGCCTCCTACTCCATTAAACATACAAACTTAGGGATCTGTAACTATAAAACAACTAAAAATATATGTTGAGGAATCTAAGTAGATCCTACTTTCTTTAGAGTAAAGTCAAGGAAATCATTTCTGCTTTATAACTAAGATTGTTGCTCTCCTGGTGCTATTTTTCATGGTTAAAATCAGCCCTATTAGATTTCAGGATTTGTGTTCCAAAGACTCGCATTCAGAGAATCTCTTATTCCCATCAGAAATACATGAATTGTATGTCTTTTCCTCTTGTCAAACTCTGTTATATTCTTATTTTCAGCCCAATCTTAAACTCTCCTTGTTTATTGACCTATTCAAATATAATAGTTATATCAGACCTAATTTTATGCATTGTTTTTTATTAAAATCTGTTTTACAGATGATGTCAATTTCTTTAAATAACTAACGCAACACTTTTATTTAATTGGCTTAGTAAAATTATTTTTAACAAGATTAAATTAACAAAAAGTTTACCTTGTCAACATTATGATAAATTCCTTTAGTTTATTTGAAATAAATTTTAACAACAATCTAATGCCTTCTTTTTCACTTAAAATAGTTTATTATTTAGCATGACCACGTGATGGGGCAATAATCCCAGACTATCTGACGGGCCCGGTGTAATCACAAGGGTCCTCCTTAGTGCAAAGATAGTCAGTGTCAGAATAATGTGACGTAAGTAAGACTGACCAGCTGTTACTGGCTTTGAAGATGGAAGGAGGTCATGACTCAAGAAATGAGGGCAACCTCTAGAATCTGGAAAATGTAGGAAAATGAATTATCTTACATAACTTCTAGAAAGGAATACAGTCCTGCCCATACCTTAGTTTGAATCCATTGAGACCCATTTCAGACTTTTCGCGTCTGGAATAATAAGAGAATAAATATGTGTGGTTTAAAACCACTAAGTTTATGGTAATTTGTTACAGCAGCCATCGGAAATTAATACAATATGCACATACATTTCTTTGTTTTGACAGCTGAGATGGTCTGGAAGCAATCACATTTCACCAGCAATGAGCATACCTATTGCACAGATCTTAGTGTATAATAATATTCTCCAATAAAATGAACCAGAGCTCTTTGAAGAAATGATTGATCCTAGAACTGGGTCAGGAAACACAGAAAAAGAGCCTGGAGCATTTTATAGTTCCTGAAAGTAAGGAAGCGCTCTAACCAAGTAAAAAGACCTCGCAATGAGGGGCATATGACAAAGACAAAGAGACATAGGAGCCAAATGAAAAAGCTTCCAGTGGCCAAAGTGGAGAATTTGAGTAACAAAAGAAACAATGAAATATTGGATTATAATGAAAAATATAAAATAAATATCTATGAGTCAATATTGATAAATAAATGATTGAAGAAACAAATAGAGAAGAAAGGACAAATCCCGTGGGCAGATTTCATATAATTTATGTAGAAACTCCACCCTTAGGAAGTGGAGCGTAACTTCCCTGTCTTTAAGTGTGGGATGTATATAGTAACTTTCTTCCACGAGTATGATATGGAAAGGGGTTGGCAGGAAGGGTAACTGTATAGTGGAGAAGCACTATATCAGCCAGGTAGTTAATAATAGTAACATCATCAGTGATAAGTCATGTTGATAGTATCTATCCTTGATATGATATGATAAGAATGCTATTTATCTATGTGGTCTTCTTCCTCCAAATTCATAACTTCAGTCTAATCATAAGAAAAACATTATAAAAGTCCTTACTGAGGGACATGCTACAAAATATCTGAGCAGTACGCTCCAAAACTGTCAAGGTCAGAAAACCAAGGAACCACTGAAGAGCCCAAGAAGACATGATGACTAAATGTAGTGTGGTACCCTGAATGAGGTCCTGGAACAGGAAGAGGATATTAGAGAAAAACTAAGGAAATATAAATAAAGTGTAGATTTCAGTTAATAATAATGTATCAACATTTGTTCATTAATTGTGACAAATCTACCATACTAATGTAAAATTTTAATAACAGGGGAAACAGGGTGTGAGGTATGTGGGAACTCTGTACTATCTTGGCAATATTTTTGCAAATCTAAAACTTTTCTAAAACAATAAGCTTATTTAAACATAAGTCTAATTAAAAAATTAGGAAGTGAAGGAGAAAATGGACATTCTAGGCCAAGGTAACACGAATCATAATATAGCCAGGACATGTTCTATTTAGGTAACACTGAGAATTTTTGTATGAATAGAGTATAGACTGCTTAAAGTTTAATGTTAGGACATAAGTCTAGGGAGATAGATTTGCGGTTTGATTTTGAAAAGTATCACATGATACGACTTAACATTTGAGAAGAATGTACCTTGATGGCAATGAAGAATGTGCCCAAAAGGAGAAGTGGGAGATGAGGGAAAGGGAACAGATAAGTAATCGGGAATATTTCCATGAGGCGAGGAAAGAACTGGCGAGAACCCAAACCAATCAAGTAGTGTAAAGCAAGAGACTGACAGGGACACAAAGATTGGAAATTCAGAAGTTGTGTATTTTAAAGTCTCTTTTATCATTATTCAACAAATACAACCGTGTTTGGAATATTTGAGCAGTGGTTCCCAAATTTGGATGTGCATTAAAATCACCTGGGGAATTTGTTCACATTCAGAGTTCCAGGTTCTATCCAAACAGAATACCACATGGAATGACAGAGGTAGGGCCGAGGAAATATGAATTTTTAACATATGCTTTAGCAAATTTAGAACAAAAAGTTTGTGATACAAAGACCTCGGGTTGAGAACCATGTCATTGTTGGACTAATTCGAAGACAGAAGAAATGGCGAGAAAAAAATTGGTGAAAAGGGTATAAGCCAATGTAAACTCTATTCTTAGCACTCATTTATTTTTAAAATTTTGGTTAAAATAGGGAATATAACTCAAGGAGATCTAAATTAGAATTCTGATATTCAATCTAGAAAAGTTAGTTAAATCCATCAACACAGAACATTCTTTTATTTTGGTTGAAGTAAAATGATAATGCATATATTATTTTTATGTATGTTATGTCATACTTTGCAATGTGAAAATGAAACGAAGAGAATATATTCATATTGGTGCATATCATAAGCTGCAAATGAGATACAATTTCTTGTTTATAATAATGAATGTATTTGGATTTTGAATATAAATGCATTTGAAGTGGTTTTTAAAAGCTAATGTCACGAGATAGTTCACTTGTGCTTTGTTAATGCACAACACTAATGACATCTGAAATTTTAAGTACATTAAACTGTGGTTGACTATTTCCCTCTGTACATATTCCAGCTCTGAAATTTAATTGAAGCTCAATAATGTACTATATTTGTGTCTTTTTTTTTTCAATTACTCTATAATACAGATCTAATGTGAAGGCAGATCAAAGTTGCATTTTAACACGACTTCTTGCATTTGAAAGTGTTTTTGATGGGAGAGACTTTCTAAATGGAATAACATTTAGAAAAAAATCTAGGTTTCTATTATTAAGAATTGAGCTCTGTGAAAATCTCATTCAAAAGAAAAAAAACACTTCACATGTACTCTTAGAAGCAAAGAGCAAGATGGGATCTTAGAAATCATCCATTCCAACCTCTTCGTTTTTCAGATAAGGTTATTACCTTGAAATAAACTAAGCATCTTTCTAAGGATGCTGATCCTGTCAGTGATAAAATGACAGCTGTAATCCATGTCTTCTGAAATCTTATAAAATAGGCTTACAAACCCTTTTCTAGATTATGAAACTGTTAAAGTGCAGAGGAAAAAAAATCAAATATCTACTTTTTTATTTTAAAAAAATCTGCTAGGGGCTGGCCCTGTGGCATAGTGGTTAAGTTCACGTGCTCCGCTTTGGCAGGCCATTGTTTGTGGGTTCACATCCAGGGTGCAGACCTGTGCACTGCTTATCAAGCCATGCTGTGGCAGGCGTCCCACATATAAAGTAGAGGAAGATGGGCATGGATGTTAGCCCAGGGCCAATCTTCCTCAGCAAAAAGAGGAGGATTGGCAACAGATGTTACCTCAGGATTAATCTTCCTCACCAAAAAAAAAAAAAAAAAGAAAAGAAAAATTCTGCTAGGCATGTTCACATCTGTAGGGGTTTGGATGCTGTCAGCTTGTTTAGCCTGGGACTTCATTTATTGGACTATGCCTCCCTGTAAAGTTCTAGATTGGAGTTGACCAAAAGAGAAGTGGAGGGAATGAGTGAAGCAACAGTCATTATTCCCTGAAGGTCGTCATGCTTAGATGCAGAGACAGATAGATGCATTTGGGTAGCTTCTAGCTTGCCTACACTCTCCTCTGCTCCACATTCAGCTCTTTCTCCTGGCCACTGGTCCTGATGACTAATAGCGGCCCCAACATCTGGTTAATTGAGAAATAGAGATTGCAGAGCATTTAGGGATCAAATTTTTATGCCAGGAGTTTTTGATGGGGCCAATATAATTATTCATTTAGTTTTGGACTGCTTCACGTTACTATCTACTTTACAACAATTTCTGAATATTGACTGTTCACTTATTGCCAAGTGAAGTAGAGTCACCCGTCTATTGTGTTTCTCAGCCAGAACTATAGCCAATAGAAGATTTTTTTCTGTTGGTCTTTGTATTGTAAGGATTTACCAGGGCCACGGCTAGTTTGATTCACCTTCTTAGCCTTTGTATGCTTTCTGATTCCCTTCTCTTCATTGAGTGCTAATCATGCCTGTCAATTTGGGAGATCAGTTTGCAATTTTGCCCTCTAAAAGTGTGGTGGACTTTATTATCACAGGCAAGTAGAAATGGTTCCAACATTGGAGATGGAAGAGACTGCTATTGTCCACTAAAATCCATCCTCTACTTTTTTCATAGTAATAAAATTATTGCTGAGAATGTGGCTGTACTATGTCCCCCAGTATCTCCTGCAGCTGATTATGGCCATATGACTAAGCTATCTCCAATGAGTGTGAGTGTAAGGGATGTGTGCCATTTCTGGGGCAAGGCAAGAGCATGAGTGTGCCTACCCCGTCCACTCCTCCACCTTTCCCTCTGGCTAGAATGGTGACTACCACAGCATCCTTGGAAGTCACCACTGAGGAAAACAAACTCAGCATTTGCATGGGTTGCTCAATGACATTGTGATGCCTGTCCTCCGCACTCAGGCTTCTACAAGGAAGAGTAATGAACTTCATCTATTTTGTGTCACTGTTTTTTGAGGATTCTGTCATATAAACTTAATATATTCCAAACTAAATCAGGAGATATAGCCTCCATCTTGGTAGATGACAAAAGGAAATCTGAATAAAATTATAATAATTCTGAAGGTCCAAAATATAAAGAAAGAAAGCTTGTACTAATGAAATCTTAATTTGAGGAATTATGCTTGCACAGAAACAGACAAAATTCTTAAGAAAGAAAAATTTCAGGATGTTTTAGGTTGGGGGTCAACAAACTATGCAGCCTGCAGCCCAATTCAGGCCCACTGCCTGTTTTTGTGAATAAAGTTTTATTGCAATACCGCTCTATTTATTCATTTATGTATTATGTATAGTTACTTTCATACTACAGTGTCAGAATTGAATAATTGTGGAAGAAATTGGATGGTACACAAAGTCTAAAATATTTACTATCTGGCTCTTTATGGAAAAAGTTTGCTGCTTTTTGCTTTACATGAACAGAGCATTTTGGATCAGGAAAAGGTTTTATTTTTGGAAATGAGAGAGAATAAACTATGGAAGTAATGAGGAATACATGAAGGTAATTTTTAAGAAGACTCAAGTTTTTTGAAGGCCAAGTTAGATATGTGTGAAAGAGAAAAGAAGAAATATATATCAAAAACTCATTAATTTAAAGATGATACTAGAAAAAGATGAGACAGTTTAGTGGTTACCAGACTAGAGAAACTTGTTGGGGCCCAAATAAACCTAGGGCAAGACAGAAATGTTTTCAGGATAAGAATAAAATTACTTTCTGGAGGAATGCAAAATCCAGCAAATTTTTGAAAACCTCTCTAAATATGGAAAAAGACTCCATAGTAAAAGCAAATAGAAGAAACATAACTGACAATTGAATAGACAGAGATAGAAAAAATACATATGTGTGTGGATATAATATGCATATCATCTGTCTATCTATCTACATTTCTAAATGTACCCACTGAGAAGGCTTAGTAGCAATGAGAACAACTAGCACCCAGATATTTTTCTGTATGCCATTCTCCACTAAATGGATCCAGGGTTCCTTGGAGAAAATGTTGATTCCATTGTTGGGGCTGAGACAATAAATTTAAGATGAACATGGAAATCCTACTATGCCAGAAGGTAAGCAAGTGATCTAAGAATAATGGGGACATGGAAAAAGAATGGCAGTTAGCTTGATGGAGCATCCACTATCCAAATATGAGATGATTTGAATATCAAAATAAATAATTATAACAAGTCATAACCATTTGTAAAGAATTCTTGAGTTGAAACTCATTTAAATGCATGAATCCACAATTTTGTGAATACTGAAATGCATACATAAATAAACAAAGGAGAAGGGAAAGCTCTTCCTTCACTTGCTTCCCAACCAAAAAGAAATGATGGCATTAGAAAACAGTAGTAATAATTGATTCAGACAATAATTATCAATGAAAACTAAATTTAGTTGGTGGAAGTCTGATGAAAACCAGGATACTTTGTTAGGCTTAAATTATATCTCCACAAGCTATTTATTAATTACAAAGAGAAAATAGTAAGTTTACTATAGAGAAACTTGTTAGGCATCACTTTAACAATTGATGAAAGTTAACATAACAAGTAATATAAGAAATTATTATCATGTGCATCCTAAAATGACTCAATGATAAAAATTCATAACCTGAGTCTAACCATGAGGACACATTAGACACTCAAATCAAAGGACATTCTTCAAAATAACTGGCTGGATTCATCAAAAAGTCAGTCATGAAAGACAAAGGAAGGTAGCAAACTGTTTCATAATAAAGAAGATTGAAAAGACATAGCAAAAAATTTCAAATTACTGTAAATATAGAGGAACAAGGGAAAAAATTTATTCTCCCCCTTGAAGAAACCAAAGAGGAATACAAAATATAAGAAATAGTGGCACTCCATGTGTTGACCATCAGGCAAAGAAGGATATTGATCCACAAGACAGGAGAAACAAAAGAGGAGAGGCTTGTGATTGACCAGTTTACTGCCAGGAGAAAATTTTTAGGTTTTAGCACAGAGAGCAAGCAGCTTGGAAGAGTTCAACAGTCTCCCTGAACTGAGAAGATGAAATGGGAAATCTAAGGCAGGCAAGGTAACGTGAATTTGCAAGGCAGATTATCAGAGAAGGGAGAGCTGTGCATAAAGAGAATTCCAGAGATCTTGTGCATCCCCTTCAGGTATTCAGTTGAGTTTGATCAGCATATGCTTATGAGGAAATGACTCAGTGATGGAGAAAGAACCACCTGAAAGGATTAGTGACCGAAGTACACATGGATTGAGAATAGTATCTGTTCCCAACAGCCATTACTCAGGGGTCATTGGGTAGATGACTAAGAAGAATCTTGCTCACTAGTGAAAAACTTAAACCTAGGCTAAATGCAGCTCTGGTCTTGCCTAAAAATGACTAAAATCAAGACAAAAAAGGATCACACTACTTCCAAGTAGCTTAAGTATGTCCCAGAACAAAGCTCAAGAATATTTATAGGAGTATAAATCTATTCAGCAGACAGGAAGGTAAAATTCCCAAAGTCTGGCATCAAATAAGAAATTAGTAGGTTTTTGAGTACACAGGAGAATAAAACCCATACAAGGAGAAAAATAAATCAATCAAAAATGATCAAAAAAGTATACACGTGAGAGAATTAGGCAAGGACATTAAAACAGACGCTATAAATGTGTTCACTATGCCCAAGAAACTAGAAGAAAGATTGAACATGTGAAGTAGAGACATGAAAAGTATTAAAAAGAGGCAAATAGATCTCTAGAAATGAACAGTACAACGTCTGAGATAAAAATTAGACTGGATGAGTTTAATGGCTAATTAGATGACAGAATGAAAGGTTAGTGAATGTGAAGAATAGGAAGTATTCTAAATGAAACAGAGACAACAAAAGACGATCATAAAAATGAATGGACCACAGTGACATCTAGGACAATTGCAAGTACCTGAATTTATGTGTAACTAGTGTCAAAAAGTAAGATGAAAAAAAGGGGAACTAGAAAAATATATGAAAAAATAATGGTGGAAAAATATTCTAAGTTTGAGGAAAGTGATAAATTCACAGCTCAATAAAATAATCAAACCCCAAAAACAAGAAGTCAGAATAAAACTACATCAAAGCACATCATAATCAAATTGCTTAAGACTAGTAATAAAGTCGGGGCCAGCCTGGTGGCGTAGTGATTAAGTTCACATGCTCCGCTTTGGCGGCCTGGGGTTCACAGGTTCGGATTCTGGGCGCAGACAGATGCACTGCTTGTCAAGCCATGTTGTGGCGGCGTCCCACATAAAGTAGAGGAAGACTGGGCACAGGTGTTAACCCAGGGCCAGTCTTCCTCAGCAAAAAGAGAACTGGCAATGGATATTAGCTCAGGGCTGATCTTCCTCACACACACACACACACAAAACTAGTAATAAAGAGAATATCTTAAGAGCAACCAGAGCAAAAAGTCACATTATATACGAAGAAACAAAAATAATTAGCAGATTTCTCATCAGAAACATTGGGAGCTAGAAGGAAAGGAAAAATATCTATAAAATATGTTTCAGAAATGAACATGAAATACAAATATTTCACACATGCAAAAGCAGAATGAATTCATCAGCAGAATAGTTGCATTATGATAACTATTGAAAAAAGTCCTTCAGGCAGCTTTTGAGGAATAGAACTTCTTAAATTTAATACAGTCAAATTTTAAAATCTTGACCTTTCAGGATTCTGCTTTTTGTTTATGTTTAAGAAGCTTTTTCATACTATAAGATTAAGAAGTCATTCTCCATTACTTTTCTAAATGTTATATAGTTTTACTTTTAGCATTTTGTTTGAAATTTATGTTGATTTCCTTTTGATTATTGTGTGAAAGTGATTCATACAATAATTACACTTTTTTCATAAAGGATAACAGATAGTCACAACAGCACTTATTCAAGAGCTCACTCTTTTCCAGGTGATTTTCAACACCATCTCTGGTATAGATCAAAAGTCCATTTATGTTGGATTTATTTCTTGCATCTTGATTTTCTCCCATTATTCTATCTGTCTTTCCCTGTATTTAATTGTCATAACTTTGTAAGATCTAATAAGTGATAGGGTAAATTCCTTCACCTTATTATTCTTATTCAACAGTAAGTGTAAATTGAGAATTAACTTTATATGTACTGGAAAAAAAAAACTATAGAAATATTGATTTCAACATCAAACCTTTTTTAAAAAGAAAAACAAAATAAATGCAATTTTTAGAAAAGTTTTTGATTGAGATATTTAAGTATTAGAAACATCTCGGTAATATAAATCAAAGAAAGGCAATGAAGTTATATTTACACACATATGAATTTATAATTAATTGATTTAAGAACCAATAAGTTATAATGGCTTTAAATATCGCTAAATAATTTCTTTAAAAAAATCATGATCTAGTTAACATAATAAAGAAGAAAGTACAAATGGAATATATCTTATTATATGTACCTAACATATAACAAATAATAGTAGCAATTTATTAAATGAATTAGAAAGATGTTACTCTGATGATGTAGGGTTTTTTAAATTTGAACCAGAACACACATACTCAAAAATGTACAATATAAAAATGCACAGCTTAAGGATTTAGGAAAAGCCAACTACTATGTGATTGTGAACGGGGTTTAAAAAAGTAAAATGTTGCTAGAAACCCAAAAATTCTCTTCATGAATTCTCCCATCCAAAGATAATCATTATCCTGATTTTTACAGTAATTACCTCCTTTTCTTTCTTAATATTTTTCCATCAATACAAGCATTCCTAAGGGCAGTAGTCTAGTCTTGCCAGTTTTTGATAATTTTTTATTTTTAATTGTGGTAAAACACACATAGCAAAATGTAACATCTTAACCATTTTTAAGCGCACAGTTCAGTGGTGTTAAGGACATTCACATTCTTGTGCAACCATCACCACCATCCATCTCCAGAACTTTTTCATCTTATAAAACTAAAACTCTGTACCCATTAAACATTAACTCCCCATTCTCCCCTCCCCCCAGCCCCTGGCAACTGCCATTCTACTTTATTATTTTTTTTATTGAGGTAACATTGGTTTATAACATTAATTAAATTTCAGATGTGCATCATTATATGTCAATTTCTGTGTAGATTACATCATGTTCACCACCCAAAGACTAATTACAATCCATCACCACACACATGTGCCTAATCATCCCTTTTGCCCTCCTCCCTCCCCCCTTCCTCTCTGGTAGCCACCAATCCAATCTCTGTCTCTATGTGTTTGTTTGTTGTTTTTATCTTCTATTTATGAGTGAGATCCTAGTGTATTTGACTTTCTCCCTCTGGCTTATTTTGCTTAGCATAATACCCTCAAGCTCCATGCATGTTGTCCATGGCAAGATTTCATCCCTTTTTATGGCTGAGTAGTATTCCATTGTGTATACACACCACATCTTCTTTATCCATTTGTCCCTTGATGGGCACCTAGGTTTCTTCCAAGTCTTGGCTATTGTGAATAATGCTGCAATGAACATAGAGGTGCATATATCTTTATGCATTGTGTTTCCATGTTCTTTGGATAAATCCCAACAGGGGAATAGCTGGATCATATGGTAGTTCTTAATTTTTTGAGGAATCTCCATACTGTTTTTTATAGTGGCTGCACCAGTTTACATTCTCAACAGCAGTGTATAAGGGTTCCCTTTTCTCAACATCTCCTCCAACAAGTGTTATTTCTTGTCTTGTTGATTGTAGCCATTCTGACCAGTATAAGGTGATATCTCATTGCAATTTTGATTTGCATTTCCCTAATAATTAGTGATGTTGAACATCTTTTCATGTGCCTATTGGCCATCTGTAAATCTTCTTTGGAAAACTGTTCAGATCTTTTGCCCATTTTTAAATTGTTAGTTTTTTTATTGTTGAGATGTATGAGTTCTTTACATATTTTGGATATCAACCCCTTATCAGATATATGATTTGCAAATATCTTCTCCCAATTGTTAGGTTGTCTTTTTGTTTTGTTGATGGTTTCTTTTGCTGTGCAGAAGCTTTTTAGTTTGATGAAGCTCCAATTGTTTATTTTTTCAATTGTTTCCCTTGCCCAGTCAGACATGGTACTTGAAAATATGCCTCTAAGACTGATGTCGAAGAGCATATTGCCTATGTTTTCTTCTAGAAGTTTTATGGTTTCAGGTCTTATATTCAAGTCTTTAATCCATTTTGAGTTAATTTTTGTGTGTGGGATAAGATAGTGGTCTACTCTCATACTTTTGCTTGTGGCTGTCCAATTTTCCCAACACCATTTATTGAAGAGACTTTCCTTTCTCCATTGTATGTTCTTGGCTCCTTTGTTGAAAATTAGCTATTCATAGATGTGTGGGTTTATTTCTGGACTTTCAATTCTGTTCCATTGTTCTGTCTGTCTGTTTTTGTACCAGTACCATGCTGTTTTGATTACTATCGCTTTGTAGTATATTTTGAAAGCATGGAGTATGATACCTCCAGCTTTGTTCTTTTTCCTCAGGATTCCTTTGGCTATTCAGGGTCTTTTGTTATTCCATAAAAATTTTAGGATTCTTTGTTCTATTTCTATGAAAAGTATTGTTGGAACTTTGATAGGGATTGCGTTGAATCTGTAGATTGCTTTAGGAAGTATGGACATTTTAACTACGTCAGTTCTTCCAATCCAAGAGCACAGAATATCTTTCCATTTCTTTGTTTCTTCTCCAATTTCTTTCAACAATGTTTTATAATTTGCAGTGTACAGGTCTTTCATCTCTTTGGTTAAATTTATTCCTAGGTATTTTATTCTTTTTGTTGCAATTGTAAATGGGGTTGTATTCTTAATCTCTCTTTCTGCTGCTTCATTGTTAGTGTATAGAAACACAATTGATTTTTGTATGTTGATTTTGTATACTGCAACTTTATTGCATTCATTTATTATTTCTAAGTGGGTAATTTTTATAACTGGAATCATATAATATTTTTTTATTTTTGGCTTCTTTTGCTCAATAATATGTGAGATTCATTGATGTGATTGAATGTAAATGTAGCTAGTTCATTTTCATTGATGTATAGGTTTCCATTTATGAATATATCATGTTATTTTTCATTATAATGTAGACGGACATTTGGATGTTTTCCAGTTTGGGGCTATTACAAATAATGCTGAAATAAATATATTTGTACATGTCTTGGTCATATTTGTATTCATTGTTGAGTATATATACCTTTGAATGGAATTGCTGGGTCATCAGGTATATACGTCTGTTACCACACAAAATTGGGGTTCTCTTGCCTGACACACATAAAAAAGCCAATTATTATTCCCAAAAGCATCAGCTTTTGGGAAAAGAAACAGCTTTTTGCTAGATCTATCTGCAAGGAGGCGGGACATATGTTCTCAAATCTCCCTGATCCAGGGCTTGGGGCAAAATTTATGGGTTGAAGGGCAGGGCGGTCTGAAGTGTGGAGATAGATGATTAGAGATAAGGAGAAGTGAGGTAATTGATGATCAGTGCAAGCATAGTCAAGCTTCATAGCCCTTCATAGGAGGTGTGTTCACAAAATGGTGGCATTACCATGATCTGAGGGTGGAGGTTTTGGCTCATTGACATCAAAAAGGTCACTTATCCAGCATTTGTGCAGACCCAGTTGATGGGTTGGTGGTCTCAACCAGTTTGTACTGGACAAGGAGTCTCAGTTCCTGAAAAAACCCTCTTAACTACTCTGTTGATAAGATGGAGTCAGTTGAACTGGTCCCAGAGGGCTCATGGTTACACATTCAGGAGACTTCTAGAATGACATCCTTATAAGTAAAGTAAACTAACATCTTAAATTAAAAGTAAGACACAGTAACATGGAAATAATTCTATGGGAAAATGCATAGGTTACTTCCCTCAGATCTTATAAATGTCTTCTTTTGTAATAAAATAATACAATGTAACTAAATATAAATTTGAACTAAGGTAGTTTATCTCCTTACATATTTCCATATTTGGAAATCAAATTTAAGGAAAGATAGGTGAAACTACCACCAGAGTTGGTAAAATAATTTATCCTGTATTCTAAAACAGCAGTTCAGAAAGAAACCCCCACCCACCACTTGTGTAACTTTCTCATTGAAACTTGCTTCATTGCTTTCATAAAGGGTTCAGATGACTGTTTTTAGAAATATTCCACTTTATTTGGCACAGTCTTACCATACATATGTCATATTATCCACTCTTCTGGATATCAGCCTATCCTCCTTTCCTCTTCCTCAGCCTGATTTGCAATCAGGCTCAACAGAGTAATAGGAACAGAGGAAGAGAAATCCCAAACATTTAAAATACAGATTATATATTCAGGTTAAATGTTTTATACAGTTTAAACTCTCTACTATTGCATAACTCATGAAATAAAGTCACATAAGTTGAAGTTTAGATGAAAGAAGGCTCCATACCATTCTCTTCTGGGACAATTATTGTTCCCTGCAGTAATAGTCACCATTCTTTGAGTACTTACAGTGTGCCAAAGGTCATGCTTAATGATCTTTACAATAAACTTATTTAAACCTCACAATGTCCTTACCAGGCTGATATTGTTAAAATTACCCCTTCCCTAGGTAAAGAAACCAGCTTACAGAATTTGCGACTTACCCAAGTCAATACAAAATCTGTGAGTTTAGTCACAACACTGTCACTCTAGTAGGTGCCTTTAACATTCAATTCAGCAATTCTCTCCTCCGGCTTGAATATTTGTAAAATGATTCTCAATAATGGCTTATTATTTCGGCCTTTCACCTGCCAAGTATTCCCACCAACAACATTTCTCATTACATGACACGATTCCCTACCGGGGAAAATATCTACCTAGGGAAGGAGTGGGGAGGCTTGATGACATAAGAATCTATGTGTGAGTGGAAAGGTAAGAATGAAGTGAAAAGAATAAAATATGTAATTTGAAAAAAGACTCAAAGAATATTCTGAGCTGTCCCCCAGTAGAGACATTCCCCCGCTTCAATGCTCTTGCCCCCAGCAGATTAGAATCCTAACCACACCAAGAATGCATCCCCACTTTTATTTCTACTGTTACCTTCTGTCACCATCTTGCCTGTTCCTTCACTTTCTGAAACTCTTCACTCCCAGAAGCAAAAAATACACTTATCTCTTTACCAGAATCTCTATTCAAATCCTGATCTCTGCAAGCATAGTGCACGGGGACAGAATCCCAGAGAAGGTCCTGGGGGCCAAGTTGGATCAGCCTGGGGTATGCCTTTTATTGTTTATTAATTGTTAGACCCAAATATATGTGAGAACATAACAGATATAGTAAGAAGACAGTTCCCAGGATACAGGGAAGAGGCCAGGAAAGAGATCACTACCATTAAATATGCTACATACATTGGAGAATCACCTTCACAATTATTATATAAACTTAATAATACTGCACTTTATGGTTTAAACTATAGGCAAAAAACTGATTGATATTTTCATTGTTATTTTATTTTTTTGAGAGGATGATGACAGGAGGTTTACCGTTGGTAAAAGTTGGACCAGCCAAACAATAGCAACTTAGGAGTGATGCCAACTGGTTAGTAAGGCTCCAACTGAGTTCTTTCACGACTAAGTAGTTGTAGGTGTGTGCAAGGCAGCACACCATAGAGATAGCACACTTGCTTTGGAATCAGGCACAACTGCCTCAAATCCAGATTGCATCATTAATAAGCCCTTGAATGAAATATTTAGCCATTCAGTGCCTCAGTTACCACACGTTTAAAATGGGTACTATAAGAATATGACACCATTGCATTTGTAAGACTAAGAAGCAACATATGAAAGGTGCTTAGCTTAGCATTTGGCATGTGATAAAAAATCATCCTATCATCATTAACTTGGGTAGCATATGTGACAAAGAGCTGTGTAATCATACAGAAATACATGTATCCCCTTTTGCAATGTGGAAAGATTGAATTAATAGATGATGGAAAGTTTCGAGGTCAATAAGCCTTTGTAAGCCACTCCATGCTACTGGTTCCTTTTATTAGAAATAAAATAACTTACGGATAGAAATAAAAATGTTTCAAATGGGCCGAAAACAGCAATAATTCAATAAAAGAAAGGCTGAGTAGTTTATAATTATCAGTTACTATATTAAAACTCATTACATTCAAGGGCCTCAGGGGAAATTATTTCAGATTAGGAAAGGACCATAAACTCTTGGAGAGAGAGAAAGAATAAAATTAAAGATAAGCATTCTTGTACTTCTGGTCTATGTAATCATTTTGCATTATTGGATTTCCATTCATTCTATTCCCAAGTAAGTCACCCTGAGAAGCTTATTGAGTTATTTCCATCTTTAAATGCGTAGCGACTTTGAAGTCATCTTGTCAAGAAAAACTTCCAATTTTCTTTTAAATGTGGCCTTAATTATCAATTCCCCTTTACACACTAACCACTTAAGTACTATAAGTGAAAGGCAATAAAAGTAGACATATAATTTGAGATCATCTTAAAATGATCCATAATCTGAAAGTGAACTAGAAACCTCACAATGTTTGATTTGATTGAAGACAATGGAATGTGTTTATATTTTTTATTTTCTTTAAATAAATGAAAAGTTTAATCATACCATAAAGATCACTTTCAATATGGAGGGTTTCTATGCTATCTGTGCTAATGATGGCAGTCTCCCTAAAGCCAGGATTCTGCACTTTTAGTCAGAATCCAGAACATTCCCGTCAATAAGGAATTTCAGAATAGAATTGAAACTGACTTAAGACTAAAACAAGGCCAGAAAATCTATTTGACTTATGTTGTAAATCTCAAGTCAGAGTTTTCTAGCCCTAATCAGATTAGATTTATACACTTCAACTGTAATGCTGCCAAAAGAAATAGAGAAGGCAACCTATTGATCCTGAATGTCTGCTCCATTGTTTAACTTTTATTTTATAAATACCTCATATTTTATGACAGGATATATGTACATGAAAAATGATTTTTACTCATCCCATTAATTTTTTAAAATCTTTATTAGAACTAGAATCCCTTATCTAAATACCATTTAAAGTCTTATAATTTAAAAATAATTATACTTCTCAGAAGTCTTTTAAATTCACGTTGCTATGAATATGACTTTTATTCTGAGAGTTTTTGGAAAACTCTAAATAAGGATTTAGAGGTAAAGTTAAGGTTCACATGCTCTTTTTTATAAGTTCTTATCTTCTAAGACTACCACACTTTGAATACCTCAGTTTAGATGATAAAGATTACAAACAACTCAGAAAAAAATATGTTGAGTTATATAATTTCTAATTCCTTTATTTATTTTTTGGGGGGGAAGATTGGCCCTGAGCTAACATCTGTTGCCAAGCTTCCTCTTTTTTTTCCTTGAGGAAGATTGTCCCTGAGCTAACATCTGTGCCAATCTACCTCTATTTTGTATGTGGGATGCTGCCACAGCATGGCTTCATGAGCAGTGTATAGGTCCGCACCCAGGATCCGAACCTGCGAACCCTGAGCCGCTGAAGTGGAGCGTGCGGACCCAAGCACCACACCACCAGGCTGGCCCCATTTCTAATTTATTGTTAAGGTTGAGTAGTTAACAGCTAAACTTCATGAGGCAAAGATCTTCATGACTTGTTCACTGAAGTATCTCCAGCCTTTGCCTAGAACAGTATCCAACATAGAGGAAGATCTTTACCACATGTCTGGTGCATGCAGAAATGGATTCTGCAAGAATGACTTGAAACATGAGTAATCTGATTTATTTAGAGATATACATAAATTATAAACAGAAAACTATTTTTAGTAAATAAATATAATTACTATTATAAGAATCAGTATCCTTTTGTGTGTGTAGCCCAAGTTCTCAATACCTGAAGGTGAATTGTCTATTTTGCTGACGATGTCTAAGATACCTGCACTGAGACAACTCAGATATAACAGTTCTTCTGTAGTGTGGGGGTCCAGGAATATCCAGAGGTCTCAGAACAGATTCTTGCTCATCTGATTCGGCATTTCTTTCTCCCTTATTTCCCTTCCCAGGGAAAGATTATGCACAGAAAATACTTTAGTCTACTTAGACTATCACACATATCATGCACTCCATATATGTTTGATTGACCTGATTAATTGATTGATAGGATAGTTCCTCTGTCCCCAACTCCTTCCCCCAGCTTACTAAAATCTCAATTAGAGAGTCATTTCACTTAAAGAAAACCAACGTGTCCTAGAGGATGTAGAAGTGAAAGAGATACTCCATTAAATCTCTAACAATTCCAGTTCACAAAAGTACTGACAACAGAGACAAAATAAAGATTCTTTGCGGAAAGACTTTACTGAAATCTGAGCACTTCTAGTTAATAGATAAATAAACTTTCAAACTCTTCTATCTCCTATCCTCATCCTGAACCAAGATGACATGACTCCAGAATTTATTATTTTTTCTGTGTATTTTCAAAATACAACCTTTAATCACAATATGGAGGTCAAAGCAGAGAGCAGTTTCTTGCAACACAAGGACATTGTATGCTGTGATATCAAGTTCTTTTGGTATTTGGGACTTGCCAGCAAATTGAACTTCTGGAAAGAAGCAAGAATCTACTGAAGAATTGTCCTATTTGTGAGAAGAAAAGAAAAGAATAATTATCTCCAGGAAGCTGATCTCAGGTTCCATTAGGAGATGAAGGTGACAGGGGAACTTTTGTGTGGCATGACAAGAGGCAGGGCAGAGACCTTCCAGGGGCTTTCTAACACTCAGAAGGTACAGGGCACAGGAGAGGTAGTTAAGATGTGGCTGCAAAATCAGCTACATTTGCAACACCTATCAAAAGTAGTAATAAGATAGAAAAAAAAAAGTTACAACACATAGCACTATAATTAACTTTAATAAATTATAGTCTGTCTGGGGCGATGTGTACTTAAGATGTTTACAAACTAACAAAAGTACCTGTATTTATCTTTTCTAACACCTGCATTGAAGAAATGTACATTGGGAGGAAAGAGAATGAGATTTTATTTAGGAACTGCTTTATTCTGATTTTGGTTTCTCTGTTGTTGTTTTGCTTTGTTAGTTTTAATACTGAAAAGCTATTTGATGAGAGAAGGACTAAGAATTAAGACATAGAAAGAGCACCCATGACAAACTACTCCAACTTTAAAATTATACCACATCAGCTCTATCCCTCCTTTTCTAAGAACCATTGGTGTCTAAATTTTATGAGGTCTGACTTGTCTACTCCCTTTTGCTCATTTATGTGTATTTGGGGATTCTGGAAGTGAACTCTGAGGTGAACTTTAGTATACAGGACATCCATTAGTGAGTGCCCTTGGTATCTGTCAACACTTGTGAAAGCGAAGCTATGGGAAGGGCAATTGAAACACTTGGTAGGAACTGATTTGTTTGTGCGCATGTGTGGGACACTCTTGGGGGCTCTAGAAATCCCAAAGCAGAGGAAGTATTTTGTGAACTAGGAGAGACAAGAGCTTGGGATATTTAGGTTATTGTTTAATTTGACTTATTTGTACCCAAATTCCACAGAGAATGGATGACGAAAGATATCGTGTTGGCTTTATCTTCAAAATATATTTTTAATCTAACCAAGTCTTATCTTCACTGCTACCATCTAATCTCAGTTACTAATTGTCCAAACCACAGAAATTACAATAGCCTACTAGCTGGTCTCATTGCAACCATTTCTGCTCCTCTGGGGCCTATCATCCATAAAGTAGCAGATTGATCCTTTTAAAATATAAATCAGAAAATGTACTCCCTTACCGTCCAATGGCTTCCCATCATACTTAAAATAAAATCCAAATCCATAACATCTTTCCAACCTCATTTTCTACCATTTTCCTCTCTTGTCACTATGCTCCACTTCCACAAGCCTCTTCACTGATTGTAGCAGGTAGGATGGATTAGCACTCAGCATCCATTCCAACTTTCCATTGCTATGCCTTAGCACCAGCTTCATGCCTAGAAGCTTTATTACTTCATGTCTAGAAGTAATGGTGGTGGTGATGATTTCATCTCTGACTACCAGCAGGGTTTCATCTATGACTCCACTTCATCTACCATTTATCAATGGGAATTGTTTATTTGTTGACACCTTGTTGTTCCCCCACTATTGTAAAATGGATATAATAGAGGCACATTAATTTATCTTTAAATCATAGGTTGCTTAACCATAAGGAGAGATCCTGGGCTTTGAGCTGAATACAGTAACTGGATGAGATTTTGAGTCATCTCCTTTGGAGAGGGGCAAGTGTGTTCTATGTGTGGGAAGAAGGTCATGCATAAAAATTTGGTGAGCAAAGGGGTAGACTGTGGTGGGCACAGATAGCTGTCCGCCAGAAATTTGTATTTGCCCCTTCCATTGTGTAGAGTTGTTGCTGATTATTGGCTGCCCAGCCAGGTACAGCATGTCCCAGATTTCATCTAGTTAGGTTGTCAGTGACTGATTTTAACCAAGAGAATACAAGAGAAGTAGAAATTATGTAATCCAATTGCAAGCCCAGGGCATACAAATGTCCACTTTGGTACTCCTTCATGCTCTTTTTATTAGCTGGCTAACATGGAGAAGACCCCCAGGGTAACCTCAGAAGATATGTGTTGAAGGGAATAGAACATCCACCTACTTAGGTCTCTAAAGAACTTCATGAAGTAGGGCCACCCCCTCCGCCAGCCTATAAACCTGCCCAGTAGTGTTACAGGCGCAAAAATTAAGCATCTATTTGTTGGAGTCATCATACATTCTTGAGTCAATTTGCCACTGTATCTACTATTACAGTAGCAAACTCTTAATAATTTAACATCCCACAAATGGCTGGCACTGCTCCAATCTAATACAGCCCTGCCCCTAATAGGCTGGAGTCCGATTACATTTACTCCTTCCAGAGGAGTTGCATTTGGAGCAGAGTCTGGAAACTCCGGATAAGGTGTTTGGTTATCTCAAAGTTTACCAAAGAATGTCACAGAAAGTCAAAGCAAAGTATCTCAATCCTGATCTTCAGGCTTGTCCAGACTTAATTTCACTGACTAAGTTCAGTGCAAAGAGGAGAGATTTTCATGTGTTGTCTTATATACCGAGGTATTTATGGCCAAGCCTAGTCAATAACAAAATTAGTGAATGCATGTTGCACATGTCATCTAACTAAAGGGTCATTTTAGAAGCTTAGATTTTAGAGTTAGATGGAGTCTTAGTAATAATCTGGTTCATTTTACTGTTAAAAAAACTAAAACCCAGAGTTACAATGACTTTTAAGGTCATTGAGCTAGTAATTACCACACCATCTAGCATTAGAGAGAATGTTCTGGAAAATTCTGCCGTAGGTTGGTCTCCCCATATGAACATCAATTTAGCAGAATGAGTGATCAAGAACTCTAAATGGTTCTAATAATGATGGTGTGGCTGGATCACAGAACTCAATTCCGAGGATATTCCAAAGCCTGGCTTTGGACTCCTGATCTTCATGTTCCACAGGATGTGACTCATAAAGAACTACCAGAGACCTTCCAAATTCCTATTTAGAATTACTACATAAGGAAAATGTGGATAGCAATGTGGTAAAAATGTCCAGAACAGTGTTGTCATATAGCAGACACTCAATTTATATTGTTTTAATAAATGTCAAGAGAAAAACAAGGCCACAAGTCTTGACTTAGAAGCCCTGTAAATACAAGTTCATCTCACCTTTATAAGAATACTGACCCAGACACCCCTGGAACAGAGGGCACCACGGAAGGAGACAACTCTTATCTAAGACAAAACTCCACATGTTTTCTCTCAAATGAGAAAAATTAAAGGGCCCTTCAGTAAGAAAGATTTAGAAATATATTTGTTTTGTGGACTAACATCAAACCTACTGCAATGGTGAGAAATGTATATAATTCCACACTTCAAATTTTTATTTTGTCTTCTCCCAACACAGCATCCAAAATTCCCAAGGGAATAAAATTCTGAAAATTTTAAAAAAAATCTAAAATTAACTCCCAAATTTGGTTTGCTTTGCTGCTCAAAGTTTTACATTTTCAGTTTTATTATTAGGTTTCCAAATGTCTCATGATTCTTTCTGACATACTAACACTTTGCAATCAAACCCACCAGCAAATCCCTCACTTAATGCCACCACTAAAAGCTTGCAGTGAAGTAAATCCTCCATGACGACTTGTGTGCAGTCTTACTTGCCGGGCAAGGAGAGGGAAATGATCGGATACGTTCACTGACATAAGGATAATGCCTTCAGTAAACAGCAACCCCTCCCCCCCCGCCACCTACAAGCACACTCACAGATCCAGAGAATCCAGAGAAAGGGAGGATTTCCCTGGGGTCATAACCTTGTATTTAGTGACTTTTATGCATGGAAATTTAGATAGACCCCAAAATACTGACAAGATGGCAAGATGGAAAGAAATCTAAGAGGAGACAGTTTGTTGGTTTTGAGGTGTAAGTTCTGCAGATTTAATCTTTGAGTGGCTCTAAGGATGAATGTGTGCTTTGGAGGCAAAACCCCACAGGATGATTATGTTAATTTATGTTTGCTGTTGAGATACCACTAGGTCTTTGGCCTTGAAGCTCTATTTACATTTTCAATGTCTGTGAACTGAAACATGATGTTTTGAAACACTTAAAATATGTTTTAATCAATTTCCTGAAAAGTCATTGTGCGCGACCATATAAATCAAAAAGAAGGACTGGCTCACAGAGGCCAGCATCTATCAAAGTTAGCCTCTGATATATTCAAGGCTATAAATTTTAATATTTGAGGAAAGTTGGCTGGATTCCTTTTTTTTGTTGTGACTGCCAGAATTTCTAGTCAATAAATAATCTAATATACTCAAGAACTAACAAGCAGAAAAAGGTTAAATGAAATATTTCTTTGGTAGAATGAGAAATGGTGAGCAACTTTAATTTTTTGCCTAATCTGGAAAATATTACTGCTGTTTAGGTAAGAAGGGAAAGCTATGTATATTTTACCTTTTAATTGCATGTCAAACATATAACTCTAGTAAAATTGCTAAGGTACTATGCTTTTGAAGTCTCATGAAAATCCTTCCTTTGTACTTAAAATGAAATGACTAAAAAAAATCTATAGCAGTGTTTAGGTTTAAAAAGAGTATGAAATCATAGATAAATAGCTGGTGTCAAACACTTAATATCTCATTTCTCCAGGAAGCAGAAGTTCTTCCACAGACTAATCATTTTCAATCTTCCTTTTTTTTTTTTCCTTTTTGATTAGTAACCACCAGAATAGAGTGGGGCTGCATTTACGCAAGTCTCAGTACAGGCGGTGTATTTCATGTAAACATCCATCTCATCCCAAAGCCTTGAAAATAATTAGGAAAGATATTTCCTGCAGTCTCTTAAATCAGTAGCAGAGGGGTGGGGGTGGGGAGAATTACATTGCCAACATTCAGCAAAACTCCCTAAAAAATCCTCTAAGCATCTTTTTTTCCCATGAAGTGCTGTTCAGCAGAGCATTACCCCGTCCTCCGTCTTCCTTCTCTGAGTTTCCTAAAATAGCACCGGGTCCCTGCCACCACTGTACCCAGTTTCCAGGGCTAGAAATTTTTCTAGTTGTTATGCAATGATTTTTCTCATAAAGATTAGTTCGGCCTTCTCTTTTGACTTCTTAAATTCTGTGCTTTCACCCATTCAGAAGCCCAGAGAGCCCAGTGGAACTGAAGAGTTTACCGAGCGTCCTCTTCCACAGGCCGGGAGCAGGAAAGGCTATGTTAGACCCCTGTCCAACTCCTGTGACACACAGCTTTGCTTTCTATGTCCTCACCACACAAGCAGAGGCTTTGAAATTAGTCAAAAAAGTTTCTGATCTACATTCTGCTGCAATTGCCTGACTTGTTCAACTTACTCTTTAAGTGACTCTGTTTTAATTGTAAAATAGGTGGCAGCAAATATAAGATTAAACAAGTCCTAGCATATTTAAGTCACTTAGAATATGCTTTGTCCTCTTCAGCAACAAAAAGGAAGACATTCTTCTCATCAACTGGCACTCTGTTATAAAAATGTTAGCTACAGGGAATCTTGAAATAAACCATTTATATGGTTAACTACTATCCATTTAATGACACAAGACAAGCCTGCCTTAGCCATCAAAGCAGCCTTTCAAATCCACTGCATTTGGAAATGTTCATGGGCTTTGTGATGCAGTACCTAGGACACTATTTCCCTAAACCTTTACTTTTCATCTTTCACAGGCTATAAAAGGGGATAGTATTGGCTGGAGAAAGTAAAATTGCTTCCACAAAAACTGGCCTGGCGTGAAGTGAAACAATGGAGTGATTGGCAAAGTCAGTATTCATGTAAGGATTGCTTTAAAACTCTCTCAACTAGAATTTAGCAAATGTTTACTGCACAACAGTCTGTGCAGGGCCATTTGTTAGGTGAGGATGGTGCAAAGACTGTCCCAGCCAGTCATGTGCTGGAGCCAATAGAGAAATATTCAAGAATTTTGTGAGACAATTGTTAAACCCTTGGTAACCTGAAATCAGTGATGGTGGATGTATTTACACCAATAAAATTGGCATATGGTACAAATCGGGGCTCCCACTCTCCAGAATATGTTCATCAGAACACCACTGACTCAACCCCCAAGAATCTTAGTCTTGTGGATGGTCCAACAGACTTAATTCAACTCAACACTGTTTCAATATCACAAATACTAAAATTCAGGACCCGTCAGAGGGGCATAGCGATGAGCTTAATGCAAACTCTGGCTTGCACTTTGACATCAATACCTGTTTGTGCCTCTTAAGTTGATATTCTTTGACAACCAAATGCTTCTGAAATTTTATGTTATTCCTTTTTAAACTATGGTAAACAGATTTGACTTCACACCAACACAGCAACCCTTAGACAAAATAAGATAAAACTCCCTCCCTTAGCTGAATAGGTTCTTCTTTTTTATGACCTAAAAATAGCTTTCCTTTATATATTTATTTTAAATGGAAAATCATTTATCATTCTCAATGCTACTATGAGGTGTTATAATAACAAAGCTGGTTATTAGTATGCACAGCTGAACTTACACATACAAATAAACCTTGTTCTGCCAAATATGGGCAGCTCTTGAATTCTCTATGTCCTTACTCAAAAATGGCTGATCCCACTTGCTATCACTGTGGATTCCCCATGCTTCTTCCCATCATCATGTATTTTTTTTTACCAGTCAAGAGCCACAACTCTATTTAGTCCTAGTACCTCCTTCTTGCCTGGCTTTAGAGCTGATTATTTTGGTGCAGAAGGGGGATGCCTATGAAGAAAGAATGGGGGCAAATGGAACAAGAGAGGGGTTCCCTTCCCTCTGCTGCACCTTCCTTGCCCAAGTCACCACCTTGCTGTAAACTTGGCTTCAGCTTATTAAGATTGTGATGAGAACTATGATAAGAACTGTTCAACAGGGAAGTTACAGTGAGAAGAGAAGAATCCTTTTATGGTCCAGAGTTGCAAGGGAAAGTAACAAGTTCCTGTCATCTTATTTGAGTGCCTTAACTGTAATGTGATGGGAAATATTATTAGACATAGTTGCTAGGTTCTGGGGTTCTACCCACTTCAAGCAGTTAACTAATTAGATTTAGTTGGCCAAAGAACCTAATAACCATATATGTTTCTGGTAAATGCAAAGAGTTTGTGTAGGAAATCTGTGCTTAGGTAGGAGACTGGCTCAAGGCATTTGGGGAGTTTTTTTCTACGGTTATTCCAAAAACTATGCTCTTTCTTACAATATGTTTACAGTGTCTCTTTTGGGTTATCGCCTGGGTCTGTCATAAATCTCATGAGAAGATTAGCTTCATTACTTCATTCACACTTCGTTTTTGAAATACACGCACACACACATTGTGCGTGCTATATTAACCAGCTTTATCACTCATTATTTGCTCATCTTTGACTCTTTGCAAAAAGCATATCCACTGTCTAAGGCTAAAAACTTTCCTCTGCTTTACTGTATGCATTTTAAGGTCAGGGACTATTTGTTACTTGATTTTGGTATCCACAGTGCCAAGTATTTAGTGTGCTTAATAATATACGTGGAAAGGAAGAAAGGAAAGAAGGAAGGAAGGAAAGAGACATAGGCTATGCAATTCTTTACAAAAAAAAGAAACTAGCTATTGTTTCTGGTTGAGTGCCATTCCCATTCTGACTGATCATGTGAAACACCTAGGAAATTATTTTAAAAATCCTAAATTCCACTTCAAACCCATCAAAATAGTGTCTCCAACAGGTGAAGACTGGAAATCTCTGTTTTCAAAATTCTCTCCAGGTGGTTCTGCTATCAGCTAGTTTGGGAACCACCACTGTTTTCATCAGTGATACATCTCTTAGAAACAGTTGTTTCTTTACCAGGAAAGAGCCTCTTTCTGGGCCCCAGGGATGCACCGGTGAGTAAGGCAAAGCCCCAGAGGTCAAGGAGCTTACATTTTGTTGAGGGGTTATTTTAAATAGGGTAGTTGGGGAAGGCCACTTTGAGGTGACATTTAAGTAAATACCCGAATGAAATCAATAAAGCATCCATCAGGCGATATAATTAAAAATGTCCTCCTAATTCTTGTAGGGTAAAATGGTTTCTGTGATAGAGTTTGATAAAACGTGTGTTTTGGAGGATACAGTTTTGTTGTTATGATATGTTTAAGGAAACTGCATGAACCACTATTCCACCGGAAGAAATTTGATTTATTTCACCTAAACGTATATTCAGTGACAAGGCCACTCCAAAAGCAAAGATTTTCTTTAAAAGCCTGTTGAAAAATGAAAAATACAAGTCCCTAGACTTTCAACTATGTTTCTATGACTAAAATGATAACATAAAAATAGCTCAAGCTCTAAAATTATATTGTATGAAATTATGTATGCACAAGAATCAGTTTCCTCTGAGCTTTGATAATTACATTTTAAATAGAGTACTGACATGGTGTAATTATAATATTAAAATACTAAGATAATCAAAAGCTCAAAAGGGGTATTCTGGGTTTCTAAAAGATTTTGTAAATGTCATTAATTTTTTTACTGTATTTCAATTACATTTTGGGAAGACTATTATTATTTGTACGTTTCTGTTCACATTTAACTGGCAATCTTTTTGACACAGATAAAATTTTGCCATTGTATCTATCTAATAACACTGATTTTAAGAATTGTTATTTTATGCAATACTCCAATTTTTCCTTCCAGCAGAAATAAAATCCCTTTATTTTCATTATTTCTTCTTTCCTTCCATTTCAAAGAGTTATCCTCCATTTTCTCCAAACCCAATCAAATCCCTACCCGCCCCTGACCTTTGTTCATATTCCTCTCCTCTCCTCCAAACTCTGAGATATTGCTCCATCATGCGTCTCTTCCTTTTGCAGTTTTGGTCACTTCTTTTACATTGGATATCTTCTTTTGAAGTACATAGTGTCTCCATTCTCCTCTGTGTTAAAATTAAAAGTAAAGTAAGAATATAACATCTTTAAGGATATTGCAGCTGTTTGAATTATCATTACATCTCTTTTCATCATGCCATTAAGCTTTTTGGAAAGGCTGGACTACATCCTCTGCTCATTATTGTGTTTCTCCCACTCTTTCTTCAATCTTGACTCTACCCCTTTTTATTCCACCAAATAGTCATTTTAGAGGTCACCAGTGCCCTGAGTCACTAAGAGCCCACAGGTCTTGTCTCCGGCAATGTACTACTTGAGCTTTTGCATGTGTTGAACTATATAGCACCTTGTTCTTGAAATCTCCCTTCATAACAAGCAGCAAGTAACTTTCTTGCTTCATTTCTTACCCATCTGCTCCATCTCGATCTTTTTTATTGTTCTCTCTTCATCAATCACAAATTCCATTTCTTCAGTCATTTTAATATATCTTATTCCAATGTTCCATTATCAGCTTCTCTTCAATCTCTTGTTTATTGATTCCATTTACTGCTTTCATTTATTCAGCTATAAAAGTGCTCATTACTGTTATTAAAGTTTTATTACTATTATTCAATGATAAATATGTCCCTTGCCCTCGGGATTAGCTAAATATGTATGAACATGGGGATTAGAGCAGACAAGAATATAAACTTATCATTTGTAATGCTGTGCCATAAGTATATTACTATGTTCAAGGAATAATATAATGATGGGACCAAAGAGAAATGGCCCAATAGCCTTCTGTCAATTAGACTTCCCAAATGAGGACACGAGTGATCTGGACCATGAAAAACAAATACAACGTCTGTCAAGATATATAAAGAAAAGGTGATCCTTCCGGGCAGAAGGAATAATATATGTGAAAATTTAAACTATGAATTCCATGACAGTAATATTTCAATCTACTTTTCTAGTAATATTTCTCCCCTAGGCTTCAAAGTTGCCTTTCTACCTATCTAATGGACTTCTCAATGAGGACAGCTGGGCAGGCTCTCAAAATAAACACCTTCTCTGCCTTTTCTTCCACCTTCTCCTCCATGTCTGCCTTCTATCTCAGTTAATGGCAACCTCATTCTCCCAATCATCTAGTGATTTTTGCAGATAGCTTGAATTTCATCTCACCCTCTCTATACAATAAATTACCGAGTATTATGGAATTTTCTATCTTAATATTTCTTGCATCTCTTCTTTCCTTTCTTTCCAAACTACATCTATCAATTTATTTATTCATTTTTTTTAGAAAGTACTTGTAGAATGGCTCCTCTGGCACTCCCAAGGTAGCTTCCCAGAGCTACAGTAATGAACCAACCAAAGAAATTGCCTACTCTCATGACTTTACATTTCATAATAGTCAAGTAAACAAATACAAATATTGTATGGTTTCAGGTATGGATACATTCTGTGCAGAAATATCACTTATCCAGTATGGCTTTCTCAGATAGGTTGCCCAGGGAAAGCAGAAGGGCAAGATCAGAAGGAGGAGCATCAGTTAAGAGACTGTGGCAGTTGATTTATGGCTATGCAGGCTAGGAAGCATCTTTAAGCACCTCAATGTGCATAGCAGCACTGTACTAGGCCCTGGGCATGTCATGATGAGAAGGATAGATACAGCCATTACGGAGCGATCACAAATAAGTGGTAAGTATATTGCTCCTCCCCATTCTTCCTCTTCTCCAGTATTTCCTTACTAATGTCAGCTTTAAGAGCTCTAAAGAGCTGACATTTAGTAGATGCTGAAGATACAGAAGGAATTTACACACTTACTTAAAAAACATTTGATAAATATATAATTCCTTTGATTATCTATGGATAAAATACAAGATGAAAATACGCCATTATTTTATGGGAACATTAACATCATAGATATTCAATGTATTTTTTAACCAGAGATTTAAGATCCCAGAAGACAAGCTTGCAAAATGCTGAGAAAATATTTCAATAAACGAATTCTGACAAGTGACCACACAAAGATAACATTGACCATAAACTTTGCAAAACAGCTGTTTAGAACTTCCTACAAAGGAACATCTGTCTTGGACAATGGAGAAAATCCTAGATATATTATCCATGGCAAAGGAAACTACTATTTTAAGATTAGTTATAAATTAATGGTTCAACTATCTTCCACATTATCCCTAATGTACAAATTGTGAGGCACACCACAAGATAATTATCAGGTTTAATAGAGTAATAACTTTGGCACTGAATGTTTTATTCAGAAGTAAACAGATTTTATGAGTAAGAAAGGCTATCACTTTTTTTTTTTAATTTTCCTCCCTACTTTTATCTTCAGCCTATAAAAGACACCAAATTAGTTTCTACGAGTAGGATTACATCAGTGTCATAAAGACACTGTATTGTATTTACTGTAATTGTTTAGCTCTGATACACATTTACTCTGGAATAAATCACAAAATGCAATCTCCTCAGAAGCAATGATTCACCTTCAAGATACTATGTTTTCATAATTTTTTTTTTCCTTTACAGGTGGCAATCTGATTCAAACTAGTTTTAGCAAAAAATGAAGGGGGATAATTTCGGGCTCCTTTAACTGAAGAACAGGAGTGATGTTGGTTTTAAGAAACACCAGGATCTAGAGACTTAACGGTGTTTTAGCTTTTATCCAACTACTCTCCATTCCTGTCCCTACTACACCGGGTATTGGCTCTATTCTCTTCTACACACACCTTTATATCCTGGGGTTGGAATATGACTGCAGGCAGCCCGAGAGCTGCATCATCCCAGCTAACCAACAATGAATGTTCAACTCTGCGTGAGGCTATCAGGCAGTGGGTTGCAGGAAACTTTCTGTTCCAGTGTTAGTGTGGAAAATCTAGAGTAAGATCTTGAGTGGGCCTGGATTAAATCATATACTATCCATGGGAGACTGGGATATTCTTGAGTCACATGGATAATCCTGAATTAGTGGTGGTGATAGAGTGCTATGATTAGCATCCAGAACCACATGAAGTGGGTTGTAGGTGTGGATACATATTTTTCTAAAGTTATTAAATAAATCCATATTCTCAGCATTTCATGTAAATGCATTGCTTTTTAAATTAAAAATCTTCAACATAAGTACAGGAGAGAGAATCTCTAATGTTTTAAATCCTATCCTAGTTCTACAATTTTGTTCTAGTTATCATTAAGAGCTACCACATGCTCAGGGTTCTTTTGGCCTCTTGCCTCAAATATAAACCCATTGACCCTCACAAAATTTAGAGCACAAAAGACAGAGAAGGAAAAAAGTTACCTTTGACATGTCTACCACTATTTCTAGTCTTGTTATTTCTCTGATCTCATTGAAGCTGGGCCTTTTCTTGTCCATTGATATTTCCTTGATTTTTTTTTTTCTGCTTTAGCTACTTTCCACTACTCTTATCTCTTGCAGATATTGTTCTCTGACACCTATATGACCTCAGGAGGCATTTTTGTTCCACTGGGATTCAAATTTATGCTTGGTAAAACTATGTTATCCTTCAGATCTTTCTACTGATTCAGACTCCAGAAACTATTTTCTCCTAGTGAGAATTATTCTCCTAGCATCCAATCCTTTCATCACAGAATCTCGGAACATTATAGTAAGTAATTCCTCTGGCCCTTTAAATGGAGTAAACCAGCCAAAGACAGCAAATGAATATAGCTTTGGGAAACAGCCCAAATCTAGCATTCAACCTTAACAACCTCCAACTTGTCTATTCCCTCTGCTGGGTCTGCTTTTCATTTATGTTCTTTTTATTTCTGGATTTGTAGTCCAGTTACTAATGTCTATTCCAGATGCTCACTCTTGTGTTGGCAACCCATGTTGCCTCTTCTCTGTGTCCCCCATTTTGCTTGGTCCTGTTCTTCCCCAGACTCAACTTAAGATTTTATTCACTTTCTGTTTTACCTCACCTATGGCTCCTGTGAGATCTAAGACATGTTTCTCACCAAGAGACATTTCTCTAGGCAGCCAGACTAGCTGTGGCCTTTCTGTCACAGTCTGGGACAAGATCAGTATGAATTTTTGCTGGTGTTAGCACATCATTTTAGGAGTTATAATTTTCTAGGGGTTCCTGGGATAGCTTAGTGAGAGAACTAATCAGTATGACTGCCAGAATCTTAGAAAAATTACTAACCTCATGATGCCTACCACCATCATGGAAACAGGTACCATTATGTTTCAAGTCCATTTCAAATACATATATTTTATAAAAATTTATGTAGAGAAAATAAACCCGTTCTCCATGTGTGGAGTCTTAGATAATTCTTTCCCATTTCAGTTTCCTCCTCTCTCCATGATACTCTATTCTATAATGCATTGCAGAACCTTTCATAGAAAAAAGATGGAGAAAGTGAGCCCTCATATCTGGCCTTCACCTCAACTTTGGATGATTTTTTTCTTTAAAGATTTACGAGGTATTCTTTTTTTTCTTATTTTAGCATCTTGGCATTTGGGACATAGACAACTAATCTGAATAAGTTCCAAATAGACGAAGGAATTCTTGACATCTTGACAGCAAAGATGGAGGTTTAATGCACTTGTTTTTCTGAATATTAATTGTCCACATTAAAGACAAATGACAAACTTACATACATTTAATAAAAGACTGTAGTGAAGGAGCTGAGCTCTAACTATCTAACCACACTCTGATCATAAAAAAATTTTCAAAACATTCATAAATGCAAGGAAATGCAAGTTATCTTTGGAAAGTATTGTCTGTGGGTAAAATATACAAAATGTTTGAGAGCTTTCAGAGGATTTAAAGGAGTAAAATGGAAAAGGAGCTCAGAAGCAGTCAGGTGTGGAATATCCAACAGCTTTAAAGCTGCTGCCTTAAGTAAAGAACAAATACAGCTCATTCCAATTCCAATTGAGCACTCTCCTTTTAATGTTTTCCCAGCAAGGAGTGTCATTTCTTCATCAGGCCAGTGGCCTTCCAGGAAGACAGCCATGAGGGCCCGAGAGGAGGCATCATCTCAGGGCCTCCTCTAGTCCCTTCATGCTCCAGACTGCCAACTTTGCACCCAAGCCCGAGGAAGGAGGGATGCTTGTGACAGTAGTGAGTCCATAAGAATTTCTGGCTGATTCCCTTATGTATGAAGTTAGGAAGCCCAGTCCAAGTGTGTTTCAAAACTACCCTTACCTGAAGATCCCAGATCCCAAATCCATCTGTTTGCAACTGGTAATAAATATTCTTACCTGGACATCTGGGAGGGCAGATACCACAGTGGCCAAATATACAACCATAAATTGCTAATCCAGAAATAGTCATTAGAGATTACTTAGGCCAAGTCCTAATTTTATAAATGAGACAGCCAAGGCCTAAAGCCATAAAATAGTTTATTCTATGGCAAATAGTAAGTTAATCTTGTTTTGGAATTCAACTCTTCAGAGCTTGTTGCACTGTATCACACTGTCTGCCACCTTTTTCCTGTAAACAAACTATCAGAGCAGATTCATTTCTGAAATAAAATCCTTCCACTGGCTGACATTTTAAAGAACATGAAAACATTTAAGTAACAAAACACTGCTAGAGCCCTCAGTAACGTGGCCTATTTACACAAGAGCAATGGCCAGTAAAGGATAACCCCTTCCTCTGCATTTTATTCGTAACTCTCTCAGACATTTATCATGCTCTGTGTAATAATCTTTCTCTGTATCTATTTTCCTACACTTGACTGTTAGTTCATCGAGGGAATGTCTTATTAATTTATAAATCCCTAATGCCTAACACAACAATGGGTGCATACGAGGAGTTCAATACATGTGTGGTGCATAAATGAATGGCTGGATACCTCATGAATGCATGAAAAGTTTGAGAAACAAAGTTGCATATGGAGATGGATCCGTGTTATGAGGAGCAGTAAAAGCAAGACTTAAGCATTTGAATTTGATATATCAAGACAGAGTGTCACTGAGGTTTTGAAATAATGAAGAGACTTGATGAAAGCAATGCTTAAGAACAAATCTGGCAGTGGTGCGGAGAGTAGATTGGGAGGACACAGCTCAAGTTGTACTAAAATACATGGAGTCCGAAGAGGAGGATTACAAAGATACAAAAACAATCAAGTCTAAATACACTATCGTTGCATAATACATGAAAGATTTCATAAGTACTCAAAACTGTTTTTGACTCACATCTTTAAACATACAACTCAGATATCACTTCCTCACAGGAGCAATCTGTGGTCTCAGGCAGAGCTGTGGTATACCAGAAGTCAGTTCCCAGTGTGCCTAGCTCTTCAGTACGTGGGGCAGCCTGAAGAGCCAAGGGTGAACAGAGAGCTATGGCCAGTCGCCTCTGGCCGCAAGAAGCCTTGACTATTTACCCTTAAATGCTATACAAATATTCTCATTTCTATGACCACATGACATGAAAAATTTTGGAAGCACAGTCTAGCACTATTAATTTTCACTATTCTGTCTTTAATTCCTAATGTAATTAATGACTCAAACAGTACAACTTTAGGCAAAGGATGAAATAGATATTAAAAGATTACCTCTACCGATAGGGTATCCAATTCCAATGAACTTCAGTGGTGCCAGGTCACAGATGGAGTTGGGTACAGCCTGATGCTCCAGAACAGCAGAACCAACCTTCCCGGCTGTTGGTGTACCTCAGCACAGTTTTGGGTCCTGAGAATATGTTTTTTTTTCTTTTTCCCTTATGAAATGTACAAATAAAAATAATGCTTTGGAACATAGGAGGGTATATTGTTATGTATATTTATTACTTCTTTATTTTTGTGCTTTTTTATTGTACAGTATTATTGTTATTTAGAGAAGTATTACAGATATAAACTTCATAAACATATACATCCAAAGGACCAGGAAGTTCCCCAAAATTTTTACTACTGACATGTACAATCAAGTTTTTGAGTACTATTTACTTAAATTGATTCTCCTATAGACATTGTATGTCTCCCCAAGGAGTTCCCAGGAGACCAAAGATAAAACTGATCAGAAATGACTCAGATTGAAGGATAAATTTTATTTTGCTTCCTTAGTCCAGTGAGTAAACATCTGCAAATGACTGCTTTCATTTACCAAAGATAATACTTTGACCAAATTATGCACCTTTACAGTCTATACTAATAAGAGGTATCCTGGTGTATTGAATACATTCTATTTATCAGGCACAAACATTGCATCATTAATCTAGGAGTGCTTGTTCTGTTTAGGCCCTTGGTGTTTCCAGCTTGCTTTAAAATCTCCAATCTTTCTTTCTCTTTGGTGCTAGAAATATTATGACTACGATTTCCTCTTTTTGAACTGCCTTAATATTTTCTCTATAATTTTCTAACTTTTTCGGCACTAACTATATAGCAGAAATTGCTGAGTGCTTTGCATTCAATATTTCATTTGGTTCTCCCCACCATGTCTGGTGTACTAATGTATTGTCGGCGTCCACATTTTACAGAAAAGCAGAACTGAGGCTCAGAGAGGTTTAGTAATTGCCCAGATTCACACAATTAGTAAGTGGCAGAGTGGAAAAATAAAGAAAAGTCAATTGACTGCAAAGTTCTTGTTTTAACCACATAAATATTACTGTATATCACCACAATATTCCTGAAAGCATTGAGAATTTAAAGTAGTGGGCAATGGAGGAAGTCCCAAAGAGGAAAATGTTTGGGACATTTTGCCAAAGTAGGGGACACCGAATGATTTGTATTTGGTTAAAGACATAGAGGGATTGCTTAGTGAAGACCTATGGAACAATGTGGACAAATAATGAGAGGGCCAAAGGAGAACCAATACCAATAGCAATTGGTAGTTGTGAGGCACACAGACAAATTATGAAAAATATTCATGATGATATTTCATGAACTGTTTTGCTTCTGAGCAACCATCAATGCTAGTTCTTCTTCTGGAATATTTTGGGATTGGTGAGCATTCTTTAATCCATTAATACAGATAATATGGTCTGAGTTTATACCATGTGCCAGTCACTGTGCTAAAGATGCAGTTTTGGTGTAAACAATGTATGCACATTACAGAAGGCAGTGATGACAATGTTGTCAGGATTAGACTTATGTGGGCTTGGTATATGAGCAAAGAATAAAACTGTGGAGTTATATGTGGTCTCTCATGACCATGCAGAAATTGTGTAACCTATGTATTCAACAATCTCTTCCCTCAGCCTGGACAGGTAGGCAATCAATAAAATTAAATTTGACTTGATTCCCTTTTCAATACTGCAGAAAAATGCCAGATTTTATTTTCCATATGTTCTCAATAATCACTGAAATATTAACTAGGGAGTAAAAGATTGTGTGATTTTATTTTTAAAAATGGGAATGGGGAAAGAGTTCATGAGTAAACCAAAGACTGAGGAATTTCAGAAAGATAGAAAACTACAGTGGTATGATTTATGGATTACAGCAGTGGAGAGAATCACAGTCATAGCATGCAGAGAAGTCTTGAATGGAGACTGGAGCCATTTTTCGTAGTCTTGCCCTTAGATTCAACAGGTGTGAAGAGTCAGTGTTGGGAGAACAGCAGAAATGGGAGTGATTGAATAAACTACCGTCTATCACATCTTTTAAACCATTCCCCAAACCAATAAACATACTATACACACACATGTATGCGCACACACACACACACACACACACACACACACATATATATATATATATATATATATATATATATATATATATACAAATTTTTGCTTCCAGTCTGAAGTAAAGAAAATCCTCTCCAAAGACAGAGTGACCTTTTGGAAGTGGATAAAACTATCAGAGTGGGGTTTGGTGCTCCAGAATAAGATCTTCCCCCTTGTGGCACTGGTGGATGTTGTCCCCTGCCTTCATGCTTAGAGCTTGTAGTATACATTCTCTTTCAGAGCAGAAGCCAGGAATACTGAGGGGGTAGGGGGGAGGTGGAGGGTGAAACTGTCCATAGAATTAATGTTTCCATGTTACCAAACATGTAAGAAAAATCCTCAGATTGAAAGAGTATGACCAAGCATTAGTCAACCAAGACATGTGGCCCTCTAGCAAGCAATGATAATTTTGGAAGAAAATAAAACTTAAAAAAATCTTAATTAGTATTTTATGACAGATTCAAGATCTTGCACTAACATAAGAACAACTTACATTGAAAAAGGAGCAATGTGGGACTTCATGGAATTGAAATTAGTTTCATAATTAAATATCACAGGAAAGTAAGGAAGAAAGCTTAGGAGAACTCTTTCAGAACATGCTTCACAAAAGAGACATAAAAACAATTTAAGAAAAAATAAAAGTCAAAGACAACCAGTTCAAGAGGGCCAGCATCTCTCTATTAGTAATTTCTGAAGAAGGGGAGAAATAAATTATGGAGAGATTATTGTAGGAAAAAAATTTCCCAAAGCTAATAACAATATGGCTCTTTAGATTGAAAGAAACCATTGAATACCAATGAAGAGTCATGAAAAAAAGCCCATACATGATGTTACTGATGAAATTTCATAATACTTTGCAGCAGACATTGTCATTTGCTTACTCAATAGTCTGCTCTTTCTTACTCAGGGGAATCTCACCTGGTTCAGCTATCTAGTGGGAGACAACATCATTAGAGAAGGTTAATACTCTCTCAACCACAAGAAATAGGCCATACCATCTACTTCATCAGTGATTAAGTGCAGATATTTGCCAGTCATAGTCAATGAAATGAAAGAAGGAAGTTGGCTAAAGGGGGTTCTGAGGGAAAGAATTTCTATCTGATTAAGAGAAAAAGAGAGAAGGAAGAGGAGAAAGAGGAAGAGGATGAAGAAAAGAAAGAAGACAAAGAGAGATGAAGAGGAAGAGGAAAAGAAGGAGGAAGATGACGAGGTAGAGGAGAAGAAGGAGGAAGATGAGGAAGAAGAGGAGAAGTCCTTCACACTTCTTTGCATGTCCAAGAGGTTATGATGCTTAAAGTTACTGCAGTTAACTTGCAGCTATAGGGGTACAGCCTAGAGGATCTCAGAAAAGCTAGCCAAGAACCCTGAAATCAACCCCAGAAGCAGCTATCTTCATATTTTGTTTTATATAAAAAATATAACACCTTTGTATGTTAATTTAATCCTGTATTTTTTAGCTGCAGCCAAAAATAACCTAACAAGTACAACCAAGACTTAAGAGAAGCTCCAAAAATTTTGAAGTGAGGAGTATCCCCAAAGGAGTTAGAGTGAGATGGACATGAAACTTCTTTTCAGGATCACTAAATACTTGATGATGATAGAATAATATCCCAAAAGTTTTGAGATAAATGGTTTTGAAACTGAGATTCTATAGCTTGCTAAACCATCAAGTATGAAGATATTTAAACCTTTCTATCTCTCCTACATCTTTCTTGAAATAATTACATGAGGCTATATATCAACAAAACGAAAAAGGAATCTAAGATATGAAGATGTCAAATCTAAGAAAGATTGGGGAGGGGCATGAGATAAAGACAGAGAGAAAAAAAAATCTCTGAATGACAGCTATGCAGCAGTCGTAAAAAGCAATCTGTTCAAAACTGACCTTTCATCAAGAAACTCCAGAATCCTCATGCTATAATAAAGAAGCATATATTTCTTCTTTCACTGAGGTTAAAATAAGCAATTAGAAATTCCAGGAATAACAAAAATGTACCAAAAAATTATGATCCAAGTAGGAGGAAATGTGTCATGATTTCTATTGAATCATGAAGTTTCAGAAAATGGATGACATTCAACCTTGGTGCTTTCAAGATTCTCCTTTAAACAACACAAAACCTATTACCTGGCTCTTCAGTGGGTCCTTCTGCATGATATTTTAAAAATTGTCCCTTTTGGTTTTCATTTTTCAGAATAAATCTAGAGAGTCCATGGTTTCTCAAACTTAGCACAATTGACATTCGGGCCAGATAATTCTTTGTTGTAAGGGACTTTCCTGTTCACTGTAGGCTGTTTAGAGGCATCCCTGGCCTCTACCCACTAGATGCCTTTAGCACTCAAGTAACGAAGATCTCAAATGTCTCCAGTCATTGCCAAATATTCCTTCACAGGGAGGGAGCAAAATTGCTCCCAGTTGAGAATCACTACTTTGGTTGAGAACCAAAGCATGGAATTATTTTTTTAAATCTAAAATATATATATATATATGTAGATGTTATAAATTTTGAATACATTACAGGAGGGGTACAGGTGACAGCAGCTGAGTGATGGTATGGGGAAAGAAGTAGATGGCAGTTGAAGGATATTGTTTCTTCTTATACAGAAGGAAATTGAGATACTATCTAAAGTTCCTGAACCAATACATAAATATTAAGGTTATTTTTAAGTTTATAGACAATAACCAACAGACTAAAACAACTATGTATATTTAAAAAGTCATTGGGAGGGAGGATGACTGCAGGGGACAGTGTGACTAAAGATATTTCACAATAGATAATAAACAAATATAGCTAAGGAGTTATAATTCAACAATTAATGGTTTAAACACATTACTTAGAGTTATTGAGTTTACAATTAGGAATATTAAAATAGAAACAGCCAAGGAAGTTTTCCCTAAAGAAGGAAAGTTTTGACTTCTTATTTTATAGCTCTCTATATCCATGTTTGTATTACATATACGTATATTACCTTCATCATAATTTGAAATACTTTTTAAACAATGGATTTTATTTACCTTTAAATATATCTTAGTGAGGTACTTACCTTACTCAAATGACCTTTGGGGCCACTAGTTTACACGGTGAAGGCAGTTCTAATAGCAGTGAAAACAAGAAGTTTTAGTTGATCTCTGGTAATTTTTCCTTTTCAAAACTATCTGGCTGGATTGATGTCAGCATCATGGTGGAGTGAGCTTTACCCCTAAACTCTCCTCTGCTAAGGTACAACAAAACGGTCGTCCATACATCAACGGACGTCTTTCAAACTACATATAGGACATCTAGGAGACCCACACAGCCTTACACCTGACAGCGGAGCTGCTGGAAACCCTAGGGGAAGAGGCAGTGAGTAAGGAAGGGTCCCCTCCTTTCCCAGTGGCAGCGGCCCTGAGACTGAGAACATGCAGCCCTCTGAGAGGAGGGGGAGGGGTGGCCCTCTGCGGGAAAGCTTTCAGTCTCCAAGTTGCTGCACAGCTGGGAACCCCCACACAGAAGAAATAGAACAGTTGTGGGGTGTCCTCGCCAAACTAACACTCCAGGAGAGCAGATAGTGAGAGATGAATGAGAAACCCCTGGGAACAGGGAGGTAAAAGTGAAGGCCACTCCCCCTCCCTCCACATCCTGGCTGGCAATGCTGGGCACCAGAGCCCAGAAATGCTGCAGCCTGGTGAAGGTGCACAGAGGTTCAACCCAGTGGCCAGCACGTGACACCCTGCCCACATGCAGCTCCAGCCCAGCCACGCATCAGCCCAGCCGCACTTCAGTCTGGCCAGAATGCCCCCACATCTTAGTGGTTTTGGAGCACACAGTTATTGACCCCCACCTAGTGGTGGCAAGTGGAATCTATGTCCAGACATCTTCAAGATGAGGAAAAAGAAAAACAAACCCTCAAGCATTATGCAAAAATACATTAAATCTCCAGTCCAAAAGGAAAATGACAAGCATCCAGAAATCAACCCAGAAGACACAGAAATTTATCACCTAAATGACAGAGAATTCAAAATAGCTATCATAAAAAAGCTCAATGAATTCCAAGAAAATACATACAGACAATTCAAGGAAATTAGGAGCTTCTTCACAAAGGAGATTGAAACCATAAAGAAAAAACAATCAGAATTGTTGAAGATGAAAAACACAATGGAGGAGATAAAGGAAAATCTGGAATCTTTAAAGAACAGAGCTGGCAATATGGAGAAGAGAATTAATTCTATTGGGGATAGCAATGTAGAAAGGCTTCAGAAGGAGTAGGAGACAGAGCTAAGACTAAAAAGAAATGAAGGACATCTCTGAGAAATATCCAACTCAATCAAGAAAAGCAACTTACAATCAAGAAAAGCAACTTATGAATTATGGGTATCCCAGAGGGAGAAGAGAGGGAAAAAGGAGCACAGAGCTTGTTTAAAGAAATGATAGCTAAGAACTTCCCAAACCTGGGGAAGGAGCTGGAAATACAAGTGAATGAAATCAATAGATCTCCTCAATATATCAACAAAAAAAGGCCATCCCCAAGGCACATAGTAGAAAAGGTGGCAAAAGTTAATGACAAAGAAAGAATATTAAGGGCAGCAAGAGAAAAAAGGATAACACACAACGGAATTCCAATCAGGCTCTCAGCAGATTTTTCATCAGAAAATCTACAGGCCAGGAGAGAGTGGAATGATATATTCAAAATTCTGAAAGATAAAACTTTCAGCCAAGAATACTCTATCTAGTGAAAATATTCTTCAGACATGATGGAAAATAATAACTATCCCAGATAAACAAAAGTTAAGGGAGTTCATTGCCACAAGACCCCCACTGCAAGAAATGCTCAAGATGTCCCTCACATCTGGAAAAAAAAAACAAAAAAGAGAGAGAGAGAGAAAGGGGATACAAAGCTTTGAGCAAGGAGAAAATAGGTAGACAAAAATCAGATAAATCTCAGCTCTCTGCCAGAATAGGTTAGCAAACACTTAATTATGACATCAAAGATCAAGGGAAGGAAAACACCAAAAATAAACATAATCTCATCACTATAAACACAAAATCACAACACAAGATGGAATAAGTTGTCACAACAAAAACTTAGAAGGGGAAGAGGAAATGAACAGACTTGACTTAGACAAAAGAAATAAGAGGACACCAGAAAATGGACTATCTTATCTATGGGAATTTTTATACAAACCTCATGGTAACCACTAAATTAGTATTCAGAGCAGAGACACATATGATAAATAAAGAGAAAACTAAGAAAGTCATCAGACAGAACTACCAAATTGAATTGGTAGTCTGAATCACATGAGACAAGAAACAAAGCAAATGCAAAAGATCTGGAAAATGAGCAATAAAGTAGCAACACTAAGCCCACATATATCAATAATCACCCTGAATGTAAATAGATTGAATTTTCCAATCAAAAGACACAGAGTAGCAGGATGCATTAAAAAACAAGATCCAACAATTTGCTGCCTCCAGGAAACACCTCTCAGCTCTAAAGACAAACACAGGCTCAGAGTAAAAAGATGGAAGACAATACTCAAAGCTAAGGGTAAACAAAAAAAGCAGGTGTGGCCATACTCATTTAAGACAAAGTAGACTTCAAGATAAAAAGGGTAATGAGACAAAGAGGGGCAATATATGATGTTAAAAGGGACACTCCATCAAAAAGACATAACACTTATAAATATATATGCACCCAACACAGGAGCATCAAAGTACCCTCCCTCACATCAATGGATAGATCATCCAGACAAAAAGTCAATAAGGAAATAGAGTATTTAAAAAAAACTAGATGAGATGGACTTAATAGACATATACAGAGCACTCTACCCAAAAACAGATTACACATTCTTCTCAAGTGCACATGGAACATTCTCAAGGATAGACCATATGTTGGGAAACAAGACAAGCCTCTATAAATTTAAGAAGATTGAAACTATAACAAGCGTTTTTTTTTTTTTACCATAAGTCTATGAAACTAGAAATCAAATACAAGGAAAAAACTGGGAAAGTGACAAAGATGTGGAGACTAAACAACAAGCTACTGAACAACGAATGGATCATTGATGAGATTAAAGGATAAATTAAAAAATATCTGGAGGCAAACGAAAATGAAAATACACCATACCAACTCATATGGGATGCAGCAAAAGCAGTCCTGAGAGGGAAGCTCATAGCAATACAGGCCCATCTCAACAAATAAGAAAGATCGCAAATAAGCAACCTTAAACTACATCTAACCAAACTAGAAAAAGAACAACAAACAAAGCCCAAAGTCAGCAGAAGTAGGGTAATAATAAAAATTGGAACAGAAATAAATGAAATTGAAATGAAAAAAGCAGTAGAAAGGATCAATGAAACAAAGAGCTGGTTCTTTGAGAAGATAAACAAAATTGACAAACGCTTAGCTACACTCACAAAAAAAAGAGAGAAGCCTCAAATAAATAAAATTAGAAATGAAAGAGGAGAAATGACAACAGATACCACAGAAATACAAAGGATTATAAGAGAATACTATGAAAAACTATACGCCAACAAATTGGACAATCTAGAAGAAATGGATAAATTTCTAGACTCATACCACACACACAAACTGAGTCAAAAATAAATAGTGTACCTAAATAGACCAATCACAAGTAAAGAGATTAAAAGAGTAATCAAAAACCTCCCCCAAAATAAAAGTCCAGGGCCAGATGGCTTCTCCAGAGAATTTTACCAAACATTCAAAGAACACTTAATACCTATCCTTCTCAAACTTTTCCAAAAAATAGAGGAAGGTGGAACACTTCCTAACACACTGTACGAGGCCAACATCACCCTGATACCAAAGCCAGACAAGGACAATACAAAAAAGGAAAACTACAGGCCAATATTGCTAATGAATATAGATGCAAAAGTCCTCAATAAATATTGACAAATCGAGCCCAGAAATACATCAAAAAGATCATACACCACAACCAAGTGGGATTTATACTTGGGACACAGGGATGGTTCAACATCTGCAAATCAAGCAACGTGATACACCACATTAATAAAATGAAGAATAAAAACCACATGATCATCTCAATTGATGCAGAGAAGGCATCTGACAAAATCCAACATCCATTTATGATAAAAACTCTCAACAAAATGGGTATAGAAGGACAGTACCCCAACATAATAAAGGCCATATATGACAAACCCACAGCCAACATCCATACTTAACGGAGAAAAACTCACAGCCATTCCTCCGAGAAAAGGACCAAGACAGGGTGCCCACTCTCACCACTCTTATTCAGCAGAGTGCTGGAGGTTTTGGCCAGAGCAATTAGGCAAGAAAAAGGAATAAAAGGACTCCAAATAGGCAGTGAAGAAGTGAAACTTTCACTATTTGCAGATGACACGACCTTATATATAGAAAACCCTAAAGAATCCATTGGAAAACTATTAGAAATAACAACCACAGCAAAGTTGCAGGGTATAAAATCAACTTACAAAAATCAGCTGTGTTTCTATCTACCAAGAACAAACTAACAGAAAGAGAACTCAAAAAGACAATCCCGTTTACAATTGCAACAAAAAATATAAAATATCTGGGAGTAAATTTAACCAAGGAGGTGAAAGACCTACATAATGAAAACTATAAGACACTATTGACAGAAATCGATGAAGACATAAAGAAATGGAAAAATATTCCATACTCATGCATGGGAAGAATAAACATAGTTAAAATGTCCATACTACCTAAAGCAATCTACAGATTCAATGAAATTCTAATCAGAATCCCAATGACATTCTTCATGGAAATAGAACAAAGAATGCTAAAATTCATATGGGGCAACAAAAGACCCCAAATAGCTAAAGCAATTCTGAAAAAAAACAAAGCCAGAGGCATCACAATCACTGACTTCAAAATATACTACAAAGCCATAGTAAGCAAAACAGCATGGTACTGGTACAAAAATAGACACACAGATCCATGGAATGGAGTTGAAAGCCCAGAAATAAACCCACACATCTACAGAAAACTAATCTTTGACAAAGGAGCTAAGTCCATACAATGGAGAAAGGAGTCTGTTCAATAAATGGTGCTGGGAAAATTGGATAGCCACATGCAAAAGAATGAAGGTAGATCATTTTCTATTGTCATACAGAAAAATTAACTCAAAACGTATCAAAGACCTGAAAGTGAGACCTGAAACTATAAAACTCCTGGAAGAGAACACAGGCAGTACACTATTTGACATCAGTCATAAAGGTTTCTTTTCAGATTCCTTGTCTACTCGGACAAGGGAAACAAAAGAAAAAAATAAACAAGTGGGACTTCATCAGACTACAGAGCTTCTACAAGGCAAATGAATCTAGGATCAAAATGAATAGACAACCCACCAGCTGGGAGAAAAATATTTGCAAATCGTATATCCGACAAAGGGTTAATCTCCATAATATATAAAGAACTCACACAATGGAACAACAACAACGAAAAAGCAACCTAATCAAAAAGTGGGCAGAGGATATGAACAGACATTTTTCCAAGGAAGATATACAGAAGGCCAATAGGCACACGAAAAGATGTTCAACATCACTAATCATCAGAGAAATGCAAATCAAAACTACACTAAGATATCACCTTACACCCGTTAGATTGGCCAGAATCACCAAGACAAAAAACAACAAATGTTGGAGAGGTTGTGGGGTACTGGCATCCCTAATCCACTGCTGGTGGGAATACAAACTGGTGCAGCCTCTATGGAAAACTGTATGGAGATTCTTCAAAAAGTTAAAAATAGAAATACCTTATGATCCAGGTATCCCACTAAAGGGTATCTATCCAACGAACCTGAAATCAACAATCCAAAGAGGCTTTGTACCCCTATGCTTATTGCAGCATTATTCAGTATAGCCGAGAAATGGAAGAAACCCAAGTGCCCCATGACACACGAGTGGATAAAGATGTGGTATACATATATACAATGGATTACTACTCAGCCATAAAAAAAAGACAAAATTCTCCCATTCGCAACAACATGGATGGACCTGGAGGGTATTATGTTAAGTGAAATAAGCCAGAGAGAGAAAGACAAACTGCATGATTCCACTCATATGTGGAATATAAACTAACACACGGTCAGATAGAACTGTTTGGTGGTTACCAGGGGGAAAGGGGGTGGGGGATGGGCACACGGGGTAGAGGGAAGCATTTATATGGTGATTGACAAACAATAATGTACAACCAAGTCTTCACAATGTTACAAGCTATTAAGACATCAATGAAAAAAAAAACTTCCTGGCCAAGTTTTTCTAATATTGGATACTCACTAAATATTTATTGAACACTGCAATTAAATTTCTTGCCTGTTTGACCCATAGTTAATGTGGAACCCTTTTCTGACCCACTTAGCCTGGGGATAACCAAAGCTCACAGCACTTAAGATCTCTTAGAAAACCACTAATACTCATTTAGCCCTCAAATTAGGGGTCAGCAATTCAGCTCAGAGTGGACAGCATCTGAGAGCTCATTGAATGGGATGTAGCAATAACCATTAGGTGGTTATTCTCTGATCTTTGCCAGCAGAGGCTTTAAAGACAGCTCGGAGAGTTCATTATGCAAATGGAATTGCCTGGCTCGATTGGTGGTGACCACTGCACAGATCCTAGGCATAAATGTCTGCCTGTCATACTGTTCCACGTGCAAGGAGACACCAGGATAGACCTCCTCTGACTTGGATATATTTATCCTGCAGTTAATGAAGGGCAAGAAATTTCATTTTGAAGATGAGTCACAGATAACTTAGAAAAACAAACAGCATCAAAAAGCAGTGAAACTTCTTTATCATACCTAGTCTTTAGTGAATACGGGAATACTTCTGAAACTCTGAAATACTGTTCTTTACAAAATGTGTATACACACAAAGATAAAACACAAACACACACACATACCCATTTGAACTCAGTAAACACTTAATTCAAATATATACCTGTATTTGTATATATATTTTAATTAATGTATGTGTGTATATGTGTTGTATATGAATGTATGGTGTGTGTATATACACATATATGCACATATATGTATGTGCATGTGCATATATAGTGTGTGTATATAATATATGTATATATATATGTGAGAGAGAGTACATTAGCCAGTACCCAGTAGTTGTGTGATGTGGGCAAGGTACTTGCTTGTAGGTGATAAGTTTCCATATCAGCTTATCATACGTTGTCATAAGACTCAGTTTCCTCATGACACAATGAAACTAATAAAAATGCCATCCTCAAAGGGTTGGTCACAATGTTTTTGTAAGTCTCACATTAGACGATTTATGTATAACATTAAGATTATTTCTTGGATTTCTTGAAATATTTTTAAGGGATTTATTTTTAAGTCGTTTGCTTTGGGCACTGCTTTGAGATACTTGAAATGTGACTTGATTAAGAAACATGCAATCACTCTGCAAGTCCTCAGAATGTAATCCTTGCGTGAACGGAAGCATTCACTTGGGCTCTATCACCCTCAAAGCCAAGTAGCATCACCACTTTATGTCAAATCCACCTCTGGTTCAGCCCTTATGTCACGATCAATAGTGGTGACTGAAGGGACCGGCCCGGTGGCGGAGCAGTTTAGTTCGCCGGCAGCCCGGGGTTCGGCAGTTCGGATCCCGGGCACCTGCGGGTGCACTGCTTGTCAGCCATGCTGTGGTAGCATCCCATATAAAGTAGGGGAAGATGGGCACGGATGTTAGCCCAGGGCCAGTCTTCCTCAGCAAAAAGAGGAAGATTAGCAACGGATGTTAGCTCAGGGCTGGTCTTCCTCACAAAAAAAAAAAAAAAATAGTGGTGACTGAAGATGTTAAGTGTACTAAGGAAGACTCCGTGGAACTCTCTGTGATTGTTCCATTCTTCACGTTACCTAAGTCTCAGAGATAAGATTGGGATATGAATCAAGTGCCAATTAAAACAAAATGATATTGGTTTTCTATTAATTCAAACTGGCAAATATATATTTGCCATAAATATAAACACGTAGATATTTAATAATGATAGTTGACTGACATGGTGAAACTTATGGCATAAATTGTTGCTGCTAGGATAAATTGGTCAACATATCTGGAAAGTGGTTTCAAGTTATCGAGAGACTTATAAATGCTCATTCACTTTGATAGTGTCCTGAACTTCTAGGATTTTATCTTAGAGAAATAACTTACGTACAAGACAGTTGTGCATCGATATTCATCTTAATACTGTTTAAAAATTTCGATGTACATGCCCTTAATGCTCATAATTGCAAAAATGTAAATAAATAAACCATACCATGTCCATAAATATAATATGTAGTATAATATATATATATATACACACACATGATGTGGGGAAGTTTATGGTGTAGTTTAAATAAAATGAAAAAGTATAGAAATATTAACTCTCATATCCCCTCAACACACACACACACACACACACACACACACACATACATACAAATGGAAAAAAGAATCTGCTTTAAATATTAGCAGCAGATTAAAGGTTGTTTTTATTTCCTTGTGATTACTTTTCTTTTTTCCATATATTATACAATGAGCATGTATCACTTTTGTAATCAGAAAATAACCATTATTTTATAAAATAAGAATTTAAAAATTAGTATCTTTCTGTAGTATTTTGTTTGTTTTCCCATTTGTTTGCCTGTTGCCAACATAAAATATTCTTTTAAGCAGAATGAAACGGGAAATATTTGCTTTAATTCAAGTATGCAATATTAAAGTAACTGAAAGCACGCAGTTTTGAATAGCTATTGGTATTATTTTAGCAATATATCCTTCTTATTCTTTTAGCTATTTGTTTTCAGATGACTCAAATTAAATGACCTTTTTTCTAACCAAGCACAAGCAGATGTAGTCACAGGTAATGATGGTATTATGTAAGCCCAGTTTCTGTATAAATCTTAAAATGCACATTCTACCAACTAGCAATTTTCCCAATCAGCTTTTTATTTTCCTGTGCCACCATCCTTTAAAGCCCTAATCATGGAGGTGGCTCTGGAGAAAGCTGTGTTCCGTTTGAACTCAGTGGGTAGTGAACGTTCGAGGACTGAATGTGCTTTTCGCTCTCTGTAGCACAGTATGCTTTCTCTGTTTTGCAGTCGTTTTCTCCAGTTCAATGCAAATTCTTGTAATTTTCTCCATAAATAAATGCTATTAAATGGCCTATTTCTCTCTCATATGTCAGAAACTTTATACCCCACCATCGGCTGTATTTTTGTCAAAATTTAAAAAAACATTGTCAGCCATAGACAGACCTCCAAATAGCCAAAGTTGTCAGCTAGGTATAAGTGAAACTTCCTGTGTGCAGCACATAAATAGTCATGACAAGCAGACATTTCTGTGTGATAAGCATCGTCCCCCTTCATCTCTCCTGCCGTACTTGGCTGTTTTAAGTTTAGGTCTAAATAAACGGTTTACAATTTATCACAAACAAACAAAAACCTAATGAAAACTATACTCTAATCACTTCCTAAATTTTAATCCTGTCTGATTTATGATGGCTTAATTCAAACTCCATGTGTAGGGGCAGAAAATACAGATTCACTGGTAAAGGACTCTTGCTTGACTCTCCTCTGTTTCAGACTGAGTAAAAATTGCACAGTAATTGCTGGAGGCCATTATAAATGTCTTGGGATTTCTTTGAGAGAGTATGAACTCATATCAGTCTAGGTGTTAATTGAATTAATATGTAGAGAAAGTCAAAGAAGAGCAGACTGAGAAACCGATCCTAAATTAGAAATAATTATTCTTATAGTTTTTAAAAATTTTTCATTAATCTTCAAAAATGAATGCAATATGGCTTGGTACACCTGGGAAAAGATCACACGTATACACATAAAACATGCAAGTCCAGGTCTGGAATCATTGTGGTGCATGATCTCTCTAGGACGACATTAACCAGTGTACAGTAGATTTAGAAGAAGTAATCTGATTAGGAAGTACAATATCCTAGTCAATGAAACCTTGTCCCGTGACACTACATTGTTCATACTGCTCACTTCAAAGAACGTTAAAATGAAGGAAGGAAGGAAGACTTTTTCTTTAAACAAACACTTGTATGTGACTACTCTAAATGCTTTACAAATGTTAACTCATTTAATTCTCATAACTCTATATTACAGATGAGGAAACCAAGACATAGACAAGTCAAGTGACTTAAGTGCCCTCACACAGTTAGAAAATGGCAGCACTTGGATTTGAAACCAGGCAATCTGGCTCCAGAGGCCATTCTTCTAACCGCCACACCACACCACTTTCTTTGTGCTACCTGATGGTTTTTACATAGTGTCAGGGAACCGAGCAGTTCCTCCAAGGTGTTCAAAAACCGACATCTATGATTCTACCATGGAATATCTGCTTTTGCCTTTTTTATACAATAGAGTTCTGTTGGAAATTGTATTTAAAAAGAGAGGTGCATACAATGTATTTTACAAAAATTACTACTTTTTGATAAGTCCAAAAACGCTTCAGGATCTCACGGTACTTCAGAGTCAACATGGCAGGCATTAATTTGCACCACGGATAGCTGTTTAGATGTACTATTAAATAAGAACTTTTGACTGACGCTTGGAAAGCAGTGGGGTTGGAGAGTAGTACAGGGATTCAAGATGCCCTTTTATGATGCATTCTTTGTCCTTACAATTGTTTTTGTAACTTTTTATAGTGGGATGATTGAGATATTTAAGGTCAGGTGAACGGAGGGAAGTTGGAAGACAGTTGTGTTTACTGGCTCTGAAGCCAAATGTCAAGCACAAGGTATTGGGCCTGCACTATGTCTCCCAGTTGAAGCTGACATGGATTTCTATAAAGATAAAACAAGGCAAGACACTACACTATATCATTTTAGGTCTGCTCTTTGATTTGCATTTTCACTCCTTGATTTCTTTTACGTTTTGGCATACTTCCCAGGGTTTACTTTTTGGCTGTATATAGAGGCTTCTTAATCTATAGCTTACGTGGATTCGAAGAAAATGTATTTAATATGTGCTGTACATTGAAATAGTTGGATAAAATCTAGCTCCAGACACTAGTCAGGCTTCTCATTAAGATTTTACCTTAATATATGACATTCTTTATCTAATAACCAGGCCTGAAGGTGGGTCATTTCTTTTGTCATAGTAAATGCTGAATTGGGCACACTACACATTCGTCCAATTGATTGTACAAAGAATGACTGTTAATTTTTCTCCGAGAAAAAAAAAGCTGATTTCAAAATAACCTGTTTTGTAATTGCATATAAACAGCACTCATATTTTCACAGATGTAATATTTTTTTCTGTGACCAGTTTCTTAAATAAACCATGCTTTCATATACAGCATAAGACTAAAATATTTCTTTCATTTCATTAATGTTTCTCTTAAAGTGCCTAATTTACTACTAAAGGATGGATCGACAGTTAATTTTTATTTCTATCAAGTCTACAATGCACAGGGATGTTTATAATTTTGAATCAGTGCTATTTTCTCCTGGCTTGTATTTCTGAAGGGATACCAGTAAAGGGGATCAGGCCAGTTCTTGAGAATATTCCACCATGTCAGATGCTACAAATATACCATCCTGTAATCACAGGAAATGACTGCTTGATAAACCACACAAGTGAAGAATCGAAATAATATACAGTCAAAACATGGTTTATAGACAAGAATACAAGGTTATCACAGGAAAGGATGAATTCAACATTGTTTTTGCAAATTTTCTATTAACGATAAGGTAGAGAATAACACGAGCAAAGATAATACAGGGAGTTGCTTTGGGAGCATGCTTATGAAGTGTTGAAAAGGAAAGCAGCTCATCTTATTTAACTCAAAGTATTTCCATCAGGTGCAGAGGGGAAGGGTACCATGAAGCAGTTGCATAACTGTACAAGCTCTAAACAAAGCATAGCAAAAGTTAAAGCACAAAAATGTGTAGCTCCTCCTTTCCTACACTTACAGTCCCTCAGCGAATACAACTGGTCACTGGCAAAGAAAGATCATGCCAGCCACACGTTTGTTAAGCTGCAGAACAGCTTTAAAAAAGGCTTAAATACAGTGGTTACAATAATCATCTGATTAGCACTTTTGTTGACAAAAGTGTTAGCCTAAGTAGCTTATTGTGGCAAATGCTACAATTAGAATTGCATTAAAATAATAGCTATCTATTTGTAGGAACATGTAGTGATGTTCCAACCTCTGGAAGATGATAACAGCCCTGCTGGCTCTTGACCAAGATACATTACAATGCATGCTGATAATTCAGTACAACAGTCTTGGTTTGTCTTACACTACGCATTCAAACGCTCAGATAGAGCCAGGAGTTAGCTCTCTGGCACCACTGACAAATGAAGTCCTAATCCCAAGCAAATTCCAGATAACCAATGCAGAAATCTTTAAGCCCTGATATTTGATTTTTTTAAATTATTCATTTTTATTAAAATCTTTCTAAAATACATTCCATATTTCTATGACTTTTGTTCATTGTTATACTGTCTCACAGTACAGTGAGACCTTTGGAAGCTACTTATTTGGAATAAAGTGAAACTTTCAGCGAAATTCTGAAGGATTTTGTGTATTATAATATAATAATTAAAATAGTTGGTACTGATAACTTTGAATCATCAAGAAAATATTGAATTACATTATACGCAGCCCTATCAGTAGTCATAAAATATGAAATGCATATTAGAAACACAAATGTGTTCTTATTAGTCTTTCAGATTCTTTCTTTCTTTCTTCTGTCTTTCTCTGCCGGTAGATATTCAGTGACCACTGCTCACTGTTGACAGAGTGCTAGTACCTAAAAGGTCTTCCTATCATTTCTAATCTTTAGCTTCTATACTTCTATGGGATAGAAATGAACATAATTGAAGGATATAATCATCACTTGGTCTAAATCTTTTCTATGAGGTAATTTATACAAACCACAGAACATTAACTTTGTTTCCACCCTCAGTGGTCTTTTTGGTACTTTTAGGATTTTAAGAATGTTCTAGGAGGCTGAGATGAGAGGAAGCCTGCAACAGTTAGAGTCACAGTTATTAATTCAGGTCATGGCAATGTTTCCACTTCAGATAGGATGTTATTTATATACGGTCTTGCACCGCATAATGATGTTTCAGTCAACAACAGACTGTGTCTATGACGGTGGTCCCATAAGATTAGTACCGTATAGCCTAGGTATGTAGTAGGCTAACCATCTAGGTTTGGGTAAGTACACTCTACGATGTTCACACAATGGTGAAATTGCCTAACAACGCATTTCTCAGAATGTATCGCCATTGTCAAGCGACACATGACTGTAGTTAAGAGGCACAGTACAAGGCAATAAGGATGTATGCTTGAAAATACATCTACACATATTGATTCTTAGAAATATATAGATTGGCATGATTATAAGTGAGTTTAAATGTCAGGATAGAAATCAAAACATTCTTAAGGGCTAACTAGTTGAGTGGCCAGACCAACTGTTCCAGGTCCTTTACATGTGAAAGAGCTAAGAATCCTTTTGAGAAATAAATAGCCCCAACATGCAAAACAAACTATAGTATGATTCTCAAAGCAGATAGCTTGTACCAAAGCAAAACATGCAACAAAACTATCTAAGCTCAGAAGTTTTTTTTTTTTTTTTTGGTGAGGAAGACCAGCCCTGACCTAACATCCGTCGCCAATTCTTTTTGCTGAGGAAGACTGGCCCTGGGCTAACATCTGTGCCCATCTTTCCTCTACTTTATATGGGACACCACCACGGCATGGCTGACGAGCAGTGCATCGGCGGACGCCCGGGATCCAAACCTGCGAACCCCGGGCTGCCAAGCGCGGACTAAACCGCTGAGCCACCGGGCGGCCCCTAAGCTCAGTAGTTTTAACAGGAGCTCTTGAGATTCACCTTTTCCAAGACAAGACCAAAGATAAACTCTGAATGGACTCCTGTGTTCCAAATATAAGACCATTGTCTTTCTCCCCGCCCCGCCTCAACTCACCCAGTTTACAAATTCTGACGTTACATACTACACTGCACTTACAATTTCCGCTCCATAAAGACCCTATGACTAACCTCAACCCCTAAACCCTACAAGTATCCCTTCCTAAATTCTCATTTTGAGATGTACTAAGACTTCACCTGGGTGGTGTTTTCTTGGTCATAAAGTTTCATAAACTCAGTTTCTGTGATCAACAGTTTCCTCTGGTAGCCTCTAGGGCTTTTGGCTCTTCATTCATTTATCCACTTATTAAACTCTGTTGTGTGAGATAAAGACTGGGAAATAACTTGGGTTTGGCCCCAGAGAGCTCATAAATGATGTTAACAAGCAGTTTCATAGGAGTCATGGGAAAATAGTCTAATTTTAATGGGCTCAAGAAAGAATGGGAGGAAGGGAAGTGGGACAGTGACTATAAACTATTACAAGAAATTTTGCTATAAAATGAAGCAGAAAAATAGGACAGAAGCTGAAGGGGATGTGATTTATAGCATGTTAATGTGACAACAGGAACATTTGAAAAAGAGAAAACAATAGTGCAGGGGAGAAAGGGAAGAATTTCAGGAGCAAAGTACTTGAGTAGTTAAGAGAAAACAGAGTCAAATGCCCAAATTAGGGAGCTGACCTTACATAGGAGCTTGAATTGTTACTAGAATGTATGGTTGCAAATATAAATAGGTTGGTTACCTTAGTGGCAAGACAAAAAGATTCCCTTCTAATTTTTTTTTCTTGCTTGTCAGAAAAATTTGTAAGTGAGAAAAGGAGAAATAGAGGGAAAACAACTAGAAGCAGAATGATGTAGTGGAAACATTGGGGTTTATAGTTAGAAATTTAGGTTCAAGTGTCTTCTCTAACACTCAGTAACTGCATGACCACTTCATCTTTCTAAGTTTTGATTTCTCTCTCCACAAAATGGAAATAATATTAATGTCTATCTAACAATCTATCACTGTAGAACACTATCCCGCCTCCTTGCAATATTTTGTGCATCTTCTTCTATTGTACTTAACACCTGGGGTTCTGGGTGTGTATTGGCATATTTAACTTCTCGAAAAGCTCTAAATGCTTTGAGAAGAGATGTTATATATGGATTATAACATTTTTCTTTGAGTCCTGAGCACTAGCATATTAGCTCATAGTTAGTATCTAGTAGATATTAATGAACTAATATTAGCAAAACTTATGTAGTGCTTACTATGTATCAGGCAGTGTTCGAAACACTTCCCATATATTAATGCATTCAAGCCTCAAAACAAATTTATTAAGTAGGAATTATGAGTATTCTTATTTTAGAAATGAGAAAACTAAGGTACAGAGAGTGGCAGAGCTGCGATTAGAACTGGGGAATCTGGCTCCAAAAGCTGAGCTCCTAAACCCCACACCACACTGCCTTCTTGTAAACTCAATTTATGCATTGTGGATGGAGAAATTCATGCCCTGTGATTTTGGACCTTTGTGTTAAAATATGAGTGGCTCCAGCATAGGCTTCGGTATAAATAACATTTGAAATGCTGCTTTGGCAAATAGCTCAAATAATGCATGGAAAATAAGCTCAAAGTTTGTTGTAATTACATAGTAGTAATTTATAATAGGGGCAATTGGCATAGTTTCCTAAATATTCTATGAATCTAGTTTCATATCCTAAATATTCTTAGTGGCTGAGAAGCAAGAGTTTATAATAATTGATATAATTTATTGAGAATTTGCTATGTGGCAGGCACAGAGCTAAGTGCTTAACATATATTATCTCATTTAATTCTCACAAAGGCCCTATTGTACTGATTTTCTCCCCATTTTAGAATAAGGATAGCTGGTACCTGATAGAGCATGAATTACAAGGCAGGTTTGCTGAGTCCAAATCCTAGGCCCGTCATTTCTTCATTCTATTGTGTGGGGGCAGATCATCTGGTGTGGGGGACATAGCAGGTGTGGGGGAAAGTCAAAAAGACAGAGCAAATCTATTTTGCTCATTCAGAACACTTTGTGATCTGGTTTCTTATCACTAAAAACAAAAATAATAATAGTTCCTCCCTTCTCAGGGTGTTATGGGACACAAATGAGTTGATAAAACTAAAGTTCAAAATAAATATGTTACTGTTTTTGACATTGTGTATTAGGAGATGTATGTGTATTGTTGTTATTATGATTATTTTTACTAAGTATATGGATATTAGAGTTCCTGGGAATTTAGTTTAGAAACAAGAGAAAAAGTAGAAAAAAAATGACCTGATGCTCTTCTTTCATGAATAAGTCAAAACATGAAGTCAAAAACCTAAACCTAATAACTTTTCCCCATGCTATCAGAAACATAAAATTAAATCAAGTATTAAGAACTCAATTATTCATATTGAAGAACAAGTCCTTAAATTATTTTTTTATTACTATAGATATTTTTAAATCAGGTTTTTATTTGTAATTATATTTATAGTCATTTATGTCTCTCAGCTTTTCAGAATACCCTTCGGATGAAGAAGAAGAAGATTAAATCCTATAGTTTGTCTTATTTTATAAGAATATCTTATGTTGTTGTATTACAAGTATTTTTATTCTCATAATGTTTTATATATAAAGTATTTTTTATGTTTATTAACTGTAGAATATTCCCTAGAAACTTCACTTCACTACATTCACTGCATTACAATACACTGCAGTTTAAGGTTTGTGACAGTAATTGGAAGAAAACGTAAGACAGGTTGTGAAACTGGACATAAAATGGATCTAATGGCAGAAAGTCAGTGTTTCATGTTGACAGTCTAACCAATCACCCAAATCGCCAAATAAGCACTGTGGCTGTTCAGAGAAATATGGTAGGCTGACCTAGTCTTATATGTTCAGCACACTCTCTTGTTGGCTCTTCTGTGCCATTTTAACTGATTTCCTATTCATTTTTAATTTTGAAAAGAAAAAGGAGAGAAAATGTGTTTTCGACTGTAGAATCGTAAGCAAGCAATAACTTTTGAAAGTATGTAAGTTTACGGGGGTTGGGAAGCTCTCCTCTTCCAAGTCACTCGGGGATCTTGTCCGATGGAGGTTCCAACCTGATCCACGCTTTCAGGACAACCATGGCAGGAGAAGTGCAGAATTGTGTACAGGCTCTCAGAAATGAAGCATGACACTTCTGTTCACATTTCATTGGTGAAAACAATTACACCTTAAAAGGAAGTGAGAAAGTGCAAGCCTCTCTTGTTCTCGGCTGGAGAAGAAGAAGAAGATTTGTGAGTGGCTCCAACTACTACAACATCAGGTTTATAACCTGGCCGCCAAGCTAAGAAGCTGGCAGTCTGCTCCGTGGCGGGTAGGACGCAGATTTAACAAATAATTAGAATGAGGAGTCAAATGTTACAGGAGATGAAAGCCTGGCCTGTTGGCTATCACTTGGCTGCTCTCACTTCTCTGCCCCAGTAGCCCTCTAGCCCCCTTCTTCGAATCTCTAATTAATTCTAAGCAGCTGTAAGAGGGAACACTGTTTTCAATTTTTTATATTAAATATATAGTTCATTTGACTATAGATGAAAACCTGAGGGCTTCCACTTGCATAAATTAAAATATTCACCTTTTTTCTTATTTTCCACTACTTGGTCAATTTTAGAATAGGCAATGTTTTTAATAAAACCCCTCTAGATAAGAGAGTGCTATTGTTCTGGTTGAAACTATTTCTATTCATTTATGCTTTGTCTATGGAGAACAAAATCAGATTTGAGGATTATCTGGTTGGTTTGATATGTTTGGATTGATATCCAATGGAGCTCATTTGAGTCCTAGGACAAAAATGCATTTTTTTTCTGCATTTTCCAACTTGATCTTCTGCACTAAACCAATAAAATAACCAAGAAATCTCTTTAGTTTGTGCTAGATGTCCATGCAGTCAGGACTTCATTTAATTCACCAGTTACCACAGCCAAAAAACGTATTTCCAAAAGAGATAAAGCAAGCACTCTGAAGACATTTTTCAGTCATTGCCTGGCTGATTTGCCTTCTCAGTTAACGTGCTATTTATAGTGAGATGAAATTATTTAGTTTTGGTGGTCTGCATTTTCAAACCAGCTTTCTTTTCTGGGTTAGAAATGATATAGTCCTCTTTTATTCTGTTTGCTTTCTCCGGATGCCATCCGCCTGTTCTAAGCTTGATGATGTCTTATTTCAAAACACAAATTAGCCTTGGCCCAAAAGAAAAAAAAACACAAAGGACTAGAGGCATTGCAGAGGGCTTCACATTCTGATTAGCACAGTCAGCAGGTCCCAGGCTCTGCTGTGTTTATCATCACTACGCTCCTCCTCCTTGCTCCAGTGGTTTGTCAGCTTGCTGCACCCTCAGTGTCTGATCTGCCTCTTTACACTTTTCTTCACATTCTTAGGCCCTCACTCTCTGACAAGAGGACAAAAAAAAAAAAAAAAGCCATGAAATAAGAATCTCTGAAAGGTTGCCACAGGTACACAGGCATTGGAAAAAATCTATAAAATAGCGCTTCTACCATTCTCATTTCATACAGCAAGTTTATATAACAGACCATGACAAGTTTTCAGCACTGGCACTACTGAATGTCTCTGAGTGACCTTGATACAATGCCATGCTCATGACATTTTAAATGAGTTTTAAATGATGGTGGTGGTGAGGGATTAGGAGGGTGGTAGCAAAGATAAACTGAGAATGCAACACTGTTACTACTAATCTGACTTACTCTCTTTCTTATTTGAACATTCAGTAATTCACTTAACGAACAATTGGTGAAGATACTAAGTGCTGGGTGTTCAGGATATATACCTTGATCTTCTCCTTTAACCTGTCATCAGTAAAGTTCATTAGGGCAACTCTATTCACAAAATAACTTGCTATTTGCGGTATGTTAATGAATTGCAGAATGTAGAAAGAGATCTTTCTCTGCTAAGATTCTAGAAAAGGAAAATTAGTTTGCTTGTCTACTTAAATCTTTCTTGGAAACAGAGAAATGGACTGAATAATTATCCTGCATAAGTACTTAGGTTGTTATTCTATTATTTTTTTAAAATAAACCTTCTAGTCTGAGATAATTATAGATTCACATACAGTTGTAAGAAATAATACCTTTTTTACCAAACCAGGTTTGTTTTTGCCCGTCGCCCAGAAAGCCAAACACCGAGACGATGAGATTGCAGCAGAGAGAGAGTTTAATCACAAGGCAGCCAAGTGAGGAAAATGGCAGAACAAATCTCAAATCCACCTCCCCGATAATGGGTACTCAGGGATATTTATGGGGTAGGGGGCCAGTCCAGGTGGGGGAGGCATCTGGTCTCAGGGTGGAGGCAAATATCCACTCCCAGGGTGGGATATCCATCTGATCTCCGGGTGGAGGCAGACATCTTGTCTCAGTTCCTGATGGTCTTTTGTTTTATTGGATGTGCATCAGAGATCAGAGCAACACCCTATACCCTCATCTTTTTGTTGTCATTGATGATGGGTATCAGCATAGACTGTTTCCCCGGGGGGTCATCACATTCCTAAGGAACTCAAAAGAACAAACTTATCAACTTATTGCAGCTGGGAGGGGCCATTTAATCCACAGAGAATGTCTGAGTTAGTTAATCAGAGGTCATTCAAAGTGCAATATGGTTTCTTTTCTACAATATGGCTTCCCTTATGTCAACCTGTGTTGAGCCAGTATCACCTTGATGATCAATTTACAGTAAAACAGTGATGAAAGTGTGAGGAACTCCTCCACTGACTTGCTCCCCAGTGAAACTGATGAGGATTATTTAAAAAACAACCATTTAAAGGCTCGGGAAATTGTCGTAAAGGCAAACAGGAAATGAAAAAAATTCTATTAAAGATAACCTACGAATAGTGTGTAAGAAAGGCAAAAGTCTGTGGTATTTGAACCAAGAACGTGCCTTCTCCCTCCCAGCTCAGTGAGTTGGAAACTCCACTGGAGACTGCTGCAGCTCCCTCTCTTCCTCTTCCCCCCAGCTCATAGTTAGAGGGCTAACCTCCAGAAAGGAAATGGATATCAGCAGTTCTCATCTTGCCCCAAGTTACCTGTTGCCCTGGTTAGTGCATTTGAGTTGAGGGCTCACTTCTACTCAGGTCACATTTGTGAAATGGAGGCTCTGCCAGGGATGCATCTTACTGCGACGGATGCATCTTACTGCGACTACTGGGATCTGGATTACCATTGCCCTGGTTTGTGAGGTGGTGGCTCTACATCAGAAGAGGCAATCTAGAGGACCTCTGGCTGCTGCCTGCCCCCACACTGAGCACTTAGCTTCTACAGCAGAGATGTCACTCAGAGAAAAGTTTGCCATCATCCCTATCCCCAGCTGCCCTGCTTAGAGATTTTGCCTTGCGGGAGAAGCAGGCTATAAAATGGATAGCTCCTAATCTGTTTTCAAAGGAAATGACTTCATTTGTAACAGAGCATGGAAAAGTTTAAACCTAAGAGTACTCTAAAAAGCAGTGGAGGTTATGGTGGAAGACAAAATAAAGGAGATTGATGGATTTATAAGAAGATACAGGTTAGACTATAGACTGACTAGTTTTCAGGAGAGAACTAGGCAATATGAGAGCTGGGAAGATCCCTTCTAGGGTCACAACAAACATCAAATTCTGACTTTAAAAGTTTTTCCTTGGGGCTGGCCCCATGGCCTAGTGGTTAAGTTTGGTGTGCTCCAATTCAGCGGCCTGGGTTTGTGGGTTCAGATCCTGGGTGCAGACCTACACCACTACACCATAGTCAGCCATGCTGGGCTGCGACCCATATACAAAGTGGAAGAAGATTGGCAGAAATGTTAGCTCAGGACTAATCTTCCTCAGCAAAAAAACAAAAAACAAAACAAAAAAAACCCCAAAACAAGTCTTTCCTTCAAAGGAGCCACAATTTGGGTGGATTACTTTGTAGAGCAATTCATGCCCCATGGCACTGTTGTAAACAATAGAGCAATCAGCCAGCAATTAGTAGAGGTTAGCAGCTGGGTGTGTTCAGGGAAAGAGAAAGAAAACTCTACCAACACTGCTGTCATCCTAGAGCATACCCCAAACTGTTTCTACCTGAACAACAACACAGCGTCTGAACACTGTATGTGTGTTGGGGCGGAGGGAAAAGGGATAGACTTCACTAAAATAATCCAGCTGTCAGTAAACAAATAAACAAGTAAATAACAATAACAATCCCTGGAAGTGGAGAAGCAGAACCTAGAGTTAATACAATATATCATCTAAAAGGTCTAATTTACAACAAAAAAATTATAAAATATGTAAAGAAACAGGAAAGTGTGACCCATACATCAGAAATAAAAAAAAAAAAAAAAAACAGGCAACAGAAACTGCCTGTGAAAGTGATCACATATCAGATTTAACAGAAATAGCACCAAAAAAGCCATTAAAACATTATAAATATATGCATAGAACTAAAGAAAAGCAAAATTAAAGAAGTAAAAGAAGGGATGGTGATAATGCCACATCAAATAGTGAATATCAAGAAAAAACAGAAATTATAAAGAAGAACCAAATGGAAATTTTGGAGTTGAAATTAAAAATTTGCTACAGGAGATCAACAGTAGATCTGAACTGGCAGAAAAGAGAATGAGGGAACTTGAAGATAGACTAATAGGGATTATGCAAACCAAAGAAGAGAGAGAAAAAAGAATTAAGGTAAAGGAATAAAGCTTCAGATAAATGTGGGACACCATTAAGCACACCAACATACACACAATGAGAATATCAGAAAAAGAAGAGAGAGAAAGAGAAAGGATCAGAAAAAAATATTTGAATAAATAATGACTGAAAATATCTCAAATTTATTGAAGAAAAAAATAATCTAAGCATCCAGGAAGCTCAACAAACTCCAAGTACAGTAAATGCAAGGATGTCCATGAACAGAGAAATCATAGCAAAAATGCTGAAAAGAAAAGACGAGAAACTCTTGGATACAGCAAGAGAAAAACGACTTTTAACTTACTTGGGGACCCTAATAAAATTAAAAACTGACTTCTCAGCAGAAATAGTTTAGGCAAGATGGCAGTAAGATAAAACATATACAAAGTACTCAAAGAAAGAAACTGTCAACCAAGAATACTATATTCAGCAAAGTTATCTTTCAATAATGAAGGCAAAATAAAGACTTTCCCAAATAATCAAAAACTGAATTAGTTGCTAGCAGACCCACCTTACAAGAAATACCAAGGAAGTTCCATGGGCTGAAAGCAGTGACCCCAGATGGTAATTCAAATTCACTTGAAAAATAAAGAGTACTGGTTAAGGTAATTATATAATTATAAAAGATAGTAGAAATGCACATTTTTTCCCTTTTCCTCTTAATTGATTTTTAAAAGATATTGTAAAAACAATATGTATGCAATGTATTATTGAGTCTATGAAGTACAGAAATGTCACATATGTGTAATATTTGCCTAATAACTGCATAAAGGAGGTGGGTAAGTATATTAGACCAAGGAGATGACCATAGGTGGCAAACTAATATATAACAATGTGTCATTGGATTTGTAACGTTAACAGATACAATATGTGTAACAATATCATGAAAGGGGAGGAAGGGAACAGAGCTATATAGTGGTAATGTTTCTATATATCACTGTAATTTAGTATAAATCTGAAGCTTTATTCTGATAAGTTAACGTATATATACTAAACCTTAGAGCAACTCAAAAAATATAGTTAAAAATAATTAAGAAATTAAAATGGTACATTAGAAAATATATAGTTAATGCATTAAAAAAGTAAAAGGAAGAATACAGGAACAAACAGGACATGAAACATATAGAAAACAAAAAAGTAAAATGGCAGATTTAAATTCAACTATATCAATAATAGCATTAAATATAAATGGATTAAAAATTTCAACCAAAAGGCAGGGATTGTCAGACTGATTAAGAAGAAAAAAACATGATTCAACCATATGCAATCTGCAGATAATATAGTTTGATTCAAAGATATAAATAGATTGAAAGTAAAAGAATAAAAAATATATGTGTCATGCAAACAGCAACCATAAGAAAGCTGGAATATCTATACCAATATCAGACAAAATAGACTTTAAAGCAAAAAATTCTATGAGAGATAATGAAGGCCACTTTGTAATTATAAAAGGGTCAATCTAGCGGAAAGATATAATCATTATAAACATAGACCTAACAACAAGCATAAATATGCACCTCACAGCAGAGTACAAAAGTATATGAAGAAAACCTAATAGAAGTGAATGAAGAAATTGGCAATTCAACGATAATAGTTGGAGACTTCAATACCACTCTGTCAATAACAGATAGAACAACTAGACAGATGATCAACAAGAAAACAGAAGATTTGAACAACACTGTAAACCAACTAGACCTAATAGACATCTAGAGAAAACAATATACATTCATACAACAACAAAAGAATATACATTCTTCTCAAGTGCACATAGAACATTCCCCAAAAAAGACTATATACTAAGCCATTTAAACAACAATGACAACAAAAAACCTCCACAAATTTAAAAGGATAAGATAATACAAAGTATATTCTCCAATCACAATGGAATGAAATTAGGACTCAAAAGCAGGAAAAAAAACAGGATATTCACAAATATGTGGAAATTAAACAATACACTCCTAAATAACCACTGAGTTGGAAATCAGAAAATATTTTGTGATGAAAAGAAATGAAGATACAACATACCAAGCTTACGGGATGTGACTAAAGCAGTGCTTGGAGGGACATAACTGTAAATGCTTACATTAAAAGAAAAGAAGTGGGGGGGCCTCCCGGTGGCGCAGCGGTTTAGTCCGCGCTTGGCAGGCAGCCCGGGGTTCGCGAGTTCGGATCCCGGGCGCCCGCCGACGCACCGCCTGTCTGTCATGCCATGGCGGCGTCCCATATAAAAAGTGGAGGAAGATGGGCACGGATGTTAGCCCAGGGCCAGTCTTCCTCAGCAAAAAGGGGAGGATTGGCAACAGATGTTAGCTCAGGGCTGGTCTTCCCCACAAAAAAAAAAAAAAAAAAAGAAAAGAAGTGGGGCTGGCCTGGTGGCGTAGTCCTTAAGTTCACATGTTCTGCTTTGGTGGCCCAGGGTTCATGGGTTCGGATCCCAGGCATGGATCTATGCAGCACTCCTCAGGCCGTGTTGTTACGGCATCCCACATACAAAACAGAGGAAGATCAGCACAGATGTTAGCTCAGGGACAATCTAAAGCAAAAAGAGGAAGATTGGCAACAGATGTTAGCTGAGGGCTAATCTTCCTCACTGAAAATAAACAAAACAAATAAAAATAAAGTAAAAGAGAAGAAGGATCTCAAATCAGTGACCTAATCTTCCACCTTAGGATACTGGAATAAAAATAGAACAAACTACACGCAAAGCAAGCAGAACAAAGAATATAATAAAGATTACAGCAGAAATTAATAAAATAAAGGATAGAAAAAACAACAGAGAACATTGATGATGCCACGAGCTTGCTCTTTGAACAAGCTTGATGAACAAAATTGACAAAACTTTAGCTACAGTAAGAAAAAAAGAGAGAAGCCTCAAATTACTAGACCCAAAAATGAAAGGGGAGACATTGGTAGTGACCTTACAGAAATAGAAAGGATTATAAAAAAATACTATGAACAATTACATGCCAACAAATTAGATAACTTGGATGAAATGGATAAATTCCTAGTGAGACACAAACTACTGACTGATTCAAAAAGAAATAGACAATCTAAATAGATTTGTGACAAATGACGAGACTGAAATAGTAATAAAAATAACTACTCACAGAGAAAAGCCTAGAAGAGGGCTTCATCAATGAACTCGACCAAACATTCAAAGAATTACTACCAATTCTTCACAAACTCTGCCAAAAAATAGAATAGAAACACTTCTCAGTTAATTTTGTGAGGTCAATATTATCTGATACCAAACCAGAAAAAGATATCACAGAAAAAGAAAACTACAGACCAATGTCTCTTATAAATATGGATGCAAAAATCCTCAACAAAATACTAGCAAACAATTATACACCATGACTGTGCTCTGAAGACTGCCTATTTGTTAATACAACCACTTCAGCTTCTTTTGATTGATATCTGTATGACATATCTTTTCTCATTTTTTTGTACTTTCAACCTACCTGTGTTGTTTATTCGAAGTGAGTTTCTTGTAGACAACGCAGAGTTGGGTAATGTTTTTTTGTTTTAATCTATTCTGCCAATCTCTGTCTTTTAATTGATGTAGATATCATTTACATAATATCATTATCGATATCAAGCTATGTCTTCTATTTTTGTTTTCTGTTTGTTTCTTTGTTTTTCATTTCCATGTTCTTTTTTCCCCTACCTTCCTGTAGGTTTCTTCCATATTTTTTAGAACACCATTTTGATTTATCTATAGTGTCTTTAAGTGTGCTTTTTTGTATAGCTTTTTTGTGATTGCTCTACATAATTTATGTCTACTGCTGATAAATTGGTCAACATTGTACCAATTCAAGTACTTCCCTTTATATCCTTTTAATTCCTCCATTTATGATTAAATTGTCATAAATATTTCTTTTATATACATTTAGAACCAAATCAGTTTGTATTATAATTTTTGCATCAACCATCAAACGTATTTAGAAAACTCAAGAAGAGAAAGAAAATGTTCTGTATTTACCCATATTTTTACTCTGTTATTCTTCTTTCCTTTCTGATGTTCCAAGATTCCTTACTTTACGGTTTTCTTTTTGTTTACATGATTTCTTTTACCTAATCTTTTAGGGTAGTTCTGTTGGTGATAACTTTTCTCAGTTTTCTCTCATCTGAATGTGTCTTGACTTTCCCTTCATTCCTCAAGGATGCAGCGAAAGGGGAGCAATCTCTTGTAACTGCCTATCCAGGGGAGAGGGTCAGTTCCTGCTCAGTGTCCATTGGTACCCAATGAGGGGTTTCTTATTACTGCTTTGGGGGGATTCCCTCACTACCTTTGGTGATGGCGAAAACCTCAATGCTTCTGACCCCACCACAGCTGGGAGTGGGAGGTGGCTTCTTTTACTGCAGGGTGGAGAGGGAGAGGTGGCATCTTTTACTGCAGGGTGGGGAGTGGGAGGTGGCATCTTTTACTGCAGGGTGGGGAGGGGGAGGTGGCATCTTTTACTGCAGGGTGGGGAGTGGGAGGTGGCATCTTTTACTGCAGGGTGGGGAGGGGGAGGTGGCATCTTTTACTGCAGGGTGGGAGTGGAAGTCCAGGATCCTCGAGTGGCCTTAACTGACAAGAGGGAGTGAGCCAAGTTACTGCCCTGCAGGAATGAAAGCCCCTTTTCCTTACTCAGCAGCAGGGGTATTAGAGTGCCTTGTTACAGTCTGGATAGGGCAGAAATCTTGGCTCTTCGCTTAGCTTTCACTGGCAGGGTTGGTGGTGGGGCTAGTTTTTTCCTGGGGTATTTGACTTGAATACAGTGATTATTTCCTAAAAGTTTTCTGTCTTGTTAGGCTATTCCTCTCCTCACCCTTTTGTTAGAGAGAGCAGGCTTTTGTTAGGGCTATTTTCGTCTATGCTTGTTGGCCTTTTCAGGTTGCTAGATCCTTCAGCTCTGAGTCTGGAATATATAAGGCAAAAGGTAAACCCAGGGAACTTACAACTTGTTCCTTAGTTCCTGAAGTTCCTAGCTGGTCTTCTGTCTTCTTTCATAATCTTCTTAAGTTTGTTTTATATAATGTCCAGTCTTTTTAGCTGTGCTTAGTGGAAGCAGAAGTCTATTTTGTGATTTTTTTTTTTAAAAAAAATCACCTTACTACCTAACTTAAATTCCCTCTATCATCTGATTTTTCTCAGAATAAACTCCAAACCTTAGCATGAAGTAGAATGCTTTCAAGATCTGGCTATTGCTTAATTATCCAGTCTCATTTCTTGACAATATCATTTTATATTCTATGCTCCAGTCATACTACTTGTCTCTTTTTCCTTAGGCCGATTTCTTTATCTGAAATGTTTCCCTCACCCTCTCCTGATTGAAAGATTATCCTTCCGGTTTCTGCCTACTCACAGCTCTTCCTTGACACCTCATCCCAACCCCTCCAAGACACTTCCATACATCTTATTCTGACCTTTCTCAAAGGTCTTTGCGCTTGCTGTGCCTTCTGTTCAAAATGCTCTTTCCATGGCATTCTGTTTTTTTATCATACAAGGATCAGCTTAAAGATCGCCTCTTCAGTGAGTCCTTCTCTGAATTTTAAAACTAACACAGCCATCAAAATGGCCTGTTATTAGTGCATCATCCCATTTTTTTCCACCTCAGTTGAAAAAAGCTGAAATTTCTCTTATTGTCGAGGACTATCTAGGGCACTGTTGACCTTAGTCTCTAGAAAGTCAACTGCACAAGGAAAGAGTTTGTCTATTATTTTCATTGCTCTATTTCTAGTCCTTATAACAATGCTTGGCCCACAGTAGTACATATTCATTCATTTATTCATCTCATATTAATTAAAGTTCTTTTATATGCTAGATGCTTGGGATGTATCAGTCAAAAAAACAGACAAATGTTTTTTATACTCTAAAATAATATTCGAAGATATTAATAATATTCTTTATTTTACCATGGTATATAAATACATTATACTGTGTATTAGAAGATGATAAGTGCTATTGAAAAAATAGAGCAGATAGAGGAGTCAGGAGTATGATATTGCATGACATGTTGCAATACCAAATATGGAGAGCAAGTTTCAATAGTATTTTCATTTAACTTTGTCACTTAAACTATTCCATTCCAACAAAATAATTTAACCATCCAGAGTTGAAGAAAGGTAGACTAATAAATGATGCAAAGCATCATTTATTTTTATTTGAATGCAGATTTATTTCTCAAGTTATTAGAACAAATGCTATTATAATTGTTTTTAAATTTCTTTTCCACTTATAAACAATTTCATGTATCAATTCAAAACAAATTAATTTGATTTAATGATCTATATAAAACACTAAGACACCAATCTTGAATTTGAGGAATAGTCATAATATCCAGAGCAGAACAGCCCATAGAAAAACTATTTTCCAGTACAATTAATAGGATCTCATATGTCCCATTAAGTTAATGTTTCAGGTTTTGGGTTTTTTTTATTCAATTCTAATCTGAATGAAATAATCTGACAGCATAGATCAGGAACAATTACTCAAGAAACCCAACTTCTTTTTTTCTAATTGTCAAGAATGAAAAATAAAAGCATAAAAGAAAAATTATCATTTGGGCATAGGCATCACATCCCAATACATTTTTTTGTCTTATATGATCAAAGAAGTAGGGATAAAAAATACATGACACATTTTTCACCTGAAACAGAAAATTTTGGAAATGTTTCCATAGTCACTACATAGATTTAAGGAAGTGCTTCTTATGAAATTGTAAGATTACTGATATTGAATTGTAAAAAGCTGTGGTAAAGTCTTTGTGTGTGTGTGTGTGTGTGTGTGTGTGTGAGGAAGACCAGCCCTGAGCTAACATCTGTTGCCAATCCTCTTTTTCGCCGAGGAAGACTGGCCCTGGGCTAACATCCGTGCCCATCCTCCTCTACTTTATATGGGACACCGCCACAGCATGGCTTCACAAGTGGTGTATCTGTCTGCGCCTGGGATCTGAACCTGCGAACCCCGGGCCACCGAAGTGGAGCACACGAACTTAACCGCTATGCCACTGGGCCGGCTCCCAAGTCGTTTTTATAGAAGCTGAGAAGAAACCACTGAAGCAACTCCCAGAAGGAATGGTTTTGGCCCAGGAGCATCTGGAAAAGCTCTTACAATTTCCAATTTTTCCATAAAAAACATAGGAATACATGAAAGCACATGGTTATGCAAAAAACTGAAAAATATGGATAAAAGTTTGGAGAATCTGGGAATAATCTTCAAGGCAGAATATAAAATTAAGCTAGAAGCCTTAATAATGATAGGAGCTACAATCATGAGGACCATATACTGGTGTCAAAAGAGGCCCTCTAGGGGGCTGGCTAGGTACCGTAGTGGTTAAGTTCATGCTGTCTGCTTCAGTGGCCCAGGGTTCGTGGGTTTGGATCCTGGGTGCAGACCTACCCCCCACTCATCAAGCCAGGCTGTGGTGGCATCCCACATACAAAATAGAGGAAGATTGGCACAGATGTTAGCTCAGGGTCGATCTTCCTCATGCAGAAAAAGGAAGATTTGGCAATGGATGTTAGCTCAGGTCCAATCTTCCTAAGGAAAAAAAAAAAAAAGAAAAAAGGTACTCTAGGAGAGACATTGTGAAGCTGCAAATTTAGGATTAGTGTAAGTGGAAAATCAACAATTAATACCTTTCTTTAAAGCTGTCTTCTGGAATAAGGAGGGGTCTATGATCACAAAAACAAGCTTTCATGAATTAACAGTAAACATATATTTAAACATATAAATAGCTGCTATAATTATGAATATATCAAATAAACTTTAAAAAATAGAAAGCAAACAAATGATTGACAGAAATAACATTTTTTTTTCCAACTGGAACCTAAAATGAAAAGATTGATCTTGAGACAGTCTTTGCTTCTAAACTTTATGTAGAAATAAAAATAACTCACACATTTCTATCTATATATGCCCACTGTTTAATAAAATTTATTGTATTCTTTTTTCTAATTCCTAAGGCAATACAACTTGGTTGCAGAACTTCTGAAAGACATAAAAAGCATGAAGAAGTTATTGCATTGGCCAGAACTAACCACTGCTCACATTTTAACAGTCATATGAATATATTTACAATGTTGGTTTATACTGACTGTATTAATTTTCTACTGCTACCATAAAATTTATCACCAATTTAGTGACTTAAAACAACACAAATTTGTAAAAAAACCTCTTGTAGTTCTGGAGGTCAGAAGTCAGAAGTCAGTCTCACTGGGCCAAAATCATGGTGTCAGCAGGGCTGGATCTTTCTGTAGGCTCTTAGAAGGGAATGTATTTCCTCTCTTTTTTCAGCTTCTTGTGGATGCCTGTATTCCTTGGTTGTGGCCCCCTTCCTCCATCTTCAAAGTGTATCACTCCAATCTCTGATTCTGTCATCACATCACCTTCTCCTCTAATTGACTCTGCATCCCTCTTAGAAGGATCCTTGTGATTATATTGGGTTGATCTGGATAAGCCAGAATAATCTCCCCATCTCAAAACTCTCCTTTTAATCACAACTTTAAAGTCTCTTTTGCCATATAAGGTAACATTCACAGGTTCCAGGGATTAGGACAGGATCGTATTTGGGGGCCATTATTCAGCCCACCACACTGACCATAACACTCTGTAGTATTTTCCTGTGTAATGATGTATCAGGAATGAAGAATTCCAGATAGCATTTTCTAAACCAACAAAATAACACTAAGAATTTTTAATATCCATGCTTATATGGTTAATATAGACCTTATATTTCTGAAATAGGTGGGCAGATAATAGGTAGCAGCCAAGGGGGTTTGTAAAGATTATTCAGTTTGGGAAATTTGCTCCATTTCTGTCAATTTTCAATCTCATACTATGTTTTCCTCTTTTTTGGTGGAAATTCTTCCAAGATTCTTTTAATGAATTCACTGTTACTGGTGCTGGCGTGAGTACTTCCTTCTATCTTCATGAGTATTTTAGAGATGAAGTGGGAAAGTTTACATCAGAGATTATTTGCCGAATGGTAATTTATCCCAAATCTCCCAGTTCCCAAAAAATTGCGTTTGTTCTGATATTTACAGTTTGTGAATCATTTCCTTTAAGAACAATGTTGAAAAAAATGAGATCTGTGCATTTCCAACTTCTTTGCTTGCTCTCATAAGATTACACTAGTTTACTTGAGCAATGGATGTATCACAAGTCAGTTTGCGTGTTTGTTTTGTTTTTCTCCCAACACAACTGAAAACAACTTTTATGGAATGATTTTACACATCCTCATAAGCCTAAATGCCAAGTACTCTGCCTAAAACATAAGACACAATCAACGTGTATCTGTTATTTGATCAACCAAATAAATGAATCTTTGGTTTTAGGTTTCTTTATAGTCTTTTGTGATATGTTTTAATTTAGTCTTCCTTTTAATATAATTAATATTGACAATTTAGTAACTGCTTGAGCATTGTTATGTTTTGCAGAGTCTATAAAATTATCTCTATTTCCTACAAATTCTTTTGAAATTTGTGCTCATCAGACCTCTCCTTATGTTTCCATTGGATTGATTGATTGATCTAACACAATATGTTTCCCTTGAGCTTTATGATTGGGAATTTTCATGTTTTTTTTTTTTTCATTCTTGTTGAGTGATATTATTTAGAGCCCAGCCATTAGCTTGTATCTTATAGTACCAAATTTTTAAAGCTGTATTTTTTTAATGAGGTTTAGCCTATACATATGACATATTCCTCCCTTTCTATCTCTAATAGCAAGACGGCACAGTCACTCCACTCGCTTGGCTATCATGAACCTAAAAAATATTCTCTGTATTTATTTCTCCTCACATGTGTGAGAAAAATTATCACCAAGGCAATTTCACAACTAATCAAATGTTCCCCTTTTAGTGGAATGACCTTTCCAACTGATGTGCAAATTTTTGAAAGACCCAAAGAAGCCTGATAGGCTTTTTCTCTAAGTCAATGATAGTCTGTACCAGGGTGCTTCATTCCAAGTTTCCATTTGGATTAACAGTCTGTGGTATACTTCCATTATGATTATTGTTCCCAAATCTCTTTCCTAGCTATCCTTCCTCTTTGAGTTCTTCTAGATGTTGAAATTCTGATGTGGAATCAGAGTCCATGAATAGTTATTTTTTTCCTTGAACACAAGATTTCTGGAAGCTAAATGTCTTTCTAGACCTTCTTTCTGCTTACCATGTGTTATCTTGTTGCTTTGTCCTATCAAGTTGTTGAGAACTTTTCTTATCTGCAAAATATAGAGTGTTACTTGACTCTGAATATATTCGGGTTGTAACTATTCCTTGCCTCTATCCTGCTACCACCAGCTCCAGGTTTCAAATGATTACAGAACGTGAGCCTTAATAGTAACCAGGAATCGTACAGGATGCAACTGCAGTAGCCCATGGGGACTGTTTCCAATGTTTAGAAAGAAGCATTCCTGTTACACACAAGATCTTAGTGATCTCTTATGCTAAAGCACAAAATCTTATGCTTCCATAATCAGAGAAATTTCCCTGCTTCTAAGTCTGAAGAGATATTGTAGAAATGTCTCAGAAAAAGATCAAGAATAGATTCTTCCACCGAAATCTCTTTCTTATTCATCTTAACTACTTGCTTCTGACACCTACTTTTGATGCCAACCCCTGCCGTAGAAGGCAGCTGTCAATTCCAGAAATTTCCTATAATCTGAAGTCCAGTCAAGAACTGACCTCACCATCTCCTTTTTAAATTAGCCGTGGCATAAACTATTTGACATTTTTATGCTGAACTCTAAGTAATAGCAATTGACTAGCCAGACTTGTGGGACTGCATGTGTCTTTGACTTCATCTCTTACTTTTCTCTCATGCATTCTACTCTAGGCACACTGACCTTCTTCCTTTTCCTCAAATGTTCCAAGATTTTTCCTGGCTGAGGACATTTGTTCTCATTCTTCCTCATCCTGGAATGCCGTATCTGTTCTCTACTCATTATGCAGACTCTAATTCACCTCCTCCAGGAGGCCTTGTCAGACCACCCTATCTACAGTTAATTACCCACCTCAGTAACCCCCAATTTCATGGTCCACTGTGATTTTCTTCATAGCACTTACAATTTTTAAAAAATAATTTTAAGCTTGTGTTTACTTGCATATTTCTGTCCATCCCCATGAGAAAGTAAGTTCAACAGAGTCAAGGACTTTATCTGCCTTGATCAACATGTGCTAGAATAATGTCTGGTATGAAGTTAAATACTCAATAAATATTTGTAGAAGGAACTTATAGCAACCCCCCCCCGCCATCCCGCCAAGACCATGAATAGGTATGACGGTCTTTCATAGAACTTTTCAAAATGCCATTAATTGTCTTTCTTGCTAAAGTATAAATCATACAAATATTCTTTATCATTCCTCTCACAATAAAGTACTAGATTTCAGTGTGTGTTTCCCGTGTATTTCTTTCATTTTGGTTTACCTTCTTTATCACTGTGTCTTCCCAGAAATGAGCAAATTTCTTTCTACAATGCTGTCCGTGTTTAATCTGACTCCAATATTTTAAGGCCTCACTGTTGAACTTAGTTTTTTTACTAAAGCAATAGACTATTTGCTTTACCCGACAATGTCAGCTGTGACTTCCTTTTTGTTTGAGTGCACTGTGTGGACACCAGGTGTACAGCATTAACTTAAATGTTACAGCTGGAGCTCAAAGTGTTGATTTCATTGGATTTCAGGGCTGTGTGCTGGGAGGCCTGTGCCTGCAGACCTAACTGTTAGTGTCTCCTGCACTGAGAGGTAGGATCCACCCAAGGTCGTATGAAATAGACACCCCGCCATGAACTGCTAATTCATGATTTGGTTTCAGCTACATTATTAATTTGTTCTTTAGGAGTCTGGGAAAGAGCAGAGTGTAGACACCTGAAGATTTCCTAGGTTTAGCAACAAAGACCACATCTGATGGTTTGGAGTAGAACGGAATTGTTGAGAAAAAGGGAGCAAACTATTCATTATTGCATCTCTTAGAAGTTTATTCTCCAAGCTTCCTAAATGAAAATCAGTGCTAATTTATTTACTTGTCCTGATCTATTTAACCTAATCCATGTAAAGGTATATATTTTCATTCAGGTGTCTTGTTCTCCCAGAAATTCTTCCACACTGATATCGATTTCTACTCAGATACCCCTATTTTACCCCAATACCCTGATTTTTCCTACAATAAAGCTTGTTTTCATGATGCTTCCACAGGATGTTTGTACATTCCAGATGATAATCAAGAAGATAAAAGTAGCACCCTAATATTAATAACAGATAGTGAATTATTATGTTACCGTTTCCATAAAATAACTTGACATTTAATGTCTTAATGCCTTGATTACTGTGACCATATAAGATTGGTCAGGAAGATGCTTTGGAGAAAAAAGACATTTTTCTCTTACTCCTTAAGTCACACAATGGAGAGATTATTGGCATCTTACTAAATTCCTCAGAGAGAACAGGAGACTATCATTACTTATTTTAAAATCTTTCAAATACCGAAATAGCGTCTAGCACACTCTCTCTCTCATCTTATCTCCCACTATCCACTTTAGCAATTGCAGTTTATAATATCAAAAATATGCTCACACCATATTGTTTCAAGCCTTTTTGTCTTCATTCATGCCTTTCCTTCCGCCAGTAAACCCCTCTTATACCCCCTCCCCAAGGGGTATCCTTTCCTTTGGGTGCACTCGTACTTTGAATCTCAGCTTAAAAATCGTCTCATCCAAGTTTTCTCCCTCTGGTGTCCCACGGCAAACTACACAAACACTCACCATGGCAACTATTGCATTGATTAAAATTGTGTGTTCACATGTCTATATATCCAACAAGACTGCGAACTATCACTGTAGAGCAGTGACCTTACTTCATCCATCTTTATAGCCTCTACAACTGAAAGAGGATTTGGCATACAAACTCCATAGATATTTATGGAATTTCTTTGTGTTTATCCTGTTTGGGATTTTCTCAGATTCTTGAATCTGTAGTCTATTTCTTTGCCAAATTTGGGAAATTATTAGCCACTATTTTTTCAAGTGAACTTCAAGCCCCACCCTCTTTCTTTTCTTCTTCCAGGATTCAGATGATGCAAATATTAGATCTTTAGGTACAGTCTCACAGGTCCCTGAGACTCTGTTCATTTTCATTCTATCTTTTCTGTTTAGGTGGGATAATTTCTATTTTTCTACATACAAATTTACTGATTCTTTCCTCTACCACTTCCGTTCTGCTGTTAAAGTCATTCATTGGTGTTTTAAATTTCAGTTCTGTGTTTTTCAGTTCTAAAGTTTCTATTTGGTTCTTCTTATATCCTCTATTTCTTTGTTGAGTATTTCTGTTTTCTCGTTTATTTCAAGCATGCTTATGATTACTCATTGAAGCATTTTTATGAAGCCTTGTTTATAATCTTTGTGAGAGAATTCTAACATCTCTGTCATTTCAGTATTGATGTCTGTTGATTGTCTTTTTCATTCAGGTTGGGATTTTCCTGGTTCTTAGTATAAGAAATGATTTATTATTTAAACCTAGATGGTTTGAGTATTATATTAGGAGACTCAAGATCTTATTTAAACCTATTTTAGTTGGATTTTTTTGACACTGCTCCGTCAAGGGAAGTTGCAGGGGATCGAGGGGCCTTCTCTGTTACTGGCAGGTGGGGTTAAAAAATACAAGTTCTCCATCCGACTCCCTTAACTCCATAGCAGGAAGGGCTTCTCTCTGCCGTTGAGCAGAAGCTTTTAGCCCCCCAGTAGGCCTCCTCTGATACTTCTCTGGCCGGGAGGTGTAGAAGTACCTCGTTATTGCTCCCACCGTGTCCTCCACTGACACCTGGTGTTGGGCAGACCTCATTAATACTGGGCATTGGTGAAAGTCCTGACTGGCTACTAGGCTTCTTCTGACACCATCCCATGGGGCGTTGATCCTGACAGGAGTGGGTGAAAGTCCAGGCACCCCACGCAGTGTCACTGATGCTGCACAGTGGTTGGTGGGGGCACTCATTACTGCCTGGTAGGGAAGAAAGTCCAGGCTCCACCCTCAGACTCCTTTGACACCACCTTGCTGGGAGGAGGAGGGAATTGGGGTGCCTCCTTACAGCCTCAACAAGGTGGAAGTCTACGTCTCCACTCAGCCTGTGCTGACATTGTGGAGAGGAGGCTGCAGTTGTTCTGTGGTAAATATTTGAAGTAGAATGGTTATTGTTGAAAAGTTTTAATGCTGCTAGGCTGCCCCTTTCCTGGTCCTTTATCTAGAGATAGCAGGCTTTTGCTGGGGCTTTTTGGATCTGGGTCCATTGGTCTTTCTGGGTTGCTGGTTACTTCAGCTCTAAGTCTGGGACATATGAGGCAAAAAGAAAATGCAAGAAACCTACCACCATGTTTTTCCTAGGTCCTGGGGTCACTGGCCAATCTTCTGTCCAATTTTTAGAGACTTCTTATTCTGTTTAAATATAATATCCATGGTTTTTAGTTGTTCTTTGTGGGAGGAATAGAGAAAAGTATGTCTCCTCCATATTCCCAGAAGCAGGTCTCTCTAATAAGGTTACAAATAAATAAAACACTTTCATTCTCAATATTACTAAAGTATTGAATTATAATGTATTAAAAAATATTTGCTTTATTATTTTTTCATTTCCTTATACCTTTATGACTGATTGTAAGACAGTTTTTAATGTGCTAACAAAAAAATTTAAAGGTCATGGAACATTTGTGAAATTTTCCTTTGATTATTAAGACTACCCTTCAGGGTGTCAGCATCCAAAGTCATTTTGTGGTCCCACATAACCACGCAAAGTGAGGACTGCCTGTGTATATTGCTTGAACATGTTTCCTAAAATCAATCAATCTGATTATTTGCATCCATGTTAACTTCTTACACACTTCTCATTTGCACAATAATAAAGAATTAAAAACACATTCAGAGAAAATTATTCACACTTGGATTGAGCAATTCAAAAGTCAAATTATATAATTCTGGTATGTTTTTTTAAAATAATTCCTTGTAATATCGAAACCTCATTTCTCAAGTTTCCTACATTTTCTCTCAGTTTTACAAGCAATCTTTCACACAGAAACAATTACTTGGATAACAAAGATTAGTGATTGTTTGACAGAAATCAATTCACATGCCTCACATTTCATGAGACGCTTCAGACAGAGCAGAAATACTAAATATGAATTGTTGAAGCTATTTTTTGTGACAATTTCTGATTAAGAGATTTTTATCAATAACTAAACTAAAATATTGATGAAAATAATTTGGGGGCCATAATTTCCTGGATGGAAGGAATAAAGGAGGGAAGTAGTTCAACCTCTTTATTTTTTGGTAAAAGGGAATGAATAGGGTAAAAGAATAATGAGTGCCTGGGATGATGGTTTTTAAACCTTAGGGTACATCAGGATCACCTGCAAGGCTTGTTAAACTAGAGTGCTAAACTTCACTTTCAGAATTTCCTATTCAGTAGGTCTGTGGTGGGCTCCAGAACTTGCATTTCTAACAAGCTACCACGTGATGCTAATCATGCTAATCCTGGGACTACTTTTAGTACCACTGGCCTAGAATTATAGAGTAAATAACTGGCAGAACTGCACTAGAAATCCAACATGGTGGTTATTCAGTCCATTCTAATAAATTGCTTATTCTTAGATTATTTTGAGCATTCATTCATTCACTTAATACATTTAATTCTCTCAAGAATACAATGAGGTAGCTACTGCAGATGCATTTTGCAAATGAGGAAACCAAGTCACACAAAGGTTAAGTAAATTACCAAAAAACACTCATGGAGTGAGCAGGGCAACCCGGATTCAAACATGAGCACATCTCAACTACAGTCCTTGTGCTTGACTGCCTCTCGAATTTTCTATGTTAAATTATATCTCTCTAATACCTTCTCTATGTTATTATGTCTCAGATTTGCCAGGTAACAATAAGATTATTTGACAAAAAAATCTTTTCTTCATAACAAAAGACTTATTTAATACTCACAACAACACTATGAAAAAGACCCAGTCATAAACCCTCCCCATTTTATGGATGAGGAAATAGAAGCCAAGAGAGGATCAACAACTTGCTCCGGGTCACACACCTGGTAGGTGACAGAGCAGGGATTTAATCGCAGGCTATTTGACTCCAAGGTCCATGCTCCCAAACTGCTACATTAAACTTATTTTTTGCTGAAGCGTATGTTGTTCTGCAGCTGATTAGAGGTTACACAATTTTTTAACAAATAAATATGAGGATTAATTTGAGTATGGTAATTTCAAAAGATGTTCAACATTCTGAATTTTCAAAATTGTGCACTATGAGGCTCTTAGGACATTCTATTTCTCCCCTTTTGGTAGTCAGAATATGTCCACATTTCATAGATTTCATTTCAATTTTGTACAAAATTAATGAAGTCCTTCAGTTAATAAGAGAAAAAATGTGTAACAATCCCATTGCTCTCTTAATTATGTTGTAACATTAGTTTTTACATTTGATGTTAATTTCATTTAGAAGGTGAATTTCTAAAGGAATAAATGTGTTTCCTAGACTTAATAATGAACCAGCCTTATTGTGTGGCAGTCACCTAATTTAATGAACCACTCATTCGCATGAAAACAACATGGTCTGCCTCCTTAAAATTGATTGAGATATGGCTCTTGAGACTCCAAGTGGCCTACAGCTACTCTCTCAAGCATGCTGCCATCCATCCTTCCCCTTTCAGTTTGTATGTCAGATTGTAACTTGTGTACTAAGGGCCTCGAACATCCTCTAACACCCACTTCCTTCCCTGGGTGCCAGGAGAATTGCATTGTGAGCCCAATCTTCTGAGTTTGAACCCCCTGGGTTGTTTCCTAGTGGGACTCATTTCATTATTTCTATACAAAGTCTAGTCAAAACAGGATGCTTCGCATTTAATGCATTTGTGTACTGTGTGATCATGAAATTGCCATGACTAAAGAAGTTGGTATACTCAGTATCTTCCAACTGATGACAGGAAAGTTATAAAGACATATCCACAGGTTCTTGCTGAAATCCCCTCAAAAGTTTTTTCAAAAATCATTTTTCTAGAGCAAGACCTTAAAAGTTGATCTTCAGATGATTTCATTGTTCTGTTAAATTCCTTATTTTGCTTCATCTGATGATGAAAAGTAAATTTGAACTGGATTCAATGCACTGAGACTGATTACAAGCCCACGTGTCTGCAAAATTTACTATGAGTGATTTGTCTGCTGTCTACTCATTAAAGAAAATTATTGCCATCACCTACAATATTCATTATAGTAGATGCATATAAAAGAGTATAAGATTGGCAGTAAATTGGGGGCATTTGTTAGATGATATGTATATCGAGAATTTTGTTCTAGTAAGATAAAATAGATGCTCAAGATTTGGTTAAACTTATTTCTTAACTTAAGAATGGATGATCCACTCATGGATTCAAAGACTAAAAAGTATATAAAAAGAAAAAATGAAATACTTCCTCCCATCCTTGACCCTATGGGTCCAATTCCCACACTTCCCACAACACATACGCATATCACAACTGATCTTGGTTCTTGTGTGTTCTTGGAGAGTTTATCATGCAGTCTTTCAGAGTTTCTTTAGGTATATTTCAAAAAATACTTAAATAGCTTCTCATTTTCCCCTATTTAATATCTTATAATTTTCTTTTCATAGGTTTTGCTAATTTCTTTTTAATTCTATTTTTATCCTTTTTGTTACTATTTCAAATGGAGTCTTATCTTTCATTATATGTTCTATATAGACATTATTTTATACAGGAATACTATAAATTACTGTATATTAATTGTGTACCTTATTAATTTGGGAATTCTCTTTTTAAATAGTTCTTAACTTAATTTTCTTGTACAATAATAATATCTTGTGCGAGCTAAAATATTTTGCCTACTCATTTTTACTTTCTAACCTTTAATTTTTTCTCTGATATGATAGTACCAACCAAGAGGCTTAGTGAGAGAAGTGAATAAACTTACATATACAATCTCACCTGGAGTATAGTAAGCACTGTATCACAGTTTGCTGTTATTTTTTTCTTTGTCACTCGGTTCTGTATCATCTGCTAGTTTTCTTCTGTATCATCCGTGCCGTGCCAGGAGTTGCCTTTCCTTCTTATTAGGACTTTTACTTTATTTGTAAAAAATTCTCATTATCTCCTTAGAGTTAATTATGTAGTGCCAGTCACTATGATAGATTCTTGGGATACGTGTTGTGTAACGAGAATGGACTTAATGGAATGTGCAGACTGGCAAAGGATACAGAGAGGCATGCAGATAATTATTTTAATAATGTCTTCATCAGCCATGTATATAGCTTGGGCTATCCATGTTCTTAATTAAATATTGGACAAATCAATGTATTTCTAGAAACTTAGGAGTTTCAGTCTCTTTCATCTGCAAGTTTCCTGCTGCCATTACTTATTACTCAGGAATATCCTCCTTATTTCTGTGCAATAGGGTGAGGTTAAATAGACTGCCCTTTGTTTTGGAGAAGGAATACAACTTCCAAGTTAAGTCATATCTGAAAAAGTCATTCTACCTCTGCGGAAATTGTCACTTTGCTTGCTACCCCTTGAGGTGTAGCAGAATGCGGTTTTATTATTTAACTATTTAATGCCCATGTGGTGCCAGACTTTATTGGTATATGGAGTATTCAGTTGTTCAACTAACATTTTTATCTTAATGGGCTCCTTTAGCTGACTTGGTAACAGCACACTAGGCTATCTATAAACCCATAAGATTGGATAATCTTATAAAACTCTCTTCCCCTGCCCACAGTGGGTGGTTGCATTATTCTGCTTTCCATTTTATTTTTTATCCTCACTAGGATATGGCTAAACTAGATTTCTTTCTTTTCATTAGGTCTCTCAAAATAACAAAGTACAACTGGTTTAAAACAACATTTAGATCCATTGAAATAAGGTAGCCCTTATTTTTTAAGGGAAACAAAATCTGACAGCTTTCTACACAGTAAATAGAAGTAGGGCAAAGAAAGTATGTTGATCATCATTTCCTCAGTCCCAATGCAAATTCCCAAACCTAAACAATGTCTTACTTCTCTTTCAATGCTTCATGGGAAATTAAATTTTAGAATTGTGGCAGAGAAATGCATTTTTGTTTTTGTTGCAAGGGGATAGCAATTTTTCCAGCAGAGAAACAGAGGACGACAACTACAATGAAGGCGTGATTACCATGACCAGAGGTCAAGGCTGCCATTACAGAGGAGGAGCTAGCACATCTCCAGTGCACACGCTAAGAGCATGCTTCTAGAGTGTATTTGTAGGAAAGAAAACATGGCTCAGGTGGCTAAAAAATTGAGGTTGTGAGGTTAAGAAGTCCATGCAAAATAGTGAGGCTGAAGCAGATGCTGAATGACCTAGTCTGTTAATTCTACAAAAGGGAATTGAGCATCATGTAAAATATTGGACTAGATCACCAAAGACTGGGTGTTTATCTCTAACTTTTATGATGGATTCATTTGTAGGTTCATTGTTGGACATTAGTGAGGGGCAGCCCAGTGAGAGTTTCATTTGGGAATATGAAATGATGGATCAAAGGAGAGCCTGCGGCAAGAAAGAGGAGTCGAAGCACAGATTTGGGAGCTATCTGCTTTGTGGTGACAGATGAAGTATATTATTCTCCCAGGAGTAAGGAGATTTAAGGGCTAGATCTTCAGAAACTGCAGGGGGGCATCAAAAAGGAAAAGAAAAGTAAGGACAAATAAAAGCAGAAGTCAGAAATGTACCAGAATTATATATATATATATTTTATTATTTCTCAGTTTCTGCTCTTTAGAATGTCTGTGAATAACATATTTCTCTCTCTCTCTCTCTCTTTTTTTTTTTTTTTTTGCTGAAGATGATTTGCCCTGAGCTAACATCTGTGCCAGTCTTACTCTATTTTTTGGTATATAGGCCACCAGCACAGCATGGCCACTAACAGAGCTGTGTAGGTCTGCGCCTGGGAACCAAACCCGGGCCTCCAAAGCAGAGTGCACCAAACTTAACCACTAGACCACTGGGGCTGCCCCTATATTTCTCTTTTTAAATAAGTATCTTTGGTGTTTATCATGTGCTCTTTGTCTAATATATACCCATCAGTTACTATCTTGAATAATCTAGTACAATATAACTGCATAAAATAATATCCTAGAAAAAGGTTGGTACAATTTTACTGTTTAATAAACCTGGGTAGAAACTCTAGTGGAATGTGCTGAACAAAATACAATTTACTTAGCATTACTTTGTATAGAGTTATGTTTTCAATCAAGAATTAATCAACTTTTAGGGTTGGAAAGAGACTTGAATTAAATGTATCTTTCGGAGCTTTTTATAGAGCTATCTACTCTGGAAGGCTTCTATGATCTATTATTCTGTGTGGCATATATGAAAGGCTCATTTGCTTCTGTTTTAATTTAGCAATATAAACTATAAGCTAGAAGATTAAAAAAAGACTCAGATGAGTGCATACCACAGGGCTTCTTTTAAAGTGTACATTAGTGCACAGTAAATCCTCACCATTTAAATGTTCTGATATTTTATGCAAAATAAATAGTTTGCTGTATATCTTAAGTTATGAAGTTTACTGATGGTGATTTAGATGATCTCAGAACAATTATATCTGTTGTATTTCTACTGTGCATGTTCCTTTTGAATTGCCGTTTAGAGACATGGAAACCAGATACGGCCCATTGCTTTGGGTGACAAGAATTAGTCCATTATCCTCAAAAATTTGTCTCCTTATATCCTATGTACTTTCCAAGGATTGTTAATTATAGGAAACCACCCCTATTTTTTTTTAGTGTAAATGTAACTATGTTGCTATTAATATATATAAAGTGTCTCAGCTAAAAATCCAGATCTGTAAACTGGGGGGAAAGATAATTCTGAGAATTCCCAGAGTAAATGACATTTTCTATTTTTTTTTCGGGGGGGCAGGAGGAAGACTGGCCCTGAGCTAACATCTGTGCCAGTCTTCCTCTATTTTGTATGTGGGACGATGCCACAGCATGGCTTGATGAGAGGTGTGTCCCGTGCCTGGGATTGGAACCCGAGAATCCCGGGCCACCGAAGCAGAGCACGTGACCATAACCACAATACCACAGGGCCAGCCCTTGACATTTTCTATGATAGAGCAAAGTTAGGCAAGGCATTTAGATAGCACCTGTCCAGAAAGCTTTTTTACAATGGAAAGATTATTTAAGCTCTTGGTTTCTGTTTTCAGAAAATAATGGCTATTCTTTTTGTCTACCTCATAGAATTTTAGCAATTATTTTAAGTGGGAAAATGAGTGATATTCTGTAAACCAGGGACAGGGAACAACCTGAAATGCATTCATCTTGCAAATACAATGGGTCTCTTTTGTGCAACATGCTGTAATAGGCAGAGTTAAATAAAGCAGTCCTTGCTATTAGACTTACAATACCCTGGGACTCAGTTTGGGGTCATACAGAAGGTGAAAATACTGATCCTTTAGCCCAGGACAGACCTGGTTTATATTTGGTGTCCCTGCTTTTTATTAACTCCACTCTCGTTGCACTCTCTGATGTGCCCTGATTTGGGTGATAAATTATATTGCCACCCTAAGACTTCTATGGCAGTGAGGAATTGTTCTTATGGCTCTTTCTCTTTTACGAACAAATGCTTCTTCTGGCTTTCTTCTAGAGCACAAACCTGGGGGCACAGTGGCATCACCTGTTGAGCTTTTGTGCCCAGGTTCCTCCAACAGAGATTCCAATTTAATCAGTCATAGGTAGGGTCTTACAAGAAATGTTTTTTGTGGTTTTCTTTTTCCCTTATTTTAAGCTTCTCAAGTGATTCTAAGGTGAGTAGGGCTGAGATACACTCTTCCGTGTGAAGGTAGCTCAGAGGAACGGACAAGCCGAAGCTTTGGAATCAGAGTCTACATTGGGCACTGAGTGGTTCTGCTGTGCTGCTCTGTGGCCTCAAACTGTTTCTTAAGTTCTCTGAGCCTCAGTTATCTGACTAGTCAGTGAAATGGGAATGGGAGTATTTCTCCAGCAGGGCCATTCTTGGTTTAAGTAGATAATGTGTATATTATATGTGGAAAATAGTAACCATTATTAAACCCACTGAGCCATTCCAGAGCCTTATACAGGGAAGGGGGGAAGCTGCTGAGCGGAGAAAGTACTTCTGGTAGTGTGACTTACGTGTCCCTAATCTAAAATAAACATCTTTTTCAGGAAAATTACTTTCCTTAATATTTTAAACTAGAAGTGAGTTTGCATAAGTCTGACTGCCTAGATTATTTAGCAAGTCACAGGAGAGGGAGGTTTCTTCTTTTCTTTTCTTTTTTTCTCCAGCTATAAAGACCACTGAGATTAGAATTACATATCAACAATTACTGGTCACGAGCACATGATTCGGTGTTCAGAGCCCCAGTTCCTATTACTAACAAGCCAATGTGACTTTGAGACATTTAACTCTTCTCTATGCCTTAGCTTCCTCATCAAAGTTAGGAAGAGCCCTATTTTCTTTTCATCTGAAGCTATATTTAAGTTTTTCTAGGTAGTCAGTGCTTGGTACTAAGGAAGGAAAATAGGACATAATACCCTCTGTAGACAAGAAATTTAAAACTAAGATAACTTAAGTAGTTATGCTCTAAGTAAAATAATAATAACAGAAAGAGAAATACACTATAGAAGAATTAACAACATAGAGTTTAAAGTGTATGACAAACTAGTCCACGACTACTTGCTGTTGATGGATTTCAGTTTCAGCTATTGAATACAAGCTACAATCACTTCTTTAAACATTTTATTATGATGTTGGGGGTATACTTTTTTTCCTCGCCTATGGAAACCTTGCCTCACCCAGTACTCTATTCGACAAGTAGCACGCTTTAGAGGATAGAAAATTCATTTGCTGTTACCCAATGCAGACATTTTCTCACAAAAATTCTGCCTATCTAGCTTTTAGAGGTTTCCTGCTTTTCTAATTAAGTTCTCCTTATGTAAGTGTTTCACAAGCAAGTAACATTTGAGGAAGTGATACAATTCAGTCAAGAACTCATCCAGAATGATTCATTTTAGAAATGTAATCTTAGGATCATCTTAGCAGGCTTCCTTATTAATCATGTTTTGTTTTCCAATGTATTTATTAATATTGTACCTCAAGACTTATAGAGGGTGCTGAAAGGGAAAAGCCAAGAAGAGGAAAACAATTAAATCTGATGGAGGGTACACCCATTAGCAATCTTGTCCCCCCTCTTCTCCTACTGTCCTTTGCCCTCCTCACACAATCAGACTTACAAAGCAAAACAATCACCTCTTCACAAAAGCGTGAGAGCAGATAAACAGGAAGGGCTGCCAAGCTGAGGCACAGCCTGCTCAGAGGAAACGATGTGATCACTCAGCATCCTGCTTTATTGCAGTCATTAAACCATTAACAATGAAATAACATGAGAGGTAAGACGCCGTTCTTACACGTCACAGGTGTCACTTTCTCTAGGTCCATAAAATAGATTAATATTTGATTAATTGCTTACACCCAGAAACACATGGCAAACACCCACCCACTTTATTCATTTTGGGTATTGAGCCTAATAGAAACCATTAGTAACAGCAACCAAAAAAAAACAAACAAAAAAAGCCATTGAAATAAAACAGAAGAAAGTTTTTATATTCTGTATTTAATATCACCAAATGGTGTGGATCAGAATACAAAAGAAAATAAAAGGAAAAGCCAAGATTTCTGGAGTTGTAAAAGTGGGTCTCGAGTGCTCATTTTCTTAAAGAAGATGGAAAGCCTGCAAAAAACAATAAAGTTACTGGGAAGATGATATTGTAGGTTTGTTGACTTCAAAGGCTGGGCAGGATTAAGGAAAAAAATAATCTATGAGGATTATTTGAGAGGAAGCAGGGTTCCACTTCTGCAAGAGAATTGGGGAGATAGTTATTCTCCAGAGAGGGCTTTCTGTTACAAAGAGTAACCATTCCTGAGAAGGCCAATGACATCAAACCATGAAGCATCTTCACTGAGGTTCCCAGTGGTATCTTAACAATCAATGCACTCTTTCTTTGTCCTCCACTGCGCCTCCATTTCTAGCTCAGTTTTCTGACATAATTGATCTGGGTAGACTTTCCAGTTCAGTTGAGAACAATTAGATATTCCCTCCCCCCTTCAAATCACATTTGATTTTCCAAGCAATTCTATGAGACAAAGTGTAGCATCCCCATTTTACTAATAAATGACTGACTTTAAGTCAGAGTAAGTCACTTTTCCAACATCTCATAGTCAAAAAGTGGTGGAACTGATATTCTAATGGGCTTTAAAGTCCCCACACCCTTTCTATTGCCATACCTTTGTCTTTTGATCAGTTAGGACTTTATTTTTTTAAATGACAAGACCCTCAACTCAAACTGGTTTAACAGAAGACAAAACTCAAATAAACCAACCAACGAAAGGGGATTGCATTGAGTCCCATGAAGAGGATGGGCAGATGTAGAGCTATTCTCAGGTTCAATTAGTTCCAGAAACTCAGCTACTATCTCCAGATCTCTCTCTATATATGATCTTTATCCCTGTCGTTATACATCTCCATCTCTCTCCACCTCTTCTCTGTATGCTGTCCTCAATCTCTTCTACTGAGATTATGGAAACCATTTATTCTACTGAAGAGTCATTGCTTTCTCCACAAAGTAGGAGATATAGATATCAGCAGCACTAAGCTTAAATTATCTTATCCCAGAAGCTTCAGAGGACAGGATGAGCTTCATTTTTTATTACACATAAATTCTAGGGAAGAACTTGCCCAGCCTGGGTCAAGAGCCCATCATTTTGTCCAATCATTAAGACCAGAGGATGCATGTCCTTCCTATATTGATAGTGGTAGGTTTTTGGTGAGTTTCTAGAGGTTGAGAGAGGGAAGACTGGCTTTCACTGTAATAAAACAGTAAGTTGAGAAAGGAGAAAAGGACAGTCAACTTTAGCCCTTCATTTTAATTCAATCACCAGAGCCAAAGACAGAACTTATGTTTTGAAAAATGATTGTTATCACTTCCTAAGCCCAACAAATATTGTTCTTGTTTTTCACTGGCACAGCCAATTATTTTCTAGATAATTGTGTTTCTAGGTAATTATAGCAATTACCTAGAAAATGCAGCAAAATAAATGTATTGAGTAGCATCCTACTCTAGGAAAAAGCTGTTTTGCTGAAAACAAAGACTATATCTCTTAGTGAGAAATTTTTTTCACCACTGGGTTCTAGCTTTTCCTTTACATGCCGTAATCTGTATCTAGAAAGTAAGTTTTTTACCACAGGAAGAAAATCCTCCTATAAAAAGGGAACACTTGGTTAATTGTAGTAACTGCAAGAGTGCGAGTGAATGAATGGAGAAAAGTACACCCTTCCATTTAAGGAGGTTTTGGTAATGATTGTATTAGCCATTTTTCTTTCTTATCACCCCATTCACTCCATCATTACCACTGTGCCCTCCATCTCTTTTTCCTCTTTCTGGGTACTTTTTTTTCCTGCTCACCAAGTGTTCGCCTCTGCTTTTCTTCCTTCTGTCACAAATGAAGTATGTTACAATCTCATGTGATTTATCCTGGATGAGAAACAATCAAGAAATAGTCTGTGCCAATATGGATGATATGATAAACATTTGTTGGAATGTAAATTTGGATCCCAAGAGAAATCTTTATAATTATCTGAATTCTTAGAGGGAACAAAAATGTATGTTGATGAACCTAGAAAGAATACTGATTAGTTATATTTCATTATTTGATGCCTTTCAAGCTAAACAGGGCTCATTTACAAGAAGGAAAGAACATGGGGAAAATGATTTTGGAAAACAGGAAGAGTCTGCAAACTGTATGAGGAAAGCGAGGCTAGTGTTTTCTTAACCTGAATAGAACAGAGTTGCAAGATGCATCTCCTTTAGGATAATCTTAGGTACTTTTTATGAATCACCATGCTGATACAAAAATCAGAGAGATCATATTTAGCATAAATGGGAATCAGAAAATTATGTAATAAGAGAAAATACAATTTTGCAAATAAGCAAATTAGTACCATTGAATTGTTTGCTACTTGCATGTATTATTGTGTAAAGCCAATATTTCTCTCTTAAAATATTTAAGTCATTTGATGGTGGTGGGGGAAGCAGGGATGGAGGGAACAACTTACAGTTGTCCAAGTGAGCATCCTATCTATATCCCTTTCATTTTTCTTGCTCTTATTTAAAATAAATTCTTGTTGATATGGTCAGGGGAGTCCAGCTGGGCTCTGGAAGTCTTCTCTGTATCTCAGCAATTTCCATATTTCTCTTTTATTGGTTGTAGTTTGTGATCTAGTATTTCACACCAGTAACTAACCAACTTAATCTGTTTGTTGCTACTTTTGCTCACAAATGTCTTTCCACTCATAATTTGCCAGCTGCTTTTTCTCCGTTTCAGAGCGTTGGCATCAGGGCTAACTAGTTTTATTATACGATCTTGGGAGACATTTCTTCTCAGTTCCTCCCCTGTAAAACCTAGAGATGGAGTTAATCTTAGGGCTTTTTCTAGCTGATATATATATTTTTTAATTCAATAATTTCTATCCCTTTTTTGTGTCACTATGGAAATGTGGTGTCTGGACATAGAGTAAAGCTTATAAATTTTCTCCATAGCACCATCTATAGGCCTATTAAGTCAATTCTCGCGTCATGCCATTTCACTGCTTTCAATGTTTAGTTAACTATAAGAAACATTTTTTTTGTCATTAACAGTTTTTCAATTTCAACCTTGAAAATTAATAAGTAATTGGCCTCAATAATAATGACATGAACTGAACTTTTCAAATTATAAAACTGAGACCTATTACTCAAGAACTATCTTGCATGAGAGCCAGGTATACAAAAATGTATACACTCCAAATAGTGTCCCTTTATAAACAATGTCAAAGAATTTTTAAATAAAATTATTTGTTTGTTGAATCAAAATAAATTTAATTCTTAGAGCTGAATTCATTTTCTCCTGACCAGTTTTTTGCCTCTTAGGGTATAATTTGTGCTACGTGATTAAACAGTGATCTTTCTTTTCCTGGTGTTACTTTCAATTTACAGCACTGTTCTTTAAGGTTTCCACTTGCAAGAACATTTTAACATTCAGCAGGAAAATAAAAAGATTTTAATATCTATAGTCCACAGTCTGACTCAGTAACTTTCCATTAGAAATTATTTTGCTTGACTAATATTATATAAATACAGATATTTCCAAAGAACTCCTCAAAAATTGCAATTCTAGTGGGGGAAAAGACAATTGAAAGCATTATGGATGATATTTTAGTAAATCCTAAATATCAAATGCATTTTCATAGAAATTTTATTTCTATATTTTAATTTTATTTGCCAAAAGGTAGCTCAGAGCTGAGAAAGGAAGAAGTTTTAGGTCACAGTGGGGAACAGGCACTGAAAATCATTGAAAGAGAAGAAAGGGATTCTGGAATTTGGTACAGAGCACCAGTTCCATGCCCTGTGCACAATCGTTAATAACCGAGTGATCGCACCACACAGCTGGTATGCTTCATACTAATGTCACATTTACATGATTGTTCTACTTGGAGCAGCTGAGGTGTATTGCTTTTTTAGGTTAGCGATTTGGCCTAATCTTTTCTTACTGCCGTCTGTGACCTAACGAAGCACATATGCTTTCCACAGGAGACACGGGAAGGCTTCATGAAATAGGTGCATACCATCTTCTCTTCATTTCACAGCTTTCCTGCCTTGATCTCTACATGAACTATTAGTATTTTAATCACCCAATCTCTTCCATCACATAATTCATAAAATAGATGTCTGTAAATCTTTATCTATTGTAGATCTTTGGATACAAATCTTATGCTTCCTCTTTCTCTCATGAACAAGAATTAAATAGCAACACTATAAAATGTACTCTATCTAAAAAACAAGCTTTTTCCTTTACATAAACATTTTATTATAAAAACCTTTGAAACTAGTTCTACTACATGTGGTTAATAACCTTGAAATAAAATTTGGTACAGTAAAAAATTCAGGTACCTAAATAAGACGTAAAATTATTTCAATGTAAGATAGATAGATAGATATGACATAGTTCTATATATTTTGTAAGAATGTTTCACTTACATAATCAAAATTTTGTGAGATTATCATGTAAGATACTCTTATTTGTGAGATTATCATGTAAGATGCTATTACTTCCAAGTTGCAGATAAGAAACCTGAGGTTTATCAAATTTAGCGAACATGGCCGAGACCACACAGGTTTACCATATGTAGCATAAACCACACTTGACTTCATAGAAATAAGGCCTTGTTATCTTTACAAATATATTTTGTAGTTCTCTAACAAGTATTTACATTCTTATTTCAACAATAAAAATCATCATAACTTGCTATTGCATAACTAGTGGATAGCCTTAAATCCATCCTGGGAAGGACCCAGCTTTTCCCTTTGAAGGAGAACAACTCTTTTGGCTATTCACACACATACTCCACCCCCTTTCAAAGGGGATCAGCAAAATTCTGTCTTTTAATACATGCAACCAAGTTTATATTGTCTCATAAAAAGAAAAAATACTCCAAAAGAAACAAGCAAAAAAACATCAACATAACATTTCTCTTTCTAGAGAAGCTGAAGTACTTTATTACATTTCACCATATCAAAAATTTACATCTCGACAGCAAGCACTTCACTGCTGGCACCAGGCTGTGACAAGACATGGCAGAGGCCATGTTTACTACAGCCAGTTTGCATTTAACTCAAGGGACTCCTGGCAGAAAAGTGACACCATTGATCTGAAGCCATTACACCATTACATGTTCAAAGAATAATAAAATGCATCAATTCAATGAAAAATGAGAGTATATTCTTATCTATTACATTCTTAAAGAGCTTCAGGGAGCTTGACATACTGGAGGGGGTAGACTATTTCTAGGATGCCTAGAGACCAGATCTTTCCCTCTCTCTTCCTTCCTTCCCTCCTTTCTTTCTTCCTCCTTCTCCCCTTCCTCCTCCCTCTTCTCTCCTTCCTCCCCCTTCTCTTTGCTCTCTTTCTCTCTCTCTCTCTTTTGTCTTTAGTGGCAACTAATAACTACTGTATTTTCTCCCAAATGAAATATGAAGACAGGTGCAACAAGAATAACTAAAATTATCACCAGAAAATAGCTACCCGGGCATTTAATATAGTTTTTAGCACGATTTTACAGGTACAATGTAATCCAACTGAATCTTTGCTTTGTTTCCATTTGTATCTTTCAATTTATAACTCAGAAAAAAAATAATAACTCTTCTCAGAGTCCTTAAGCAGATTTTCATATTGTGCTGTGGTGGGATTGGGAGTTTTCTTAATGACCTCATTTTGATTAATGAAATAAAAAGTAATATCTAGAGAATGCAAGTTAATCTTCAATAACCTCAATCAATACAGGTCATGGATGCTATAGAGCTCACCAGTTAAAGAGTCATCAGTAAAGGATAAAAATACAGTACAGGTATAGTAATTATTTCTAGGAATATGTTTTCATAATTTGTGTTCAATAACATTGTAAGTTAGCCTTATATTAGTAAAAAGCATTACGTGTTTTTATTTGTCTGTTTTGTAGAGATCAGCAGTATAAATATATGAGATGAAGAAAAAAACCCTTTTTTAATGTTATGTGAATGGATTCTTGGGGCATCAGATAAACCTTTCAGTGACAACATCACACACACAGTGCACCACGCATTCAAAAAGGACAGTATATCTCCAAGTGTTAAATGGAAATGAAAATAACATTTTCTATAAAACTCTGTTAGATATCTCAATAATGGTTTTAATGATGACTAGTAGACTTATTTTGAAATTGCAGGTAAAGAATTTGAATTAACTTATTTCATCAAATATGAGAACAGAAAAAAGCAATATTTCTAAATATTTTTATTTTGTATAACATGATTTTAAATGTATAGAAGATAAGTTCATAAATTAAATATAAGTAGATATTTTTCAACATTATCTACATGTTTTATATTCTAATCAACCAAATCAATTTTTCAAACTTGTTATCGAGAAAAATAGGATTTCACATTGCATTAAGGATTGCCATATATTTCATTCTATATAGGATTTTGGTTACAAAATATTTTTAAAAACTTTTTTTTCTCAATTGATTTTGTAGACTGAGAATCATATCAGTTACAGTAGATGTTTTTCTTTCATAAATAAAAAAATTTGTGGGCCGGCCCCGTGGTCTAGTGGTTAAGTTCAGCATGCTCTGCTTCGGTGGCCTGGGTTCAATTCCTGGATACAAAATAGAGGAAGATTGGCACAGATATTAGCTCAGGGTGAATCTTTCTCAAGCCAAACAAAAACAAAGACAAATTTACATTAAAAGAACACTTAATTAGAATTCTCAAACTGATAAAATTGGCAGTATTTGAATTCAGGTCTACTGGCTTCAGTGCACATGTCAAATTTATATATATCATGTTGCTTCCTTGAGAAATTAAAGTCTACTGAGGTGCTAAAATGCTTTACATGTGACAAAATATGAACTCTGTAAGCACCAAATGAATGTAAAATGCTAAGCATGTTACATAAACATTTAGAAGCAAAGAAGTTATTTTAGGTTGGGGTTGTCAACAAAGAAGTAAGGTGCCCAAGTGTCCTGATTTGCCTAGGATTGAGGAGTTTCCAGGGGCACAGGCCTTTCAGTGCTAAAACCAGGAAGGTCTTGGGAAAACTGGGATGAACTGATTATTCGACAAAGAGGTAAAATCATATAGGGTCATGAGTAACTCAATAAAAGAAATTTAAGCTCCTTCAAGCTGAAAGAACAGGAGAAGTCTGTTTCATGACTGGGATATTAAGAAAAGGACGTACTTCTCTGAAGGTATATGTAATTGTCAACAAGAAATTCCACTGTTTTGGGATTAGAAAGAATAAAACAAATGGGGAGACCCAGATTCCATTAGGGGAAGCAGGGTTGATACGCTCACATATTACCAGGCCAGATGCCAGGGTTGGCATCAGTGACTAATCTTTGGCCATTGCTTTTAAGCACTGTGAACAACGGAACCCCATGTCTTCATCCTGTTACAAAGAAATATTTGTGCCTCTTTCATAAGTAGACCTGATTACACTTCCACTGCTTTTCTTCACTTAAGGATAATTTGTGCTCACATGAAAACTATAGTTTTAGGTCTTACATATTGTGCTTTGTGCATTGTTCTTTTCAGCTCTTAAAGTACGTTTTCTGCATTGAAAAGAAGAAATAAAGTTTGGCACGTTTGTTGAACTCTTTCTTCGCGCTTTACAAATACCACTACATTTAATGCTCATAACAACTGAAGAAAGCAAATACTACTGTTATGTTCATCTGCCAAATGAAGAACTGGAATCACAGATGGCTAAGTTATTCTTGCCCCGAATCATTTTGTTCGAAAGGGGTAATGGCGAGATTTGAACACAAGTATTCTAACTCTAGAGCACATGCGCTTAGACACCACACGATATCGAGTATTTGAAAAGAAAATGCAATAATTTAAAACTTTATGTCAGAACTCATAAAAGAAAAGGTACTCAAGCTTCTTACTTCTGAGGACAAATGTATATCTGTGTGTTGAAATCTCAAAGTTATTTCTTTAAGAGTCGAGAACTCAACGCTCATTCTATGACATAATTTTCCTGGTTTGGTACTGTTTCTCACACAGTGGGAGCTGGCTTTTCCAGTATAGTTGGAAGGATAGACTGTCCAGACAATCCAGGACTGAATTGCTCTTGCAGCTCTGGGTTCCTTAAATTTGCTCTTTTCTCTGCTTAAATTCACTGATAAGTTGCAAACCTCTACTCTACTTTGTTCTGCACTGATACATTGCAAGAATTCCATCCAAACAAGCCTTAACATTCTTGAATAGACCACATTTTTAGTAACATTTTAGGAAACAGCTTCACCCTCTGTGAAAAATCAGAATATGAACATATTACTATATGAAGTAAAAAATAAAGCAACATGTAATACGTATAATGGCAGGTACTGTAAAGAATTTACATTTATTAATTTACATTTATTTACATAGATTTCCATACCAATCCTATGGAAGAGGTACTATTCTAGTTCCCATTTTAGAGATAAATAAACTGAGGTAGAGAGGTTAGATGGTGCACCCAAAGTCACACAGCTGGTAAGTGGCAGAACTTAAATTCAAACCTAGGCTGTCTGGCTGTAGAATATGCATCCCTGCCCACTGTACCATATTGCCCATTTCACCTACTTTTAGAAGTCATTTGATCAGTTGATGTATTCTTAATAATTAACTAGAAACTGAAGGTTGATCACTCAGCAGTCACTGGGTTCCTGTTATGTGTTAGACATAACCCATAGCCTAAATATTATTTCCTGACATATTATTTTATTTGATACTGTAAGGTAGATAAAAGCCATTCTGTTTCACATTCACTTATTTCTCAGAAACTTATAAACCTTATAAAAAACAGTAAAGATCCAGATAAATCAAGACATACCATCGTTAAGGAAAAGAACTGTCTCCAACCAATAACATTATGCTTTTTTTCTTTTTCAAGAATGGTCTGGTCTTAAAGATTAGGTACAATGTTCCAGCTTGAAATAGCAACTGGCTAGCAGCCTTTTTACAACTCCTCTTAACTGTCCCCAAATTCCTGTCTCAGAAAAGAGATTTCATAACAATGTTGATCTTATGTGGGACTAATTGTTGTCCTATCACCAGAATGTGGAAGGATTTCCACTAAATTCAAAAATCACAGAACATGGATTGTACATGGACATTGATGTTGCACCAGTACTTTGTTTCAGGAATTGTGCAAGCCTGGCCTCCTGAAATCAGGGGAAAGTTTCCTTAGTCATCTCTCATTATCTCCTTTCTTTTTCAAAATTAGCATGCATTATGTACATCTGTATACATTTAGTATCCATTAGGAAAGTGTCTTCTGCACCTCTACTGCTTCTGTTTCTTGAGGCAACCAAAATGTCTCTCTCAGGTCCCCCAGTGGTACTTAATTCCATTCTAGATCTAGGAAGAGTCTGAAACTTCTAGAACACAACTAAGCAGGAATTTGTGGAAGAGAGTAATTAATAAAGGCGAACTATAGGCTGTAAAATGTTTCCAGGTTGGAGTGGAGGTATTGCATAGACATGTATGGTGAGTCATTAAAATTATAAGAATTTTGAAGAAAACTTGGTGGCTTAGAAAATATGAAATTTTTTAAAAAGGCAGGTAAAAAGCTTCATTGATAACACGATCCATTCAGATTGGATCAAAGCTTAGAACTGACAGCAGAACAGGGGCGGAGGCCATTGTCTACAGGGCAAGCTGGGCAGGCCTAAGCCCTTCAGTGGGTGAGCCCTTGGGCACAATGAGGGAGAGTCCTGGTCACATAGGTACCAGACAGGTCACATGGGCTTCAAAGACAATGTTAACCTGTTTCCCAAATGTGCTAACATAAGAGAAGGCCATCATCATGTGTCTGATGATGCATCACTACAAACAGAGTGTTACCTCAAACAATTGTGATTCCAGTTCCACAATGTATTTTAGCCTGAATAGGTGTTGCAGAGATTGTTGTACTGCTATGATTTCTTAGGTCACTTGTCCCCTGCTAATTTCAAAGCAAGAGTGCTTTCTTATTTTTCTGACTAAGGTACTAAAAAGAAATTTCCAATAAGCATATAATGTTTTATTATAAATGTCTTTGACTTCAGTGAAGTCAAAAGTACTCCACTTAAAAGGCACTTTTAAGGTTTGTGGAATGATGCCAAATTTGTATTTTAAAATCATAAACAGGGGCCAGCCCGGTGGTGTAGTGGTTAAGTTCACACCGTCCACTTTGGCGGCCCGGGGTTCACAGGTTCAGATCCTGGGTGCGGACCTACGCACTGCTTATCAAGCCATGCTGCATCAGGCGTCCCACATAAAATAGAGGAAGATGGGCATGGATGTTAGCCCAGGGCCAATCTTCCTCAGCAAAAAGAGGAGGATTAGCAACAGATGTTAGCTCAGGGCTAATCTTCCTCACCAAAAAAAAAAAAAAACAAACCAAAACAACTCAACAAAACGGAAAAAAACCCTTCCTCCTTCTGTTGCTGATAGCTGTAGTATATGGGGTTCACTGTGTATGCAGTTCATTGTGTTGTTTAAATAGATTTCAAATAATTTTCCTGTAATTGCTAATCATTTTAGTAGGTGGCATGAGGTTAGCAATCAATAATCACTTGAAACTGTTGAAAATGAGGTTCAAGGATCAATAGAACATTCTTCTCCTCATGGGAACACGGCCTACTCAGATGGCTGTCCTCACTGTTCCTTTTGTTTTGCATTTATTGTAGATTCACAGGCACATTTCTTATGGGAAAAATAACAAATTAGGGAAATCGACAAAATGCCTCTCACCAACATCATGACAGAGATGGCATTTGTTATAAAAAAACATACCCTAAGAGCAGCAGGAGAGGGCATATAATTTGGTACAGATGCTAAGGCTGCAAAGTAAAGTTCTTAATCTCTGATCAATGAGTATGTGTCATCACTGATCCACTTTCTTTTGAATGTATTTTTAAATGCATTATAAAGACATATACTCACTTCAGTATGTAGAATTCTATTAGGGATTTGTTTATAAAGATACACTAAAACAGCTTACACAGGATTTTATTAAGCAGGCTGAGACAAAACATTACATCAATAAATGTTAGCTTTACTTTTGTTTCTTAGGAATTAAAACATTTAAATTACTGATTAATGGGAATATAAGTTATTTCATGAAAAAATACTTACCGCTGCATTGCACAAAACAGATTTTCATGTATATCGTCGCCCCTCCCTTGTTAGATAGAATGTTGACTTGCATTTATTAAAAGTTCATTACAATGTCTACAGATAAATGTATTCTTGCACATTTTATAAACGCCATGGTTTAACATTAAAACAAGTTTTTAAACCGTTTAAAGATGTTAATGTACTTTTGTGGTAAAAAGTAAAAAGTGGTTCCGGGAAAGAAAGGAATCCTTACGTTGCCGTTCTCGCCTTTGTTTTCTGCAGAGATGTTGTAGGAACCAGGTTTGCCTCAGTGTACCTCAACATTGTGGAGGGGATGACCTAGAGGTAGCGCTCCTAGTAGAACAGGGGTCAAGGCTGGGTTTGGGATAAACCCACGAGAAGAGCAGCAAGCTAGAGAGAAAGAGAAATTTAGAAATAAGAAAAGTGATTTAAATGAAAAAAAAAGCTGCATGTACATCACTGCAGTGGGTGATTTCTAGCGATATTCTCTTTACTCATGTAAATACTCCAAAAGAAACTTCAACTCATGTGAACTAAGGAGGAAAAAAAAATAATAACCGAGAAGGAAATTCTTTAATTTTGTCTTTTGAGGGCTGCGTGTGGGTGCAGGCTTGCCGCCCGTCCTCCTCCCCCCCCCGTCCCCCCCCACCGCCGACTCCCTTGGGGAATGTTCCTTGGGAAGAAGCTGGTCCTCCTCGCAGTTGATACAGCACTGAATCCCAGAGGTGGAAAACGCGTGGCGGGGACAGAGAGAAGGGGTTGCCGCTCATCTGTTGCACAAGCGCGAAGCTGGAGCAGGCATTTGCTGAGACGCGATCGGCGACCAGCGGTTCACCCCAGGGCTTTCAGAAAAGAAAGGAAATCAAGTAGAAACCCATTCTCAAGCAGGGTAATCGCCAGCTAAGATTCCGCATGGACGTCACTCTCTATTTTACTCTCAAGTCATGGGGTCGTGACCAACCAAGCCTGCGTCAGTGAGGAGCTGGGAATCACCCCATCGCAGTTACAGCAAGTAAGTTATTGCCAACTTGGCCAAAATGTATGTTTTCCTCCAAGCACTTTAATCTTATTTTCTTGCGTGAACACCAAAGAGAGCGGCCAAGAGGTAACTTTTACCCTGAAATCTGAGTACGCTGATGGGAGCATCACTCACACACACACACACACACACACACACACACACTCACTCACACACCCCGCCTGAAGCCACCGAAATGTCGCGCTCCTAGGCTGGTGCGCCTTTTGGGTTTCATTTAATACTTGGAAACACTTACTGATTTCCTATGTCTTCGGAAAGACCGAGTCAGCGGGGGTGAATGCAACGCTGTGCCTCATCATTTATTCATTGCGACTGTCTCGATTGTTGACACTAGTGGCAAGAGCCATACTCCTGCTCTTGCAGGGGAAGTCTGACACCTTGAGGACGGGAGAGGGGGTGCCCGGAGCCCGGAGAAGCCGGAGTGGGAGAAGCTTTGAGAGTTACGGGGTGGGGGCGGGGGTGACTTTTTTCAAGTCCGGCGACCTGCCGCCTGGGTGCTTGTGGACTGGGGTGGGAGCAGGGCGTTCCGAAGCGGGGTCCTGACGCGAACAGAAGTCGGATATCCTGCAGAGCCCACCCGAAGCCGGGAGGTGTGTCTGGCTTACGTCCAGGACCACAGGATGGATTCTGGCCACCGACTTGGCTGGATGAGGGCTGGCTCGTGGTGAGCTCGCCTGCCCAACCCGCTGACCTCAAGCGGTTGGCCCAGGGAAGCGGAGGCTGTTCCCAGGCAGCCGAGTCGGAGACCTGCCCGCGCGCGGGTCCCCTCCATCGCCACGCAGAGCGGCGCGTGGGACGCGCATCTTCCCAGGCTGTCCCTTCTGAGCAGGGACTGTGTGGACCTTGAGTCTGGCAGCCGCCCGGGACGGAAGGCGGGGTACCTTCCTCTGGGCTCATCCGCTGTCAGCCGTGAGAACGTTAACTTTAGCCGGAGGGAGCAGTGGAGGCGGGGGTGGGCGAGGTTCTCCTCCCCTGGCGCTCACCTCCTCCTCCGGGGCCTCCCCTCCCCCGCCTCCCATGGCATCGCTCTCAGAGCATCCTCACTCCGCCCAGTTCGGTGCCAGCTGCGTGGGCTCCACCTTCGTGCGTTTTCCTTGGAATGCTCCGAAACTCGGCAGCGACTAAGGAAATCCCACTGGAATTTGCCGGCCGTGCTCGCACCGGGCGTAGCACCCGCGCGCCGGTCCTTGGAACGATCCCTCTTCAGCCAGAAGATCGCAACTTTGCAGGTAAAGACGGTGTCCCCTCGCTTGACCGGTGCTGCACCTCGCCTCCTGTCTGGGATCTCGGTTAAGTTTCTCAAGCTGCCTGGGAAGCCCGCTCCCTCTTGGGAAGCGGACATCCCTGGGGGATTACGAGTTCAAAAGGCTCCAGCTGCATGGTTTCTCTTTAAGGCTCGGAACCGGATTTGTGAAGCTTTCTGTGGTTGACCCGGCTGAGCGGGAGTTTGAGGATGCTTCTCAGCCTCTCACCGCATCCGACTTTAAAGCAGGGGAGAGGGCGAGAAGTGAACCCCCTGTGTGACTTATATGGTAAACAAAGCAGCTGCAGCCACGCCATGGTGCTGGGGAGGAAGGCTGTTTTTAGCCTTTTATGCATTTGAGGAAAATGGAGATCTTGGTGGCCCCTGGGAATATATAAATGAGCCCTAGACCCTCTGGTACCTAAACTCGGGGAATCAAGAAAGGATAGCGATCAATATTTTGTCGATCAATTACACTCTGCGTCATTTTCATTCTCTATCAAGAAACAGAAGCACTTTTATCCATGTTGCTGGACACAGGCTAGGGATTCCTAGCTAGCTTGGCAACTGAAATTCCGATTAAGCCAATGACCCTGTTTGCTACTGGGGTAAACCACTGAGATTCACAGCACAACTTGTTATTCCAGCTGTGAACTCAGCTGCCTTTTGTGACTAGATCCTAGAGAATACTGGAAGGGGATGGAGGGTTTAGGAGAGACTGAGAAAAGGGAGCTCTTATCTCGTCTGTATTCACTGTGTTGTATCCACTATAGTGTATTTCTGTTCACATAATTTCTTAGGGGGGCCCTTCCCAGTGAAATTCTGCAGCTATAAATGCAGCAGTTTGCTTACTAAATAAGCCCCAAGCCAGACCAGCGGCAAGAGGGTAGAAGCAAGGTTTACTTGTCGTATTAAAAAGAAATTTAGAACAGACTTGTAAAACCCACCCAAAAAAAAAAAATCTTTCGGGTCTTGTGTAATTTCTGGCTTTCCTATCATGGTAATCACAACACAAGACATATTACAAATTCTTTAAGAAAAAAAGTTCAGTAGAGTTTGTTTGTTTTTTTAAGTAAAACTCTGAATTAAACGATGGGAGTAATAGTGGGTAGATATGTTAAAACACTGAAATCGTCATCACTGTGTTATGGTTTGCTATTTAAACTTACATTTGTGTTACCTACTTCTATTCACCTGGACTGTAGACCAGGAAACATCCCCCCTTTAAGTGTTTAAGGCAAAAACTCAATAAGATAGAGGGATATCTAGTACTTTGGATATAAGAATCAAAATTCAGTAAGACTGTTAAAGAAGCACTTTAAAACTATATTTATGAATTAGTGCAATTAATGCAAATCGGCACATCAGTAGGAGTTAAATGGGCTTTATCAAAGCATTTTATGCAAATGTCTTGGATTAATAAAGGTTAGTACAGGTAGAAGGAAAGGAAGCACTTAAAGTGTTTATGAATAAGAGATCTTAGAGCTGGAAAGCCTTTCAATAGAGCTCTGATCAGAGCTCAGCTCTTGGACTAAGCTTTCTGTTGTGGAGTGAAGAGCCGGTAGATTTATGCCAAGAAAGTTACGCACAAAGGGGAGTACCCACTAACAGGTTGATGAGATTGATACCTGAGAGGTGCTTAATGTTCACTGAATGAATAGACAGATAGATAGATAGACAGAAAGCTAGACAGTTAAAATAAGGTGTAGTGAGAACACTTGTGATAGCAAATTTAGAAAAGGTCTTCTTCCTCCTAAGTAAGAACTTAAAGGAACATGGGCAGTCATCAAAGCATAAAGTATCAAGCTCAACAGATACAAAAAACATGTCTCTTTAGTAAAACCTGTCAAATATTAACAATGTTTCTGAAAATCTCTGATCTTGAAAAATTAGGCAAGTTTCGATTTACTTGCTTAATGGTCATTCTCAAAGATATGGGGTGGACTGGATTTCCATTAGTACTTATAAGCTTTAAAATTTTGTAACTTTCATGTTGTTTGCTTTTCTGTTCCCTGTATGCCTGGGAGGTCAACTTCAAAATATACAGCGAAAACCATGAGAAAATTAAAGTTCTATATGAATTTTATGGCCACTTTGGTTATTAAAATAGTAAGGGACAAAATAAGTTTTCCATATAAGGTAACCTTAATTAATTCATACTTTACATAAATAGGAAACACCAGAAACATTGCTTTTGTTCATTCTGATTAGGGGAAATTTGAATATCTCATTCAGTACACACATTTTAAACTTTTAAACTTAAACCCTATTATAAACATGACTAAATTTCTATCAAAGTATTATAATAGACTTTAGGATGCGCTAATTAACCCTACTGAATTAAAACTTACTTTCACATATATATTGTTGAAAATACTGTCATATGTTTGTACCTGCATGTTTAATTGCCAGGATAATTTATGGCAATTCAGATTATCAATATTACATTTAGCAGCCGAAAACTGACATAATCTACCTTTTCTAATTAATTCATATATTGGAATAAAAATAAAGATATGCACACATTTGTTCAATAGTTAATATTGTAACTATCAGCACTGAAAGAGAGAAAGGATTTTGTAAATAAAGATAGATATACAAGAAGTGCTAAACAGTAGCTAGGACAGTAAAACTGTGGACTGAATATTTTCTTATAAAAATGTGATTGTTTCATTTTTGAAAACAAGGTAGGTGAAGGGAAATATAATAAATTATTACATTTTATTTTTCCAAAATCATCATTGCTAAACATTTTATGAGATCAGATTCTAACGTGCATCTCAACTTTCTACATTGCGTTGTCTAGGCTAAATGGAAACCAGTGTTATTCACCTGTTTAATATCTATGGAAAACTCACCATAAGCATTTTGGTTCTCATTAAAAATGAGGTGGAGGAGAAAGCACAAAATAAAACTCTTGGCTTTTGACCTAATTTATGCCCCATCACCCCACCACCACCAAATAAACATTAAAACTGGTTAATTCAACCCAATTGCAATTGGACATTTGCTTCTATCTAGTTGTGATGAAAAATTGCTTTAGAACTATCTTTCCTCTCCTGTCTTCTAGTTCTAATCCTCTCAGATGCACTGGGACCTCAATATTTTAAGAGATTTGAGAATATTTTGATTAGGGATATAATATCATGGCTATATCTTTTTAATCAGCACAAAAATAGACCTAATCTCTGAGAATATTGTACTACCAAAATAACTCTATGATAAAAAATATTTAGGAAAAGAAGCCGTTGATTTGTGAAACTGAAAATTAAAGACACATACATTGAAAACATGTCAATTTAAAACTATGTTGTTCCATGAACTATTCAGTAAATGAAGTGATCTATTTAAATTTTTTAAAAATCTCAATGATCCTTCTGAAACTTCGGTATCACTTAAATAGGATATGAAAGAGAGATAACAGTTTCAGTACTTGATCTGCTCTTGTAACTAAACTGTAGATGATATCCCATTAATATTAGTGTATGTTTTGTCTCCCTTTTAAAAATGGAAATAAACAATGCAGTTCCAATGTATTTTCTCCCTTCAAAGGAAATACAGCAATGTCATAGAGTAATGGCTTCTTGAGAGGCAACAGATGACACATGGGCACAGTTTTACACATAAACTTAGAAATGTTAACTAAACATCAATTTAAAAATATGCCTTGATAGCTTTATCTAGCACACAGCATTCTTTTTGAGAAATGGCAAGTGCGATGAAATAAATCAGATATGCATTCATTATATCCTGCTTGTGGTTTGCTGTTATATTTTTGAAATATGTTGAAAAAGTCATCATAAATAATTTCCTTGCACAAATACCGTTGAGTTAACATTTACTTAAGACAGAAAAACAAACTATTATGAAGAAAGGAAAAGAGGAAAGAGGGAGGGGGCCAATATTTATGGATATTTAGTATATGCCAGGCACTATGCTAGGGACTTACAAAAAATTTTAAAAATCTTTTTCTCATGTGTATCTTCACATCTACCTTAAAACTGAAGTATTATTACCCTTTTAAAGAATCTGAAAAGATTAAGTTTCTAAAAAAAAAATCACAAAGCTGTCTTGTGGTAGAGTCAGGATTTGAACCCATGTCTACTGATTCCAAAGCCTATACTCTTTTTACTTAATTCTTATGGTTTCTAAAATAAAATTAGTAATATTTTAACAGGATTCATAAGTTCATTGGATTCTTACAGCTGTTTATTGCTTTAATTTTTCAAATGATGTAACATTGGGACATAACCCCATTAAGAGGCTAAAATTTGAAAGAATACTCTGTTGACTAAAGCTCCCTCCGTTTTGAAGCAGAGCAGGAGATAAGTTACTTACACCAAGCAGGCTGTTCTCAAAATTATTTCATTTCTTACTCTTGAATATAAATATAATATATGTGGAAAGGGAAAAAAGGTTTATTTTCATGGATAAAATTCAAAGTTATAAATTTTTCTTTAAGTAGTCATGAGATTATAATTTCTAAATAAAAAATTCTCATTCTAAACTTTAGAACATCTGTAGACTGTTAATAAAATGGCTTTGATTATAGAAAAAGCTGTCATGTTAAGACATGTTTGGTTTATATTGCATCTTATCAATGTGACATAAGATTTCTAGACAAGTATTTTTGTCTTAATTTTATCTGCAATTTTAATTGCCTGATTATTTTTGATGTCCCTTGATATTTAACAAGGGGAGCTGTCTTTCATACATCCCAGAAGACGTCTGTCAGCTGGTAGCACATTTTAAGAAATTTGCCATGGTTTTTTTGAAACATACATGCAGTTAAAACTAATGTGATGATATCCGAAGACCTATTGACATTGAAGTTAAAGAAATAGTTTCTTTGACTGTATGTAATACCATTACAAAAATTAGCACTGAAGTGGTATCCATTTAGATATTTGTTGAGTATTAGTAAATGAATAATTGGATAAATAGATGAATGACACACGAGTAAACTCTTCATCTTTGCATTTCCTGGCAAAGCTCCCTCTGTATAGAATAACTTTTACCTTATTGCTTCCTGTCAAAATGTTCTCCAAGCACTAAAGCCTAGCTCAATTTTACTGTCTCCTTGAAAGTTTCCTTCCTGTCTCCAGGTGTCACAAGTATAAATACAAGCAAAACCCTTGTTATATTCTGCCTTGCAGGTGGGTAGAGGTCTGTCTCCTGAACTAGACAGTAAACTCCTTTAAGAAACCCAGAGGATGCTCAAAAAATGTGTGAGTTTTTACCTGAATTAGATCATCATAAATATTATGCTTTTGTAATTGGGCATAATTAATTTTATAATACCATAGTTGGCTGAATTTTGAGCATATTTATTCATATAATGAAGCCAGCTATAATAATTACATTCCACTTATGTGATATATTGAGTACTATATTATTTCCTACATTATAAAAATAATTAACCCACCATTATTCAATGGATGTAACTTCCACTCAACTAGTTACTCCATAATGTTCATTTTCACAGGATTTGTATAACCAATTATTAATGTGTTTTAGTTTAAATGGTGCTGTGCTAGAATTCTTAAGGGAGAGTTTTTGTTCCATTACGCTATGAGGAGTGTGGTTAGAGTTGAAAGAGGACAGATACAAGCATTTCTCAGGAATACCTACTGAACTAAAGAAAGCCGGAGACTTCTTTGGCGTGATTATATTTGGCAAATTAAGTTGAGAATTCAGTCAAAAACTTGACAGTACGTGATGTCCAGTTGTAGGTGACATGAGCTTTTTTTTTTTTTTTTTTTTTTTTTTTAGTCTTTTCATTCTACTTCACTGAGAGTAGAATTGTTACAAATCAAGATTTGGGGAAAATGTTCAGATACTCTGCTATATTTTTATGTATTTTACCTCTAAATGATACTGGAAAAACACCACCACTGTGTAAGCTGGTACCCTGTGCCTACCAGGATCATAGTTCATAGCACATTGCATTGTAATTTTCATTTTCATAGAATTAGTATAGTGTTCAATATATGCTTTTTGAATGGACAAATTAAATAAATGAATGCATGGATGAATGGTCTGTTGTCAGCTGCTATGCTCAACCCCTTTATTTTAATATGCTGTTCTTTCAAGTGACTGGGCACATACCAATATGAATCCCCAAAAATACAATGGAGGGATGAGGACAGGCATGATGCACAGTGTACACTGAGTGAAGAATGGAGAGTCTGTCATGCTTTGTATATAATCATCCCCACTTTTTGTGACAGTATGAGTATCACTTTATGTAAAGATCTTTTTCATGCTAAGTGGCGTGAAGCTACACACTCCGAACATCACATTGAAGGCTACACTTTAAATAAATTGTCTTCTGTTGTAGTTGTACTTTGGAAAGCACAGTTGGGCCTTGTTTAATTTCATCTAGACTCATATATGTATATGCATAGATTGCTGTGTAAGGAATAGAGAATGAAAGAATAGGAGACTGCACCTGGGTGATAAGCTCTTAAGGTAATGCCTAGAGAGTAATTATCAGAGAAAGTGAGATACAAATTGTTAGCCAAGAGTGTGGAGTAGCCCATAAAAGACAATAGAAGTTATTTGCCAATGTATCAGTGTCCCTGTAGAACAGTTAGATATGTAATGAATGAGCTGGAAGGTCATCTAATTCAAAAATCTTTTTAAGCAAGATTCTCAAATCTTACTAAATGATTTTTTATAATATTATATGTATACACATATAGGATGCTTTATTAAGGGCTTATTTAATGCATGGCAATCACTATTCTAGATGCTAAGAATACAGAGGCACATATTTTCCTTTTTCTTGAAGATTTCAAAGAATTCTCATAAACCTCTTATTATCGTGTTCCAGTATCCCATATTATCTTACAGACTGTTTTCTGCTTATTGTCTCATCGTCTTTTCTCACGGAAATAGGGAACTCATTAAGGAAATAACATGAATTGTATTAAAATAAATATAGTCTATACTTGGAATTAAAAAAAAATAACATTAGATCATGTTGGAAGAAATCCTAATGCATCCTCCTTGCCTCAAATTACTGTTTCCTATGAGTAGGATTTAGGTTTTCCAACTATAAACCTACGTTAAATTTAAAAAACATTACTGACACTATTAAAGATGGTGCTCTCCTTTTATATGTAGATATTTCCAAATTATCATTCCAAGGTGACGTATATTAGGAGACAGGTTGTTTTCCGAAGTCTTGATGGATTTGTGGTGATACATCCACATGTTGCCCAATCGCCCCTGGAACCAATGAAGCAAACCTAAGAGAAGAGGTCAGGTTTAGAGCTAGGGATGTAGTGACTTAGATCCTTACCTCCACCCCTTTGCTCTGGGACATAAAAGACCTTGGCTCAAGATATTCTTGGGGGGGGGGTGGATCATTCTAGAGTCATCTAGGAGTTCTCGGTATCCATGGTTAGTGTTTTCTAGTGAACTCTTCCGTCTACAGCTGAGAATGTACTGAAGATCTAGAAATAGGCCATCTTTCTCATTGTCTTAAATATTGGGAACAAAAAAGAAACCCAGTTAGCTACATTAATCTTTTAAAAATCATTTTTGGACCCTTTTGGTCCTAAGACTACCCACTTTTTGCCAGAATTTTTGCTTTCTGGGAGTTATCATGTGAAATAATCAGAATGCCTATCTCTAAGCCTCTGCGAGCCTCTACAACCAAGGAGAAAGAAATATTTTTAAAGAACACTCAAATTTTAGGGTTATTATTGCTCTGTAGGATATTAAATAGATTTGTATCTTAAAAAAAGATATGTCCCTCTCTATGTGCTGTTTAAAAAAACGTTGGCAGAGGGAAAAGACTTATTTGCTTATCTAGTTCATTTTAACCTCACAGCTTAACATTTTGATTCGTAATGTGCAAGCTGCTTAGAGAGCTGAACTGCATATTTTCATTTAGCACTCCAGCACGTTCTTGGAACAAAGTGAACCAGCAAATGATTTTGCCCTTTCATGAATAAAAGAAGGTTTAATGAAAAACATTTTATTATAATAGTACTTATGATAAAGATATTTTTCCAATATATAAAATATCAACAACTTTAACTTAAAGAACAAAGACTACTTTCTATTCTATTGTACTTAGCAGTGAACCACTAAAACCAAAATTTTCTAATATACTTTGATACTTTCTTACTAGTCATTACATTGCTGTAATTGAAATATTGGGTACAATTAAATACTAAAAATTGCCCCTTTTTAGATTAATAGTTAATGGTAATAATTTTTGGCAACACAAAATGCAGAAAATCTGTTTTATGTTATAATATTTTAGCCTCTGATTTTTTTTAAATGTAGATATCAACATTTTAGAGGCAGGAGACCACCTGATTAAAAAGAAGTAAACAAATTGGGTATTTAAAATGATCCATTGTTGAATAACCTAGATATATTTGAAACATATAACCTTGATTCATTTCAGTTTATTTAAAGAAAGTTATTTGAAAGCTGAGTTACATTCTTATAATGCTATTGGTCTTAAGAGTCAAAATAAGATCTTCTCATCTACAAAAATATACAAGGATTATGTGTCAAATATTTAATATGATTAAAGAGAATCTCTAACTACTCATAAAATACATTGGTATTCAATAGCTTTTAGAAGTTTTTCAGGGTCTGCTGGGATTTATTTTGATTATTTTAATCATAATGAAATAGATATGCAAGTATACCAAAGACAGTGACTGCTCAAAGAGTTTCATATAAACTTTGATTCATTTCCAGTGCAACATTCAATAATATCTAGTGCTTGCACTCCATCAGTCTTCTAACTACAGATGGGCATCTTTAATTGTCTGGCTGGTCCTGGGTTTAAGGCTCCTCTTTCATGGACAGGAGGCTTGTGACAGGCGAGTTGCCATATATAAATTCACATCGTCTGCTGCCTCAACCAGACCAGAGTACTTCTGTATGTAGACGGCAAGTATGATGAACATTTATTTTTCTGAACATTTATAAACTGTGGTAGGATCCTGCATTCATGGTGAAATTTAATTGCAACCTTTATTGAATTATGACTTCTGATGAAATACCATTGCCAGTTTCTTTTTGTTAGGTTAGAGATAAAAGTTTCTTCCTAATGTATTTAAGTTCATATCAAGAAGGGCTCATGCAAAGGATTTTAAGGAAGGAAATTTCATACTGTTACATTCTCCAGTGGTGTACAAGGATGGGCACAATGAATTTAATCCACTGTATTTACTAAAAATGATCAGTTGTACTCTCTGCTCCATTATGAGGGGAAAAATCATTACATGGTGCTGGGAATTTTAGCCATTTTTGTGTTTTTACACTAAAATGAATGCTCACTATGATCATAAGGATAAATACTAAAAATATCCACTAAATGAATATTTTCAAATGTCTTATCTGAAACAGCAAAATAGTTAAGGTATATACTGATTTACTAATCATAGCTAATTGTTTATTTTAAAAGGACTTTAACATTTTAATTTTAATTCATGCAACAAATACTTTCAATTTATTTTCCTAAAATTCTTAGCAGTACTTTGAAAGTGTGTTGCCAATTATTGGAAATATAAACGTTAAGACCAACCAATACAAAATATTTATCTGACTTTTTTTTTTTTTTTTTGGTGGGGAAGACCAGCCCTGAGCTAACATCCGTCGCCAATCCTCCCCTTTTTGCTGAGGAAGAGTGGCCCTGGGCTAACATCCGTGCCCATCGTCCTCCACTTTATATGGGACGCCGCCACGGCATGGCTGACAGGCAGTGCGTCGGCAGGCGCCCGGGATCCGAACTTGCAAACCCGGGGCTACCAAGCGCGGACTAAACCGCTGCGCCACCGGGCGGCCCTTTATCTGACTTTTGATGAGCTATTCTTGTCTTTGTTTCTTACCCTAGAGTAGGTTGAAATAAATTTGAGGAATAGTATATTTATCTTAAAAAAATTTTTTATACACACTGACACACATGAATTTGAGGGGAAGTAGGCTGTGCTGGATAGATTTAATTTTTTATTTTTTTCAAGAACAATTATAAACCTGTTTTATTTTCGATCTTAGTTTTCTTTTTCATTTTTGTAATTGCAGATACCACACCTGCTGCTTTTAGATGCCCTCTATTCCTTCCAGGACCACCATACCTCTGTGGGCAGCCAAGAGTTCTCTTTAGTATATTTAGTGTCAGCATTTTGGCAATGAATTTTCTCAGTTTTTGTTTGATTGAAAATGTTTTCATTTTCACTTCACTTTTAAAGCTGTTTTCATTGGTTAGTGTATTCTAGATTGAAAATTATTTTCTTTCAGTATAGTCATGTGCCACATAGTGACCTTTTGGTCAACAAGGCACCACATAACGTGGGACAGTGGTCCCTTAAGATTAGTACCATACCGCATAGGTGTGCAGTAGGCTGTACCATCTAGGTTTGTGTAACTACTGTAGAGGAGGAAGAAATTTTCTTCCACCCATCTAGGTTCTTTTGGCTGGTCTAAGAATTAAATTGATATGAGACAGATTGACAGGAGAAAAACAAAGAAAAGTTTAATAAAATGTATACATGAGAGAAACCCAGGAAAACCAAGTAGTTTGGCAAAATGGCCAAAGCCCTCACCATAAAGACCATCCTCAGCGAAAGACAAAAGAAGATGTTGGGGATAGGGAGAGTCAGGGACTTCAAAGGGAAGGAAGGCAATTCACAGGTAGGTGAAAAGGAGCAAACATTTGGAAAATAAGTGTTTGGCCACACAGAAACAGAAGGACCCAGAGGGGAGCCCAACAAACAGGCTTTTCTAGGTTCCTCCCTATTTACCACCTGCTTCATCTTATGCTAAGGTGATAGCTCACTTCCTGAGACAAGTATTTTTATCCAAATTCGTTTAGACAGTTAAAGGGGAGGTAACAAGAAAAACTTTCTGAGTGTTTTGTTTCTTAAAAATAATCAGCCTAAAATAATCTTCATGTTAAAGAGGCACATTTTGAGGTGGCAAATTGTGTTCCCTTTCCATACATTCTATGATGTTCACACAGCAATGAAATTGCCTCACGACGAATTTCTCAGAACATATCTCCCTCGTTAGGCGATGCATGACTGTACTTTAAATATGCCGCTGAATTGACTTTTGACTTCCGTTGTTTCTTTTGAGAGGTCAGCCGTTAGTCTGATTATTGCTCCTTTGAGGGCAACGTGTTCTTTATTTTTGGTTGCTTTTATGTTTTCTCTTAGTCTTTGTTTTTAGGAGTTTTACAATAGTGTACGTAGATGCTCTCTTTGGATTTTCACTGCTTAACATTTGGAGTGTTTCTTAAATATAGCTTGATATCTTGCATCAGTTTTGGAAAATTCTTGGTGATTGTCTCTTCAGATACAGTTTTGCACCTTCCTTTCTTTCCCCCTTCAGTCTTCCAAGTACATACACATTTTTACCTTTTTACTCTGTGCTGTATTTCTAGTATTCTTTTAATGTATTTACCATCCATTTTTGCTCTCTGTGCTGTAATCTGGATATTTTTTATAACCTTGTCTTCCCCTTCATGAATCCTCTTTTTTTTTTCACCATGTCCTATCTGCTGTTAAACTCATTTATTAAGTTTTTAATTTCAATTATTACATTTTCACCTTCAGTATTTTAATTCTTTTTTATGGATTTGAGATCACTCATAAAACTTTCCCTTTTTCCATCTAATTTCTGAATAATTGTTGATTAACTTATTTAGTTTAAAGCCTCAGGCTGACAACTCCAATAGCAGGGTTACGTATTGGTCTTTTTGTCTTAATTTTTTCTTGGAATGCCACATACATTTTTATTTAAAGATGACAAATGTGTATCAAAAATTGTAGAAGCTTTGCCACCCTCTCTCAGAGAGGATACCCCCATCTTCTGGTGGGCAGATAGGATGGGAATAGACATCTTCATGAAATCACAAACTGAGCTGATGAGAGGCTAAAATTCAGACTTTGCAAGGCTCTATGAATCCCTGGTTAACCCTGTTAATATGTTATAGGACCCCAGGGTCTGAGAACCTTGGCTATTTAATAAGACCACTTCTTGCAGGTTCCTGAATAATGAATTTTGTTTCTGCATTTTTGTGAGATTGATGAATACACTGCTCTAATTTTCAGCAGCTTTCTGATAAGAGTCCTACTTATTTTCCTACAAAGCTTAAGATTTTAACAAATGCCTGAGAGAAGACCTGCTGAGCGTGAGACTCCTTTCCGTCTCTCCCTTCCTAACAGGCACGAGAACCTTGCATTCAGGTACCTTGGTTAATGCCTTGAGATGAAACATGGCTTGTAGAAGGTCAGTTCATCTCTCTGTGGTTTCTCTCTCTCTGGGATCTTGGCTCCTCAAGTCCTAGTTAGCTCTGCAGCTCTTCTTTAGGCAGAGGTTTACGTATTTGCTTGTTTATATTTACCCAGATCTTCTACATGTTATCAGGAGGAATGTTACTCCACTACGCACCCTTCTGTCATAGTCAGAAGCATAAGTACTTCTTTATATTTTGAATATAATGCTGAAAAATTTAGCCAAAATGTTTAAAAGAAAGAAATTATATGGTGCAGTATGGATACACAATTGTACTCAAGAGAGATGAATACAGCAATTGCAAAGGAGTTTTGGAATCTTTAACCTGATATTTTTTATTAGTGCAGAAGTAACATTACTCTTGCAAAATTACCAAGTCTTTGACATTAGAAACTAAACAACTATTTTAAAGCTATTTTGTATAAAATAAATTCTAAATAAAACCATATTAATGTGGCACAAATCAATTGTAATTAAGTTCCAACTAATAGCTCTTTCTTATTGAATAGCAAACACTGTTAACTGAATGAAAAGTAGAGGCAATATAATGCAACAGCAATTTGACCTCTTTGTCACTGAGGTGAGATTTTTTTCAGGCCTGTGGTTTTCTGGGCAATCTTTATTTCTCCCGTTCGAAGTTCATTATGAAAGGGTGGGAAAGTGCTATCACTTCACTGCTGTTTGTGTTACAGTTAAATTGTTGTTGCTAAAATTGCCTACGGCCTGATATATTTCCTTAAAAATGCTCTGCAGATGTGCCCAACATTATATTACACCAGATCATATCCAAGACATTATCCAAACTTGCCTATGAGACATCATCTCTGATTTTACCATCAGTATCATTCCAGTATATGATTAATATATCTGCTAGTTGTTTTTAAATGATCCACATCAGATCTTGTTTACCCTGAGATATGCGTTGTCTTTTTTTAATGCATTGTAGTTTTAATCTGTGCAAAAGGGATGAAGGGAATGCTGTCTTCCCAGTACAGACTTGACCATGTTTGGATTCAAACACACCATGGGCTCAGCTCCAGCCTGACATATTGAGAGTTATCAGTGCTGAAACTTCGGGGACTGGAGAATCTGTTTTACCCCTTCCAGTTTAATATTGGCTTCAAGTACAATGAGGCGCCAGTGGATGGCCTGAGTGAAGGATCATTTAAGTTTCCTCAGAAGATTGTGAGGAGTTAGACTAAACTCTAGACTCACCGCTGGTTGGTTGTGTCTCGGAAGGGAGATCCACATTTGTCCCTTGGGCTGAGCCTCCTAACCTGTCCCTCAGCCAAAAATCTAATGGCATGGTTGTGGCCACAGTCCTCAACACTACGTCTACCACCATGGAAAGGAGTTCATCTCATGGTCAACAGCAGGTACCCCATCTCTGAGCTTCGGGAGAACCCATCCTAAAGGCAGGCTTCTCTTCCAGTGGAACATCTTGGCCACCAACCTTGAGATTCATCCAAGTAGTTGTGTGTATCAATAACTTGTTCCTTTTTGTTTCTTATTAGTGTTCCATGGTGTGGATGAAACACAGTTTTCATATCAGTTGAGATAACAATGTAAACAAGCCAGAAGGCATAATGATCCAGGATCTTACTTCCTCCCTGAGCTAACTTCCTGTCAAGGACCTGGGCCTCCATAGCTACACACCCAGTTTCCTGCCTAGGAAGCCCATAGATTTCATCTAATTGTGGGAATCTAAGCCCTTGCAATGGGTTGTGATGGGACTTCAGCCAATCTTCTGGTACCTCTGGAGGGAAGTAATCATGCTTCCCCCAAAATTGTGGGGTGCCGTCTGGAGGGATTTGGCGTTATAACCTATACTCAAGACAGTCCTTCAGGAAAGAGCAAATGTTTGGGGTCTCTCAAACCCAACCCAGAGAATCATCTAATTTCTACTCCACTGATCTGTAAAGAGAAAATAATTGAGTTCGTAATTCTTCCTGACTTGAACACTTTCTTTCTTCTCCACACACTGTATAGATTTGTCAGAAAGCCATCATGCCACTCTTGGAGGGGCTTACTGTGCTCTACTTCTGATCTTTTTAGTAGACACCTCAAGGGCCATCCACCTCTGTCTGCCTTGACATGCCCTCTGCTAAGACCATGTGCTCTTACAGGCAACAAGAATGGTGTGGACAAAGGAAGAAGTCAAGAACCTGAATACCTTCTGCCTTTCATGTATTCCCATCTCCCTCCACCCTCCCTGTCTGCTATCTCTATCTGCCATGATGTTCCATGGATGCTGCTGTGGTTGTAGTTTGTATATTAAAGCTTTTTCTATTAAAGTTTTTTGATGGTCAAAAAATTTTATACCGTACATATTTTTTTTTACAGACATCAATTTCAAGACATAATTCTGTAAATACATAATTGCAAATCCTCAGGACTGAAATCCTCTTTGAGCCATTAACTAGCTGTGACTTTAACCCTACTGAGTTCAATTTTCTTGAGTGCTTTTTGAAGAGCCGCACACCTAATATAATGTTCTTCAAATATTCTTCTAGTCTCTTGCTTGGTGGTACTGCATTGGAGCTTAAAGTCACATTGCAAGCCTCCAAATACACAATTATCACGCTAAGTAGCTAGCTGACTTTTAATGATGCTGAGACTTCCGTCAGCTAAGAATATGGGAAGTTTAGGTGCTCTGATAATGGCCAGAATGAAATTTTCCAATTTCTTCTGGGAATAGTAGTAAAGTAACACAAGTTAACATTTAATGACTGATTAGTCTATGGCAGGCCCTAGGCTGATTGGTTTGCTTGCATTATCTTATATTATCAGCCTCTGACAACTATCACCATCCCCATTTTACAGATGAGGAAACTAGAGGCTTAGTATGGTTAAATAGCTTTCCCAGGTTACATAATTAGTATGTGGTATAGCCCTCACATGAACCCAAACCTGACAAATTCCACAACCAAGTCTCTTAACGACTATGCTAAAAGTGCAAGTTTGAAATCTGAGGCATTGTCTCAGCGTAGCCATATAAATTAATGAGCAGCCTCTAGTTTTCCTGTTTATCTGTCTTAGCATGTATGACACCATGTTTCCAAGCGTTTTAAGCTTTTATAGCACTTGCTAAAGTATTAACTTTTTAAGGACTGGATTTAAATCCAATTGTACAATGTCTGGAAAAACACAAGGTCCTTATTTCTTCCTTTTCATTTCTTATTCTTGTTTATCAATGTCAATTTCAGGAAGAATCACCAAATGTTTATCTTTCTTTCCCTCTTCAAGTATATTTTAAACATGATTGGTCCAAGATCTGCTTCTTGATTTATATTTTTACTTGTGTTTTTTTTTCCTCTGATAGACACCATCTCTAACCCCTAGAACCATTCATTTGTTTTCCATCGCTATAATTTTGTCATTTTGAGAATGTAATATAATTGAAATCACACAATATTTGACCTTTTTAAGACTGGCTCTTTCACTCAGTGTAATGCCCTTGCGATTCATCCAAATCGTTGTGTGTATCAATAGTTTGTTCTTTTTTATTGATGAGTAGTATTCTATGGTGTGGATGAACCACACATTGTTTAATCATGCACCCATTGAAGGGCACCTGCGTCATTTCCAGGTTATTGCCATTACCGATATTCCTGCTGTAAACATTCCTGTACAGATCTTTGTGTGAACATAGTCTTCATTTATCTGGGATATATGCCCAGAGCGTAACTGTTGAGTCATAAGTTTGTTGCATGTTTAGTTTATTAAGAAGCTGCTAACCTATTTTCCAGAGTGACTGTATCACCTTACGTTCCTACTAGCAGTGTATGAATGATCCAGTTTCTCCACATCGTTACCATAGAAAGATGTGGTAACGGGATAAGGTAACATCCTTATCTTAGTGTCATTCCTATCTTTTATTTTAGCCATTCTTCTATGAGTAATAGCTCATGGTGGTATTAATTTGCATTGCTCCAATGGTTAATGATGTTAAACATCTTTTTATGTGCTTGTTTGCATCTATATATCATCTTCCATGGAATGGCTCTTCATATCTTTTGCACATTATCTAATTTTTTTTGTTTTTCTTTGAGGTTTGAGAGTACTTTATATGTCTGGATACTGGTCATTTATCAGATGTGGTTTGCAAGTATTTTCTTCAAGTCTTTAGCTTGTCATTTCATCTTCTTAGCAGGATCATTTGCAGAACCAATGTTTTAATTTTGATGAAACCCAACATTTCAATTGTTTTCTTTTACACCACCTTTATTATTAAAAAGGAAAAAAATAAGGCATAGAGAAAACAAGTGATTTGCCCAAATTCCCACAGCAAAGAAAACCAGTTTACTGCCATCATCACTTGCTTCTAGTTATAGTGTTCTGTAGATGGGGATCTCAGTCATCCTTTCCCTGTCTATCGGCTCAATGCTAGGCTGTTCCTATTTCTGTTTGCATACAGGTTTAGCATCAGATAAAATTTTTTTCTTGTATATTCTTTTTTTTTATTATTTGCTGAAAATGCAAGGATTTTTTTAAATTGATGTCTTAATAGTTTATAACACTGTGCGGTTTTAGTTGTACATTATTGTTTGTCCGTCACCTTGTGGATATAACTCTTCACCCCTTGTGCCCGCCCCCCACCCCCCTTCCACTTGGTAACCACCAATCAGTTCTTTCTGTCCGTGTGTTCATTTATATTCCATATATGAGTGAATTTATGCAGTGTCTGGCCTTCTCTCTCTGGCTTATTTCACTTAACATGATACCCTCCAGGTCCATCCACATTGTTGCAAATGGGACAATTGTGTCTTTTCTTATGGCTGAGTAGTATTGCATTGTATGTATATACCCACATCTTCTTTAACCAATCATCAGTCAAGGGACACTTGGGTTGCTTCCACTTCTTGGCTATCGTGAATAATGCTGCAATGAACATAGGGGTGCATAAGCCTCTTGTGATGGTTGATTTCATGTCCATTGGGTAGATGCCCAAGAGTGGGATTGCTGGATCATACAGTATTTCTATTTTTAATTTTTTGAGGACTCTCCATATTGTTTTCCATAGAGACTGCATCAGTTTGCATTCCCACCAGCAGTGAATTCCCACCCCGTTTCTCCACAATCTCTCCAGCATTTGTTGTTATTTGTCTTTGTGATTATAGCCATTCTAATGGGTGTAAGGTGATATCTTAGTGTAGTTTTGATTTGCATTTCCCTGCTGATTAGTGATGTTGAACATCTTTTCATGTGGCTATTGGCCATCTGTATCTCTTCCTTGGAAAAATGTCTGTTTATATCCTCTGCCCATTTTTTGATCGGGTTGTTTGTTTTTTTGTTGCTCAGTTGTATGAGATCTTTATATATTACTGAGATTAATCCCTTGTGGGACTAACGATTTGTGAATATTTTCTCCCAGCTGGTGGGTGTTTATTCATTTTGATCCTGGTTTCGTTTGCCTTGTAGAAGCTCTTTAGTCTGATGAGGTCCCACTTGTTTATTTTTTCTTTTGTTTCCCTTGTCTGAGTAGACATGGAATCTGAAAGGATCCCTTTATGTCCAATGTCAATTAGTGTACTGGCTATGTTTTCTTCCAGGAGTTTTATAGTTTCAGGTCTCACTTTCAGGTCCTTGATCCATTTTGAATTGATTTTTGTATATGGCGATAGGAGATGGTCTACTTTCATTCTTTTGCGTGTTGCTGACCAATTTTCCCAGCACCATTTATTGAAGAGACTTCCCTCTCTCCATTGTATGTTCTTTGCTCCTGTGTCAAAGATTAGCTGTCCATAGGTGTGTGGTTTTATTTCTGGGCTTTCAATTCTATTCCATTGATCTGTGTGTCTATTTTTGTACCAGTACCATGCTGTTTTGATTACTGTAGCTTTATAGTATATTTTGAAATCAGGGATTGTGATGCCTCCAGCTTTGTTCTTTTTTGTCAGAATTGCTTTAGCTATTCGGGCTCTTTTGTTGCCCCATATGAATTTCAGTAGTTTTTGTTCTATTACCGTGAAGAATGACATTGGGATTCTGATTGGGATTGCATTGAATCTGTAGATTGCTTTAGGTAGAATGGACATTTTAACTATATTTATTCTTCCAATCCATGTGCATGGAATATTTTTCCATTTCTTTATGTCTTCCTCGATTTATTTCAATAGTGTCTTATAGTTTTCATTGTATAGGTCTTTTACCTCCTTGGTTACATTTATTCCCAGATATTTTATTCTTTTTGTTGCAATTGTAAAAGGGATTGTCTTTTTGAGTTCTCTTTCTGTTAGTTCATCGTTAGTGTATAGAAATGCAATTGACTTTTGTAAGTTGATTTCATACCCTGCCACTTTACTGTAGTTGTTGATTATTTCTAGTAGTTTTCCAATGGAATTTTTTGGGTTTTCTATGTATAAGATCATGTCATCTGCAAATAGTGAGAGTTTCACTTCTTCATTGCCTATTTGGAGTCCTTTGATTCCTTTTTCTTGCCTATTTGCTCTGGCCAGAGCTTCCAGTACTATGTTGAATAAGAGTGGTGAGAGTGGGCACCCTTGTCTTGGTTCTGTCCTCAAAGGAATGGCTTTAGTTTTTCCCCATTGAGTAGGATGTTTGCTGTAGGTTTGTCATATATGGCCCTTATTATGTTGAGGTACTTTCCTTCTATACCCATTTTGTTGAGAGTTTTTATCATAAATGGATGCTGGATCTTGTCGAATACCTTCTCTGAATCGATTGAGATGATCATGTGGTTTTTATTCTTCATTTTGTTGATGTGGTGTATTACGCTGATTGATTTGCGGATGTTGAACCATCCCTGTGTCCCTGGTATAAATCCCACTTGATCGTGGTGTATGATCTTTTTGATGTATTGCTGTATTCGGTTTGCCAATATTTTGTTGAGGATTTTTGCGTCTATGTTCATAAGTGATATTGGCCTGTAGTTTTCCTTCTTTGTATTGTCCTTGTCTGGCTTTGGTATCAGGATGATGTTGGCCTCATAGAATGTGTTGGGAAGTATTCCATCTTCCTCTAATTTTTGGAATAGTTTGAGAAGGATAGGTGCTAAATCTTCTTTGAATGTTTGGTAAAATTCTCCAGGGAAGCCATCTGGTCCTGGGCTTTTATTTTTTGGGAGGTTTTTGATTACTGTTTCAATCTCTTTACTTGTGATTGGTCTGTTCAGATTCTCTATTTCTTCTTGATTCAGTTTTGGGAGGTTGTATGCCTCCAAGAATTTGTCCATTTCCTTTAGGTTGTCCAATTTGTTGGTGTAAAGTTTTTCCTAGTATTCCCTAATAATCCCTTGTATTTCTGTGGTATCTGTTGTAATTTCTCCTCTTTCATTTCTGATTTTATGTATTTGAGTCTTCTCCCTTTTATTCTTAGTGAGTCTGGCTAAGGGTTTGTCAATTTTATTTGTCTTCTCAAAGAACCAGCTCTTGGTTTCATTGATCCTTTCTACTGTTTTTTTGTTGTTGTTGTTTCAATTTCATTTATTTCTGCTCTGATTTTTATTATTTCCCTCCTTCTGCTGATTCAGGGCTTTGTCTGTTCTTCTTTTTCTAATTCTGTTAGGTGCAATTTAAGGATATTTATTTGGGATTTTTCTTGTTGGTTAAGGTGTGCTTGTATTGCTATGAATTTCCCTCTCAGGGCTGCTTTTGCTGCATCCCATATGAGTTGGCATGGTGTATTTTCATTTTCATTTGTCTCCTCCAGATAGCTTTTGATTTCTCCTTTAATTTCATCAACGACCCTTTGGTTGTTCAGTAGCATGTTGTTTAATCTCCACATCTTTGTCCCTTTCCTAGTTTTTTCCTTGCAGTTGATTTCTAGTTTCACAGCGTTATGATCAGAAAAGATGCTTGTAATGATTTCAATCTTCTTAAATTTATAGATGTTTGCCTTGTTTCCTAATGTATGGTCTATCCTTGAGATTGTTCCATGTGCACTTGAGAAGAATGTGTACTCTGCTTTTTTTGGGTGGAGTGCTCTGTATATATCTATTAAGTCCATTGTGTCTAGTTTTTTGGTTAAGTCCATTATTTCCTTATTGACTTTTTGTCTGGATGATCTATCCATTGATGTAAGGGGGGTGTTAAGATCCCCTACTATTATTGTGTTATTGTTACTATCTCCTTTTAGGTTTTTTAGCAGTTGTTTTATGTACTTTGGTGCTCCTGTGTTGGGTGCATAGATATTTATGATTGTATGTCTTCTTGTTGAAGTGTCCCTTTTATCATTATTTATTGCCCTTCTTTGTCTCTTATCTCCTTTTTTATCTTGAAGTCTACTTTGTCTGATATAAGTATGGCTACTCCTGCTTTCTGTTGTTTGCCATTAGCTTGGAGTATTGTTTTCCATCCTTTTATTTTGAGTCTGTGTTTGTCTTTAAAGCTGAGATGTGTTTCCTGGAGGCAGCAGATTGTTGGATCTTGGTTTTTAATCCATCCCGCCACTCTGTGTCTTTTGATTGGAGAATTCAATCCATTTACATTGAGAGTGATTATTGATATATGAGGGTTTAATGTTGCTATTTTATTGTTCATTTTCTGGTTCTTTTGCATTTCCTTCATTTCTTGTCACTTGTGTTTTGGACTGCAAATTCAGTTTGGTATTTCTGCATGCTCAGTCTCTTGGTTTTCTCTTTATTTGTCATGTGTGGTTCTCTTCTGGTTATTTGTTTAGTGGTTACCATGAGGTTTATATAAGTGATCTCCTGGATAAGATAGTACATTTTCAGATGCCTCCTTTTTCCTGAGGCTGGGTCGATTCAATCCCTTACCTCTTCCCCTCATTTGTTATCTCTATTTATTCCATCTTGTGTCGTGAGTGTGTGTTTCCAGTGATGAGCTTGAATTAATTTTTGATGTTTTCCAACTGTAGTTTGTTCTGGTTTAGTCTCCTTGCTGAAATCTTTGTATCCCCTTTCTCATTTGTTTTTTTCAGGCCTAAGTGCCTTCTTGAGCATTTCTTGTAGTGGGGGGTCTTGTGGTGATGAACTCTCTTAGCTTTTGTTTACCAGGGAGAGTTATTTTTGCTGGATAAAGTATTCTTGGCTGAAGGTTTTGTCTTTCATGATTTTGAATATTTCATTCCAGTCTCTCCTAGCCTATAGAGTTTCTGTTGAGAAATCAGCTGAGAGCCTGATGCGGTTTCCTTTGTATGTTATTTTGTTTAGCTGCCCTTAATATTATTTCCTTGCCATGGATATTTTTCAAGTTTGCTACTATGTGGCGAGATGATTTTTTATTCCTGTTTATATATTTAGGTGATCTATTGATTTCATTCACTGTTATTTCCCTCTTGTTGGGGAAGTTCTCAGCTATTATTTCTTTGAACACACTCTCTGCTCCTTTTTCTCTTTCTTCTCCTTCTGGAATACCTATTATCCTTATGTTGCTTTTCCTCATTAAGTCTGATATTTCTTGAAGAATTTCTACACTTCTTTTTAGTCTTAGCTCTCTCTCCTCCTCTATCTGGAGCGTTTCTGCGTGGCTATCCTCGATAATGCTAATTCATTCCTCCATATCGTCAGTTCTGCTCTTTCAAGACTCCATTTTTTCCACTATCTCATTCATTTTGTTTTTCATCTCCAATAATTCTGATTGGTTTTTCTTTATGGTTTCAATCTCTATTGTGACAAAATCCCTGAATTCGTTGATTTGTTTCTGTGTGTTCTCTTGTATTTCATTGAGTTTGTTTATGATAGCTATTTTGAATTCTCTGTCATTCAGGTTATCGAATTCTGTGCATTCAGGGTTGGTTTCTGGATGTTTGTCATTTTCCTTTTGGTCTGTAGACATGACAAATTGCTGCATGGATCCGACCACTTACTTTTTCCTCTCATCTTGAAGTTGGTCCTGCAGTTTCCACCTGCTGCCACTGGATGGAGATCACGAGCGGTATGCTCTGAGCCAGCTGCAGCCCCCGGAGGGATTATGCTGAAACTCGGCATGTGTGGGGGGAGGGGTTCTCTCCTCCTTCTCTACCCAGGGGTTTCCTTTCTGGCTCTCTTAGGGTGTTTGCTACACCCCCACAACAGTCCATCCTCGCTTCCCAGTGGGGATCTCTCGACAGTCTGTGAGAGCACCTGGAGGGCGATAGTTCCCCCCACTGCAGTGGGCCACCCCTCCCCCCTCTGTCTGCAAGCTGCACTGTCTTTGCCGATTGATTGGGGAGGGGGAGTACAACTTCTTACCTCTCCTCATTTCCTTTGGGGCTTCCCGCGCCTCCACCATCCAATGTATGGTAGCAGGGGCTTCTTAGAAGTCCTTTGTAGTGTTTGATTGAGCTCTGTTGGAATGCAAATGATGTTTTCATTGTGTCTTAGGGGGCAGAGATTCAAAAAGGGAATCTCACTTCTCCATGATGCTGATGTCACTCCGTATATTCTTGATTAAATGCACACTTGCTTATTATGGTCCTCTGTAAATTACCTGTCATTATAAATAATTAAACATACTCTCAACTATTTTTTATTTTATTCTGTATTATTTCAAAAGTATTTACAATGCATCACCTCAAACCACTGATATAAAATGTTTGCTTTTGTGGTGATTAGTGTCAGGTGGATCTGTCTTGAATTCCAGATTCAAGATAAATTGATTACTTAAGTAGCAAAATTTCCATTAGGAATGACTCTGAATTTGTAGAGAGGAAATAGCTTTCCAGCCCAATGCTTGACTCTGTAGTCACCAATGTTCATATGGTTATTATGATGCAAAGAAATCTTATTGGTTTCAAACTGTAGAATCAACCTTTAGACAAAAGATGGAAGGCCAACTTTGATGACATTACCTACTGGAAGTGTTATAAATTTGAAAATGTGTAAGTAAATTTATAGCTCACTGAAGTCAGGAGGTGGAAGTTAAAATAAGACGAGAACATTAAATATAAATTTGTGAATATTATTTAACTAATAATATTCTAAAATACACAGTAGTTTGGACCATGTGAAACTGTCTATATAAGATCATATTTCTTACAAAAGTGACAGTTTCTTATGATTTAACCTAATACTAAAATAATTATGAGCATTAGAGGGAAGAAGTAGAGAAGGATGAGAAGAGATGGTGTAAGTAAACTAGGTCCTTATTCACAGCAGGACATCAATAGAAAAGTGTCTAAAGAATCACATACAATATTTTTCCTACAAAGTTTATTCTTGCAATTATTAACTTTCATATACCAATCAAATTCATACTTGCAACTGTCTAAATATTTTTTCAGCTTTATTGAGGTATAATTGACAAGTAGAATTGTAAGATATTTAAAATGTACATTGTGGTGATTTGATATATATACACCTTGTGAAAGGATTCCTCCCATCTAGTTAATTAACACATCCACCACCACACATATTTATCTGTTTTTTTTTTTTTTTTTTTTGGTGAGAACATTTAAGTTCTAGTCTCTCAGCAAATCTAAATTATAAAATACAGTTTTATCAACTATATTCACCATGTTATACATTAGATCCTCAGATCTTATTCATCTGACAGCTAAAAGTTTATACCTTTTTACCAGCCTCTCCCTATTTTCCCCAGCCCTATCCTCAGCCCCTGGCAACCACTTTTCTACTTTTTATTTCTATGAGTTTGACTCATTTTTAGATTCCACATGTAAGTAAGACCATACAATGTTTGTAATTCCTGTCTGGTTTATTTCACTCAGCATAATGCCCTCAAGGTTCATCCATGTCTCAAATGGCAGGATTTCCTCCTTTCTCATGGCTGAGTAATATTCCATTGTATTTATACAGTCATGCACCACATGATGACATTTCAGTCAATGAGGGACTGCATATGCAACAGTGGTCCAATAAGATTAGTACCATACAGCCTGAGTGTGTAGTAGGCTATACCATCTAGGTTTGAGTAAGTAGATGTAAATGACCTAATGACGCATTTTTTGGAACATATCCCTGTCGTTACGTGACACATGACTCTGTGTGTGTGTGTGTGTGTGTGTACCACATCTTCTTTATCCATTCACTCATTGACAGACACAGGTTGTTTCTATAGCTTGGCTACTATGAATAATGCTGCACTAAACATGGGATAGCAGATCTCTCTTCAGTATCTTCTTTTCATTTCCTTTGGATATATACCAGAAGTGGGACTGCTGGATCATAGTTAGTTCCATTTTTAATTTTTTGAGCAAACACCTAAATATTTTAAAATAAACACTTCTGATGTCTTTGAATAATTCTTGCATTATTTTTTTGTGAGGAAGACCAGCCCTAAGCTAACATCCACTGCCAATCCTCCTCTTTTTTGCTGAGGAAGGTTGGCCCTGGGCTAACATCCGTGCCCATCTTCCTCTACTTTATATGGGATGCTGCCACAGCATGGCTGACAAGCAGTGCGGTGGACGCCCAGGATCCGAACCCACGAACCCCGGGCTGCCAAAGTGCAACCTAAACTGCTGCACCACCGGGCCAGCTCCAAAGATTTCTAATTTTTTTTTTGGAATGTGTGTGTGTGTGTAAGGAAGATTAGCCCTGAGCTAATATCCGTTGCCAATCCTCCCCTTTTTGCTGAGGAAGACTGGCCCTGGGCTAACATCCGTGCCCATCTTCCTCTACTTTATATGGGACGCGGCCACAGCATGGCTGACAGGCAGTGCATTGGTCTGCACCCAGGACTGAACCTGCAAACCCCGGGCCACCAGAAGCGGAGCATGAGAACTCAACCGCTATGCCCCTGGACCAGCCCCAAAGATTTCTAATTTTTAATCATCCTCTTCATTTGCACCACTGCCTTTTTAAGGCCCATTGTATGAAATAACTAGAAATGTTTTTTTCTTGTGTATAAGGTACCTAATAACAGTAACAATTGAAAAGCAGAATTAAATAACTGATGTGGTATCTTTTGGAATGAACCTCTATTTTATTTTATTTATCTTCCCGGCATTTTCACTGGCATAACCTGTCAACAAAGTTGTAGAGTAAAACAAAAGCATCAAAACACAAGAAAATGCATATTGTTTTCTCCCTGCAAAAATTCTGCTTAAGGAAAAATTTATGTCTGAAAATTAATTATTGATGATCTGACTAATAAAAAGATCATATTTCAGACTCAAATCTGATTGTTCTTACAGTAAATTACCCTAGGCAGATGGAGTACTCTGGTTGATGGAATATTATGGTTAACAGCATTTGAGAAAAATGAAGCATGATGACACACTTTCACAATGTCTGTCATTTGAATTGTGCTAAACCACCCCAGTTGTTTGGGAGCAAGTGATTAAAAGCCTCAGATTTGATGTTATGTAGACCCCAGTTTGAATCTTGACCCTCATTTTCACTAGCAGGATAACCTTGTATAAATTACTTAATATTTCTAATTCTCAGGTTTCTCATCTATAAACTGAGGATAAAAACATGTAACTAACAGTATAGTCATGCACAACATAATGAAGTTTCAGTCAGTGACAGACTGAATATATGATGGTGGTCCCATAAGGTTAGTACCATATAGCCTGAGTGTGTAGTAGGCTATACCATCTAGGTTTGTGTAAGTAGACTCTATGATGTTTGCACAATGACGAAATTGCCTAACAATACATTTCTCAGAACATATCCCCGTTGTTAAGCGATACATGACTATACAGTTGGTAAGATATGTAAAACAATATATCACAGTGCCAGGAACATAATAATTCCTCTTTAAGTGGCAGTGCCATAGCTAATAATTTATTACTGAAACTGAATTATGAAAATTGAGTTATAGCTCACAGGTTGTTTCTAAGTCGAGTGATTATAGCTTTTTCACTAAAATCGTGCTCCTTCTCACTGATAGTTAGATCTCCAGGTTAACCCTGGATATGCCTGCATTATAAAACAAATAATGCCCTTGACCCTGACCATATTATTTGGTCTTTAAAGAGAGAGAGGTGTGATCAGTGTACAATTTTGGAAGCCAGGAACTCATGGCCTCTGCTGTAATCCTTCCCATCTGTTCTGTAGTGGAGCAAGGTCTTGCCTGAAGGGAGAGAGCAGAAGAAAAGAAAGCATGTGACAGCTCAGGAGAGAGTGCAGAGCTGTAGGGAATCAGTGCATCCAGTTGGTGGAAATCCCTGGAGATTCTTCTTGGTATTGATCTAGTAGTTGTAATACTAATATTAATACTACTAGTGGTTAAAGATTCAAAACGTTTCTGCATATTACCTTATTTAATTCTCATGCTAGCTTTGAGATAAGTTCTGTAAAGATCTTAACAGATAGTGGCTAAGAGCATGATATCAGCTTTACCAGGGTTTCCATCTCAGTTCTGTCACTAACTATCCATGTCACTTTGGATAGGTTTCTTATTGAATTTAAGCCTCTATTTCTCTTCTGTAATTAGAGAGTATTTTTGATAATTATAATCATAGATAAGGGCAATGAGACTTTAAGTCCCAAGGCCTTGCAAGAAGTACGTGCAATATGAATTCAATATGAATAGAACATGAATCTTGGTATGTATTCTTTACTTCCCTTCAATGCTTTTCTCTCTATAAGAATAAAGATACACTGAGAATGTGGCACATAGAGAAGTGGATATTGTCTATTGTCTATATATTGATTCATGTTGGGGCAAAGAAATGGTAAATTGAATACAACTGAATCATTTTACTACTTTCTGTTTTCAAAGAGATAAAAATTCTAAATTTTTAGTTATAAGAAAACAAATCTTCTGAGTTATTTCATTCAACTGATGTATATTTGAGTAATCACTAAGTGCAAGACAGTATTTATCTATATCGTGTAATCCAAGATCACTTAGTTAAGAAAAAGATATCTTAGGCTCAACTTTAACTCTGTTACTATGACTTTGCAATTCAGTATTTTCTTTAAAAAATTAGCCTGGCATCTATCAGTGGTTGTCAAACTTCAGGGTGTATCAGATTGTTTGGTTATGCCCCTGAGTTTCTGGTTCAGTGTGTCTGGGGTAGAGCATGAAAATTTGTAGCTCTAACAAGTTCCCAGGTGATGTTGATGCTGCTGATCACACGCTGAGAACCACTGGTCTGCATCAATGGTTCTCCATCTCCGTGTTGTAGCATTCGTAGATGATCAATATGAAGTTTGGTGCAAGTGATTCATTATTAAATATCAAGTAGCAGTGTTTTGAAAAGATATAATTAAACATTAGAGCATATTTATATTTACCCTAATAATATAACTCCCAATATATAAACCAATGTCCTGGGAATTGTGCACAGGAATATGCTGCAAATATGAATGCCGTTCATCTGGTGTGTTGATTCGAAAAATAAGCTTGAGAGCAGCTAGGCTACAGACATTTAAGTTATCTTCCACTTTTTTTTTGGCTTTCCTTGTCACTGTCATGTCAAATTGTTCAGTGAATTCTAGTAGCTAGTAAGAGATAGAGCAAAGAGGTGGGACAGAGTATGCAAGAATAAGAAACCCATGGTGTTTGCACACCATCACAAAGATGCATGAGCAAGGGTAAGTATTGTAACACATTTTGGAAAAGAGCACAGGTGAAGCATTTTGCATTTAACAGAGAGAAACACGCTGAAGCCTCTAATGCTAGCAAGAGGGATGGCTGTGGATGAAGGATATGGGACAGTCATAGACTATATTTTACAATGAAACATAAGGCATAGTTGCTTCCTGAGAAGGAAGGAGTGGAAATTTTTAGGAGACAGGAGTGAAAAATTAAAAGCTTATAGGAGTCAACCAAAAGAATGGAAGTCAGCTGACTGAAATAAGAAAAAGTATTGGCTAACAACTTTGAGAAGATAACATTAGGAAATGGATTTGATGGTGCCAAACATTCCCATATATTTTTTGTCTTGTTTTGTTTTTCCAGAAGCAATAAATATTATAGGATATTCAATTAAAAAATCAGAGAATAGGATTTATCCAGGATTGATCCAGATGTGGTAGAGAAACAAAAGTATATCTTCTGTCATTTTGTACTTATCTAAAGATCCTATAATGAATCTATGTCAAAGAGAAGGCTCAGAGGCAAAACAATACTTAACACAAGAAATCTGATGAGAACAAATTCTTGCACATATTAGAACTTAATTAAGAACTGATGAGGGAAATAATCTATTTCAATGTAACAGTGTTTGTGGTTTAGAGTTTGTAAAAAATAATTTCCTTGAATTGGCTTGATCACCTTTGACCCACTATCAGTAACAATTCATATTTAAATGCAAACTCAATGGGCAAAGTTTTGATATTTTAATATATGAAGTAGCAACCTTTCTTAAATAAAAACGTAAAGTTGTCAAACTATTTTAGAGTAAATCTGACAAAGTATTCAAAAACAACACATAATTTAAGATAGGAAACAATAAGAATTTGGAAGGATGGGTCAGAGTAACAAAATTAAATCTTTTGTCAACATTGTACTCAGAATGTTTGAAAATGATAGCTATGTAGAACATATTTGAATTGTCTTTATCTTTTAGTGTAACTTTGCTAATATTTATGCAATATGGACTCATATTACAGTATCAGTGATGATACTATCCAAGTCTATAAATCTTCCAGGTGTAACTGAATTTTTAAAAAGAAACACTTTGGGTAGAAACATGAAATGTATTGACTTTTTCATTAAATATCCTTCAACTCCGCTATGCTGAACTCCTTTTTCCTGCTGAGAAAAGGTGATACAATTTTTTGTCACATTCGATTATTCAAGCAGCGTAGTTCTGATTTCCAAGACTCAGTCATGCTCACTTTCTAATGCCAGTTTTAGATCCTATTCACTTAAAACCCTTTCTTTCTTCAAAAGAGCATTTCTGTGAGTTATGGCTATTAGGCAAATGTGTCTTTTTTTTAGAAATTTTGTTCAATAATTGATGTTATGCTAAGTATGAGTTCATGCAAATATTATTTAAGCCCAAGTACAAAGTTGAATAATGAAGCTTCCTTTTTACTTGAGTATTTTGAATTTTAAAAAGTTCAAGCTTACACCATAATTGTTAGTTGAAATTGATAGTATCCATTTCATCTAAATGTACTAAATTTATGAGGGAAATCCAAACATAACATGAAGATGAATAGTATTCCAGTAAATAAAAAAATTGATATATTATGATTTATGAGCTCAGTTATAGAAAATGATATTTAAATGTAACCTAAATATTTAGCAGTTTGTGGCAATTTCTTATTTAAAGATAGAGGCATATAGTCAGCCTACTCTTTCTCAATAAAATACCAAGAAAATAAGAAAAACATTTTAAACTACAACCTCAATTTTCATTAAAGTTAGAAAACAGTTAAAAAGAAAACCAAAGAAGTGGAGGAAGCAGTGGGGACTGTACAGGCTGCCATTGAGAGAAGATGACAACAACTGAGTTCATCATCCAAGGTCATGACAATTTACATCTATGTTTTCTTCTAAGAGTTTTATAGTTTTAGCTCTTGCCATTTAGATCTTTGATCTATCTGAATAAAACTTTCTTTATGGCATGAAGTGAAGGTCCAACTTCATACTTTTGCCTAGGGACATTTAGTTATCCCAGTATCACTTATTGGAAAGACTATTCTTTTTCCATTGAATTGTCTCCACATCTTTGTCAAAAATCAATTGACCATAAATGTGTGGGTTTATTTCTAGACTCTCAATTCTATTTCAATGAACTACACTCTGTCATTATTCCAGTACCACACAGTCTTGATTACTGTAGTTTTGTAGTAAGTTTACAAATCAGATACTGTGAGTCCTCCAACTTTGTTCTTTTTTTTTATCAAGATTGGTTTGGGTCTTCTGGGTCTCTTGCATTTCCATGTGAATTTGACAATCAGCTTGTTAATTTCATCAAAAAAGTCAGTGGGAATTCTGATAGGGATGACATTAAATACACAGATCAATTTGGAGATTGGTGCCATTTTAACAACATTAAGTCTTCCACTTCATGAATACAGAACATCATTCCATTTATTTCACTCTCCTTTAATTTTTTTCAGTGATGTTTCATGGTTTTTAGTGTACTAGCTTTGCATTACTTTGTTAAATTCATACCTAAGTATTTTATTCTTTTTGATGCTATTATAAATGGAATTATCTTCATAATTTCATTTTGAATTATTTGTTGCTGTTGTATAGAAATATAATTGATTGATATATATGAATGTTGTATCCTGGAACCTTGCTGAACTCATTTATTAGCTGTAATAAAGTTTTTGTAGATTCTTTAAGATTTCCTAAACAAGATTATGTCATCTGCAGATAGATAATTTTACATCTTCTTTTCCTATCTGGATGTCTTTTATATGTTTTCTTTACCGAAGTTCTCTAACTGAAACCTCAATTATACTGTTGACTAGAAGTGGCAAGAGTGGACATCTTTGTCTTGTCCCTGATCTTAAGGGAAAGTGCTCAATATTTTTCTAGTAAATTCAGTATAATGTTAGCTATGGGTTTTCATAGATGCCCTTTATCAGGTTGAGGAGGTCTCCTTTGGTCCTAGTTTGTTGAATGTTTTTATCATGAAATGGTATTGAATTTTGTCAGATGCTTTTTCTATGTCTGTTGAGGTGATCATGTGGTTTTTTGTCCTTTATTCTATTAATTTGTTGTATTACATTGATTAATTGTTCATGTGTTGAACCAACCTTGAATTTCTAGAATAACCCCACTAGGCCATGATGTACGATCATTTTTTCTTAAGTTGCTAGATTTAGTTTCCTTGTATTTTTGTTGAGGATTTTGCATCTATATTCATATGAGATATTGGTCTATAGTTTTTTCTTGTAATGTCTTTGTCTGTTTTTGATATCAAGGAAATATTGGCTTCGTAGAATGAGTTGGCAAGTGTTCCTTCTATTTTTATGGAAGAATCTCAGAAGGATTGATGTTAATTCTTCTTTTATAGATGTATAGAAATCTTTTCTAGAATTACCAGTGAAGCCATCTGGGCCTGAGCTTTTCTTGGTGAAACGTTATTATTTATTTATTTATTTAAAAAATTTTTTACTAAGTTAATTCAATCTCTTTGCTTGTATAAGTCTATGAAGACTTGAGATTTCTTCTTGAGTCAGTTTTGGTAGTTTGTTTCTGCTTAAGAATTTTTTTACTTCATCTAGGTTATCTAATCTGTTGGCATACACTTGTTCCTGTTTAATGCTTTTTAATTCTGTAATGTCAGTAGTAGTAGCTCCATTTCATTCTTTGATTTTCATAATTTGAATCTTTTCTCTTTTTCTCTTGATCAATCAAGTTAAGTCAATTATGTTATTGTCTCAAAGAACCAACGTTTGGTTTTGTTGATTCCCCTTATTGTTTTTCTGTTCTTGATTTCACTTATATCCACTAAATTCTTTATTATTTCCTTTCTTCTGCTTGCTTTTGGTTTAGTTGTCTTATTTTTCTGGTTTCTTAAGGTGTAAGGTTCAGTTCTTGATTTAAGATCTTTTTTGGATAGGCATTTACAAATATAAATTTTCCTCTAAGCATGGCTTTTGCTGCATCCTGTTAGTTTGGTATAAAGTACTTTCATTTTCATTCGTCTCAAAGTATTACCTAATTTCTCTTGTGATTTCTTCTTTGAACTATTGATCATTTAGCAGTGTTTAATTTAATTTCTACATATTTGTGAATTCCCCAGATTTTCTCCTGTTATTGATTTCTAATTTCATTCCTTTGTGGTTCATTAACCTTTGTTTGGAAAGATATTTTAGGTAGGTATAAAATTCTAGTTTTACATTTTTTTCTTTCTGCATTTTGCAGATGTTGCTCCACTGTCTTCTCACTAGCATTATTTCCATGAGAAATCTGCTGTCATCTCATATCTTTGTTTTTCTGTGCATAATGTGTCTTTTTTATTGAGAACTGGCTGTTTTAAGACTTGTTTCTTTGTCTGTGGTTTTAAGTAATTTGATTATCATATGCCTTGGTGGAGTTTTCTTGCTAAGAGTTCATTAAACTTCTTGACTTGGTTGGTCTAGAGTTTATATCAAATTTCAAAAAAATATTTTTCCATTATTTTTCCAAATATGTTTGATTCCTCTTTCAGATACTCCAATTAAATATACATTAGAGTGATTTGATGTGTCCCATATCTCACTAATGCTCTCTTTCAATTTTTTTAAAATTTCTTTTTTCTCTTTGTGTTTCATTTATATAGTTTCCATTGCTATATCTTTAGGCTCAGTAATCTTTTAGGAATATCTAATCTGCCATTAACCTCATCCAGTATTTTTACTTTTCACATATTGTAATTTTCATCCCTAAAATTTCAATTTAGGTCTTTAAAAAATATTCCATGTCTTCTTAACTTTTAAACATCTGGAATATAGTTATAATAATTGCTGTAATGTGTTTTTTGCTAGTTTAATGTCTTTGTGAATTCTGGGTCAGTTTTGATTCTTTGAATTTTCTCCTCATCATGGGCCATATCTTCCTTCATATTTATATCCTTGATAATCTTTGATTAGTTCATAGACATTGTAGATTTTACTTGGTTGGTTGCTAGAAATGTTTGTGTTCCTATAAATACTCTTGAGCTTTGTTCTGTGACATCGTTAAATTACTTGGAAACAATTGGATCTCTCTGTGTCTTGATTTTAATATTTGTTTGGTATAACTAGAACAGCATTTAGTCAAGGGCTAATTATTTCCTACAGCCATAGCAAGACTCTTCTGTATAGTCTTCCTAAAGCCCTATGAATTATTAGGTTTTCCATGGTAGATGGGAACAAACTGGCCTGGCCCTGTACTATGCTGGGAACTGTTTCCCTTAATGCTCTGAAATACTTCTTTCCCTAGCCTCGGGTAATTCCTCATATGCATGTGCTTATAAGTGCTCTGCTGAATACCGGAAGTGAACCCTGTGCTGATAAGTACTCTGCTGAATACTAGAAGTGGACCCTCTTTGGATAGCTAGAATACTCCCTTTGTGCACCTCTTTCTTTCATAGCCTGTCCTCTGAACTCTAGCTGTCTTTCTCTCTCCACACTCTCACTTCTGTCTTCCCAGCAAAGGGAGTCTGTTGTGCTCCACCTGGGTTCCCCTTCTCTGCATCCCAGTCTGGAAAGTTTTTCAAGGCAGTAGCTGGGGTAAATATGGGTCCATATTTTCTCCCCATGAGTCAGGGATCACTGTCTTTTGTTGATGATGTCCAGTGTCTTTAAAACTATTGTTTCACAGATTTGTTTGTCTTTTTTCTTGTTGTCATTATTTCAGATGGGAGTGTGTTCTCTTGGTGGGAATCACAATTCTACGAACATGTATTTATTTCTACTTTAGCATATTTTGTTAACATTGCTATTGAGATGTTTTGTTGTTTTGTCAAAAAGCTTTTCATTTTCATCTTTGCCATGTGAGATATCTTATTAAACCAAGGAGTTAACTATCTGTTGAAAATTCAGTTCAACTATCAAACTTTCTTATAGTAATATAGGTAAAGTAGATTAAGAAATTTTAGATGACATTGGTAACATATTTGAAAGAGGATTTGTAGATATTTAATCCAGAGTGCTTAAGAAAGCATGTAAATATAATGTGAAGTGGTGACACTAGAAGAAAGAGGAAAGAGATAATATGTGTGATATTTTAGATAAAAATGTATTATAATAAAAGCATAGAGATTACAAGGCTATAATTTGGCATACAAGGGATTAAGTATATTTCATGTAGAGTTTTAATATTGGGAAAAATGTTTGAGAGCTTGTTGGGAAAGCAAATTGAAATAATGTGTTTATGCTTTTTATAAGGACAACACTCATAGGCAAATAAGATTGATACAAGAAACAGAAACTAATTCAATATGTATGAGTGTAACAAATTCTAAAAACCATGGAAATGTTATGTTAGATCATCATAAATCAAAATTTTAAAAGTTAATTTTTTACCAGGATTTTAATTTTTAATTATTTTCACTTATTCTTTAAGATTATAGTCCAACTAACTTCACAGTTTAGAATTTATAGAAGATAGTGGTCCTATGGTGACAAACTGTGTTTTTATTATTAATGAGTGACCTCTTGTGTCCTGCCACCCATGAAAATCTTAATTAAGGTCCTGGAACAATGAGAATTTACTTGGTTTGATCTATAGCTATTACTAGTGTTGAAATACAACACGGTCATAAGACAATAATTATTATAGTTCTATGGCAGTGGGAGACAGATCTTTTATGTCCTAATCATATCTGCCTATTAGCAATATTAAAAATCTGTCAGTTCCAAAATATCATCAAGAAGATTATAGAAAATTATTATTAAAATATACAAAATGGAGGAGGATTGGCATAGATGTTAGCTCAGGGAATATCTTTGTCACCAAAAAAGAAAAATAAATATATGATTTTAATATAATTTTGGTTATGTAATGGGAAAAAATCATAATCAAATTATATTGCATCTTAATTTATAAAACATTTTTAAAGCATTTTCTTTCTCTAGTGACTTTCTGACTCCGGTGTGATAAGGTGGAACTCTTGATTTTCAACTAATTAAAGCAGCAATACTTCTAACATGATTTAGATTTAACAAATCTTTATTTTAAAAACCAGAATGAAAAACACTATTAACCTCAAGTAATTAATTGGATTCATCCATCTCATGCCATGTTGTCTTTGCAAGGCTGTAGGCAAGGCATGTTGAGAGATTTGCTTTGATTGCAGAAATGTCTTTGATAGGAAAATTCTCAAATATGTATATATTCGAAAAATTATTAATTAATTAATGTCCAATCATAGTCCCTTTTCTGTTGTGAGCCCAGAAGACCTTGCCCAGTAATTGATCCATCCTTGGCCATAGTAGCTGGGATATTGAAGTCTGAATCTGATATCCTGTGGTGAACTTTTGAGTCTAAGTTATTTCAGGCTATATAACTAGATCTATGCCCTAGTTTCTCATTTTTATTCCAAATTGCTTATGGACCCGCTGTGTTGAACCTTCTGGAGCCATGGGATTCTGCCTGCATCTTTGTAGTTGCTTTTAAGAGCTGGTCCTTACTTTTTGTTGCCTTAGCCTTTCAATGGGGTCCTGTTCAAACTATGAATTGGGTCAGCATATAACCCATCTTGAGCTTTCTGTGTCTATACCCCCTGAAGACATGTTTAGATCTTGCGCTCTCTCCTGTCCACACTGTCAGCAGTTAAGGCAATAAGGCCTTCATTGAAGAGGGATTTGAGTGGTACATCACAGTTCCACCAAAATGTTTTCCCCACACTCTCAGCCACAATTATAATGAGCTCTCTGGAGTTATTTAATCATTAATGTGGAGCACTGCTTTTGCTCTGTGTTAGACATTGCACCGCGCACCATTTTCTCCACTCCCAAAGATTCAAAAAGCAAATACTAATGCAATTTTCTGAGACAGGCCTGCCAATGTTTTCATTTTCATTTCAATTTCAGTAGAGACATTTTAAAGAGCCATGGATTTTTGGTGTTTCTGTGAACCTTTTAAACATAACACTGAGATAATAGTTTGGAAGCGTAGCTTTGCATTCATAGAACATTATTTCTTTCATAGTTAAGTTCATTTCTTCCTTTGAATTGTGAAGAAAGAGAGCAGAATCTTAGAAATGTTCTCTAAATAATTAGCAGAAGAAGAAAGGAGATGGATGTGAGAGGAACAAGGCCTTCAGCACCTGTCTGACTGAACGGAGTCTGCAATCAGAGAATTGATGACACCTCCTGTGACCAAAAGGGTGTCAGAGTCTTCGGAGTCTTCTTTTGAAAATAAGTAAAGATCACATGTGAAAATCTACAATTTGCAAACCTAGTTTTATATCATTTAATTGAAGATCTCAAAATATAAATTCAAAGGGCTTTTTAAGCCTTTCATTAATCACCTTAGGCTAGGTGCTTTTTTCTACTTTAAAACAGCTTGTCGTTTATTTTAGAAACAGAGTTGACACAAGTGAGAGCAATAGTGGTCGTGATTCATCTGGGAAGGATGGAGAGATTTTACATATCTGTTTGGTTCTCTTTGGATAAGACAGTGCAGTGGACAGCCGTTGGGCTGGTATAAGTTGATTTATTCCCTTCTTTATAGCGGGTTCAGAGCAGAGCCTTTTCCATAATGAGATGGTGTGACAGTGGAACAGGAACCAAACTGTCTTGTCCTCCAGTAGTTTGTAATGTTTCACATCGTTTTATATTGCTGATTTTTTTTCTTCAAAATGACACTAAAATTTATGATTGTGATTATGATTATGACTCAGGTGTAATTAGATGAGGTTCTTGATTTTCAGCTAATGAAAGCAATAATACTGCTAACTATTATTATTTTTATATTGCCAACAGACGCTGAAAAGTGAGTGTGACACTTTTAAACATCCATATTTTAGGGGACTGTTTGCTTTTGATCAGTTTCTAATCTAAATATGCAAATGGAATGTTTGCATAAGATTCAACAGCCCCTCTACGCAGATATAGATGTAGTTACGAGTGTTGATGGTGATCAGGAAGGGTTTCAAAGCCTGGAAGAATTGTTGTAGCACATTACGTATAGCTAGAGATAGAGATGGAGATAAAGATGAGAGAGGGAAGTGTCTTTGGCTTAGTTTGAAATCTTAATTAAATATGGAGAAAGGGCAGGGAAAGAAGTTGGCACATGTAATAACTACAATTTTTTCATAGAGCATCTGAATTTATAAGGTACCTCAGAAATCATTTTTCTGTAAATTTATTTAAGCAATTTTCTGCAGTTTTCTTCATGGACCTTATTAAGGTTGGAATTTGGATTAGACAGTTCCCTGGGAACAGAGACTTAAAATCCCAGCTGTCTTAAAGAACAAGAGTAGTGCATCGGCACGTCCTGATGCTCCAGAGAGAGAAGAGGCTAACAGGGTGCAGGGCAAGGGTCCAGGGGCCATGGGGCCAGAGCCTGCGGGAGCGGCATGTGGCAGGATGACACAAGGGGTTTATGTTTGGATTCGTTGCTTGTAGGAGAACTTACTCTATCCTCCCCCCTCCCCAATTAATCAGGTAAAGCTGACAGGAACAATGATTGTAATTATCCTGCTAACCTCTCTGGCTCTGAAGACCACACAGCCTAAATTAATTCTCTTTTTACTCCCAAACACAAAGCTTTCATAGGTTAAGTACACTGACTTGAGAGGTTAATAGAGACAAAAGGAAGCAGTTTTCAGATACACTAATGTCATTGAAGTTGCCCAAGGAATTATTCATTAATTGTGCTCTAAATGCCCAGGATATATGCTTGCAACTGTGTATCCGAGCTTCTTTGGCATTGATAAAGTTTTGGTGAGGTACCAGTAGATATCTGGGGAATAATAACAAGAAACTTCCCAGATATTAGCCTATTTTTCCCTTTTGTCTTTAACTAAACTCAATAATTACCTTGTTCTGTATAGCAATAGCAAGAGTCTACCTTTTGATTTGTACTAAAATTGAAGTTAACACATGGAGATCACACTGTTTAAGATATTCCTATTGGCCACAGTGCAATGTATCAAAGATGAAGGTGGAGGGAAAGGTACACTTGTTAACTCTGAGCTGTGATATCTAATTGTTTGATTATTTGCATATACTAGCAATGTTGTATGGCTGACTCCTCTGGCACTTTCTTCAGAATCTTTCCATATTTTCTATACAGAAGGTCTTTGGTCCAGATAAATGTCCATCGGGCTTATAACTGAACTCATCAAACCCAGTGAAGGCATCATTCTTTCTGTCAAACTTCCCTTCCATATTCCCAATATTATACTATGAATTTGCTTTCTCTGGCTTTATCTTGTTCTTACTCTACCCTTGTTTCAGTGACATTTCTGATTTCTCCCAATTTTATTTAGGAATACATTTACATTGATCTCAAGAAAAATGTGGTGGTGTTTTTTTCTCAATAAGACAGTGTTTAAACAGTGGAATTTCTCACAATTAAATACATCAAGAAGAACTCTACACATAGGAACTAGCTGCAGGATTTCATTCTTATGGCATTTGAGTTGACGTTAGGTTGGCTTTTCTGACTTGTTATCGTGATGTTCATTGCAAAATACAAAGTGCAAGACCCTTGACAGGAAATTTTAAGTCATGGGTTTCCGAATTTTGGATGTATTTAGTAATATCCAGACTACTTTACTATTATCCAGACTCACAGCCAAAAAAGGCATAATCTTCCAAAATAGTGCAAAACATACCCTACCAAATAACAAAACCTCAGGGTCAGATACTATTGAGAGAAAAGTCCCTCTCCAACCAGGCCCTAGAACCTTGTGCCTGCTGGAGGAATTCTATAAGTAGGCATCCTTACTGTGAATGGAAAAGAAAATCATGGACTTATATTTAAAGGAATAGAGGTTACTAACTCAAGAATCCTCCACTGAAGGCTTTACTAAAAGGAGACAAAGTGTATATACAACATGGGAGCAGTAGTAAAAATATGTTTACTTTATTGTATGAGCAGATATATAATTTGCCACTGATGGAAATAGGTTGCCTATAGCACGTTGCATTGTCAGAATTTATAATATTAAGTCACACACAATCCAAAGACAATACTTCCTGCCTATGGAACAAGAAGTACAAATCACTAGCATTCATTATCTTATATAATAAAAATAGTATAAAATGTTTTCAGTAGGACTATATTAGGAATCTGCATTCTTTCACACACAGAGTATTCTAAGGAGATTGGATAAGAAGATCAGTATGTTACCTTCCAGATCTGAAATTCTGTGCTCTATTTATGATGTATTTATAATAATCTATGCTGTATAAAAATAAAATATCAACAGTTTGAGGCTATCAAAGCCTTTTTTTGAGAAAGAATCATATATAATTAATTTCTCATTTAAAGTTTGTTAATACAGTTCTTAGTTGTTAAGACATGTCCTTGTGGAAATATTTTAATTATCTTTTATGTGTCTTTATGTGTGGAATCATTTGGACACATTACTCCAAAACATGTTCCTCACCTTGAAAATGGATCTACTTCTTCCTGGGATTGTTAAAAGAATTCATATATGTGAAAACACTTTAAAAGAGTAAGGTATTATGTATATGTTAGAATTATATCTGCATTGGTTATTCACTCTGCCTATTATAGCTCTCTTCAAATTACCAAATATAATCTTATGTGTTTTTTAAAATACTCAAGCATTTTATTTTGTTATTATAGATTAACAAAGTGAATTTTGAAGAAACGTAAAAACACTTTGTAACCTATAAAATGCAATATAAACCATTTTAGTTAAAGCTATTTTTCAGTAAAAGTAATGACCCTTTATAAATCAGTCATAATCTCTTTTCATAAGAACTGACATCCACTCTTCATAGTTCTTTTCAACTGGTATTAAAAAGCAAACACAGTACAGGAGTAAAGTGTGTGGGGTTTGGAGCCCTACTGCCTGGGTTCGTAGCTCAGTTCTACCACTTACTAGTGGTAAAATCTTACTCTCTCAGTTTCCTCATCTATTAAGTACTTATAATAAAGTTACTTTCTCTTGGAGTTGTTGTGAGAATTAAATGAGATAGTGTATATAAGGCACATGGCACAGGGCCTAGAACATACTGAGTACCCAGTGAATGTCAGATTTCTTTACTGTGGTCCTTCTCTGGAAGTTTTCTAACCAGTTGCCTCCTGCAGTAGAGTCCCTACTTCCTAATTTGTAAACGATTTCTTAAACATCTGGGCCATCAAGAATCTTGCTGTCTGAATTTAACCTTCCAGACAACTTTGCATTCGCTCATGACTTTGTGGCCTTCAGATTACAGTCCTCGGGAGCCACACTCAATCAGCTAGAAGAGCTTGAAGTCCAACATTAACAAGATGTGTGTCTTGATGACCTTTTTGATGCCTCGCTGCGCACATCTCAGATATTTCTCCCAGAACTCCAGTTACATTGACCTTCATTCTGTAGCCAGAAGGAACATGCCCAGCTCCTTCTAGTCTTGTCCTCTTGGCCTTACTTCCTTCCTCTGCTGGTGCTGCTGTTCCCTTTGATCTTCCCAAGCTCACTTCTCTTGCCATTCAGATTCCAGTCAACTTCCTCCAACACAGTAGTGGGACTAATGTAGCCACACAGATCCTAGGTATCACATCACCAGTTTTATTTGTCTGTGCTTCCTGATAATCTTCATGGTTATTTTGTTAAATTTGTTCTGTTTCTATCTATCTCCCAATCGTGAGATAAAATTTCCATAAAAGCAGTGGCTATATCTGACTTATTCACTTGTAGTATTCTCAGCATAATATACAGTTACCTACTAACTATGTAATACTTACTTATTGAATGCATAAATGAAAAAAATGAATTGTTTACTTCAAATAAAATGGCAGAGCATTTTTAACATATCCAGAATATCTTTCCCACATTCCTCTAATTGTCAAAATAGTACTTATCCCTTTTCTGTGAAACTCTTTAAGTCTCACAGAAGAAAAAATTATTCTTTCTCTCCTATGCACCCCTGTAATGTACAGCTCTCTTAGATGCGAAGGCCTTTGCCAGATCTGATTTTGTAAGAGGAACTATTCATGTGCTTGGCCCATATTGGGCTGTAGAATTGATAACAATCTTCTGATGGGGTCCACCATATGCAGCTTGAGGGAGACTGTTTAGATTTTTTTAAAAGATGAATTGAGGATTACTATCTTCATATTATGGAAAAAGAACTGCATGAGTTTATTGTACAGCTAACAAGCATATTTGTATATTAAAAAAACATAAGAACATAAGGTATGTACTGTTTTGTTTTGTTTCATTTTGGTGAGGAAGCTTGGTCCTGAGCTAAAATCTGTTACCAATCTTTCTCTTTTTGCTTGAGGATGATTGTCCCTGAGCTAATATCTGTGTCAGTCTTCCTCTATTTTGTATATGGGACACTGCCACGGCATGGCTTGATGAGCGGTGTGTAGGTCCCCACCCAGGATGCAAACCACGAACACCGGGCCACCAAAGCGGAACACACGAACTTAACCACCATGCCACGGGACCAGCCCTCTGTACTGGTTTTTAACATTCAATTACTTTTAACTGAAAACCTAGGGAAAGTCTTTGATAAATGTGACAAAGTGCAATATTTCTGGTGAAGTCTAGATTCTGCTTTTGACAATCTATTTATCATGATTTGTTTATCCACTTTAGTGTTCCACGCAATTTTGCTTTGGAACAGTCTCTTCTTTGTCTAGAGGTTTCTAACACAAATTGTAAGAATATTTAATCACCATCTGCTCTTGTAAATAGCTCAAGTGCACAGTCTTCATTCATTCATTTTTTTGACAAAACAAAGCTGATTATTATAGGGTAGGTAGTGGGAATACAGGGATCAGCAAAGCAGTCCCTGCTGTTAAAGAGAATATATTAAGGCACGGGGGAGAGAAAGATAGAAAAACAGTGACTACAATGGAGATTTTAAATTATCAGAGAATCTATTTGCTCAGAGAAGTATGAGACTCTAGCGGCAGTGAATGGAAATGAAAAACTTTCCTAAATCTGCAATTACTGGGGGTAGGGAGGTCAGGAAGTTCTCCCAAGAGTAGGTGATGCTTGAGTTGAGTCTTGAATTTCAGGTGGAGATAACCAAGCTGAACAAATTGAGGTGGTGATAGCCTTGAGCAATTTTATTCTAATATCCCTGGCTATTGAATAGGAGTGCACAATGCTGGAGTTGGCAATACATTTTATACAAAATGCTGGCTTTCTATTTTTCCCAGATTGTCTTTCTCTTTACTGTATCCTTTTTTCTTTTCTTTACTGCGGTAACTTTGGTTTATAACATTATATAAATTTCAAGTCTACATCATTATACTTCTATTTCTGCATAGATTACATCATGTTCACCATCCAAAGACTAATTACATTCTATCACCACACACATGTGCTTAATCATCCCTTTCGCCCTCCTCCCTCCCTCTCCTCTGGTAACCACAAATCCAATCTCTGTCTCTATGTGTTTGTTTTTTGTTGTTTTTATCTCCTACTTGTGAGTGAGGTCGTATGGTATTTGACCTTCTCCCTCTGACTTATTTCATTTAGCATAATACCCTCAATGTCCATCCACGATGTCACGGATGGCTGGATTTCATCGTTTCTTATAGCTGAGTAGTGTTCCATTGTGTATATATACCACATCTTTATTCATTTGTCCCTTGATGGGCACTTAGATTGCTTCCAAGTCTTCGCTATTGTGAATAATGCTGCAATGAACACAGGGGTGCATGTATTTGTGTTTTCATGTTCTTTGGATGAACACAAAGCTATAGTAACCAAAACAGTATGGTACTGGCACAAAAACGGACACACAGATCAATGGAACAGAATTGAGAGCTCAGAAATAAACCCACATATCTATGGACAGCTAATTTTCAACAAGGGAGTCAAGTACATACAATGGAGAAAGGAAAGTCTCTTCAATAAATGGTGTTAGGAAAACTGGGCAGCCGCATGCAAAAAATGGAAGTAGACCACTGTCTTAGACTATGCACAAAAATTAACTCAGAATGGATTAAAGACTTGAATGTAAGTCCTGAAACCATGAAAATTCTACAAGAAAACATAGGCAGTATGCTCTTCAACATCGGTCTTAGCAACATATTTTCAAGTACCATATCTGACTGGGCAAGGGAAACAATAGAAAAAATAAATAAATGGGACTACCTCAAACTAAAAAGCTTCTGCACAGCAAAGGAAACCGTCAACAAAATGAAAAGACAACCTAACAATTGGAAGAAGATATTTGCAAACCATATATCTGATAAGAGGTTAATATCCAAAATATATAAAGAACTCATACATCTCAACAACAAAAAACCTAACAGCTCAATTAAAAAATCGGCAAAGGACCGGAAAAGACATTTTCCCAAAGAAGATATACCGATGGCCAACAGGCACATGAAAAGATGTTCAACATCATTAACTATCAGGGAAATGCAAATCAAAACTACATGAGATATCATCTCACTCCCATCAGAATGGCTATAATTAACAAGACAGGAAGTAACAAGTGTTGGAGAGGATGTGGAGAGAAGGGAACCTTCATACACTGCTGGTGGGAGTGCAAACTGGTGCAGCCTCTATGGAAAACAGTATGGAGAGTCCTCAAAAGTTAAGAATAGAACTGCTGTATCTCTTTTATGTGCAAACATTGTGAGCACTCTCTTCCTCCGAACTTTGTTTAAATGTTGATCAGATTTTAATGTTTCTGATCTTTGGCAGGAAGAGAACAATTTCCAAATAGATCCCACCCTGAAAACAGAACCCCATTTTACAAAAGTTGTTGACACTGAGAGTCTTTCTTTCCTACACACTTGAAAGTCTCTTTAGGCTGTAAGAGTTTACAAATTTGTTGATTAAGTAGTCCATGACTATTTCATGAGTCTTCACAGCCACTTCCTTTTGCATATGTCCCTAGAATGCACTGAATCACATGTAGAAATTTCTTTTGATGAAGGACCATGCCCTATCCATCTTAAAAGGTATTAGCACACTGTCAAATATATATTAAAGTCTCAATAATATTCCTCAAGTGAATAAATATCTTATTTTACCAAATGCCAGTTTAATATATTTTATGACAAATATTAATTGGTTTTCATGCACAAGATACTCAATAATATTGTCACTTTATGATTTGGGTTAGAGGGTATTTCTTCATCATTATTAACACAGCAAGATCACTTCACTTTAGGGATGTAGCGTAAGCTTTACATCTTTTGTCCCATAGAGTAATTTATTTATGGTCAATTTCCCTTGGATTATGAAAATTAAAAAATAATGAGAGTGGTAGAGAAGAAAGGAGATGATCTAAATAACTTTGGAAAATAACATTTTGTCTAGATATTACAAGGCTGAGACACCAGGAACTGTACACAAACCCTGTACTCTGGTTGGTAAATTTGTTTCTCACAGGAGTAAGGTCTAGCAATTGTGAAACTATTTTACATGTATACTAAGGTTCAACAAATAGGTTAGTATGTTGTAGATAAATGAGAGTTAGGTTTCTGATTGTCAGAAGAAGTTACAAATAAGCAAAGGGGAATACTAGAATAAACATCAGTGATACCTCAGTAGCAGTAAGTACACCTAGCCCCCAGATACTAATTTCTAAATACCATGCTCCAGTAAAAGGAACTGGGGCTCCTCTGAAAACTGTTGCTTCTAGCACTTGGACAGGGAAAATAAAAGATGAGCCTGTAGCATCTTGTAGTGTCAGAAAGTAAGGAAGTACTCAATAAATAAATAAAAGGATGAGAGCACGTCAAAAGAACACAGGTGTCAACCTGAAAGAGTGTCCAATGACCAAAGCTGAAACAGTTTGAACAAAAGAAATAATGATGTATTATAACTAAAAAAACAAAATAAATACCCACAATTCATAATGATATAAATAAGTGATTGAATAAATAAATAAATCGGGGTAGAAAGGACAACTTTTCCTTAAAGTACAGTTCCAAGTAATAAATGTAGAAGGAATGAGAGAAATAGAAAATTGCCACAGTAGTAATTGCTATAGGCAAGAGCCACAGATGGATGCTGAAATAAATCAGTGGGCAAAACTGGAAGGAGAGAAAGGATATTTGCATTATCTCCCCTCAAAGTATCTCCCCAAGATATCTATTAATTATTTTGGTGGTTTTAACATATGTCCAAAAACTCTTTAATAATCCTCCCTGCAGGAAAAGCTTAATTCCCCTCACCTTGAACATCAGTTGGACTTGTTGATTTGCTTCTATCAAGAGAAAGCTGGCAGGCATGACCTCGTCGAGTGGTCAAGGTTAACATCATCAGTAATATGTCACGTTGAAATTATGCAGCGATACAATGAGATGGCCACATCGCCTCTGTGGTATTCTCTCCCCAAATCCATAACCTCAGGCTAATCATGAGAAAATGCAAATAAACCCAAACTGAGGTATTCCGCAAAATAGCTGACCAGTAATCTTCAAAATGGTAAGGTCGTGAAAGACAGGGAAAGATTGAGAAACTGTCACGGATTGCAGTAAGGAGACATGATGACTAAATGCAATATGGTATTCTGGGATGGATCTTGGAAGAGAATGAGAATATTAGAGGAAAAAAAATGGTGAAATCCTAATCAAGTAGTTCAGTTAGTATTATTTTACCAATGTTAATTTTTATCTTTTTGATAAAAGATCATGCTTCTGTAAGATATTAACATTAGGGGAAGCTAGGAGAACTCTCTGCACTATCTTTGCAACTCTCTGTAAATCTAAAATTATTTCAAAATAAAAAGTTAAAGAAAACAATGGAAGTGTTTTAAATTTAGTTCCTAGCATAGATTGGGCATTCAACAACACTTCTAAAATGAATGAATTAATGTATTTGATAATAAAAAATTTACCTAGCTATAGAATTATCTTCATTGATTTATACGATTCCAAAACTCCTATCTAGCCAGATCATTTCCTCCAAGTATACATGGAGATTTTATGATTCCATCCTTTCACTGTTTCCATCTTCCCAAAAATGACCATCTATTTTTTTCCCTCCCTGATACATTTTTCATCCTTCAAAATGTAGTTCAAATATTATCTTCCTGTGAAGCTTTCCAAGTATCTATAAATCTTTCTAACTATATTTTTGCACTCATGATATCACACCTGATACTTTATGTGTTTTTCTCACCATCTAAAAATATGAGCTTCCTAAAAGGAAGAGATGTATCTCTATATTTTCTAATACTCAATTTAGTGCCCAAAGACAGTAGAGGTTCAATAAAGTTTCCATGGATGAACAAACGAAAGAATAAATAACTGATTGTTCTAAGTATCTGACTTGGTTATTATATTAAATTATGAGCTATTAGAATAAAAGATTCATGTCTTTATTTTTTCTATTCCTTAACTTACAAGTTACATAATTAAGTTTCATTCCTTGTATGTAAATGAATGCCTTACAACGCAGTTTAGAGAGGTCATTTGGTGCTACGCAATTATGGTTCCCAGTGTTCAAGCAGAGTGCAGTGAAGGATGACGTAGTAAAACATCTACTGTGATCTCTTCATTTATTTCAACAATTTTGTGAGGAATTTTAACACTATCTTTCAGGGCAGCTTACATAGATCCTCTGCTAGAGGAGAGGGAAGCCCACTTTTTGAAATATTTGCTATTATAGAGTTATCTTCCTGATCTAGGAAAAACAATTTTAGAAAAAATTTTGTTACCCTCCACAGTAACAATAAAATATGTTCACATTTAGGGCACGTTGCCCTATTTATGGCACAAATAAGATGCAGACTGACTTTATGCTTAGACAAAAGTTCTTCTAAATGTTTCCTATCAAAAGAAAGATGATTAAATGCTGAAGTACAGCAAAATCAAATGCTCACTATTGTATACATGGTGTATTAGTATTTATTACTCTATTCATAAATTTAAAATATTGAAAGTTTTCATTTTCTTTAAAAGGTTGGACTGATCTTTGGCTTAGAAAAACCAAGCCACTAAATAGAAGAGAAATACTCTTCCTGTGGGACTTTTTCCTTGAAATATAGACTTATGAAATTTATATTAATTTACATCACAAAGTCTAAATATCAATGTTGTATCATAATTTTATGGTTTACATTCATTCATAGTATAGTAATTATTCTTATTTAGTGTCCTCTTAGTTCTGTTTTATTCATATATTAAGTGACTGATAGATTCAATTCCTTACAAATACAAAAATTACAAATACAATTACAAAATATAATTCCTTACAAATGTATATATTTTATCCTAATAGCTCTTAAACCTGTCTGACTATCTATCTATCTACATATGTTGCATCAGGGAGAATACCTCTGGTATAAGTAGTTCTGTCAGACACAGTTAGACATACTTTCCCAATCATATAAAACTGAAGCTGACATAAATATTAAATGCATGGGATGGCAGTAGGTTATTAGAAATTGGTCCCTCATAAGCAGTGAAACTAGCTGATCAATATCTTTGTAATAGTCTGGAAATTAATTTTATAAAATTAACTTAAATTTTCTTGCATTAAAAAATAAAACTATGTAGAGATCATTATATTTTTATTGTATATATCATGGAATATGCATGCTAATTTACACTTGTCTTAATCTAAAGAAATGTAAGCTAAGTTTGAACAAATAAAATATTGACAAATTATTTTCATGAGTTTATATCTAGAAATTTTGCCAGTTAGAAATTCAGTGAAGCTAAATATAATCACCATCAAATGAGTACATCTGTATCAACCACTTTTTGTACATCGTATCACATTTGCATAGTAACAACACTGTATGTGGGCATCATTATCTATGTACCTTGACAGGTAGAGAGACTAAGTCTCTGAGGAGAGGAGACGACTAACCTGAGGCTACGTGGCAGAAGGAGACTGCAAAAACCCAATATTTTTGGCTCCAAAACCAACACATCTTTCATCGTCAATTTAGAAGCTGGGAGTACTAAAGCTCTTGGGTTGTGTCCTTATGAGAAATGTAAAGTCACTTGAGGTCTCGCAGACCACAACTTCCTGGGTTGTGAATTTTAGTTACTAGATTACAGTGTGCTTGCAATAAATTTAGGATTAATTCAACTCTTGAACTTCCAAAATTACAGGGATAAAAAGGTCAGGGCTGAAACTGAATAAGCATTTATTGTGTGTCTTCAAGGAGTAAACCACTGTGGGCCGCTTAACATATCTTATCTCAACTCTTTAACGTGAGGGTCTAAGATAGTATTGTCTTTGTTCTACTCATGAGGAAATATAACTCTGAGTTAAGTAATTCTGTCCAGACCACAGTGGTTGCAGGCATCAACGCTGGGGTACAAACTAGCACTCGCTGACTGCAAATCTTTAAAAATGCAAAATGCAGACACTCAAGTGGATTTCTCAAATTTGACAAAAGAGGCAGCAAAATGTACAGTGTATTAGTCAAGGTTCTCCAGAGAAACAGAATCAATAGGAAATGTATATACATATATAGGATATATATATATATTATATAAATATATGATATTTATCATAAGGAATTGGCTCACACAATTATGGAGGCTGAGAAGTCCCACTATCTGTCATCTGTAAGCTGGAGACCCAAGAGAAGTGGTGGCCTTAATTCTAGTCTGAGTCTGAAGGTCTGAGATTCAGAAGAACTGTCCCAGTCCAGGAGCAGGAGAAGAACAACGTCTCAGCTCAGCAATCAGGCAGAAAGAGAAAATTCAATCTTCCTTTGCCTTTTTCTTCTATTCAGGCTCTCAACAGATTGGATGCTGCCCAGGCACATTGGGAAGGGCAATCTGCTTCACTCAGTCCATCAATTCAGATGCTAATCTCTTCTGGAAACAGTCTCACAGACATACCCAGAAATGTTTAACCAGTTACTTGGACATCCCTTGGCAAAGTTGACACGTAAAATTAACCATTGTATACAGGAAATGAAAAAGAATTATCAAGTAGACAAACCAGGTCATTTTTGTGGAAATTTAGCAACGGGCAAGTTAAGCTCTACACGCCTTGCTAAATCCCAAGGGTGCAGCATTGATTAGGTATGGATGCTAAAGCTTCCCTCCAGTTAAGATAGTCTTTCACTTGTGTTCACTCATTATATAACCTTCAAAGAAAAGATCTAAAATAATTCTTGACTAAAATATTTGTCTAGTACATTATCTTCAGTAAAATTGTATACAGAAAATGTTGTAGAATTTGCATAATAATGATTAATTAACTTCCAAACACTAACGATGTTGGTTTCAATGGCAGAGGCTGTAATTATAATGTGTCAAACATCTGGTTTAAAGTAAGAAAAACAAATATTTATAGACATTCCAGTTTCTGATACTATGTAAACAAAATATTTGATAGATGGAAATATTTTTCGCTTTTCATCTAAATGTTCCATCAGTGCATACACAGAGCCTGTGAGGTTTTTTTTTTTTTTTTTTAATATCATGGCATTTTGGGATTCTAATTTTGAATGGAAAACTCACAACTAAAATATCAACTCCCAGCTTCACTTTGATGATAATTTTAATAAATCAGCAATTGTTTACAAAACTAATAAACTGTTTTACCTGAGGTGGTGTGGGATCATATCTATTAGAATTAGAGTAGATTTTAGTTTAATTCCTTAATTTTCCTTAAGGTAACTGGGTCCCCAAGAAGCAGAGAAAATTAGTGGAGATCGAAGAGCTGTTTGTAATGGAGTCAGAGTTGGAATGGAGGATTCTGTGAAATAGTCCATAGCTCTTTCCCATTTCTTAAATCAATACTTTAAATTAGTTTATGCCAACTCCTAAAATAACAGGAGAACTTTGACACAAAGAAAATTAGTTTCATTTAGTTAAAGTTTAAATGAAGACTTGAAGGAAAATAAGCTATGCCACTTATGTAAATAATCCCATCATATCTGTTAAACATCCAAAGGCTTAGAGCTAAATGAATTTAAAAGAAAATGCTAACATGCCTGCTGATAAAAGCTGTTTTAAGGGTAGTCTTAAACATTTTAATGCCAATAAACTAAAGAGAGAAATTTCTGGGATGAGTATTTAAAAATCATAATACAGCTTTATATCATTAAAATATGGTCACAGGGCTAATGACTTTACAGAATAACAAAATTCTCTTGACAGCAAATCTATCATAAATTTGGACAATAACCAAATAACCTGTAAAAATGCTTTGCCAAATCAATTTCATCTTTTACGTTGCTATGGTAATTACTATACTCTTGGAGGTATTTAGGAGATGCTGAATTCCTTGTGCATAATGAACTTTTCTGAAGAATATTCTAAGCATTCTAGTTTAAAAAAACTAATTTGCTTTTGATTTGCATAATTGATGTTTGAGTTCAGTGTAGAAATAAACTCACTTGGTAAATTCAAAGGACATGAAAAGATTGGATAAAAGATTAAAAAGTTCAAGACGAAAGGAAGAGATTGACTTTTACAATACTTATACCTTCTACTTTTCTGTCAACTGTGTAGTGACTTCAGGATGCTAAATACTCAGTCTGAATCCTGTCCAGAAACAGCAAAGGGAGTGAGAATTGTTGTTCAGCCCAAGAGTACGGAGTGTTATCCTTCTGGGCTTAATTTAACATTGGGAGCGAAACAGCACTTAATTATTTACCATTGCTACGTCTCATATGAGCAAAGGACTAGATTTTGTTATCCTTTCTTGGTTGCATCTATAATAAATTGAACCAGATTACTTGAGAGGCTGTGAATGGAGAGTGGGGAGCAGGAGATTAGGTGCCTATGCCTTGCCGTGGGTCTTTTTTTAGACACAAGTAAGCAGGCATCTATAAGCCTGGAAATATTCCCCAAAGAAGAGAACAGCCAATGGGGGGCGGTGGCAAACCTGTACTCCGTTACCTTGAGTACAAGTCAGTACTTCAGCCGAGACTCAATTTGCAAAGAAGCCTAAGATCTGAGGGGCTGACATTGAGGGGAGGTCCAGCAGTGCTGGTGAAGACTCACAAGAACCCTCTGGGAGCTAGTGATGAGGAAACGGAAGTTCAGAATTAGGATACCCACTAAACAGGTAATCCAATCATAGGAGAACTGGGGAACATGATAAAAACCCAGTCATTGGGAAATCGAACTGCCATTCAATAGCAGAGTAATAGATAAAATGTGTGATACAGAATAAGACAAGTGGGCATAGGGTAGAGAACACATTTACCAAGGCTTGTGACCTTGTCAAGTTAGTTAATCTCCATAGCCATCCCAAGGGACACTAATAATAGTGCTTACCCCAGGTTGTTAATTGAATTCATACATGTAAAACTCAAGACAGTGTCTGGCACACACTAAGTGTTCAGTAATTTTGTTATGTTGTTTTTGTTGTTATTAGGAAATGGGGTTTAAAGTAGAATCTTAATCTATGGAGATCTAGAGGGAAGAACAAAATTCATAGGGACATGAAGAAGCAGCCTCATTAAGGAGTAACCCTAAGAGAACTCTCGTTCCTGCCTCCCTAAACCAAAAATTGGCTGGAAATGTGGAGTAGAATTTAGCCTGAAGATGTTTACTGCGTCTGACTCTGATTCCTTACTGAAACCATCAGCATTTTCATTGCTCATCCTTTTGCTGCATCTTCTGGATGCAATACTTAGTGGCTGTGTGACCTTGCAGAAGTTTTTAAACTTTTCTGAGCCACAGAAACTTGTTACCTTTTCCTGTGACTTTGTATAGTTCTTTCATATTCCCAAATTTATACAATCACTAAAAAGTTCAGTATTTGGTAGGAAATAATGAGTCACTAAGTAATTTAGAACAAAATTGGGGTAACAAAAATTCTAAAAGACATAACAGGAAAGTGACTGTGTAAAAGTAGGACTACTTATGAAAAATAACAGTTATTCTAGGAGCAGAAACTAGAGTAGAATGGGGACTCTTTCTCATCTTCATTCTTTTAAAGACTCTGCTTCCTCTTCCTGGAATTCCTTGCTTCCATATAGTTGCTGGAGAAATACCTGCTCATAGTTAAATTCTTAAGTAAGGCGCCACCTCCTCTAGCAAGCCTTTCTCCCTCCCCGCCCTCCCAACCCACCCCCCAGTACAATTAACTGCTTTCTCTTCTAAATCTCCAAGAAACATTGTATAAATCTTATACTGGAGAACTTGTCACATGGTATTTACCCAGTTATCAACAAAACTCCTCCTCCACTTAGTAGCATCCTCCCTGAGGTCAGGGATTTCTCACAGTTGTTGTTTTAGCAGCTGTACTGAGGTATAATTTACATATCATAAAATTCACCCATTGGGATTGTGTTTTCTTTGACTTTATATTCCTATAGCCTGCAAAATAGTTCTGGTTTCTTTGACTTTATATTCCTATAGCCTGCAAAATAGTTCTGGTCCTATACAGAATAAACTTCAACAAATATTTTTTTGAATAATTAAACCAACATATGAAGGAGTCAAGATTTCCAGTGGACACCAAGCAGATGTGAAACTGATGTATCTCCAGTTTACTATCCTGTCTTCAGGATTAAGTCAGTGGATCAGGTTCTCCTCTGCCACTCTCACTAACTTTATACACTTTCCTTTAGGGGGTATGACTTCAGATGGAGAGGAGAACATTGCTCACAAAAGGTGACCCCTTGCCTGAAACTGCAGTGGGCTAAGATAAATAAATTAGCTTCAGGATTTACAACTTGGGACCTTGATAATACCCTCACCATGGTATTTTCAGTAACTGAAAATGTAGGGGGAAAACCCAGCCTATCTTTCCCTTTTTATATCAGGACAGGTTGTTTTAGGAATATAGAGAACAATGGATTTGAAAACATTCATGGATTCAATCTCTAAACACAAAAAATTTTAGGAACTATGTATCAGTGGTTACATGGAAGTCTAGTTTTTTCCCCCAAAATGCTAAGAGCTCTTGTGGAAATGCTAAACATTTATCCTATTGCAGATTACAAAATCAGTAAGTACAGGGGACACTGTTTCCATTTTATATTTCCTCCAAATGCCTGAAATAAGGGCTATATGAGAACTGAATGTCGTATAATAACTACCCCATTTAGGGGAAAAAGCAAGTATAGACTGTCTTATTTACAGGTGCAACAAATAAAGATACATGTGTGAATTTGTAAAATTGTACCCTTATGAAGAAAATTCTAACTCCAGCATAACAGTAAACCTATATATCTTCATTACCCAAACAAAAATATATATTTTAATTTTAATAATAAAAGTAGTACTTTTTAGAAATAAAAATAACCAGCTTAACTTCATAATATAATAAATATTTTGAATGAGGACTACAATGGAAAATTATAAAAACTGTATCATCTTCAAAAACCTAATTTCTCTTGTAGTTAACATAAAATAAATAGATTTGAAATTATTTATTGTAGTTGTGTTTATCTAAACAATTAATATATTTTGGAAAGAGTTTCCTTGGAAACCTCAATTGTATATAATGAGGAGACATCCAGTCTATGACCAAGAGCAGGAAATCACATATCAGAGCAGAATGCAAATAACCTAGTATTTATAAAAATTAAGTGAAAAATTATACAGCTTCATGGAAGCATGAAGATCATTTAGTATAACTTTAATGGAAGAATAAAAATGGTGACCAAGTTAGTAATGTGTCCAAGATCACAGGGTTTATTGGCAGAGACAATGACAAAAGCAGAGACTAATAGAATCACAGAGTCTAATCACCATGGTCATTAAAGATTATTCAATTTAGCCGTCCATCTAGTTCTCGAATCCTCTCTACAATGTTGCTTTTGTCTCTTCAGTGCTTGAATACTGTGAGCAATAGGGAGTTTACTAGCTTCTGAGGTAAACATGCAACCTTTGAACAAATAAATGATCACGCTTTTGTTGAGAAGAAAGCTTTTTCTTCATAATTTCTACCTGTTAGTTCTAGCTTTTGGAGTCGTGAAAAACAAGTCAAATACCTTCAAAACATGAGAGTCTTGCTAATTATTAAGGACAGTTGAGTGTTCCTTTTCATAAAATAAACTCTTATTTTGTGATTAAAGAGTTTTTCTTTTTTTATTAAAATGTACTGTATTCTCCTTATCAAAAACTTAGAAAATGTAGACAAAAACAAAAATCACCAATTACCCATAAGTAATCTTTCTTAATTATGTGTTAGTTACCTCCTTCTTATAGGTTTTATCATTATTGTAGATGCTAATGTTATTATGTTCAAAATTTTATCCACAATTAGCACTTATCATAATATGAGTATTTTTGCATAATATAAACTTTAATACATATTATCTTAATAGATGCATACTTTTTAATTAATTTATTTTTTTTTGCTGAGGAAGATTAGCCCTGAGCTAACGTCTGTGCCAGCCTTACTCTACTTTATATGCGGGTTGCCACCAGAGTGTGGCCGAGGAGTGGTGTAGGTCCATGCCAGGGATCTGAACCCGTGAACCCAGGCTGTTGAAACAGAACACACTGAACTTAATCACTATGCCATGGGGCCAGCCCCACTAGCTGCACATTTTTATTAAATAAATATTCAGCTCTTATTTGAACTAGCTGACACTTACTGGGTTTTGAGTCTCTCCAGTTTTTCCCAACAACAGATAAAGTTATTTTTCCTTTTGTGCATACATCATTGCCTGCCTTGTAAAATATAACTCTGGGGTAGATTCCTGGAAGAGGTATTCCTAAGGTAAAGGGCTTGAACCTTTCAAAAGACCCATATGCATATTTCCAATTCCTTTTCAGTTTAAACTATCACCAGCAATTTACAAGAGAAGTATTTTCACTATATCCTTTCTGGTATTCTTTTGTATGTAATCTGATCACATTTGGCATGTATTATCTTTTTATCCTGTTGGTAGACTTCTTGGTTTTATAGGTCAGTAAAGTAGAATGAATTTTAAAATGCTATTTTCCATTTATGTTTCCTTTTCTCTGAGGGGTCTGTTCTTTTTAGACTTTGAATCTTAGTGGCTTTTCTCTTTTATTTAATGACCTTTTCTCAGTCATATTTGTTTTAAACAATTTCCCTAGTCTTTTTGCCTTTTAATTTTGTGTATTATGTTTTAATATTAAGAATTTTTGAATTCTGGGTATGCATATCATGAGTCTTTCTCATAGTCATTTCTCCATTGTTTTTTTGTTTAGAAAACTCTTTCCCATGGAAAAGAAGAACTAGTATTTGTCGACATTTTCTTATCATTTTATTTGCTTCAATATTTAACTTTTAAATCCATTTAGAATTCACTCTTACAGTGTTCCAAAATAATTATTTATAAAATTTCTAACCAGTTGTCCCAAAATCATTTATTATTTTTCCTTGCCCCATTCTGAATTTTCATGCTTCCCTGTTGATATATTACTGTGCAATATGTGTTCAGTTACTTCTCTCTCTCTCACTCACACACACAGACACACACACACACATGCACACAATTTCAGAAACTAAAAGTCAGCTCTGGACTGCAGGATCTGATTGTGGTGGGGCACTTTGAATAAATTTTGCTGTTGAATAAGTCATTTTCAAAACTAGTTTATTTTATCTTTCTTTGTCTAAGCTTGTGAACTACTTATTTGCAAAATGCATTGTTTTTCCTCCACATTTCTTCTTAATATTTCTTTCTTTATGACAAGTTGTGCTTTCATTGTCAACAAGACAAATGGTGACATCTCTGACACAATGAAAGCAGTACAAGTGCTTGTGGTGTAGTAAGAGCAACATTTATACACACATTCTTGTTATAAAATGATATATATAGTCCTGAAAAACTTCAAATTCCACAAAATTATGAAAAAATGGGGATTTGGGAAAGAAGGATTAGGGTAAGATTACTCAAAATATATTCAATCAGAGCTAATAAAAATACTAATAAACCCAATAAAATATGAGCAGACATTCAAATCTCCCCAAACATTATACCACCATGAAAGTCTGTGTTTTACTTTTTTTTTTTCGCTGATTTGTCCTGAGCTAATATCTGTCACCAATCTTACTCTTTTTGCTTGAGGAAGATTTGCCCTGAGCTAACGTCTGTTGCCAATCTTGCTCTATGTTTTGTATGTGGGTCACTGCCACAGCATGGCTGCTGACAAGTGGTATAGGTCTGTGCCCAGGAACCAAACCTGGGGCCACAGAAATGGAGCATGCCGAATTTAACCACTAGGCCACCAGGCCAGCCTTGAGTTTTGTATTTTTAATCCTAGAGGTTAGTATTTCCTCTTTCCTAATGTAGACTCTTCCAAACTTGCTGTTAAGACATCTGATGTTAATCTGATTCTTTATTCTTTTTGTGTATTGGATACCCCCAAATATTACCATACAGTATTCTAATAAAGCAAAGCTAAGTTCGTTACAACTCACAGCAGTAGGGGAGAACACCTTGACAGAGCTTTGCAGGGTCACCAAAGGGGCAGTTGGATAGGATATTTGCAGGGATTTCTGCCCTGGGCACAAGTGGTTTGAGGTGGATCTTTCAGGGTGGGAAAATGATTGGGATTGGGCAATATTTGTAGATTAGGAATGGTGGATGTAGCAAAGTGAGAGTTCTGAAGAGAGTCTTGGTAAGTAAAGTGTTGTTTAATAAGAGAGCTGTTTGCTCAGGTGAAAGAATGTTATCTCTGATAAACTGATATGCAGGAATTTCTTGATGTGAACAGTGAAATAGTGAGTTATTTATTGATTTACAATCTTATCTTCCCTGGGCAAAGTTTTCCTAGAACAAAAAGTAATTAACGTTGACATAGCTATTCTAATAGTGGTTGCAGTTTTCATGGGGGATTTTTCCCCCTTTTTTAGAATGTTTCTATGAAGGAGTTGTTCTTACATACCCTATATGGCATTATGGATCACTTCAATCTGAGATCTTCTATATCTCTTATAATTGTGAAAATTCTCAGTCATTACTTCTAAAAATATTTCCTACACTCCATTATTTTATTTTCTTTATATGCAATTGCTATTTTATAGATGTTGGCCCTTAAATTCTATTTTATTTTTTGCTTAAGTTTTATATTTTCCAAACGGGGAGAATTTCATGACCTGAACTTTCTGTTTGCTTTCATTCTGTTGTCATTCTACCAGCATCTCCAATTACTTCTTAATGATTTCTTATTCGTCAGTTTTTCTCTCATCCTTTTTTATAATTCTGTAGATATTAATATGCATACTTTAGTCTCCCATTGTCTGGTACATTAACTCTTCTTCCTCTAAGACATTCAAATTGCTTTCCTAGGCTATCTTCTATTTTTCCTCTGTCTCATATTCTTCTGGAAGTAGCAGCCAAGTGACTGAAGTCTTACGCCTTTCTGGTGGTTTTAGGTGGTAGAGGTAAGAAGCATATTCCAGAGCCGTGAGCTGTATACGTGTTGATTTACACATTATAGTTGCAGTTCTTCACACAACTGACAGAAGCTTGGGGGTAAAGATATGCAGAGAAGAAAAATGAGTAAAAAATAAGAGCATTTAGCACAATCTATTTGATAGTTTAATGACTGTTGACTGGATGTTCAGTTATTCATTGTTATATTCAATGGGCCTGTAAGTGCTAAACCTATTTTGACCTTACTTATTTTATTCCTTTACCTAAAATATCAGTGGAATAACTCTAAAAGTATAGTGATTGATTCAACAAATTTTGGGCGCTTACTATTTGCTTACCACTGTGAATATGCAACTGTGTAAGTCACAATCTCCTACAGAATAAGAAATGTTCTGAATCTAAGAGATCCACAGGGCTTATAAAGATGCATAAAAAAGGCTATATAACCCTGCCTTAAGAGGAAGGGGAGAAAAGTCTTCAGAGGCTATGATACTTCACAGAAGGTTTTAAAACTTGGCAGGAGTTGCCAGAGGCTCAAGAGGAGGGAAAGTATTCCTCTTGTAAAGAACAGTATGAGAAAATGCTTAGAGCTAAGCAAGTAGCTTGGTATTCTTGTCATTGTAAAATAAGGTTTTTCCAGGGGCATTCTTGGGGAAAATGTCTAATAAGTCATTTAGAAGCCAGATCACAGAGGGTCCAGTATTCCATAATAAGCTAGTATTTTTCCTATGAATGGTTATCAGCCATTCAAGGATTATAAGTGAGAGAGCCATTTGATCAGCTTTACACTTTAGAAAGATTAGGTATGTGGCACTGTAGAAGCTAAATAGGGAGAATGTAAGAATGACGTTCTTGAAATGATTTAGAAGGAAATTGCCATGGCCATGTAAAAGATGATAAGGAGATAAAGTAAGTCAGCATTACAGAGATGGAATGCTACCGAGCAGTTGAACTGTGGCCAGTAAGACTTAAGAAATCATTCCTGACATTATTTAATGTTTATTAACTTACATTTAAAAAGCCATACGTGACTAGTGTCTACCATATTGGACAGCACAGGTCTACAACTTAAGAGAGAGAGATGATCTGGCAACATGGATTTTAGAGCATAGTTAAAACTATAGAATATTTAAAACATATATGTGAGTTTTATGGAACACTTTGAATAATGAGTAACGGATGAGAATAACTAATGAGAGTGACAGCCGGAGAGAAGAGCCATGAGCAGAACCCTGGTAAAAATGACATTTTAGCTTTGGATGGAAGAAAAGGAGTGTGGGCGAACTACTGAGACAGAGGCAATGTTGAGACGAAGCATTCAGAGAAGGGAGTCATAGAACTCAAGGCAAGACAAGTTTCATTTCAAAGGGCTTGGTCACTAGACACTGCTGAAAAGTCGAGTATTATAAGGTCTTGAAAGTGCCAGAATGTGTCTAGCAACTTAGCCGGACATGACTGACCTTAAAAAAAATTTATTGCATGATAGACATAAACACCACGTGAGAGAGAGTAAATGAATAAGTAAGAGATGAGCTTCAAGTTTGTAAAATAAAGAAAATCAGAGATAGGAGACAGAGAATTACCAAAGATAATTAGAATTTTACAATAGCTGTGAAAGATTTAAGTACGTTTGAAATTTGAAGGGAAGGGGTCACTTTTCAGAAAGAGGTTTAAAATATAAAACAGAGAAGTGGAAATGGGTGAAAATTCAGAAGGCAGGATTAGTAGCTGGTGTGGCGCTAGAGAGCATCTTTTCCTTTGAAACTGGAGGGAGAAAAGAAAGAGATCGATGCACACATTCTAATCTCAGAGTGGAAATTCAAACTTTGCCCGCTACATATGTTTTCTCAAGCATGTTTCTAAATCCCATGAGATAAAAATTAAGATAAATAAAAGTTTTGCTCTGCGTATGCCATTCTCCTCAGTATGTGTATTTTTTTAATGGAGATATTTAGTGTTTAGTTTTAAGTTTGGTGCTTGTTAAATCATTAGGGGCTTCAATTTTAAAAAATAGGTATAATCCCGAATTTCTTCTTTAAAATTCTAGGATGTCATAATATTTTAGTTGGGAAAGTGCTTTTTCTTTCATTGAATAATATAACACCATCTTCTTGGAATTCGCAGTTGGAATTGTAAAACCTTTTAAAGAAGTTTAATAGTTCATTGTGCTTTTACGACATCAAAATAAAAGAAAAAAATTGGCAGTTAATTTTTGATGAGGCTAAGTCACAAAGCATTTCAGTCAATAGGTGGCATTTTTGGTATAAGACTTGCAGCTACTGAAATGTGCGCGTAGTTTTCTGCCTAAAGAAAATAGAAAGGGTTTGGAATTTAGAATGGTAGCAAAAATCAGAGCATTATGTTTTTATATGCAATATGTGTTATGCCAAAGATTATTGAGATAATATACTATACCAATAGCGAGAAAAGATCCAAATTGGACTGAGTGTGAATAAGGTATCTGGGAAAATGTTATTTCACAGCAGAGTCCAGTAAAAGTACAAAGGCAACTTAGGTATGTGTAGTAGTATCCTAACAAAAAAGATCTTTATTTCTAACTGTGTCATGAGATCACACCCACAAACTTGTATCTTTTGACAGTGAACTGGAGAATAAAAAGGAAAAAAAAGGCGGGGGAGAGAGATGTTTGGGGAGAATTCATTGTATCTTTAACAATGTATACTCAAGAGTGGAGATTTCTGAATATTTTCTTTCCTTTGTGTTGCTTGGAATTCAAGTTCACTGTTCTTTCCACTGCACAACTAAGTTTATCCTTTAGGGAATATGCCTTCAGATCCACATAAATATCTAGAACTTTTGTTTTCCTGTATATCTTTCTGTTGCTTAGATAGTTGTTCTCATATCCAGTGACAATTTTTAAAATTTCTTTGACGATTGATGTCAAGGTGTGGCCCTTCCCACCTTTTTGGTTTTTTTAAATCCTCACCCATTTAGGGAAAATAAATTAGGTTAAGTTAAAAATTAAAAATTAGTTTTTTAAGTTAAAAATTCACTTCGCAGGATTTGAGTTTTTTCCGATCGCTTTCTCTTCTGAGTATTTGAAATATAACTTGATGAAGTAGTCATTTCACTTCTGGTTTATACGTTATAAAGGGGTCACTGAAATCAAAAGATCTCTTAAATTCAGTAATTTCCTGGGGCAAAAGATCTTTTGCCTTCCAGAAAGTTCATTCTGAAAATGCAAGACTGGGAATAAGCTTTTGTTTTCACACTTCACGTCAAGATATTTGCAGCACTGACTCCCCTGTTCTTTTACAGACTTTCTATCCAGGAGCAATTCCATAGTGGCTGATAAGTGTGTCAGCTCAGGGACTCTATCCGCCTTATCAGCACCTGACACTCTCTACTGCATTAGTATATCACAGCTTTAAAATGTTAAACTTGATTTTGTCCTTCTATTAGTATCCCTGCATCTCAAGTAATCCGGGGGACAAGTCTACGTACTGAGTTATGTACTCTTCCTTACTCTTTTAGGGTTTTAGCCATCAGAATTGTTCTCTTTTTCTCTCTCTCTTTTTAACATTCCATTGTAAATAATTAAATTTTATTGATTTAATGTATTTAAATTTTAAATATATTTCAAATCCATCTATCCTTCCCAATATGAGTTCTTATATTTTTCCAAATCTAAGAAATTGGAAGAGGACATTATAGTTAATAAAAGATCTTTCTCATCACTAACTCTGATCCATCTCACCCATTCCTTCATAAGTGCTGCTTTCTCACTTCATGGGTAGAGAAACAGGTTCTAATGTCATGTCTCATGCCCAGTTCTCATCTTAAATACGATGCTGACTGAATATGTCTTTCTTTCAGTGTAGTATCACTCTTTTTAAAATGTACTTAGGTAGTTTACATTTATGGCAGTTATCTGGATTAAATGAAATAGATTTTAATAAGTCTAACTTCACATTATCTGTCCCCTCCCCCAAGTTCTCCAGTACTTTCTATGTTGGGTACCAATCCCTTCATTGTCACTGACACTCTTCACTTTGAAAATGAAAAGTCAAATGTTATTTGCTATGTAATTCTTTATTTGGTACCATCATTAATAAAATAAAGTAAATGAAATAAAATAAAGTAGAATACAATTTTTCCATCATGAAGCTGATTCCTAATCTTGATTAAGTCACAATTCACATGAAGTTCTGATACTGTGTGTGTTTATACTTTCATTTTAACCTGTATTTTGGGTAAGCTATATTCAAATATTAGTCTTAAGCAAAAACATTATTGATAGGAATCCTTGACTTTAACTCTGAAAAAGTTCATATTCCTGTATTGTCAATATATGTATCATATATCGTATCATATATCAACTCTGAAAAATTCACATATTTTTCCAAGAATCATGGGTAAGGACAAAGTGAGATAATAAAGAAGAATATATACTGCTGAAATAGAATATAAGTGCCAGTAATTATCATTATGAAGCTTTTAGATTGATAACATTACAACGTGGAGACCGTAACATTGATCCCACTCACTTTTATGGATGCTGACATAGGTTTTTGGAAAGAAGTGCTGGAGAAGTGGGTGACAGCTGACTTTTGAAGGCAAATGTTTTAATGTTACCACTGACACATAAATGGGGCATTCAGGATCAGGAAATTAAAATGAGATATGTAGCATCATAATGATCTTGATTTTTTGACATTTTAATTATGCTGGAGGAATATTAAATTGTCCCTGTTATCTGATAATATAAATTCTATTTTCATTGTTCTGTTGAGTTAAAGCATCCTCAAAATATGGAAATTATAATCACGCTTCAAGCAAGTAATTTGCACATCTAAAATTAATACATTCGAACGCCAGTATTACTTTTCATTTTCCTCTAAAAATTAACATCGCCATTTTTAAAACTCTCAACACCCGCTGTCTGCAATTGCGAAAATAAATATATATCATGCTGTGTAGTTGGTCGTTATACATTTTAAACACCAAGAATAATAAAATATGAAATATTTAAAAAAATATTCTGGGTTATGGGATTCCCACTTTTTGGTTAGTCTATGAAGAGGCCTTAATAAAATGCTAAATCTAATATGCCAGAAAGGGATGAATTATGAAATAAATTTTATCTATTAGATCCTGAAACTAGACTTTTGAGAAATCATGATGAATATTCTGAACATCAAAGGGTGAAATTTAACTACTTGATAACTAAAATTACCATTAAATTGAGGTAGCGTGCAAACAATGCACAGTTGCCCAAATTGAAAACATCATATTAAATATAATTGCATTTGTTAATGAAATACATGTTTAATCTACAGTTAAAGCATTATTGAAATCAGGTTAATGTACTCATAAAATGATTAGGTCTTAAAAGATCAATTAAGATGAATATGCATGTTCAGTTACTTAGAATGCCCCATTCATTTTAATTTAATATAGTAAATGTGTGTAAATAAACATGTGAGTTGAATACAAATGACACAGAATAATAAAATAGTTCAGATGATAAGTATGAAATCAGAAAGTAACAGCAATGAAGAAATTATATTCAAAACATAATACATTTTTCTGTAAATTTGTATCACTACAATGATACTAAATCAATATAGCTTCCAGCAACCTTATTCTCATTAATCTATCTTAAGATGATCTTTTATTTGAGATAATTTCCTCATCCTCAACTATATCTTTATTGTAACTTCCAAATAATAATACATTTTATAATGAATATATTTCTGTCTTATAGTTTATTGTTTCATGATACAAAGGTAATAAAATTAAGAAAATAGTATTTTCATAATCAACTCTCTATGTATTTAATTCTTTTCTAAATCCTTCCTTTGGAAATTGAATTGCCTAGACTCATCTCATTCATTAATATCATCAGTACACATTCTTTCCCCCTCAGTGAATTCACTTACAAAGGGAAGAAAATAAAGTTATGCTCATCAGGCTCAGTATGATATTTTATGGACATTAATATCATTAATTCACATTAAATTTGTTATCAATACTTACTAACATTAAGAATAGAACACATGACAAATGAAAAACATTTTACCAAGGTGGTGATATTCCATAATAGCAACAGCATCTCCATGATTATCAAAATTGACAATGAATGATATATTTGAATATCCCTGGTCTTGTTTGGGGACTTTCAAGATACAGTCTTTGATTTTCAAGATTCTCTGCTAAAAACTATATATATTTATGATGTCTTATAAATACTTTCCAAAAAATTATAGCTGCATCCTCTGACAGATGTCACTTTTTAAAATAACTTGCCAAATACTAATCTCTTTTTATTCCTCTTAAATTAGGACTTTGTAATGTGTGTTTCTAGGTAACTGAATAATTATTAATTCTATTTCCATTGATTAAGGGGAAAAAATTCTTAACTCTTATTAGTTGATAATGGTATCGTTGTTATTGGCATCAGTGTGAATTGCTAAGTGTGATTCCCAATAATTAAAAACTGTACTAACACTAACCCTTGTGTTTTTTGGTTGTTGTTTGCACTTTCAGAGACAAATAAATAGCATGGCATGAAACATGGCTCAGTTCTATTACAAAAGAAATGTTAACGCCCCCTACAGAGATCGCATCCCTCTAAGGATAGTTCGAGCAGAATCTGAACTCTCACCATCCGAAAAAGCCTACTTAAACGCTGTGGAAAAGGGAGATTATGCAAGTGTCAAGAAATCCCTAGAGGAAGCTGAAATTTATTTTAAAATCAATATTAATTGCATTGATCCTCTTGGAAGAACTGCTCTCCTCATTGCCATTGAAAATGAGAACTTGGAGCTCATTGAACTACTCTTAAGCTTTAATGTCTATGTCGGAGACGCTCTACTACATGCCATCAGGAAAGAAGTCGTCGGAGCTGTGGAGCTGTTACTGAACCACAAAAAGCCCAGTGGAGAAAAACAGGTACTTGCAAAAATACTCTTTTGAATTTATTTTACTTGCAGAATGTTTCTGTGGGTATTCAAATTCTCCCAAATTTTAAATAATAGAAGCGTTGAAATTAGAACTATTAAGAAAGAAAACTACTCTTAAGTACAGAGTTCACATCCTCCCTTGGCAAATCAGACCTTGGGTGAGAATTAAAGCAAAACCAAGTAACATACGGTGGCTCCCCATACATTGGATACATTTCTGTGTAATGCTCAACATATAATGTTGTTTGGGCTTACTGTGTGTGTGTTGTGTTTTTCCTTTTCTGACATTCTACAGTAGCAGGCTGAATTATTTTGCTATTTTCCCATTTAACCTGCTTGCCTGTTCTGAGATTCTGCGTCTTACTCCAAAAGTGAATTGCACCATCTAATTATGATATTGTTCTTTAGCAAACTCTAATGGATTCTTTTAAATTGAGACAAATAAAACAACAAAATATTGCTAGAAAATAACTGAACTCTGACTGTAGGCTTAACTATATCAAATTTACTAATGGCAAAAGTGTAGCAGTAGCTTGATGTCATCAGTAGAAGATAAACAAAAATGGCACACAATTATAAATATGATGTGGGGGTTTTTCTTTCCTATCTCCCTGTTTTGTTACCACTAAGGGAGTGGAGAAATCACAGAGAGGAACAAATAAGGAATCTGTTTTTGTTTGTCTAGATCCTTCCCTTTGTTACTGCCCATATCTGAATTGTCTATTTGATCCTTTTTCCTTTTACATGGAACACTTCAGTTCCCTGTATCAAGTCTGATTGACTAATTGCAAAGACATTGAGCATACTGCAGTGGCTCAAAATCTGTCTTTTAAAGTAAAATCTTATAAAATGTGCGTTATTATAGCTCTAGCAATTTTTGCCCTATTTGATAATGCAAATCTCCTTTTCTGCAAATGATAAGACTGTTAGGAGATGTTACATTCATTTTAAGCAAAGTCTGCTGTAGCCACTATTATCTTCGCTTTGCTGGAGGACTTTTTATCACACAATCCTTGCTATTATTAGGAGGAGAACTTTTGGCTGGGTGTCCCCTGAAAAACTCTCCTGTGTTCTCAGAAGTCTGTGCTCTATGCTCCATTCTTATATCTCAACACCATTCACCCCCTCTCCTTACCCAAACTCAAACTTTGATAAAACAACGCGCCACGGTAACAGTGCTTCTCTGCTTGTTGCTATACTGGCTTTTTGTTGTTTCTTTCATACCCAGTACATGTGGGTTACCTTCCTATCATATTGGTAAAATTTTACTGAAAGGAAAATTTGCTTGCTTCATCTATCCTTTCAAACTTTTACAAAGCTTGACAGGGATGGACAGGTAATGGGCATATCTAAAGACATGTGTTATGTTATATCCCAGTCTTTGACCACTAAGGAAGTACAGAACACTGAGGCAGGAATGAATGGGAGTCTTTTTGCATCTGTGTAAGTTCAGGTGCTATTTCCTCAGTCACCTTGTGATTTTGAAATTGCTTCCACAATCACACCCTTAAAGTATTTGCGTTTTTTAATAACAATGATCTTATATTGCACACCCTCTTGTTTTATGGCTGTATAGGCAAACATGACAGATGTGACTGAAGGTCTAGATCATTCTAGAGTGGAGCAAGTCTACAGAAGAAAATTGTCATTAAGTATGTTTTTCACGTTTATTAAATAACTTTCTTAGTTCTATTTTCTAGAGAACATTGGCCATACATTTCAATGTCTCACTAGTCAATGACATTTGTGCTGGCAAGAGTAATTTGGTGTCTGGAGAAGATATCTGCTATTATGAGAGTGTTTGTTGGAAGATGTTCAACTTCTGAGCTAATCTCTGGTCTCACAAGTGGTCCTGGCTCCTTAGAGGCACTTGATCCGAACCCTGATTATTAATAAAAGGCAGTAAAGGCTTGCAATCTGCCAGGAGTCTGAAATATCCCAGGCCACGTGTTCCTGGAAGATTTCTCTTGTATCAGTTTGCTGGCCAAGAATTTTCCTTGTCTATTTGTACATTCTAGAATTCCTTTGCAGTGAAGGAACTGGGAATAAACAAAAACTGTGTCTTTTTGTTTGAACTTCGTAATTTTGAAAGCACAAATCCAATCTACCTCAGAATTCCTGGCATCTGGTACGATACAAGTAAGGCTGCTACAACATGAAATGTATACAGTAGAGCACAGAAGAGATGTTCTCAGGGCTTGGGGTGCAGTCAAACCCCATTACAGCTTGCCTGTTTATCTGTGGTTTACTTAGGTAATACATTTCAGTATGACCAACATCTTTTGGAATAACAGTTTCCATAAATCAATGTGTTGTAGGTAGCAAATATGTTCTTGACAGGAATTTTTTCTCTCATAAATTGTTATGCCTTAGATAGTTCTTGTGATCATTGAAAGCGATTTTGGGTAATATTATAATTTACCTAATTTCCATTCTCATGGGTATCCCTCAAAGACACTGGAATACATTACATTAATTTTGTTGAGGTTATTGAAGCCAAGAATTAAAATCTGAAAGCAATATCCAAGTTGACATAATAAACATAACTTATCCTCAAGTGAGCCAAGAAAGAGGATCTAATATAAAAATCATACAAATCTGATGATCAGAACACTTATGTAGAACTTAAAATGTGACAAATGTGGATTAGGAAATATATTCATCTTTTACAAATTTGTCACAATAATTTCTTTCTGTGGAAACAGATGCAGTGTTTGATGGCATCCTGAGATCATGGGAGCTGTGTGATTTCAGATGAACGTGTGTCCTCTCCCGGTACACTCACCAGGGAACAATTTACAATTTATGTATGCTGAATGTGCCAGCCCCTGTGCTGGGCGCTGGGGAGGAGGCACGACTCCTGCTCTCTAGAGTCTTGAGGTCTAGTTGTGAAGAGAGACAGGAAAGATATCACAAGAATATGAATAAAGGTGATCACAATGGAAAGATGAAAGAGAAATAAATCCTCGGGTAATTACGGAGTTCAATTGAGTGAATTTGGTAAACACAAAATATCACTGGGTATAGGGCATGAAGGAGCAGGAGAAGGGGCTGAAAAAGAGAAGGAAGAATGTTTAAGGGTTTATACCCACCGACAGTTAACTCCATTCACTAAGATAGAGACTGTGGGAAAAGGTTTATGGGACTTGATTGGATACGCTCAGTTTTTGGTTTATTGAAATCGACATCTAGGAGGTAATTAGAAATTTTGGACTTAAGAAAGGGTCTGGGATTGATATATAGATAGTGAGGACATTGAAACAAATAAAATCACCTGTCTTCCTGTCACTCTGACATTGATTTTCTCTTCTTGCCCTTACATATTGTTTAAATGTTTGTGATTGTTAGGATATTAAAAGATTTTTTTCAAGGCAGCATCTAATGAAGATAAATAGATGGACAAAGATCATTAATTATTTCCTTCCATATTTAATGTAGACCTTCATAAATCAGGGTATTGATTTCCTAGTGTTTTATTTTTACTATTGAAAAATGGAAAGAGTGATACTTAGTTTCTTTCTTTCATGTAGTAGACAGCATAGAGAACTTGTGGTTCTCTACACTAAGCAGGAAGATGGATCATTATGTATTCTTACTGGGACTGCTCTCTTGCTATAATCATTACTCTGATATTCTCTGATGATTTTATTGAACTTTTCTTTAACCTTCGTAGTACCTTATTCATCTACAGGGAATAACTGGGAATGACATCTTAGCCCCTTTTTCAGTCAATTGATTGGTTACTTGACTTGTAATTATTTCTAGCAGACCTTTCTCTTTGTTGTCTTCTAAGGCCAGATTCAATTTCAGTTTCAGCTGCTTCAGTAAATGTTTGTCAGAAACAGAACTTTCTTTTCCATTCTTCACTTACACAGTGGTTCTCAGTCTTCAGCATCATCAGAAACACTGGGTGGGCTTGTTAGAACACAGACTGCTGGATCCCACCCCAAGAGCCTCTGATGCTGCAGGTCGAGAAGGGGGCCCTGGAACTTGTGTTTCTAACAAGTACTCAGGTGATACTAATGCTGCTGAACTGGAAACACTTGGAGAACCACTGACTTTGAGGATGTTGAAAGTCATAGAATACCTATGGTTGTATAGTTCATGTTAGGTATGTTGAACTATACTATGCTAACCTGGCTTTCAGGAGATTTCGATTAATTCCCTTAAATAGTGATGATTCACTGGTATTTAATATATGAGATTTTCCGAATTTCACTAATATATTGATTATATATTTTTCCTTCCTTGGGAAAAAGACTTTGCTAAATATTACTTATTACTTTAATAGTTAAGATTCTAGAGTATTTCAGTTGAAGACATTTTGGTTTTAAAGCTCTACAAGAAAGAACACCAGATTTTATAGTTGTAAGGGATTTTGGAGATCGTCTAATCTAATCACTTCATTTTACAAAGGAGGGAAAGGAAAGAGGAACCTGGTGGGGTTTGGAGTTTGACCTGACTAAAAGGATCTATAAATTATTGCAACCAACCTAAAGGTAGTCTGATGATGATATTAATAATGACAGTAATGATGACAAGAACAATAATAATACTAGGTAACGTTCATTGAGCCTGTCACTATGCCAGTAACTGTGATAAGAATTTTGTGTGCATTATCTCATTTAATCTTCACATTATCCTGTGAAGGTATGTGCTATTGTTATCCCCATTTATAGGTGAGAAAATGAAGGCCCAAAGAGGCATAAATGACATGTCCCAGATCACAAAAACCAGGAAATATCAGTGCTGGAATTCAAGAGTCACAAAGGATAACCACTATGCTGTCTGGCTCTAGCCACTGCACCAATAGGAATGGGAGTCATTTAACTCATTAGTTAATTACCCTAATTTAGGTGATGAGTTAGATAAATTTAATAGGACCTCTGTATCTACATATTCAGGCTGTGTCTCTACCTTGAAGATTATAATGCCATTTCTAATTTAGTTGCTCAATAAATACGAAGGTATAATGAAGTCATTAGAAGCTGTGAAGTGCTGTTGAAGAGCATGGTTAAATGATAGAAACGCTGACTTCTAGCCCCGTTCACCACTTGCTAACAGGAAAAGTCTGAGTCATTCTGAGCCTTGATCTTCTTGGCTGTTAATTAGGATAACAGTATTAATTTACTTGCTTGTTAAAGCCCGGTGATGTTCAAATTCTGTAAAAGCATTTTATAAGGTAACATGTAATAACAGCATAATATACTACGGTTCCTGTATTATGCCATCATCTCTGTCTTCCTATTGACAAACAAATATACTAATAATACAACATATGCTGAAATGATGAAGTTAAGCATGGGCAATTTACCCCCTAGTGTGCATGACTTCTTTTTTCATTTGAAAAGTGCAATCACTGAAAACAGAATCCCTGTTCAGAGAGAGTAAAGGAGAATTTAATCCAGTTTACTCTTTTTCTTTCCATCTCAGTGCGCATAGGGGATATTTTTTTGATTGTTTCAGTAGATTTGCTAATACAATTTGTGGTTTTAGAAACAGTACTTATTATGTGATCAGAAAATCAAAGAAATAGGAGTTTGGCATTAGCAGGTTAATGCAAATATGCATCCAACCCAAAATATACTCTGCTGACTAAAAATAAAAAACATTTTTCAACTGATACAGACACTAATAAATATATGCCTGGCTACTGAGCAGAGAACTATGTTCTTTAAACAAATGTAAAATTTTCAGATTGAATTCATTTACTTTCTTCATTAAGACTCAGATACCCTGAAAAAGTTTACTTTTAACTCTTGCATTCATCTGGTTTTCTTCACTGGGCTTCAGCACAGGTAATTTGCCTTCTGCGGTCCCATGAACTTCATATGGTGCCTATTAAATTATGCTGTATGCTGGGACAGCCTATATGCCCTATCTTTAGAGCTGCCCCTTGCAGAATGCAAACATTTCAACTTCGTCAGTGGTTAACCAATTGAGGTTACCCTTTCTATTTGTTTTTATTACATCCTGGACATTGACAGTAAGTGAACCTAAATATATGTGTAACCACAATCTTAGGGACTATCAAAATTCAGAGAGAACAAGAGTAAGAGTAAGAGTGAGTGAGTAAGAGGGAATTATAGTAAAGTATTAAAGATGTTCTCTCCCAAAATACTTGCGAGACATAGCTAGATGAATTAGCTAGATTATCAATAGAAAAGTTGTTTAGAATATTGTCTAAATCTTCCATTAATATGAAAAAGCTGAAAATTGTCCCCAAATATGATCTTTGTAATGTAAAGTAGTAAGCAATATAAAGTATTTTTGTTAACAAGTACTTTGAAAGTCTAAAAATTAAATCGAGTCTTATTATTCCACAGCAGGGAGTTTAAACACTATTACAACGTAGAGCATAGACTGTGTTTAGTCAGCTGGCAAATGGCAGTCATGAGAGATCTGAATAATTCTGTCTTAAATGGAAGAATTTTTAAAAGATAGACTATGTTACATGATTAATATGATAAAGTGGCTGAAGCTAACTGGTCATTCTGACTCATAATACACCATTTAACTTCCTTGGTCACATTGACATTTTATTCTTCTTGAAGACCAGCAAATTATAAATAAATAATCCCTCTGAAACATGTTCTCTTGGTCTTTCCTCTTAGCTTCCCACACTTATTATGAAAGGGAAAAAGAAGTAATCATTAAATATATTGGGAACCCACAAGAGTAAAAGGCTTTTAGCCCCTTCTGAAAATCAAGTGGGCAAAGAAACCAACCTCGAGCAATGAAACAAAGCTCAGAGAACTGAGGCATTTCCACTCCAAGATATGAAAATGCAAGACAGGCCTTCTTCTCTGCCTTTGGACAGGGAAGGAGTGAGATATAGTGAAGAGAGTTGAGAGAGAAAGATTTAGATGTAAATCCTGTTTTCTAATCTCAGGCAAATCATTTAGTCTTTTGAGCCTTGACTCTCTCATAAATAAGAGGAGGATTATAGTCCCTGCTCACCAGGTTGTTGTCAGGATTAAATAGTTCACACACTAAAGTGCCCAGCATTAAGTGAGCTCAGTACATGTAAGTCTCTCCACCTCGCTGCCGTTTGGGCATTTTACATTTATTTAATTTCATTTAACAAGAAATGCGTATGTACATTGAAGAAGCTAAATATTTCTGAAAGCAAATGCATTGTGAGATCTTAGGGCTAGTATGAAAAGTGAGTTTATATTAAAATAAAAGAGTGAACCTAATCTTTCAAATGTGAGCTTTGGTGAAAAACTTTTGGTGGTCATTTTTATTAACTCCCTGAAATCCATTATAAATATTGTGATCAAATATAAAACTAATAACATGATGTCTCAGTAAGCAAGATATCAATTGAACTTCATTAATTATAATAATTTGAAAATTAATCATTAATGAATAACAGAGTCATTTAACTATTATAATTAATTGAATAGATAAGCGGTTAATATAATTGGGAGTTATAAAAAATACATATTGTGATTAGAATGTCTCGTAACTGTTTTCAAATGCCCTTTTCTTTCAACCAACTATATTTACTTATTCTCCGATTAGATGCAAAATAAGTAAAGTTTTATTGCTTCAATATCTGAAACACAAGAATATGAGAATTTCGGTAGTGTAGAATTTTAAATGTTCAAGAACCAATTTTTTAAGCATTTAGAAAGAAAGAGTGCTCTCATTTTCATTATCACAATTTATTCTTTATGTAATAATTTTCTGGACCAGTTAACCTCTAGGTATATCAATACACCAAGTTGCTATTGTTTGAATCATATATTAGAAACACTTAACAATAATTCCAAACTGTGAGCTTTGAGCATGTGAGGGCCAACTTATAGAATATACCCTCCTGAGAGAATGCTCAAACCTACCCAGAAGAAGTGGGTGGTTTGGGGAAGGTAAGAGAAATTAAAAATTGCAAATTTACCAACTGGATGCATAACCTCTTTTCCCTTAAATGAGATCACGATGGGTGAGTGGAGGGGGTTTAACTTTACATGGTCCTCACCCCCTCACGTGTGTAACCTAATTGCAAAATTCTTTCTTAGTTTCTGGAATCTCCTGGGGAAAGTATATAGATTTGTTTGATTTGGAGATACAGGCTTAAAGGCTTAATTGTTAAGCAGTACTGGTATCATCAGTTATAAAGGTGAATTTTTAATACAATAATACCATGATAAGTAATAAGAAATATTTCTGGATTTATTTAGACTTTATATTATGTGTATTATCCACTGTCCAAAATATCAGAGAATCCTTAATTAGCAGTATATTGAATAATTTTTCCCCAAAGCAATACATAATTGAAAAAGCAAATAAGTTGAGGTGCATTGTAAATTGCTATTACATTTTACCATAGTGGTTGTAGATCAAGGGATGATATTAAAAATTGTTAACAATAGGGGCCGACCTGGTGGTGTAGCGGTTAAGTTCGCGTGCTCCACTTCAACAGTCGAGGGTTCACTGGTTTAGATCCTGGGCCGGACCTACTCACTGCTCATTGAACCATGCTGAGGCAGCGTCCCACATACAGCAACTAGAAGGATGTACAACTATTACATACAGCTATCTACTGGGGCTTTGGGGAGAAAAAAAGGAAAAAAAAAAAGAGAAAGATTGGCAAGAGATGTTAGCTCAGGGCCAATCTTCCTCAAAAAAACAAAAAATTAACAACAATTGAGTATTGTAATGAGTCAGGCATTCTCCTGAGACCATTCTACATTGTTATCTTATTTAAACCTCATAACAACCTTTGTGATAAGTTCTTTTATTATTGCCATTTTAAAAAGAGAGGTTAACCTACCCAAAGTCACCATCAATAACGAAGGACTTAAACTGCCTTCCTCTCCTCCAACAACCCATGAAGACACTACTAACGAATTGCAGAATGCATTCTTGCTGACCTTAAAAGTAGCCTCAGAATCTTTCTTTAATATTTGTCTAAGCAGCCACTACTAAACAGTTGGGTACTAAATGAGGGATAAATGCATGAGTACATGAGTAGAGAACACAACGAACTGTTTTTTTAACAGACTTTTTTTCAGCTGCTCGGTATGTGTTTTCACATTTATTGAATTGATTCCTCCCAGTTACACTGCACCATTATAGATAAGGAAATTGAAGCTTGGAGAAATTGAATAACTTGCCCAAGGGATATTTGAGTGCAGGTTTCTCTGTTTTCATGATCTTACTCTTCTTTGCCAAACTGCCTGGTTACTTTGGCCATCAGAGAGCTGGCAATCTCAGCCCTTCAGAACATGCTGCAGCTTAGGAAGAAAACTTGGTCCTCGAGCAGCATAGAAAGATGTCTCCGTGTCCTTGACTCCGCAGGAATATCTTGAAATTCCTTCATCCGGAGACTCCTGACTGAATCTTAAGTGCTTTATAATCACTGATTTAACAAAACCGGTTACCTATTTTCCTCAGCTTCTCCTAGATTGTTGTGAAAAAACATGGGCAGTAATAAGGAAACGCTGCCACACTGAGAACTTTCTGGGAAGAGAGAGATGAGATGAGCATGTTAATAAGAGTGTAGAAGATTACATGTCAAGCCATGCACATTTCCTTATTATCCTGTGGATGGAGAGGTTGAGGGACTCAGAGAGGAGCTTGTCTCTGACCTGAGACCCGACGGCCGAGACTCTGCAGAGATGGACCCTGCCTCCCAGGCTGGAGGAGGTTATTTTGCAGACAACACAGATCCTTTTCCTCATTTATGTGTGAGATAAATTATGAAATCCTGATGGAATTAAATATCACTTTGCTATCATTATATCCTGATACACCTCTTCATTTTTGTGTTAGTTGCGCTAGTGCCATCGAGTCAATTCTGACTCCCACCAACCCTGTGTACAGAACAACAGAGCCCTGCCCAGTCTTTTTGCTCCATCTTCTCATCTTCCAGCTCTGTATTAGACAATGCTTCATTGCTCTTCATAGGGTTTTCATGGCCAATTTTTTTCAGAAGTGGGTCTGAAAAGAGGTCCAGGTCCTTCTTCTTAGTCTGTCTTAGTCTGGAAGCTCTGCTGAAACCTGTTCACCAGGTTCTACTGGATGACCCTGCTGGTGTTTGAAATAGTGGTGGCATAATTTTCAGCATCACAGCAACACACAGCCACCAGAATATGACAACCCACACATGGGTGGTGTGGTTCCCTGATCTGGAGATGAACCTGGGCCATGGCAGTGAGAGCACTGAGTCTTAACCACTAGACCACCAGGGCTGGCCTGCACCTCTTTGTACCTCTTCGAATAGTATATTGAAAATATGTATAACTGTCCTCTACTTTGTGAACTTCACAGTACCAAGAAGTGTGTGTCTACACACATGCACACACACACACACACACACACACACATAGCATATATATGCACACACAGTTTTGTGCATGCATGCACACCCCTTCATAGTAAAAATAATGGAATGGCTTTTTTGTGTGCGTAAGGAAGACCAGCCCTGAGCTAACATCCATTACCAATCCTCCTCTTTTTGCTGAGGAAGACTGGCCCTGGGCTAACATCCGTGCCCATCTTCTTCTACTTTATATGGGACGCCGCCACAGCATGGCTGACAGGCAGTGCATCAGCAGGCACCCGGGATGCGAACCCCGAACCCTGGGCTGCCAAAGCGCGAACTAAACCGCTGTGCCACCGGGCCAGCCCGTAATGGCTTTTCTTAAAATCATAGATAATTTCTTAGGTTTGGAAAAGATTCTAAAGGTCATCTGGTACAATCACACATACAGTGCTTATTATTTGCACTAAGCAAGAGCATTACAGAATCACAGTACTGTTCTTGACGGAGAATTACTGTCTTCTGCTCCTTCTTCAACTCCACTGTAGCAGAGCAGCAAAGAGAACAACTCAAGAGGAAGAGACAGATAGGAAAGTTAGGAAAATGGTTTGAATGAGCAAAGATTCAGGAAAGGAATGAGGTATTTTTTTCTCTTTATTCTATTTTTTAATTTAATTTCCTATTGAGGTAACATTGTTTTTTAACATTATGTAAATGTCAGGTGTACAACATTATATTTCAATTTCTGTGTAGACTATATCACGTTCACCACTCAAAGACCAATTACCATCTACCACCATCCACATGTGCCCTAGTACCCCTTTCACACACCCCTCTCCCCCTTTCCTGGTAACCACCAATCTATTCTCTGTGTCTGTGTTTGTTTGTTGTTGTTTTTATCTGCCACATATAAGTGAAAACATACAGTATTTGGCTTTCTCCATCTGACTTATTTTGCATGGTGTAATACCCTCAAGGTCCATCCATGTTGTTGCAAATGGCAAGATGTCATACTTCTCTTATGTCTGAGTAGTATTTCATTGTATATATACATCTTCTTTATCCATTCATCTGTTGATGGGCACATAGGTTGTTTCCAAGTCTTGGCTATTGTGAATAATGCTGCAATGAGCATAGGGGTGCATATATCTATTTGAATTAGTGTTTTCATGTTCTTTGGATAAATACCCAGAAGTGGAATACCTGGATCATATGGTCTTTCTATTCTTAATTTTTTGAGAAATCTCCATACTCTTTCCCATAATTGCCGCACCAGTTTACATTCCCAACAGTAGTGTATAAGGGTTCCCTTTTCTCCACATCTTCTCCAACACTTGTTATATCTTGTCTTTTTAATAATAGCCATTCTGACAGGTATATGGTGATATCTCATTGTAGTTTTGATTTGCATTTCCCTAATAATTAGTGATGTTAAACATCTGTTAATGTGCCTGTTGGCCATCTGTATATCTTCTTTGGCAAAATGTCTGTTCATTTTTTAATTGGGTTGTTTGTTTTTTTGTTATTGAGTTGTATGAGTTCTTTATATATTTTGGATATTAACTCCTTATCAGTTATATGACTTGCAAATATCTTCTCCCAATTGTTGGGTTGTATTTTTGTTTTGTGGATAGTTTCCTTTGCTGTGCAGAAGCTTTTTAGTTTGATGTAGTCCCATTTGTTTATTTTTTCTTTTGTTTCCCTTGCCTGAGGAGACGTGATATTCAAAAAGATGCTGATAAAACTGATGTTAAAGAGCATATTGCCTATGTTTTCTTCTGGGAGTTTTATGGTTTCAGGTCTTACATTCAAGTCTTTAATCCACTTTGAGTTAATTTTTGTTTATGGTATAAGATAATAGTCTACTTTAATTTTTTTGTATGTGGCTGTCAGTTTTCCCAACACTGTTTATTAAAAAAACTTTCCTTTCTTCTTAGTGTGTTCTTGGCTCCCTTGTTGAAAATTAGCTGTTCATATTTGAGTGAGTTTATTTCTGGACTCTCAGTTCTGTTCCATTGATCTGTGTGTCTGTTTTTGTGCCAGTACCATGCTGTTTTGATTACTATAGCTTTGTAGTATATTTTGAAATCATGGAGTATGATACCTCCAGCTTTTTCTTTTTCCTCAGGATCGCTTTGGCTCTTTGGGGTCTTTTGTTGTTCCATGTAAGTTTTAGGATTCTTTATTTCCATAACAAATGCTGTTGGGACTTTGATAGGGATTACACTGAATCTGTAGATTGCTTTAGAAAGTATGGACATTTTAACTATGTTAATTCTTCCAATCCGTGAGCACAGAATATCTTTTCATTTCTTTGTGTCTTCCTCGATTTCTTTCAACAATGTTTTATAGTTTTCAATGTATAGGCTTTTCACCTCTTTGGTTAAATTTATTCCAAAATATTTTGTTCTTTTTGTTGTGATTGTAAATGGAATTGTATTCTTGATTTCTTTCTTTGCTATTATGTTGGTAGTGTATAGAAATGCAACTGATATTTGTATGTAGACTTTGTACCCTGCAACTTTACTGTATTTGTTTATTATTTCTAATAGTTTTTTGGTGGATTCTTTAGAGTTTTCTGTAGAGAGAATCATGTCATCTGCAAGCGGTGACAGTTTTACTACTTCCTTTCCAATTTGGATCCCTTTTGTTTCTTTTTCTTGCCTAATTGCTCTGGTTAGGACTTCCAATACTATGTTAAATAAAAGTGGTGAAAGTGGGCGTCCTTGACTTATTTCTGTTCTTAGAGGGATAACTTTCAGTTTTTCACTGTTGAGTATGGTGTTAGCTGTAGGTTTGCCATATATGGCGTTTATTATGTTGAGGTACTCTCCTTCTATATCCATTTTATTCAGGTTTTTATCATAAATGGATGTTCTTATCTTGTTGAATATTTTCTCTGCATCTATTGAAAGGATCATGTGGTTTTATTCTTCATTTTGTTAATGTGGTATATCATGTTGATTGATTTGTGGATGTTAAACCATCCTTGCATCCCTGGAATAAATCCCACTTGATCATGGTATATGATACTTTTAATGTATTGTTATATTTGATTTGCTAATATTTTGTTGAGGATTTTTGCATCTATGTTATCAGTAGTATTGGACAATAATTTTCTTTTTTTGTGTGTTGTCTGTGTCTGGTTTTGGTATCAGGGTGATGTTGGCCTCATAGAATGAGTTAGGAAACATCTTCTCCTCTTCAATTTTTTGGAAAAGTTTGAGAAGGGTAGGTATTAAATCTTCTTTGAATGTTTGTAGAATTCACTGGGAAAGCCATCTAGTCTGGACTCTTATTTTATGGGAGGCTTCTGACTACTGTTTTGATCACCTTACTGGTGATCAGTCTATTCAGATTCTCTATTTCTTCTCAGTTCAATTTTGGAAGGCTGTGTAATTCTAAGAATTTATCCATTTCTTCTAGATTATCCAGTTTGTCGACGTATAGCTTTTTGTAGTATTCTCTTAGAATTCTTTGTATTTCTGTGGTATCTGTTGTAATTTCTTCTCATTTGTTTCTGACTTTTTTATTTGTGCCTTCTCTCTTTTTTCTTGGTGAGTCTAGCTAAAGGTTTGTCAGTTTTGTTTATTTTTCCAAAGAACCAGCTCTTAGTTCCATTGATCTTTTCTATTGTCTTTTTAGTCTCTATTTTTTTTTATTTCCACTCTGATTATTTATTATTTCCTTCCTTCTACTGATTTTGGGCTTCATTTATTCTTCTTTTCCTAGTTCCTCTAGGTATAAAGTTAGACTATTTACTTGAGATTTTTCTTGTTTCTTAAGTTAGGCTTGTACTACTATAAACTTTCCTCTTAGTACCACTTTTGCTGTATCACACAGATTTTGGTATGGTGTGTTTTCATTTTTCTCCAGGTAGTTTTTGATTTCCCCTTTGATTTCTTCATTGACACAATAGTTATTCAGTAGCATTTTGTTTAATCCCCATATATGTGTGACTTTGCCAGTTTTCTTCTTGTGATTGATTCTTCTTTTTATTCTATTATCTTTAAAATTTCCTTGGCTGAGTACTGTGACCAAAATATTGTTAAAATATGATTACAAAGAAGCCCTTGACCTCAAGAAATCTAATCTAGCAATCAATTGCAGCTGCAAGATAAATAAAAGTACTAATATATAATATGCATCTTCATCTATTTTATTGTCTATACAATATTGATTTTCCAATTGCATTTACATCTATATTTTTGTGGGAGTGGGGGAATAGGGCCTAATGTCTAAGAAAATCCATGTTAGATTATGCAAGACACAAAAACCGAAGAAACTTAATATCAATAAAAGCACAAAGAGACTATGAAATGATAAAAGTATATAAAAATATTCAGTGGATTTGGGAAAGTGTAATATATTGGCATATTAGATGAATTTTTTGTGCACAATAATATGATTCACTCTAAATGGAATCAATGTGAAATATTTTTCCTTGCACACATACAACTATTAGCTCTATCTACTAATGAAAACTTTAAAAATTTTTGTTTGGTAAATTATATGTATATATTAAGTGTTGCTAATTCCTACTTCTCTTGCATACTTTATCCTAGAGTATCACAGCCTGTTAATCCTTTATCATCCTTGATTATTCTGGCCTGACCTTAAATCTCTAGGCTTAGGAAAGTACACTTCAAGGGTATTCCATTTAGTGCTTTTCAGCGTAAATTTAATGCCTAACTTGCAGTTAGTGTTCAATAAATCATGCATTCTAGAAGCACCTGTTTTGGAAGAATTTTACTTTACTATATCATATTCTACTTAACCCCAACCTAGGCTGCCTGATTCTCTAAACCAAAAAGCAAAGTCTCAATGTCTAAATTTGAAGTCAGAGAGAATTAACGAGTATTTTGATATCACCTTCACCCTGCATCACACACACACACACACACACACACACACACACACACACACACACTGACTCCTGGAACCATCACCTTTTACAGACATGAGGAAAGTGAAGTTCAGGATGCCAAAGATTACTGAGGTTATTCATTCTGAGACAGGCTTAAGATTCAATTTTTGTCTAGAATCAAATTGAAATATTTGTCATAAACATTTATCATTTTTAATTCCAGTCAAATATTTTGTGGAACAAGAAAAAATATATAAATAAATGTATTAAGGCTTAGTTTCACATAAGAGAAAATGTTTCATGGTGGAAAAGGATCAAGTTTGGGATCAGATAGATAGGAATTCAATTCCTACCTCTACCCCTTACTACTTTCATGAGCCAATGGTAATTATTTAACTCGAAACAGAAAATGGTAATTGCTACCTCTCACAATTATTTTGAGAATTAGAAATTTGAAATACTTCATGTAAAGTGCCTAGTTTATTTACATTTGATTTAGTATTGTTATCATCATCATCATCATTCATTTCAGAACCAAGTATGTTAATTTGATCTATGTCTAAATATTCACATTTGCGTCACGCTTCTAAGTTGTTATGATTAGGTTTCAAATATGCTGATGAAGACCACATGAGGCAAACTTGTTGAATTCTGGTGATAAAACCTCTGAGGAAAGGCATCCTAGATATCCGCATAATGGTTAGGAGGGTTGTGAATCTCTAAAAGGTTGGAGGGAGCCAGGAAATTGACCATTACCTCAGATACATCTAGAAGTCAGGAGAGAGGAAATGGACCAGGCTTATAAAACTACAGTGAAGTCCAAATAAATATAATCTAAACAAGTTATTAATCATCAGATAAATTGTAGTTTCACTCTGAATAAAGAGAAAGAAGGAAAAGTCATGATAAAGGAAAATGATGGGAGACGATCTCATAGAAGACTAAACAGGCTCCCTTAGGGATATTCAGGGGGTATGTTCAGAAGAGACACAGCATTGAAATTCAGCATTGTCAGAATAAATCTGCTCACCTAAGTCACACTGTCTCCTTTTAATAAATGTGGTAAAGCAGATGAACTTTGTTTTGACCACACTTAAGGAAAAGACTGCCACCTGGTGAATATTTGGAGCCTTTAAAAATACATGTATTAATTTTAAACATCTGGCATAAACTTCAATGTAATAGTGATGTACTTTTTAATAGTTTCTTTATTTTTCAGTAAAGTTTTGCACTATGCAATATTAGCAGAGGTTTTCTTAAGACACTGTAAAATCACAAGTTTTCATGAAATTTGTCCATTTTTACCTGATTTTATGAACTGATACAAATGCATCCTTTATAAGTCACCTAATTCAGATTAAAAGTTACCAAAAAGAAGCAAACAGAAATTTATCAACCACCATGATCTATACTTCTTGGGATTTCTTTTCTACTTAATTGCATAGCAAAATGACAAAAATGATATTTTAGCCTACTATAATTCTATTCATTATAAATCGGATCCAAAAAGCAAAAGCAGGAGAAGGTCGTTTTTCATTCTTCAACTAGTGCTGTAGTGGGAGTCTGCTTTGATTTTCCCTGGGACCTAGTTCCTTCTGTATATTTTATCCGGGGCATGAGAGATGAGAAACTAATCCCCAATGTTTTCTTCTTCTACTAAAACATTGCCCCTCCACCTATCCTGACACATTTTTTTTGACACATTAGAATACAGGTTAAGAAGTCTCTTAGCTGGTTGCTACAGAACTCATAAATTGCTGAATTCTTTCATTCTTGTTTCTAAAGATTCAAATTCATTGCTAAAGGAACACAATGGAGGAAAGAAAAAAAAGATTCTTTCCCTTTACATGTGCATTTCTCAGCATCCAGTCAAAAATCTAGGTGATATTTTCTTTAGTTGTGGACAGAATAAAGCCATCGTTCCATTAAGAGGAGTAAGAGCACCCGTCACTTTTCTCTTCCCTAGAAAGCCCTGCTTCATGGACAACCTGACTTAACACACGTCTTTTCTCATTAGCTTCACACTGTCAATTCCTAGAATTTTTCCAAGTGTTACTTCAGCTATTTTCATGCAATTTCAGAGGAGAAGTTTTGAAAAACAAGTTATTTCAGTAGCACTCCTTGGTTTTACAGCCATAGTTTTAATCCTGGAAGACTAAGTTGTTGTGGCCTCACCTTTCCCAGATACTTACATACAATACTTACCTACATGCAATATACTTACATGCAATACATCATGTGATATTGATAGATCATATTGTTATCCTTATTTTCTTCAGTTTGCTAATTCTTCTTAATGAAGCTTTTTTCCCTGTAATTTATTCCCTCATGTTATTACTAATATAAACACACTTATTAGCTGGATGTTGTATTTGGGTTTCGTAAAATAAAATAATTTTTTAATCATCTTTCATCACAGTTGTACTGTGTTTGTCTTTGTAGGTTCACTTTCTTCTCAAACTTATGAATGCCAGTCCATTCCTTAGGCATAAATTAGTCTCCAAACCGAATCTAATCTTAGTCTTGTTCTCTTCCACTGGCTACATAATATTACATACATCCTAGGTATTATTTAACAGTTTGTCAAATAGATGGTAGATTATGGCAGATTAAAAATCCCCATCACTCATGAAAATAAATCAGGCGAAGAACAATCTGGCAAGATGAAATCTAACATCAAAGAGCTTATGGGCTTTAGTTAAGGTAACAGTTCCAATTTAGATCATTTACAGAATGAAAACAAGATTATTAATACCTTTGTTATGAAATTTTCTGGGCATTTTTTTTTTTTAATTTGGCCTCTCTTTCACTATGATGCAGCGTGGGATTGTAAGTGAAGTATAGCGTTCTGAGGAGCCTCGCCACATCTTGAAAATTCCACAGAAATCATGCAGACTTCCTTGCAATGATTGTGATATTTCCATAAAAGCCTGTAATTGTTAAAAATTATAAAGCACGCTCCCAATTTTCTATATAAAATACATACATATATTTATATATGTCTTTATATATACACATATATGTAAAAAGACATATCTCTGGGTAGTGGGATTCAGGGTGAATCTTGTTTTCTCCTTTTGTACTTTTGACATGTGAAAAATCTTTAGGCAGCAGGAATGTATAGCTTTTGTAGTAGGAAAAAGTCAGTGCTTGTCTCAAAGATCATAATGCTTATGCATACCACAATAGCAAAAGGCAATGGATGAGAAGGCAATTATTAAATATGTGGGCAGATTAGGCCACACATTAGAATTGTTTTTTGGAAGTCTTTAATTATACTATTATAGCAATCAATGAAAGGGATTTAAAATTTAGGAATCTTACCCCACTCAATAGGCCAGTTCTTTAAGTATTCATAAATTAAACTTAAAATTTTATTTAGTATTCTTTTTTTTTATTGTGAGGAAGATTAGCCCTGAGCTAACATCTGTTGCCAATCCTCCTCTTTTTGCTGAGGAAAACTGGCCCTGCGCTAAAGTCCTTGCCCATCTTCCTCTACTTTATATGAGATGCAGCCACAGCACGGCTGACAAGCGGTGCATCAGTGAGTCGGTCCACGCTCGGGATTCGAACCTGCGAACCCCAGGCCGCCAGAAGCGGAGCACGCAAACTTAACCACTACACCACCAGGCCGGCCTCATTATTTAGTATTCTTATTAACAGAAAAATAAAAACCACTCTTGTAATAATTATCTATATCTTCATTTTTAATATCATGAAAGTAAAGCTCACTTTCTCCTCCTTACCTTTATAAATCACTCCGACTCTGTCAAAGAACTTTCATCATGTTAAGTTCATTTAATTCTGTGAGGAAACAGGCAAGGCTGTTATCTCTAAAAGTGAAGCTGGTGAATGACGCACTTGATGCCACACTGATAGTTAGTGGATGAGCCAAGATCACCTGACCCTCAGCTTTATCTCTTCTCATCCTTTTAAGGTGACTGAGCCAACCACATGCCCAGCTGTAGCCAATTCATAATAGCCAGGCATTCAGTCTTCCCACTCTGCATGGCCTTACTAACTTGCAGCCATTCACGTCTTCTTAGCTTCAACTACGGGTTCCACGTTTTCACTTTGCCTCTCCTCATTCATGGAAATCATTTGGCTCCCATCCTGGCATTTTGGACCAGCATGTTTTTTCATTTGGACACACTATCAACGTAATTCTGCAGCATCTCTCACTGCCCTAAAAGGATCCATATGAAGTTTTTTAGTATCTTCTCTGTTTAATAGGTGCTGTGACTGAGAAAAGCTCTTAGAGTGAATTTTCCACTTGTACCATGGATTTTTAGAGAAATTAAGTGTTGATAGAATAAGCAATGGTACATTGCCATATTAGATTTGTGAGACCTTGTTCCTACACTTCCATGTTCCCCATGTTTTGAATGTTCTTCAATCAAAGTGGATTAAGATGTGAGGATTCATGTCATCTGTCCCTACGTTCCTACCACCCATGCTCCATCCAACATGGAGGACACAATCTCGTGCTATATATCCCATAGTCCTAAGAGTGTCAGGCCACTTGAAAATTACAGGCAAGCTTGATAATATTTGTTTAAATTTAACATAAACTAAGGTATAATTTACTCCACGGAGACTTCAGTGGAACCTCAGATCACAGGAGTTGACATAATTATATCAACTTTTATTCATTCATGTAAATCTACATTAATTCATGTACATTAAACAAACCTAATGAAGAAAAATATAAAACAGAAAAAATGAATATTAACCTTGGTGTGTTTTTAAATCTCTGAAAGATTTGTTTTATTTCAAAATTATCTCTGTAATAATTTAATAATATGTATTCCTTTGTGTATTTAAAATAAAATCAAAAATACATAGAAAAGAGGAATTTATAAAACATATGACGAAATTCGATAAAAATAATTCTATTTAACACTGAATGATAAATCAACAAAGGATAATAATGCAATTATACAATCTTCTATATTTTATAGTCCATCATTATAGTGAAAGTAGTACTCTGTATTTTTGTTGGAACTGAACCTTTTGGAAAAGCAGTGTAGCAATGTTTAGCAAAAGCAAAACCAAAGAAAAAAGGTATTCATATTTAATCACTCATACTTTCATGTATTCAGAATGGAGGTGATAAAGTAAATTGCAGTAGATTTTTAATTAAAATATTGTACAATTATCACAATGATATTTAAAAGTCTTAAAATCTGTCAAGGGATAAATAAATATCAAATAACTGAATTCCACATGGGTTAAATAAATAATATTGTAATTAATTTAAAATATGATGTGAATACTAAATCTCTTGTGAGAGCTAGGGATCCGCATGTGGACAAGACTTTCTCAGCTTAAAAGTAAGCCAATATTTAGCCGATACAAAACCCTATATGCATAGCATTCATTCCCATAGATTGGTGGCCAACTTTAATGAGTTAGTGCCTAGACTACAGTGAGCAATGTTGGGAGAAAACAAGACTGATAGATTTGATTATCAAGATGAAACTAACATTAACAATCTTTATAATAAAAATTTGCACAACAATTAAACCTGGAAAAAATATTTGAAATGAATATGATAAGCAAAAACAGGTTAACATATTGAAGATATAACAATGAAAAAGAAAGACAAGTGAGCCCTACCATTCAAGGAACATATTATTCCAATCTTTCACAAGCATTTCTAATTTTATGAGACTAGTATAACCTTGACATCAAGACCAGAAGAAGACAGTAAGAGTAAGGAAAATTATGGCCCATCAAAAATATAATAGCAAAAAGCTTAAGCAATATATTAGAAAAATCTATTAATGTAATTCACTACCTTAACAGATGAAGGAGAAGGATACATATGATTATCTCACTAGATGCAAAAAAAAGCATTTGATAAAATCTATATCCATCCATGATAGGTAAAAACAAACCTTAGCAAACCAGGAATGGAACAGACAAAAGATTTCCCTTAACTTGATTAATAGATTCTACCGAAAACCTACATCTTCTATCATTCTGAATAGTAAAATATTACAAACACTCATGTTAATATCAGTAACAAAATAAGGATTCTTATTTTGTTCTTTCCATGGAACACTCTATTAGAGGCTCTATTTTCAATAACAAAAAAGTAAAAATAAAAGATATAAAGACTAGAAGAGATACAAAGTATATTCAGATAATTTGTCCACATAAAAACAAAATTTAATCTATAAATTATTATAATTAATTAGAAAGTTTATGAAAGTCATAGTGTGAAACATTAATATAGAAAACGCAAATGCATTTTAGACACTAATCAAAGTTGGTCTATACATTATTAACACCAGCTTCAACAAATTAGAATTTAAAATTACATATGAATATTTAATTATACAAATATATATAGTACATACTTAAAAAAGAGAACATTTTCAACAGTAACAAAAACATAAATTATCTAGGATATCTCTTTCATAATATGTGCAGGAGTTTCAAGGAGAAAAGTTATAAAACATTATTGAAAGCCCCTTCATTTCTAATGAAATCTGGGTCTCTCTTGAGGCATCCTTCACACCACTGGGCCTTATTCCTTACTGGCTCTTTCATACCATTCTTCACTCTTTCTTTCTAATCCCCCACCCCAGTATTCCCATTGCTTAAGGATTTTGGCCTCAGATTTATGGTCATACTCCTCAAAAATGGTCTTGTCCAAATTCTCTCCTTAAACACTTGGATAATCGTAGAATAACCCTGGCTTATCTTAACCTGCTTTTCTTTTTCCCAAACAGTTACCTTTAACTCCACCTTACCTCAGCCACCTACTCTCATGGCCATACCAAGAATTGTTATTGTCATGAATGATACTACCTCCAAGGTCACAATTTCTCTCCTGCTCACTCTACCTAGTACCCACACACTAACCTTTTCTTTGAGTCCTTGCCTTTCATGATGTCACTTCCTTGATTAAAATTCAATACTCCATCATTGCTGTCTCTTATCTGCACACAAGTTTTTCTTCACTCTCTTTGTAATATTAGCTGGTAAAATTCCATTTGTGGTTTGGCCTGCACCCAGAGAGCCAGAGAGGACTTAAGAAAAACACAACACTTTCAACTACTTTCACTCTAAATGTTCGATCACTAATTTCAAGTGGGTACTTAGTGGTACCCAGCAATCCTACTACATTTCCTGGGAACATATACTCTCCTACTTTCCTAGATGATGAGTTCATTTTATTCTCCTTTTCCTTCAAAACACCCAACAAGTCTACAACTCCTCTTGCCTCCTCTTTCTCAGTGATGCCCTTGTTTCTTATTTTACTGAGAAGATAGAATCAATAATGGGAGAACTTCCATATGCTTCCACCACCATAACTACCAACCTGCCTAAATATGTAACTTAGTATTGCAGGATTTCACATTCTCCTTGTACTTCTCATTTTCCTTTACTGGTCCTTCTTCATCTTCTCAACCTTTAAAATTTAAAATGTCAAAAGGTTCAAATCTCTAACTTCTCTTTTCTACCTACACTCAGTTCTCAGTTGCTAAGTGACATCCAGACTTATGGTGTTAAATACTATTTGTATGCTGATGACTCTCAAATGTATGTCTCCAGATTTCTAATATCTCAACTTAATGTGCAAAACACAAACCCTAATCTTCATTATATCCCAAAACGTCTTCTTCCAAAGTGTTCAGTAAATTGTAGTTCCATCTTTCTAAGCCAAGAATTTAGTCATCATTGATCTCTCTTTGTGATATTATATCTCATGTCCAGTATTTAATCTATTAGCAAATTCTGTTGCCTTTACCTTCATAATATATCCCATATTGGATCATTTCTCAAACCCTTCATTGTAATTTGTTACAATCAACTAGAACTCTTGTCCTGATTATTGCCAACACCTCCTGCTAGTTTTTCCTGCTTCCACCTCTGTTACCCTTGTCCATTCCCAACACAACAGCCAGAGTGGTCCTGTTAAAGATGGTCAGATAGCATCACTCCTCTGCTCAAAATGCTCTAATGGCTTTTCATCCTACTAGAAATAAAAGCCAGAGTCCTTAAAATGGACTAAAAGACATCTGGTAGCCCTCACCTGCTAGTTTTTTTAAACCTGTCTTCTGTTACTCTTCCACTCACAAACTGTACTCCCATCAAACTGGCTAAATACCCTAATCATGCTCATGCCTCAGGATATTTGCACTTGCTGTTTCCTCTTCCCGAAATGCTCTGCCCTTAGGTGTAAGCTTAGTTTGCTCTCTAACTTTCTTCAGCCTTCTACTCAAATGCCATTACATCTGAAAGACTTCCCTGTCAGGCCTATGTGGGGCAGCCATCTCTCCTTGCCTCTGGTGCTCTGCATTTCCTCTTACTCCAGTGAATTTTTGTCTATGACCTTTACCACTCAACATTCACTCATTGGTTGATTTATTCATTCATGATTTATTCACCCCCTTGTTCATTCATGTTGTATATCTTTCTCTCTCCTCTCTCTCTAGAATGTAAGTTGAATGAAGGCAAGGATTTTATCTGTTCTGTTCATTGCTATACTCCTAAAACTTTGAAGAGTGCTGGCATAAAATGGGTACTCAAAAGTATTATTGAATGGCTGGAAGAATAGAAATGACCACATATACACTATAATTAACACGAAGAGAACAACTAATGTGCAGAGAACACATATATGTAGAAGGAGAATATTGGGCTTAAGTTTGATCCCTGGGAGGGAACAGCATTCAAGGGATGAATAGGAGAAGGGGCCCTGGTGAATGAGATTGAGAAAAAGGAACTAGAGAAAATGATGATGATAGTGAGGATGATTATAATAATCATAATATGTTATGTTTTATCAAATATTATGTACAAAACACTTTATATTCATCATTGTCTTTAATCCTTAAAAGAATTCTATGAGGTAAAGACAATAACTATCTCCATTTTACAGATGAGAAGTTTAAGGGGTTAAACAACATTTCCAAAGCTACAAATGATTAGTGGGACAGCCAATATTTGAACCAATACATTACCATCCAGAGAAAATAGAGTCATGGAAGTCACAAGACTGGTGACCTTCAAAAAGGAGGCAGTGATAAATACTGTCACATGAAATTAAGACTAGAATCACTGATCAGAATTAATGTATAATTCTTATAAAATTAAGTTTAAACTTGGCTCATTAGCTACATTTTTAACAAACAAAAGATTTCACTTAGATATAATTTAATAGATTCTCCTTCAATGTAACAGATATAAAGACAGATCATTTTTAAAACAAAAGTGACGTCTGTGAACTAAATAATCTGGCAGTGAATGATAATAATTCTCTCATTCCTTCAGTAATTATAACTAGCCCCAGCAGGCGGTGATTTAAAGTTGCTATTTGATGTCTGTTTAGGAGTTGAAATAGGTTTCTCCAGTTCTTTATCCAAGACACAAATAATATTTAATAGTTATTATTTATGAGATATCTTTAGCAGCACAGCACAAAGAGCACATGCCATTTCAGGAGACACACAGCTTAACTTTTCAGTAATGAAAAGTACACATTCCAAACTTTGACATCGACACTTACGACATTGGCCCTCCAGGAAATTATTGTTCTACCTTTCAGATGAATCAAGCACTATAATTGGACTGTGTTGATATGAAGAGAACAAATGAATCTGGCAAAACTGAACAAGACAGTTTTCCTGCTCTTCCTCCTAATAATGTCCGGCTTGTCACGTAACACTAGTTCCTTCCCGTTATTTAGTGATTTATAGATTACAGTGCACTTTCACATTTAATCTTCAACACAACCCTGTGAGAATTAACTTTGAGAAGCCTTTGATATATATTTCTCTTGTTCGTATTCCACAATGAGAAATATCTTGAATAGATGTCCACATTTCAAAATGGGAAAATGGAAATACAGAGAAGTTAACTGGCTTTGTCATTTTCACACAACGAAAAATGGTTGAGGCAGGATTTAATGCTTATCTTCTTACGCTTTGCCTGAGTTATTTCCAGGATCTCACAGCTGCCTTACATACAAGACACGCAGTCTATCGATTAAGAAGTTACACCTTGGAGTCAAGCTGCAGGGATTTCTGTGTGACCACGGGCAAGCTTTTAACTATTAACTTCTCCAAGGCCTACTCTCATTTGTAAAAAGAGGTTAATAATAACACATACTTCCAAAAATGATTTTGAGGACTAAATAAGATGAGGCGTGAAAAGCTCCTAGCACAGGGCAGGGCACGTGGGAAGGGCTTCATACATGTTTTCACTTGTGTCACTATCCTCAGACTCCAGGCATATTTGAATCAACAGTGTCAATGTGGTGAAATGATTTTTGTTGGATCCTTCTTCATTTGGTTCAAATGTGTATCATAGTTCTAAAATAAATCTGTCATCCAAGTTGTTGTAGAATTATATTTACTGTGTCCCTCATACATATTCAAATCAATACAAACTGTATCTGTTTGCTGGCATTTTTAATTCAAAGCAGAATTTAAATAGGCTTACAATAAAAATATATAGCCAATGAAATTTAAAATGAATCTTAACTTTAAAAAAGTGAAAATGGTTATTGATGTTACATTAATTATATTTATACTGGATGTGTCACCGACCAAAGCTCGGGTAAAGTTATAGGTCATTTGTATGAGAGCCCTTAAAGGAGATAAGAGAATCAGAAATTGTAGAATATGCACTCTTCTTCCTCACAAACTTCTTTTTTGAAAATGGGTATTTCTCTCTTCTTGTAAAGAACTAATAATAATACCTTGCCTTTCCCCTGCCTCCGTTTAAAGAAAAATGGCAGGTTAATGACAGCTCAATTTTACTAAAGGGCATATAGAAATGATAAGATTTGAGTTGTGTTCTGAATGTTCGGTAGAATTTGACACGTGGGAGGGAATAGGGAGGAGCCAACAAAGAAAACTACAAATGGCAAGTTTCATGCCAGAATGATTAAGCCACAGGATGCATGCTGAGGTGAAGTACAAAGCAGATTTTAATACACAGAGTTGGACCTGATACAGAGGTCTTTGTTCATCAAATAAAGTAGTTAAGATATAATTAAGTGATACCAAGGACAGTGTCTGATATAAAGTAGATTCTCAACTAATGTTTAAAGAACCTAAAATAAGGAGCCTTTATGTAAATAGTTATGCTACAACTCTCCAGATGAAACCTCAGGGGCATCTCTCCAGACTGATACATACAGCATTCATCCTAGTTTAAATGTTCAATAGCATCTTAATATTTCATATAGGGATGTGCCACAATTTGTTCAACCTTTTCTCTTTTGAAAAACTTTCAGGTGATACCCAAATTTCTATCATGTCAAATGATGAAATAAATATAAAGAAATATTCTCACAGAGCCTGTTTTTTTGTAGAAAAGCTTCCCTGAAGTGGGACTGTGGTTCTCAGAATTTATGTAAGTGCCAGATACTTTCCAGCAAGGCTGTTGTAGTTCACATTCCTCTTTTGATGAATGAGGGGGCCTTGTACCCACAGCTTCTTTAATTTGGCAACATGATGGGCAAAACAATCGTAGTTCATCATTGTTTTAATTTGCCATTCTTTAACTATTAATGAGAAGGATCATCCAATGTTTCTGACCTTTTGATTTTCTTTTGTGAAACATTTCTTTATAATTGTCCATCTGTCTGTTGGGTTATTTACAACTTTGTTTTCAATTTATAGGTTCTCTTTGTGTAATATGAATATTAAGTATGTTTCATATGTAGCAAATATGTTTTACTGTAATTTATTAGTTTATTTTATGATTTTATTTATGGTATCTTTGGCCATTCTACTTGAGAAGTGTATAATAAAACATGTAGTTTTCTGGTCTGTGTTTCCAATCTTATTTTAAGAGTTCTTCCCAGCCCTGGGGCTATACAACTATTTTTTAAAATTCTTTTCTAAAATTGTGTTGCTTTTTCTTTTTACATTTAAATATTTATTCCATCTCAAATATATTCGTGTGAAATGAGATAGGGGCTAATTTTCTTTGTTTGGGTGGGTGGAAAATTGTTTCAGTGCCATATTATAAATGAGCCACTTTTTCCAATTGAGTAGAAATCCTACTTTTTCACATATGAAGTTCCCATATATAATAAGAAATAATTCCGGTCCAAATTCTATTCAAGTGATTTGTATATCTTGTATTCTTGGATCAGAGTCTCCATTTCATAATTTTTGCAATTCTTGGATATATATTCCTCCATATTAACTAATAAAATTATTTTGTCAAGTTATAAATAAAACGACATGAATAAAAAAGATTCTAAATAAAATAGTATTAAATGCATATGTTTATTTTGAGACAATTGGCATAATTAATATATTATGTCTCCCTATCCAGAAACATAATGTTTTCCCTGTATTTTGTATCTTATTTTTTGCCCTGGGTTTTATTGATTTTGCTTATTTTTTCTTTAATTTTTTGGTAAGTATTGTGTGTTTTGTCACTATTAATAAGGACGACTTTTTCATTCTATATGTAATCAATTCTGTTTGTAACCTGTATTGCAAATATAGAGAAAAATATGGATTTTTGTGTATCTGGTATTAAGCTTTATAATGCTTCCTAGAGTCCCTTAGCTTTTCAAAATATATGACCATGTAATCTGCCAAACAGAGATAAATTTGTGCTGTTTCTTAATATTTTTACTGATATGTTATTTTCTAATCTTATTGCATTAGGTAGAAACTCCAGAATAGTGGTGAATAATAATGGTGAGAATAAAGATTTTAGTCTTATTTCTAATTTTAATAGGAAAAGCTTTCACTCTTTATTGTGAGGTTTGCTATTGGTTTTTGGTATTCATAGTTGAAAATAGTGATGGATTTTATCAAACACTTTTTCATGTATAGTATCATCCCATTTAAAAAATACTGGAAAGTTTTAGAAACACTTCACTACACCACTCATAGATTCATTCATTCATTCAATAACTATCTATTGGTTCATGCGCCATTATTTATTACTTGTGCTCCAGCATGGGAACTAGGGACAGTTGGTGAACAAGACCAGCACAGTCCCTGCCCTCATGGAGCTTACATTCCAATGCAGAGACAGACAGTGACAATCCAGGTAGATGTATATTAAGCTCCCACTAAGGGCCATGAGCTCTTCTAAGTGCTTTACTGCGTAAACCCATTTAACTCACATAACAGTGCCATGAATAGGTACTTTTATTGGCTCATTTTACAGATACAGAAAGTGAAGTATGGAGACATATAGTAACTTGGCCAAGGCCACATAACTAGTGCAAGGTAAAACCTCTCTGTAAACCTAGCCAGACTGACTCCAGAGTTCATGCAAAAAAAAAAAAATCATTGTGTTGAATTATAGTGAAAAATATAATAATCAAAGAAACACATTTCTGAAATAATCCCTATTTTTACACTGTCTTCTATTTATTTATACACTGTTGGATTCAATTTGCTAACAATTATTCTAGTGGTTTCCTTTCTAGAGAAGTTTTAACTTCATTTTCATTTTCCTTTCAATCTTTTTTAGAAGATCTCTTACCTTGTTAACACCTAAGATTTTGGTTATTTATTTCTTGTTTAAAATACAAAAGTAAAGGAGAGAATTGAAACCAAGAAAATAATAAGTATAAAATAACATGGAAGCCCAAACTAATACTATTTATTATTACACTAATATGAATTGGCCAATTGCCCCTAATTAAAAGACAGAGGCCCACACACATATAGGTTAAATGAAGGAAGATCTATGTTGTTTATAAGGGATTCCATAAAATAAAGTGCTATTTGGTTTCTTTATTCTCCAACCTCAAACCCTACCCACCAATTCCTAGGTTATAGTGAGATAGTTTAAAACTGAATTCCAAACT